>JARQOD010000007.1:114760090-114886062 GCA_033576555.1 Oophaga sylvatica | reverse complement strand
TTTTTATGTTTCGGAGTAATATACTGTGACCTACATTCATCAAATGACTATAAAGGAGAAGAAGCTTTATATAAAGAGTAGGAACGCTCACGACGGACACCCACACTGCGATATCTGCGGGGCAGCAGAATACTGGCAGGATAGACGCTGCCTCCTGGATGGATACATAGGATTGTGGTAGATGACCTTTAGTGGCCTGATCAGGTTCATACAGTGCCCAAAGAAGTAGGCAGAGGAACCATTATCACCGGCACTATTGATATCCCTACCTGGGCCATCATTTAGTTCATAAGGAAATGATCAATGACCCTAGCTAACTTTTTTTTTCCAGTTTAGAAAACCCATTTTTTGGGAAATACTCTATTCTAGACATAGCCAAAGAGTGTCTCCTGTTTTGGAGGACCTAATGGGTCTGTGTAGCCCTGGTGTTAGGCACACGCAGTACCCTGGAGAGTGTGTGGCGAGACAGCAGTTTAATGCTAAATACCCATTCACTCAACATACACTAGACACACCCTTAGGGTAGTGTAGTTACTTGTGAGGGAGTGGTCAGGGTGTATGTTTGTTGAGTGATTTTGAGTCTGTTCAGTTCCTGTCTTCGGACGGAGCAGACGTCTGGAGTTTAGCTGGAGGGAGGAAGCAGTCCAGCCTGCTCTATCATCAGTTCAGAACGTGGAGGCTGGTACAGGTGGTCTAATTCACCTTAGCCTAGTCAGAGCTGTACCTCACCTGAATACATTGAAAGAAAGAAGAAGCTTAGTGCAGAAAGACTTCAGTCACCTGTCTCAAGGACAGTGAAAGGTTCAGAGACGTGCTCCTGCCTAGTGATAACTGAGAATCTGTAACTAACTTTGAAGGAAGTGGATGAAGGAAGTGACTACCCGACTTTATGCAAGTGTGAGTGCTTATGCTACCAGCGAGGACAAGGCGAAAGGCACAGTGGAAAGTTTATTGGAAAGGTGCGTTTGGATTGAAGAAGTCCTGCACATTGCAACCGGTCACTGGGGACCGAAGGATCACTATTAGCTTCAAGCATAGTGGTAAGAAAACCAGGGATTTACCGGACCTTAGGTCGCGGCAAACAGCCCCTTATAGTCAGTACGTAACTGGGGTCAGGGGGAGTGAAGACTTTGAGCCTGATCAGCAATATAGGAATTCAGCTCTCTCGCAGGAAGGCTCCTACCACAAAACTGACTGGGCAGTACAGCTAGGGATTAGCTGGAGTTATTGAGGGAACTACGCTTCAGGCTGGTTGTACTCATTTTTGTTGAAAGTAAAGGAGGCCCCTAACTTGTCCAGCTGCTGTCTCAAGATACACTCTCCTTGGATCAGCCTCCCTGGGACCTGCCTGAACATCTTACAAGTAAAGGTATGGAAAGACGCTGACCGTGTGAGACTGTGTTATTTATCTGCACCCGACTCCACTAACTTCATAGACTTTGAGGGACCAGTCCCACCTGTAGGGGACCCGACATCTAGCTGCCTCACCATCCCCTCAGAGATCTACAGCAGCGCTGGTACTAATTACCAGAAGACTACAGGTGGCGTCACGAACTATATAAATCTATCCCCTGTAAATATTTCCCAACATACGCCAGACCGCCCGGGCCACAGACCGAGCCACAGCTACCTGTGACAAACCCCATAGACTTCTACGGGCTCGACTCTGAGTACCCATTGCCCTGGTAATCCACAATTGTGGTGGCGGGTCGACACAAAAATTGGCGTCACGAACAGGATGCGAAACTCGCAGAATTGCGAGCCCTGTGTGCCTAAGGAATTGTTTTTGTGAAAAAGGACTGTTTGCACTTTTGGCGCCAAAATCGCCATTTTTGTCGCCATATTCGCGCCCTCAGGCGCTGGAGAAGAAGGTGGGCGTACCTTCGTGGGCGTGTACCCCCCAGTGGCGCGAAGAAAATGCCTGCCCTCTCAAAGTGCTATTACAATATGCGATCCTGCCCTACAGCAAAGGAGGTCCGCCTCCTCTTCACCTTCCCTGCGAGGAGGAGGAGACGCAAACCCCACCTCCACGGAAGAGACCGGATGTCTCCGCAAGAAGATGAAGGAATCTTCTGGAACATCATGGAAGCAGGACGTGTGCAGCCGAGCAGGGAAGCAGAGGAAGGCAGGCCCCGTGCCCCAGCCAAGCTGCCACCAGCACCGGAGTCATCCGTGGTCCTGCACCTGCAGCAGGCGTTGCTAGAGATTCAAGAAGAAAATGCACGCCTGAAGAAGATGGTCCAGTACCAACCTGGCTTTGAAGAGATCGAGAGACGCCGGCGTACCCTGGAGCAGCGGAGGCTGTGGGACACGGTGATCTCTCCCCTCAACGACCCCCCACGATTCCAGTTACCGAAGATTCTGCTGCCTAAGGCGAAGGAGCAACCGGAGGCTGCCCCGAAAGTACCAATCCTGATCCCACCGGTGAAGCGGTGGAGGCGAAGGAGGTTGAGGAGGTATCGCCAGTTCCGGAACGCCCGCCCGGCCAGGAGGCCGCAGCAGATGATCGGTCCCCGGCAGGGACACCGGAGGGGTCCTGTCCGTCACTACCAGACGTGGACTGGGACGAGATGGCGCGCCTGGATGACGTCGCCTACACCGCCCAGTGGGAATATGAGTGGCAGCGTCGTGAGGAGAAGCAGAAACGCCAGCAGGAGGAAGAGCGGGAAGCTCAGCGGAACCGTCAGCGACAACATGCAGAGCTGATCGCGGACAAAGAGAGTGTCCGGAGAGAGAAAGGTACCCTGAGGGAACCGCGGCGGCAGGGGTGTGTGACTGAGTTCCAGCTCCGGAAGGGCTGGGGCTTCATCCGTGAACCGGGCCTCTACCCAGGGGTCTTTGTCAGCAGGCGTGACGTAGAATCCCACCTACCGCAAGGCCATCCCGGGAGGGACTTAGTAAATGGAGACCTCGTCACGTACACACGGCATTGGGGAATGAAGGGATGGTATGCCCTTAACGTCACCATCGTCCGTGACCCCGTCCCCGATGCAGGTAACGTCACCACTACCGCAGCGTCCCCGTCTCCAGCTCAAGCAGTATCCGGCCGTGCCCCAGCATCGCCCCCTGCAAGTTCATCGCAAATTCAAGCCACCTCTACATCGCAATATGCGACCCAGTCTCAATCGCAATCCATGACACGATCCATATCGTTAACTGTGATTGAAACGCAATCGGTGTCACGTGAGGAGAATGTACCCGTTGCGCCCCTAGAGGTTCGCACGAGAACTGTGGCGACCCAGACCCTAATCGCAGCGCATGATTTGTTAGTCCTGGGATCTAGGGCCCATTGCATTGTTCCAGCCCCCGGGGTGGAAAGTGTATTAGAAGTAAATGAATAAATAGTAAAGAAGAATCGGTGAGATCCCTATAGGGTCTACCATAAGTAATATTGTAGAAAGTTTGAGAATGTTTTACAAAATTTTGCATAAGTTGAAGAGTATAATGCATATATATATTGCTAACCGTAGAATGCCCGGCTGGGTAACCAGAAAAAGTTTTGCACTTTAGTATTATAATAATGTGAGATTATATCTGTGTCTTTGGTTTTACAATGGACTTTGAGGTTGAGGACTGTGCCAACCCAGAACTTATTTGTACATAGTTGCGCTTCGGTGCCTTATCTTGGTTTTACATAAAACCAGCACAACTACCTCTGAATACAAAAACCCGTGTGGTGTGGCACTGAGTGAGGTCTGCATTTGGATGTCCTGCAGCCCACCCAGGACCCACGTTGAAGGTTTGGTGCGGGTCCTTCACAAGAATACTGTATATTTATTGAATGCTATTTAATACTTTTGTATTTCTATATATAATGTTATTGTTTGCAACGTTCAAGATATCCTCACCTCCCGGATGGGACGAATTAATGTTATTGTTAATGTTTTCATGCATAAACAAAATGTCTCTTTTGTATTTTACAGCCGGGAGTGCTGTCTTTTACCATGGGGAATGTGTAGCCCTGGTGTTAGGCACACGCAGTACCTGGAGAGTGTGTGGCGAGACAGCAGTTTAATGCTAAATACCCATTCACTCAACATACACTAGACACACCCTTAGGGTAGTGTAGTTACTTGTGAGGGAGTGGTCAGGGTGTATGTTTGTTGAGTGATTTTGAGTCTGTTCAGTTCCTGTCTTCGGACGGAGCAGACGTCTGGAGTTTAGCTGGAGGGAGGAAGCAGTCCAGCCTGCTCTATCATCAGTTCAGAACGTGGAGGCTGGTACAGGTGGTCTAATTCACCTTAGCCTAGTCAGAGCTGTACCTCACCTGAATACATTGAAAGAAAGAAGAAGCTTAGTGCAGAAAGACTTCAGTCACCTGTCTCAAGGACAGTGAAAGGTTCAGAGACGTGCTCCTGCCTAGTGATAACTGAGAATCTGTAACTAACTTTGAAGGAAGTGGATGAAGGAAGTGACTACCCGACTTTATGCAAGTGTGAGTGCTTATGCTACCAGCGAGGACAAGGCGAAAGGCACAGTGGAAAGATTATTGGAAAGGTGCGTTTGGATTGAAGAAGTCCTGCACATTGCAACCGGTCACTGGGGACCGAAGGATCACTATTAGCTTCAAGCATAGTGGTAAGAAAACCAGGGATTTACCGGACCTTAGGTCGCGGCAAACAGCCCCTTATAGTCAGTACGTAACTGGGGTCAGGGGAGTGAAGACTTTGAGCCTGATCAGCAATATAGGAATTCAGCTCTCTCGCAGGAAGGCTCCTACCACAAAACTGACTGGGCAGTACAGCTAGGGATTAGCTGGAGTTATTGAGGGAACTACGCTTCAGGCTGGTTGTACTCATTTTTGTTGAAAGTAAAGGAGGCCCCTAACTTGTCCAGCTGCTGTCTCAAGATACACTCTCCTTGGATCAGCCTCCCTGGGACCTGCCTGAACATCTTACAAGTAAAGGTATGGAAAGACGCTGACCGTGTGAGACTGTGTTATTTATCTGCACCCGACTCCACTAACTTCATAGACTTTGAGGGACCAGTCCCACCTGTAGGGGACCCGACATCTAGCTGCCTCACCATCCCCTCAGAGATCTACAGCAGCGCTGGTACTAATTACCAGAAGACTACAGGTGGCGTCACGAACTATATAAATCTATCCCCTGTAAATATTTCCCCAACATACGCCAGACCGCCCGGGCCACAGACCGAGCCACAGCTACCTGTGACAAACCCCATAGACTTCTACGGGCTCGGCTCTGAGTACCCCATTGCCCTGGTAATCCACAATTGTGGTGGCGGGTCGACACAGGTCCATGTATTACACAGACAGCCCATTGATTGAAACAATCAAAGTGTAATACCAAGTTTCTCCTGCGGGAGTGCTGTAGAGAAATTCAATATCTACTGCTGAGTTCATCATAGATTACAGCCAATCACTGTTGTCTTAGAAGTGGGATAACTTGTTATTATATTTTATTATTTTATGGGTAAATGACTCTTATTTACTATTATTATTATTATTTAATATGAAAATATACAATAAAAACAGAAAGACATAAATTACAAAAAATATGCCAATCCCCCCAAACCACCCTGCAGGAGAACAAATAATAAATTCATAATTACATTAAAATAAACGCACCATACTTTTCATAAATCAACAAGAGAAGTGAATATAAGAAAATTTGTAACTCTTTCAAGAATCTGCCCTTTCTCCACTTATGAACCTCTTCTCTTCTTAACTCATCATTCGCTGACAGTTCTAGCACCAACCTAGCAAAAAGAAAAAAAAAAAACATAGAAAAAAACAACTTTGTGTTCAATATTTAAAAATAATGGTTATGGACAGGAGAACAAGGTGTAAATGTGAATGAATTGATCCTTGGTTCTGTAGTATAAATATTTTTTGAAGCAGCTGTAAAAAAATAAAAATAAGCATGACTGTTTTATGTTGTTTTTTTTAGAAACAGCCCCACCCCTGTCCTAAGGTAAGGTAAGGTATTTCAACTCAGTTCGTCTGATATGCGTTAAACTGAGCTGCAATACCATTTACCATCTGTTAACTGGAGTGGCGCTGTTTTTGCTCAAGTTTACAGTTTTTCTGTGCAGCATACTAAACAGCACTTGAAGCCTTTAATTGAGGCATGGGTTGAATACTGAGGGGCTAGTAAAGACGCATCCAACCCCTCCGCTCCCCCCCAGAAATGTCACCTAACACAGATACGAAATCCCCTCCACAGAACAGTCTACATATCCCAGAGCAGAGAGTGCAAGACCCGGCTCTTAGCATTGATTCCTGCGGCACGACTACCTTCATTAATCTCTTGCAGAATTATAAAGTTTCTTAATTACTCTTGATTAATTAGGGTTCTCGCTGTAATTGTGTCCCTGAGCCGAGTGTCGCTGCTGATAATTAGTGACCCAGAAATCTGTATTCAGGCAATTAGCATTGTGCAAAGAACGGGACAAACTCCGACTCTTAGTCACAAGCGCTGGAATTGTAGGATCTGTTGGGACTGGGATCCTGGAACTAATGACTGTGAAATTAATACTTAACCCATACTCTGCCAATGAAAGAAGACTGTGGCGCATGCTCATGCTCATCCTAAACTGAAGATTTACTATGACAGCAGCAAAATGCTAAAGGATCTGGCGGTGGTAACTGTGGCAAAGCAGCAGGGGTAGTAGGAGCTGCAATGACACCCAGACTCAGAACCCTGGAGGGCGTAAGGGTCATGGGATCACTTAGCCTTATTTCGATGACATCACAGTCAGAAAAGGGCTCCTGTGCAAGAACAATATATGGGCCCTTTGCAGCCTAAGAGCTCCAAAAAATGCAAACTTGCATCTGTTTTGGAGATAGAAGTGGGCCCCTTTACCTCTTGGTCCCCTGTATGGTCGCACAGGTTGCACTAATGATATGTCCATCTCTAGATGACACTCTTATGGACAAGGTTGGTCTTCATGAGACAATCCCATTAACTTTTATGTGCTGACCTGTCTGACACCTATGACTATTTAAGGCCTACCCCTGAGATTCATAACTTGGGCACTTTCTTAATGCCTAAACTTATTTCAAGATGTCCCGTCATTTGCCATAGGTATAGAATTTTTTACCAGGTATAAATGTCGCTGTTCTCCTGAATCCGGCGATGTTTTTCTTTTTTTACTGCGCCTCTCCGTTCCTGAGATATGAACTTCTATTCCCTTTATATAAATGTCACTTTTCAGACAAGTGGGTGTGGTCACCAACTTTTGCTGTGAGCATCTTTTTGAAGATCATTCCTGTTGGCTAAAAAGACTGGACATATATACAGGAAAGAGGGGGCTATATCTCAGGAATGGAGAGGCGCAGAAACAAAAGAAAAACAACGCCGGATTCAGGAGAACAGCGGAATTTACATCAGGTAAAAAATTACATATTTGTGGCAAGTGACATGCTCTTTTTAAAGGCACAGGATACTGCTAATTTATGAATTTTGCTATGCTGCTTGTTATCTGGCAATGTTATATAGGCCCCTTATGACAATTTTATTTGAAAACTATTTGCTATAACATAAAGGCAGGTGTCAAAAGAAGGTCCTGCATAGAGCACCAATCTACTGTATGTCTGGCCATGGCAGCAACACTAGTAAATCAATAATTAATGGATAAGTTCGAGAATACATTTTCCACCAATATTGGGTATCATCATACTCTAACTCTGGGTCTTTATTTGGAATAATTGCATAAAAGTGTATTAATAGTATACCCATAGGCACTCCATTATTACATCAGTTTTGATGTCACCTGCAACCAAAGAAAGCCCGTCTGTGGATGAATTGTCCTCCATAGTGACAATCAACATATAAAGCATCAGACCTAATAGTCACTGCAGTTCTGAAAATGAAATACATCAGATGGGAGTTAACCCCATGTTCTCTGAATTATTTCTATAAGACTCTTAACATGCAGAAAATCCTACAGAATGACGTTGTGTGTGGTTAAGTTAATCCGTGTTAACACTAATTTTACACTTTAGAGTCCCTTTAAGTTTACTCTTGTACCGTCCTGTAAAATTAGAAATTCTGCTATATTCATAGACTTAAAGAGGACTTGTCACAAAGTCAAAAGTGACCAGGTTTTGTTCTTATTTTATTTCCGCTGCTCCTCTGAGTATCATGTGTGTTTTTTTTTAAATCCACCAGACCATTCAAGAGATTTAGGTCTTATTTAGTGCTAATTTTTACTGTTTGTTTTCTTTTTTTACTAAGGGGGCGTGGCTCAAAGGATTCCCTGGGGCGTGTCTTTAGACTGCTCCGCCTTATTACCATTTGAGTACCGCCCTTTTGTAAAGACGATCAAAATTAACACTAAACATTAGTTATTCACTTAAATCCATGTTTAAAAAAAGCATCTATAAGGTGTTTCTTATGCTAATTAGGCCTTTGACTAGTCGATGGGACGTTGTTTTCCCCAGTCTGGTCCGCCCTCTTTGCACGCCCCCAGTGGGCGTGATAACATGATTTACAAGATCTGGCACTCCATTTACAACCCAACTGTGAATCCTCTTTATACACCCGGGAAGGCAGGAATCTGGCAAAGTGTCATACCCAAAAGTAACATCGGGTGTAGAAAAAAAAAGTGTCATCAGGTGTAGAAAAAATGTAGCCTAAAAAATGGAGATAAGGCTATGTTTAAACCTCTTTTTTGATCTCCGTTAGCCGTGTCCTCCTGGATGACCTTGCCAATAAGTTGGCCATTTATGACTATGGTTCCTAATTCTTCACAACCATTAGACCAGGGTTCCCCAACTCCAGTCCTCAAGGCCCACCAACAGGTCATGTTTTCAGGATTTCCTTTGTATTGCCCAGGTTATGCAATTATCACCTGGGCAATGCTAAGGAAATCCTGAAAACATGACCTGTTGTGGCCCTTGAGCACTGGAGTTGGAGAACCCTGCCTTAGATGACACATTTGATAAGTTCCTTGATCTCCATCGGAGATGACTTTTGAAACTTTAATTATTTTTTCTTTTAAGGTTCGATAATAGCGGCAGAACATGGAGTAATTTATGAAATAGTGCTGTGCTTGATGATAGGAATGAGGAGACTGGTGTCTGACTGATGCCCCTCTTTAAATGCTTTATAGGACCGCATGCCTTGCAGAAAATGTTTGGAAAGTGGAGGCCATTCCTCAGCGTTATGCGGCCTCCTTCTGCCGCGTGGAGCGCGAGTGATGGATTGAAGATAACGCCAAGGTGCGCGGGGAAGAATAACAGGGACGTCTGTTTTTACTACCTAACCGACGTTGTCCCCTGGGAATATCGCTCACTCCGGGAAGAGAGGCGGCCATACCCTGCGTAGAATAAAAGAAAGAATCTGCCTTATTTTTATTTTTTTTTCATCTTTCGTCTTTCCTCTGCAGCTCTGCTGGAAATAAAAGATGAAAATACCTCTGTGATGATAGAACATTTCCAGCTTTACCTCCTAGGACAAATAAAGGATCCTTTACTCAGTAGTCTGCATATCCTCCATCTGTTAATTCTTCGCTGTGCAAGCAACTGCATCCTACAACAGGGCCAATGTCAGCCCGTCCCCCGCTGTCGTCTGCACGGGGACATTATTATACCAGCATTTGCCATCAATGTGGTCAATGATAAGTTCTCTTTTACTATTAGGGTTGCTTAGATGAAATGGACCAGAGAGGAGATTCTTGGGCTCCTGTAGCGGAGAGCAGCTTGTTAGTAACCTAATAGTGTCAGCGATGAGCTCTGAATCATATATGAGCGGTGTCGGATGATGGTCTTAAGTGGTACGACAAAGTCAAGATTAAGTTGAGAAAGGGAAAAAAGAGACTAAATGGTGGAACAAAGTCAGATCGCTGTGACTACAAAAAGAAAAAGTGGTCATATCATGAAAACAACCTCAATCTGAACATGAGACTTCTGAAAATAATTCCTCCTTTATTCCTCCTGTGTATAGTATAATTAACAAGTAGTGCTTTCTCCCTGTATCTCCCTTCCAATGATTAAATATGCGACCAGTTGTCAATATCGACCCTTTAACGTGCCTTACCGTATGACTTAGGCTAAAAAGCCCAAACCATGAACAGCATTAGCAGTCAAGTTTCAGGATATTTGCCCCTCATCAGTGCAAAGCAGTTTTTCTGATTAGGCTGAGTGCGAGAACTCCGACAGGGGATCTAAAGAGTCATAGTAAGGAGGCTTATAGGCAATGCAATGCTTCCTTTATGAATCTAAATATACAATTATCCTCTACGGAAAGGAAGGGAAGATATTTAATGGCACTTAATGTTTGTAGCATTCCTAAAAGTCAAAATTGACCTTTTAATGAACCCTAGACATGACTTAGGAGAAGACGCCAAACCAGAAACTCCATTTTCCAGAAACGTGTTTCAGGACGATTGCCCTTCATCGGTGCAAAGCAAGAAGTTTGTTTTGGCTGGGTGAGAGGCCTCAGAGAGGGGGTCTAAAGGGTAATGTTTTTCCAAGTTTTTGTGTTATTTGTGCCAATTCGGCTCATGCAATACTCCTCTGGGAATTTAAATTTAGAGTTCACAACTTCAGAGAGGAAGAGGACTGAAGCTCTAGAGCCATCTATTGGATGTGGCGATCCTAAAAGTCTCTATTGACCCTTTAAAGAGCCTTGCCACATGATTTAAGATATGAAGCCAAACTCCATTTGCAAGGACATGTTTTAGGGTGTTTTCTCCCATATCATCAGGGCCAAACAATGAGGTCTGATTTGGCTGGTTGAGAGGCCTCCCCCAGTAAACAAAGTACACAGATAGCATCTCCTAGCCTTTACCAGGAATGATGTAGGTACAGGAAGTACCTCCTCCCTGTATTATACAAAGGTGTATAATGTGGGAGTTTCTAGGTTTTGTGGTTGTTCCTGGACGTATTGAAGAGGACTTGTCCCATAAATCAGGATTCCAAATTTTAGAGATAGAAGATAATCTGTAGTCATTCTTGTTATTTGTTGATCTGTTTTCCTGGTGGTTCTTGTATACTTCACATCATTTTTTATACTATTCTCCTATTATCCTGTCATGTGGGCCGTCACCACCAGAAACCACTGATTCGGGAACATATTCAGTATAAATCTATATCTGCAAGTGAACAAAAATATTAACTATTCTCAGAATTATTCCATGTGAAGGACCAATTTAATTGAGACTTTCAAGCAGGAGGTGATTTTCTCGCACACGGTAAACACAATAAAAAAAGAAGGTGGACGAAATAAATCAATTAAATCCAATCTTTTCATGTAAAGTCAAATAAAACCGGCAAAATCATTATGAACACGGGTGCCACGTAGAATATCAATAAGGTAGGAAATGGAATACAGAGAAATGTTAGGACAAAGTAGATAGACTTCTTAGGGCCGTAGCTATAGGGGGGTGCCGGTACCCCTGATCCGGTGACTGAGACGGTCCAAAAAACCTTTTAAAAAATAAAAAGACACCAGTGGGTAAAGTCCCTGTTACTGTTTTTATTTTGGGACAAGAACCTAAAGAGATGAACTGGAATATAGGTTGGTATGCATGCAACATATAGGAGCATGTTCACACTGGCCACTAAATAGAAAAAAAATAAATTAATTTTTTTTATTTTTTAGCTTTTTTTGCTCATTTTGTTTTATCTTAGGTTTTGATTTTACATAGCCCATACCTGTGTTTTTTTTCTCTCTTAAAAATCTGCATTGCGCTGTTTCTCTGTCATCACTCCTAGAAATGTAAGAATGACTTGTCTCCTTGGCGTCACAGTCCTCGTAAATGTAATGTCCCCACACAGTCCGTGATAACATAGTGTAGAATCAGACTTACTGTCCATATGAATATTAGCACCTAATATTTGTAGATTTACAGGAGTAAGAACAGAAGGGTAACACAACCCAAAGTGCCCAAAATTTTTTTTAGGAGGACTACAATATTTTTACTAAAAAAGAAGAAATAACATGTCCTCCTTAGCATACTTTGTCAACTCTTCCTTAATGTCTGGATGGCAGTTGAAAAAAAAAGGGACCTCACACACTCCCGAAGGAGATGTGCATCGAAGAAGCCTCCTGGAAATTCCCGATAAGCAGCTATCCCTAAAGTTTTTGCATGCCACTAGAGATGAGTGGAATGATTCATAGAGGGTCGTATTTGAGTTGAATTTCCTGACATTTGTAGTTTAACGTGAATTCGATCATTTTGAGATGTGACTCACAATTTGTAAACAAAAAACAATTTGCAGGCAACATTTTCTACTCTGCTGAAAGCGCGGCTACTGCACGAGCCTTCTCATGATGCCCTGCAGCTATGACATATTACGGATCATAGCTTGTAAATTGGTGGTCAGTACCTGGGTCATCACAGATCAGCGGCTCCCAGCAGAGAACAGTTTGTATGGAAGAGTCGTTTTTCCATCTCAAGAATCACTTTGTAAGCTTCTCTCTCCTGTAGAGTGCAAACTGATATGGTCAGCGGTTCCTCTCTTTCTCCTGTAGAGTGTAAGCTCTTATGATCAGTGGGGTCCTCTCTCTCTCCTGTACAGTGTAAGCTCTTATGGTCAGTGGGGTCCTCTATCTCTCTCCTGTAGAGTGAAGCTCTTATGGTCATGAGTCCTCTCCTTCTGTATATGTAATCTCTATAGTCTGGGGGATCCTCTCTCTCTCTCTCTCTCCTGTAGAGTGTAAGCTCTTATGGTCAGTGGGATTCTCTCTCTAGTGTAGAGTGTAAGCTCTTTTATTCAGCGGTTCCTCTCTTTCTCCTGTAGAGTGTAAGCTCTTATGGTCAGTGGGGTCCTCTCTCTCCTGTACAGTGTAAGCTCTTATGGTCAGTGGGGTCCTCTATCTCTCCTGTAGAGTGTAAGCTCTTATGGTCAGTGGGGTCCTCTCTCTTCTGTATAGTGTAATCTCTTATAGTCTGTGGGGTCCTCTCTCTCCTGTAGAGTGTAAGCTCTTATGGTCAGTGGGATTCTCTCTCTAGTGTAGAGTGTAAGCTCTTTTATTCAGCGGGGTCCTCTCTATCTTCTGTAGAGTGTAAGCTCTTATGGTCAGTGGGATCCTCTCTCTCTCCTGTAGAGTGTAAGTTCTTATGGTCAGTGGGGTCCTCTCTCTCTACTGTAGAGTGTAAGCTCTTATGGTCAGTGGGGTCCTCTCTCTCCTGTAGAGTGTAAGCTCTTATGGTCAGTGGGGTCCTCTCTATCTTCTGTAGAGTGTAAGTTCTTATGGTCAGTGGGGTCCTCTCTCTCTCTCTTGTAGAGTGTAAGCTCTTATAGTCAGTGAGGTCCTCTCTATAATAATGTAAGATGTAGGGTGCACCAATTAATCACAAATGAATAGGGAGGTGCATATCGGTAGAAAAAACAACATCTGTGAGAAAAAGAAGGAACTACCGTAGAAACGCACACTACTCAAATAATATAAGGTAGAAAAATATATAATTTTATTGGTTACACAAAGAGTGAAATAAAACATAAGTAAAATAAAGGTGACTCTGGTCCCAAACGACCACCCGCAAACATGATGAAGATATATGATATACAATGTCTCAACAATAACAATAGCAAAAGAAGTGGCTAAAGAAGCATATAATAATGAATGAATAACAAAGTAAATACAACCAATAATAATAAATCTAAACAAACAAAAATATATATATAAATATATATTGGGATATGTATAATGATAAACCTTAATGAGCGAACCTGTATGGATAACAGAAGAAATAATGTAAGAGATATCAAAAATGTGAACAATACCAGGTCGGGGGTGAGAAAATCCCCTGCCTGTAACCTGAAAAACAACTGCAAGCCAAGGATAAGAGAACCAAAAATGAAAAAGCCACTAGCAAATAATGTTTACCCCAGAACAAACCTCATGATAAAGGCATGAGAGAGCGAGCGGGCAATCAGGACCAGAGGACACCGAGGTCCCACGCGTTCCGCCGCAGCATGTGCGGCTTCCTCAGGGAGAGTGTGGAGACAAATGCCGACTTGGTTTAAATACCTTGAGAAGATCGGATCCGGGAAGTCAGCTGTGTGCCGTGCATAATGAATCTGGCAGGAAGTGATTTAAGCATGAACCAAGTAACCCAGATGTAAGGTGCAGACGTCTCTGCAATTAACTAAATACCACGCATGCGCGCAGTGGAACGCACATTGCGTCCACTGGCACGCAAGTGTGGGAATATAGAGGATGAATGCGCATGCGCAGCATCGGGTCAGAACGATATGCCGCATTAACATGACAGAAATATGCTCACAAAGCAATCGCCCCATAGTGGGAAACAATCAAACCCCATTCAGACCAGAGGCATGCATAGCAGGGATATCTAACGATATCATATCATGTAAAACCTGTATGGAGGTAAAAGCAATAATTAATGGGGAAAAGGGAATGTCAAAAGAAACATGAAATAAAATAAAAAATACTAAATCAAAAATAGAGATAGAAAAAAGAAAAAGAAAAAAAAGAAAAAAAGGGGGATGAAAAATAAATAAAAATAATAGAGAAACATAATAAGTAAATATAAAAATAAATAGATAAATAATAATAAATAATAAATAAAGAATAATAAGTAACATATATATATATATAACGAACAAGGACCGCTCCGGATGGAGAGTAGAAGAATTCAAAATTAGCAAATCCCAATAAATGGATAAAGGGATACCATCCTCACTCAGGGAGAAACGCTTGGAATCCTGAACTGTGCGATCCAACGATAATCCGTAGAAAGGAACATCCCAAGGGTAATGTCAAAAAATGTATAAAAATAACTGAAATCCATACAGGTAAACACTCAAAAATCTAGCAGATTCTGCCCCTATGCCAGATGGCCTTAGATAAACAATCCAATATGACCAAATATATACATATAGAAAAGGTCTAGTAGATCCCCTGAATGGAACCAGCCCAATCCCCTAACCATTCAAGAGTTAGATTGACACTACAAATGAGTGTCCAACCTGGCACAAATATGACATGAAAAATGGCAAAAAAAGGGGGGGGGGAGGAAAGAAGAAGGAAAAGAAAGCACAAGAGCATCAAGTCCACTATTATTGCATGGCCAACGGAATATTCCTTCAATCTGACACCATAGGATTCCATGGCGGTGAATCCCGCCGGAAAGATCCAAAACCAGCCATGATGATAAAGGATAGCCATCCAGAGTGAGCAGTGCGATTTCAACCCAGGAATCCAGAGAACAAGAGCTCCTCATATTCAAACCTGTGGGGGTGGTAGATCGAAGATTAAAAATCCAACGGGATTCAATTTGCAGAAGTAGTTTCTTAGGACATCCCCCTCGATTCGAAACCACCACCCTCTCTAGACCAACCAGTCGGGTGCCTTTAATACTGCCTGCATGTTTAGTCAAAAATGTGAGGCCACTGATGTCAGGGGCTTACCCTTAATCTGATCCGAGTGAGCCAAATTGATCGTGGAGAAATGCTTCTGGATGCGACGTCTCAGTTCTTGCGACGTTTGACCCACATAAACCTGGGAACATGGACAGATGAGAGCATATATAACACAATTTGTTTTACAATTGATATAATTCTTCAACCTAAATATGCTCCCATCGAGGGGGTTCACAAACTGATCACGGACAGGTTGCATATATGTGCAAATCGTGCAATTACCGCACGGAAAAGAACCTTTAAGTATGATTCCCCGATTTAGTCGTATTGTCTGTCTCTCATAATGACTTTTGGTGAGGATATCTTTGAGATTTGGTGCCCGTCTAGCGGTCAAAAGAGGTTGTTCACTAATGACCCTTGAGGTCTGTAGGTCCATGGACAGTATGCTCCAGTGTTTAGCCAAAATATTTCTGATCTGATTCCAATGATATTGTATCTAGTGATAAATCTGGGTTTGTTATCACAAGTCTTAACCTTGGGGGTTAGGAGAGAATTCTGTGTAGAACTCTTGGCTCGTTGGTACGCGGCCGAAATAGTGCCACGTGGGTACCCCCTAGTTTTGAAGCGATTGGTCAATTTTGAAGACTCGTCCCGAAAATCAGAGTCTAAAGAACAGTTCCTCCTAACTCTTAAAAATTGTCCGACTGGAACCCCTCTTTTAATGTGTGGCGGATGGAAGCTCCGAAAATCCAAAAGACTATTCGTAGCTGTCGGTTTACGAAGGAGCGTCGTGTTAATGGAGTTATCCACAATTTTGACTTCCAGGTCTAGAAATGTGATGGACGACAAAGAAAATTGATGTGTAAGAACAATGTTCAAAACATTTTGATTTAGATCAGAAATAAAACCCTGGCATTCCTCGATAGACCCTGTCCAGACAAAAAATACGTCGTCGATGTAACGAGACCAATGTCGGACATACTTCTTGAAAAGGGCAGAAGAAAAGACCACCGTTGCTTCCCACCAACCCAAAAATAGGTTGGCGAAAGCCGGAGCACAACGTGCCCCCATCGCCACTCCTGAGGTCTGTAAATAAAAAGAGCGGTCAAATAAAAAGAAATTATGAGTCAGCACAAATTTAAGTAGATCCAAAATAAGGGAATCGTGCATTCTGTCCGTGTTTGGCAGCTTGTTCTTTATTTTTCAGATGCATTGCTTCTTGGTTCTGAGTTTTTAATTGATTTTATCTTCAATATAATTATTGTTATAGTGTGTTTCACTAGCCGACATGGATTGGGATACCCGTGAGGCATCCTGGCAGGCTCAGTCATCTAGCATATTTTCTTCTACTGATACTCCGGTTCCCAGCTCGGATTTTTCCCAATTGACCACTGACTTGATTGCATCGCATAAAACAGGCATCAAGTTATGGTGGAATATTCGCAGCCTTGAGGAATATGTGAAATTAAATATCATACCGAGGGGCCTTAGAATACCTATCTACCCGGCATGGGAACCATCTGAGAATTTTCGTACTACATGGGAGCAGGGTCTCATGCGTTGTTCAAATATTATTATGAATATGTTACTTGAGCATGACAGAAAACTGCTTGTGACTACTAAAAACAAGATTAAGGAATTGGAAGCTAGATTGTCATCATTTGATGAAAGTACTCAGGTGCACCCCTTTAGGCTTAAACTTAAGGACATTTTGGACAAATTTGATGCAGATATTACTCGACGCAAAAAATCTAAATTTTTGAGAGATCGCAATGATTTTGAATCACAGAGGGCTTTCCATTGGAAACATCAAGGCAACCAAAGGGCCACACCCCATATACAGAAATCAGGGCAGGGCCCACGTGAGGTAGTCCAGGCTCATGAGTATACCTCAGGAAGTGATTTTTTATCATCAGCCGAAAGCGAGCTGGACGTCGCACAAGAAGGGGCCGTAGACATAAACCATTCTCTCGTCAGAACCACCAGATACAGAGGTCGGAGATATACACCACAGAACCAACGCAGGAATACCCGTCGCTAGCTTGCCATCATGGTGTGGGGGCAGTCTTGTCAGATCACCAGGTAATGAATGAGGGCCTGCATGTTATTAACCTTTCTAAACATATATTGACTTCTACTGAACTACTAGTATTACAAAGAGGGTTGACCTTCTCTCCGGTACAGCCTTTGGATAAATTCACTCTTATCAAGGATTTGTACCTTTTTTGTAGGAATCTGGTCTTAAAGGTGTTACATCTAAAGGGTATGCCACACTAAACAATATCGCTAACGGGATCGCTAAAAAACGTCACTATTTAGCGATCCCGTTAGCGATGTTGTTCAGTGCGGCAGCTTCCAGCGACGAGCTTCCTGCTGTGATCTCGCTCGTCGCTGGAATCGTTCCGGACCCTATTTCATCGCTGGCGCTCCCGCTGGGTAAGTATATAATCGCTGTGTGGCACCTTTTCTTAGCGATTTAGCGGTACTTTTGTACCGCTAAAGTCGTTAAGAAGATCGCTAACGGCGATAGCGTCGTTAACTATATCGCTAAATGTGGCAGCATTTAGCGATATAGAAACAATCCCGCTAGCGATCTCATTAGTATGCAACGCTAACGAGATCGCTAGCGGGATAGCTTAGTGTGGCAGTACCTTTAGACCTCAGCTATTGGATAATAATGAAGATTTTGATGCTACGGACAGACAAGTCTTACGTGATTTGTTGGATCTTCTACAAGAAAATCAGACTACTAGTGGTAAGCACATGTTTCCTTATAGAAATAAATCACATGCGGCTCCTCCTTTTTCCTTGGTTCCAGCTATACATATATTTTTTGAACTGGTTAAAAAGGATATAATATCTCTATCCTCTTCCTGTTCCTCTCTCAAGAATCTAAATGCTGCTGAAAGAGTGGCTGTCCAAGCCCTTAGATCCAACTCGTCCTTTATTATTAAGGAAGCAGACAAGGGGGGGAATGTTGTCTTGTGGCCACACGAACTCTATCTGGAGGAAGCACACCGACAGCTGAATAATGTTAACTACTATCGCAAATTGCCATCTGATCCTACGGGAGTTTTTGCAGTTAAACTGAGAAGGATATTGGATAGGGCTAAGGATTTGTGCGTCATCAATCACCAGGAACATGTTTTCATGTGGGTAGAGCATCCCGTCACTCCCACATTTTACATGTTACCAAAAGTCCACAAGGATATTCATAAACCACCAGGACGTCCGATCGTTGCCAGCATTGGTAGCCTTTGCGAAAAGGTCTGCATTTATGTAGACTTCTTCCTGCAACCGATTGTTAGGGACTTACCATCCTTCATACAAGATACATCACACTTTGTTAGGATTTGCCAGGATATACATGTGTCCACAGGTGATATTCTTGTCACCTGTGATGTAGAATCCTTGTATTCCAATATTGGACATGAAGTGGGCATTTTGGCAGTGATGTATTTTTTTGACCAGCTGCCAAACACGGACAGAATGCACGATTCCCTTATTTTGGATCTACTTAAATTTGTGCTGACTCATAATTTCTTTTTATTTGACCGCTCTTTTTATTTACAGACCTCAGGAGTGGCGATGGGGGCACGTTGTGCTCCGGCTTTCGCCAACCTATTTTTGGGTTGGTGGTGTGTAGCCCTGGTGTGTGAAGGCACACGCAGTACCCTGGAGGATGTGTGGAGAGATAGCAGTTTAATGCTAAATGAACATTCATTCCAACATGCACTTAGACACGCCCACAGGTTTATAAGCTTGTGACATCAGCAGGGAGTGTTCAGTCAGAGAGTGTCCTGTCTTCAGTCAGTTCAGTTTGTCTGAGGAGACAGTCAGTCAGCGAGAAGTCTGTGCAGGAGAGAGGAGTGAGCTGCAGATAATTCAGACGCCTGTCTAGAGGACGGTAGAGGTTCAGAGACGTGCTCCTGCCTAAAAGTATTACTGGTATTCTGCTAGCAAGCTCTGGAAGGAACTAAGAAGGAACTGACTGATATATATATCTGTGAAGTGAGGGATGCTTATGCTACCAGCACGGGCAAGGCGAAAGGCACAGTGGTAGATATTGTGAGTGCTTTAGGATTGGAAGTCCTGCACTGTTAACCGGTTACTGGGACCGAAGCATCACCATAGCTTCATGCATGGTGGTAGAAGAACCAGATTTATTGGAGGGAACTACGCTTCATGCTAGTTGGACTCGTCATATTGGAAGTAAAGGAGGCCCCTAACTTGCCCAGCTGCTATCTCGAAATACATCCTCCTTGGATCAGCCTCCCTGGGACCTGCTTGAACATCTTACAAGTAAAGGTATGGAAAGACGCTGACCGTGTGAGACTGTGTTCTTTATCCGCACTCGACTTCACAATTCCCATAGACTTTGAGGGACCAGTCCCACCTGTAGGGGACCCGACATCTAGCTGCATCACCATCCCCTCAGAGATCTACAGCAGCGCTGGTACAAATTACCAGAGACTACAGGTGGCGTCACGAACTGTACATAAATCAATCCCCTGTAAATATATCCCCAACATACGCCAGACCGCCCGGGCCACAGACCGAGCCACAGCTACCTGTGACAAAATCCCCATAGACTTCCATGGGCTCGGCTCTGAGTACCCCATTGCCCTGGTAACCCACAATTGTGGTGGCGGGTCGACACAACAACTTGGCGTCACGAACAGGATGCGAAACTCGCAAAATTGCGAGCCCTGCGTGCCTATGGAATTGTTTTAGTGAAAAAGACTGTTTGCTATTTTTGGCGCTAAAATCCGCCATTTTGCCGCCATATTCGCGCCCTCAGGCGCTGGAGAAGAAGGTGGGCGTACCTGTAAAAGCGCGCTGTTGCCTGGCTCCGCCCCCGGCTCTGACTCATCGGCAGGTCCTGCGACAGGAAGTGAACGCTCTGACATCAGAGCGCCTGCGACGAAGGTCCTGTCTCCACCGAAAAGGAATGAAGGAGATAGAGAGACGCTGGCGTGCCCTGAAACAGCGGCTGCTGAGGGACGCAGTGTTCTCTCCTACAAGCATAATGCCGTCTCCTGAATTCCCAAGTTCCCTGCTGAGGAAGGCTGAAGAGAAACCGGAGGCTGCCCCCAAAAGTACCGATCCTGATCCCACCGATGGAGCGGTGGAGGCAAAGGAGGTTGAGGAGGTACCGCCAGTTCCGGAACGCCCGCCCGGCCAGGAGGCCGCAGCAGATGATCAATCCCTGGTAGGGACACGGCGGGGACCCAGCCGTCAATGATGGAGAGCGACTGGGAAGAGATGGAGCAGCGACAGCAGCAGGTTAGTGCGTCCTCAATTGAGCCATTGCGCACACCTGCTTCCTGCTCTGCATCACACCAGCATTGTGCGTCCTATTCCGCATCGCCCCCTGCGTACACCTCTGCATCGCAATCGGCGACCCAATCTACATCGCAAACTGCGGTTACAGCTGAATCGCCCCCTGCAACGCAAATTGAGACGCAGTCGGCGTCTCACGAGAAAGAGATACCCGTTGCGCCCCTGATGGTTCATACAAAGACTGTTGCGACCCAGACTCTGATCGCAGCACATGATCTGTTCGTCATGAGATCTAGGGATCATCGCATTGTTCCAGCCCCCGGGATGGAAAGTGTAACAGAAATTAATAAAGAGATGTGAAGAACGGTAGGACCCAGACAGGGTTTACCGCAGCTGAGAAGATGTATATAAGTTTTTATAAAAGTGAAAGTAGTTGTACCGTTAATATGAAAAATGTCTATTTGATACTTTGTGTATTTTTCTATGTTTAATGCAACGTTCAAGATATTCGTACCTCCCGGATGGGAAGAAGTTAATGTTTGTTGTTATGCATAAACAAAATTTTCTGTCTTCTTGTATTTCACAGCCCGGGAGTGCTGTCTTTTACCATGGGGGAATGTGTAGCCCTGGTGTGTGAAGGCACACGCAGTACCCTGGAGGATGTGTGGAGAGATAGCAGTTTAATGCTAAATGAACATTCATTCCAACATGCACTTAGACACGCCCACAGGTTTATAAGCTTGTGACATCAGCAGGGAGTGTTCAGTCAGAGAGTGTCCTGTCTTCAGTCAGTTCAGTTTGTCTGAGGAGACAGTCAGTCAGCGAGAAGTCTGTGCAGGAGAGAGGAGTGAGCTGCAGATAATTCAGACGCCTGTCTAGAGGACGGTAGAGGTTCAGAGACGTGCTCCTGCCTAAAAGTATTACTGGTATTCTGCTAGCAAGCTCTGGAAGGAACTAAGAAGGAACTGACTGATATATATATCTGTGAAGTGAGGGATGCTTATGCTACCAGCACGGGCAAGGCGAAAGGCACAGTGGTAGATATTGTGAGTGCTTTAGGATTGGAAGTCCTGCACTGTTAACCGGTTACTGGGACCGAAGCATCACCATAGCTTCATGCATGGTGGTAGAAGAACCAGATTTATTGGAGGGAACTACGCTTCATGCTAGTTGGACTCGTCATATTGGAAGTAAAGGAGGCCCCTAACTTGCCCAGCTGCTATCTCGAAATACATCCTCCTTGGATCAGCCTCCCTGGGACCTGCTTGAACATCTTACAAGTAAAGGTATGGAAAGACGCTGACCGTGTGAGACTGTGTTCTTTATCCGCACTCGACTTCACAATTCCCATAGACTTTGAGGGACCAGTCCCACCTGTAGGGGACCCGACATCTAGCTGCATCACCATCCCCTCAGAGATCTACAGCAGCGCTGGTACAAATTACCAGAGACTACAGGTGGCGTCACGAACTGTACATAAATCAATCCCCTGTAAATATATCCCCAACATACGCCAGACCGCCCGGGCCACAGACCGAGCCACAGCTACCTGTGACAAAATCCCCATAGACTTCCATGGGCTCGGCTCTGAGTACCCCATTGCCCTGGTAACCCACAATTGTGGTGGCGGGTCGACACAGTGGGAAGCAACGGTGGTCTTTTCTTCTGCCCTTGTGATAACAAACCCAGATTTATCACTAAATACAATACTCATTGGAATCAGATCATAAATATTTTGGCTAAACACTGGAGCATACTGTCCATGGACCTACAGACCTCAAGGGTCATTAGTGAACAACCTCTTTTGACCGCTAGACGGGCGCCAAATCTCAAAGATATCCTCACCAAAAGTCATTATGAGAGACAGACAATACGACTAAATCGGGGAATCATACTTAAAGGTTTTTTTCCGTGCGGTAATTGCACGATTTGCACATATATGCAACCTGTCCGTGATCAGTTTGTGAACCCCCTCGATGGGAGCATATTTAGGTTGAAGAATTATATCAATTGTAAAACAAATTGTGTTATATATGCTCTCATCTGTCCATGTTCCCAGGTTTATGTGGGTCAAACGTCGCAAGAACTGAGACGTCGCATCCAGAAGCATTTCTCCACGATCAATTTGGCTCACTCGGATCAGATTAAGGGTAAGCCCCTGACATCAGTGGCCTCACATTTTTTGACTAAACATGCAGGCAGTATTAAAGGCACCCGACTGGTTGGTCTAGAGAGGGTGGTGGTTTCGAATCGAGGGGGATGTCCTAAGAAACTACTTCTGCAAATTGAATCCCGTTGGATTTTTAATCTTCGATCTACCACCCCCACAGGTTTGAATGAGGAGCTCTTGTTCTCTGGATTCCTGGGTTGAAATCGCACTGCTCACTCTGGATGGCTATCCTTTATCATCATGGCTGGTTTTGGATCTTTCCGGCGGGATTCACCGCCATGGAATCCTATGGTGTCAGATTGAAGGAATATTCCGTTGGCCATGCAATAATAGTGGACTTGATGCTCTTGTGCTTTCTTTTCCTTCTTCTTTCCTCCCCCCCCCCTTTTTTTGCCATTTTTCATGTCATATTTGTGCCAGGTTGGACACTCATTTGTAGTGTCAATCTAACTCTTGAATGGTTAG
The DNA here is from genome assembly GCA_033576555.1 of Oophaga sylvatica. Taxonomy (NCBI): domain Eukaryota; kingdom Metazoa; phylum Chordata; class Amphibia; order Anura; family Dendrobatidae; genus Oophaga; species Oophaga sylvatica. The sequence continues at coordinate 114,862,843 of JARQOD010000007.1, read as the reverse complement.
GGGATTGGGCTGGTTCCATTCAGGGGATCTACTAGACCTTTTCTATATGTATATATTTGGTCATATTGGATTGTTTATCTAAGGCCATCTGGCATAGGGGCAGAATCTGCTAGATTTTTGAGTGTTTACCTGTATGGATTTCAGTTATTTTTATACATTTTTTGACATTACCCTTGGGATGTTCCTTTCTACGGATTATCGTTGGATCGCACAGTTCAGGATTCCAAGCGTTTCTCCCTGAGTGAGGACGGTATCCCTTTATCCATTTATTGGGATTTGCTAATTTTGAATTCTTCTACTCTCCATCCGGAGCGGTCCTTGTTCGTTATATATATATATATGTTACTTATTATTCTTTATTTATTATTTATTATTATTTATCTATTTATTTTTATATTTACTTATTATGTTTCTCTATTATTTTTATTTATTTTTCATCCCCCTTTTTTTCTTTTTTTTCTTTTTCTTTTTTCTATCTCTATTTTTGATTTAGTATTTTTTATTTTATTTCATGTTTCTTTTGACATTCCCTTTTCCCCATTAATTATTGCTTTTACCTCCATACAGGTTTTACATGATATGATATCGTTAGATATCCCTGCTATGCATGCCTCTGGTCTGAATGGGGTTTGATTGTTTCCCACTATGGGACGATTGCTTTGTGAGCATATTTCTGTCATGTTAATGCGGCATATCGTTCTGACCCGATGCTGCGCATGCGCATTCATCCTCTATATTCCCACACTTGCGTGCCAGTGGACACAATGTGCGTTCCACTGCGCGCATGCGTGGTATTTAGTTAATTGCAGAGACGTCTGCACCTTACATCTGGGTTACTTGGTTCATGCTTAAATCACTTCCTGCCAGATTCATTATGCACGGCACACAGCTGACTTCCCGGATCCGATCTTCTCAAGGTATTTAAACCAAGTCGGCATTTGTCTCCACACTCTCCCTGAGGAAGCCGCACATGCTGCGGCGGAACGCGTGGGACCTCGGTGTCCTCTGGTCCTGATTGCCCGCTCGCTCTCTCATGCCTTTATCATGAGGTTTGTTCTGGGGTAAACATTATTTGCTAGTGGCTTTTTCATTTTTGGTTCTCTTATCCTTGGCTTGCAGTTGTTTTTCAGGTTACAGGCGGGGGATTTTCTCACCCCCGACCTGGTATTGTTCACATTTTTGATATCTCTTACATTATTTCTTCTGTTATCCATACAGGTTCGCTCATTAAGGTTTATCATTATACATATCCCAATATATATTTATATATATATTTTTGTTTGTTTAGATTTATTATTATTGGTTGTATTTACTTTGTTATTCATTCATTATTATATGCTTCTTTAGCCACTTCTTTTGCTATTGTTATTGTTGAGACATTGTATATCATATATCTTCATCATGTTTGCGGGTGGTCGTTTGGGACCAGAGTCACCTTTATTTTACTTATGTTTTATTTCACTCTTTGTGTAACCAATAAAATTATATATTTTTCTACCTTATATTATTTGAGTAGTGTGCGTTTCTACGGTAGTTCCTTCTTTTTCTCACAAGTGAGGTCCTCTCTATCTCCTGTAGAGTGTAAGCTCTTATTGTCAGTGGGGTCCTCTATCTCTCTCCTGTAGAGTGTAAGCTCTTATGGTCAGTGGGTCCTCTCTCTCTTGTAGAGTGTAAGCTCTTATGGTCAGTGGGGTCCTCTCCTGTAGAGTGTAAGCTCTTATGGTCAGTGGGGTCCTCTCTCTCTCCTGTAGAGTGTAAGCTCTTATAGTCAGTGGGGTCCTCTCTCTCCTGTAGGGTGTAAGCTCATATGGTCAGTGGGGTCCTCTTTCTCTCCTGTAGAGTGTAAGCTCTTATGGTCAGTGGGGTCCTCTATCCTGTAGAGTGTAAGCTCTTATGGTCAGTGGGGTCCTATCTCTCATGCAGAGTGTAAGGTCTTATGGTCAGTGGGGTCCTATCTCTCCTGTAGAGTGTAAGCTCTTATGGTCAGTGGGGTCCTCTTTCTCCTGTAGAGTGTAAGCTCTTATGGTCAGTGGGGTCCTCTCTCTCTCCTGTAGAGTGTAAGCTCTTATGGTCAGTGGGTCCTCTCTCTCCTGTAGAGTGTAAGCTCTTATGGTCAGTGGGGTCCCCTTTCTCTCCTATAGAGTGTTGCCTCTTATGGTCAGTGGGGTCCTCTCTCTCTCTCCTGTAGAGTGTAAGCTCTTATGGTCAGTGGGGTCCTCTCTCTCCTGTAGAGTGTAAGCTCTTATGGTCAGTGGGGTCCTCTCTCTTCTGTAGAGTGTAAGCTCTTATGGTCAGTGGGGTCCTCTCTCTTCTGTAGAGTGTAAGCTCTTATGATCAGTGGGATCCTCTCTCCTGTAGAGTGTAAGCTCTGATGGTCAGTGGGGTCCTCTCTCTCTCTCCTCTTCCACACATGCATTATCCAAGCATTTACAACCTTTACCATGGGTCAAATTGTTGGAGAAAATTCTGCGAAGTCGACAAATTCAAATTTGAAAACATCTGCTCATCTCTACATGCCACCCCTGGAATTTCCTACAAGACTACTTAAAAAAACTTTACTAGTATGCTCTTTAGGCTCCTTGCCAAGAAGTGAAAAAGATAATTCCAGTAAATACTAATGATTTCTTGGACCTCAATAGAATTAAGAAAAAAAACATTTTTATTTAGTCCTGTAATTTTCAACCTACTGTAAGTGATTGGATGAGCTGATTTCAAGAGTGTCGAGAGGGGACCAGGAAGTAGCCAGTAGTGGGGACCCAGTAAGGGTGAGTTGAACAGTGGAGGACTGGTGAGGGTGAATATTGCTTGTTTTGTTTTTTTAAGCCACTCTAAACAAGGAAATATAATGCCTCTAGAGCAGTTTACAATATTAAAACGTAGGAACTTCCAGTCCTTCCTGCAAAGCTTATAATAGAGACACAATTGATGAGAGCCATGTCTGTCTCTTTCATATTTCTAACGATTGAAGATGACTCTAGGCTCAATAGGTATCTCAGAAGTCAGCAGGTGGTTTGTGGGCTTTGATGAGGCTCTCGGGTGGTGACTTTTTTTCTCGCTTCTTTTTACAAGAGGTCTTGAACTAAAGAAAAATCTCCTTATAAGAGCAGGTATTAGACATCGGAGGAGGAAAGAAACAAAAAAAAGTAATTAAAAATGAAAAAAATGTATTTAAAAGGGCGATTTCTAGAAAAACAAACCATATCACTTGCCGCAATTTACGTGAGGTGACGTGTCAGACAGGACATACTGAGCAAAACTAATCCTGCTCAGTAATGTCCTGTCCTGCAAGAAAAAGCCCACAACCTAAAAGGGAACACCCACGTTGAGATCGGGTCTTATACAAACCACACTCCATTCTGGTCATGGAATAAAAAGTCAAGTTGGCAACTGTGCAAGATTGTATCTGAGCTATCTGGACAGTCTTGGAAAACTTACAGCTATGGAAAGAGCGGTCCGACAAGTATCTAACTAATCTATTTCAGCAGAGGTTACTTTGACCAGAAGTGCAAGAAACAGAGATGTTTTGAGGAGGTTGAAAGGTGGAACACAGTCTGCCCCCACTAAGAGCTCCATGGGCAGCAGAAGTGTTTACCATGATATGGAAACTGATGAGGCATGGTAGTTTGAGATGGGTAGATTTATTCAAGTGGAAATTAATTCTACTACAATTTATCAAATATCAACCTTCCAAAGAATTGTTTTTGTAATTTGATCTGCATAAATTCAGCCACCACCTGTGACCGCCATCTTGATGAACAATAGAGGGCCGTCGAATGGTTAAAAAGAATAGAATGCATACTCCTCTCACCGCTCACTTCCCCGGATACCCTCATTGCTCCCGCTCCCCTGTCCGGTCCTACGAAATGAATTTCCAGTTCTGTTTTAACTCCAGGCTGCTACTTCCAACTGTGAGCAGGACCGAGGGGTCACTGAGTATGTGTAGTGATCTCCGGGGCCTGCTCGTGGCCAGAAGTCCTAGCCTAGAGTGAATACCGGGCTGGAGATGTGAAGCAATAGAGGTGTGAAAAATAGGACAGCGGGCTGGGAGAAACGGGGGCAGCCGGGGAGGTGAGTGGTAAGTATGAGTTTCTTTTCTGTTTTTACATCTTACATGTATTATGCTACAGATGGGTGCAACACCCTCTCTCTCTCACCCTTCCATATTAAAGCCATACTGGGTACAAACACTTTTAACTTCCCTGGGCCATCCGTAATAACTACACCTTTTGGCCTTTGCTACACTAAACCTCCATGCTTTTATGCAATCTGTAGAAACAGGACTTAACGTGGTTGTTAGTCTTCGTTCAGCAGAAGGGCACCCCTTCTCTGCTCCCCGGCAGGAGGGCACCCCTTCTCTGCTCCCCGGCAGGAGGGCACCCCTTCTCTGCTCCCCGGCAGGAGGGCACCCCTTCTCTGCTCCCCAACAGGAGGGCACCCCTTCTCTGCTCCCCGGCAGGAGGGCACCCCTTCTCTGCTCCCCAGCAGGAGGGCACCCCTTCTCTGCTCCCCAGCAGGAGGGCACCCCTTCTCTGCTCCCCAGCAGGAGGGCACCCACTTCTCTGCTCCCCAGCAGGAGGGCACCCCTTCTCTGCTCCCCGGCAGGAGGGCACCCCTTCTCTGCTCCCCGGCAGGAGGGCACCCCTTCTCTGCTCCCCAGCAGGAGGGCACCCCTTCTCTGCTCCCCGGCAGGAGGGCACCCCTTCTCTGCTCCCCGGCAGGAGGGCACCCCTTCTCTGCTCCCCGGCAGGAGGGCACCCCTTCTCTGCTCCCCGACAGGAGGGCACCCCTTCTCTGCTCCCGCGCTTCCTGGGTGCCAGAGGTGGCGCTCAAATGAAGATTGACGTTTGGGATCAGAGCTATGGTTGCACCACTACTCAGACCGATAATCTAGTGATCCCGTCAGCTTCAGGACCGGGCTTGCAAGCTCCATAGCAAGCAACTTGCAAATGTTCGCTTCTTGCTTAGGAAACCGGCCACCTCTGCTGCAGAAGAAGCTGGTAACCTAGGCAATTATTAGTAAATTATAAAAATATGCAAATATTCCGTTCTTGAGAATGGAGAGTAGTTTTAATGAAAAGAAAATGGTAAAGTGTACTTTTTTTATCAGCACTTTACAATTTTACCCATTTAGGCCCTTTAAACCTGTCAACATTTTCAAATGGCCTGGGGACTATATTGATTGTAATTATTAAATGCTACTTGTTTTTTTTTGTCACTTTGACCCCTTATGCCCAATTACTTCTCTATTGCTGCATTTACGTGTGGTGAAAAAAAGGCACAGAATGTCTTGCAAAGTACAAAACAAATTACCCTGCAGCCGCCAGGTACTGAACTTTCCACCACTTACCCCTAACGAACAAAAAATCCCACAGAGCATGGACGGCCGTTCCCTAATTTCAGCCCAAATTGTCACAGCCTAGAAGCCGCCCCGTGGACACACACTTACACTGTTGTCGTCAGTGGTTTTTATAGAGCATAAATTCCAGCTGTAAACATTGCGACTGAAGGCGGCTGAGCTCCTCAAGCCTCAGGATATGGGAGGTGGGGATTTATCGATTCATCTGAACTGTGAAACACAATAATGCCGTGATTAGCTTGGGAAACCCTTCAGCATGACCTTGCAGCAACGGTTGGAGTAAATGTCACGTCTCGGAGCAGTCAAGGGTTTCTTGTTCCACCTATGGAGGACAATGAGATGGAGATTCTGAAATACCCATATAGAAACTTATATTATAGGTTATGGGAAGAAGTCTGGAGGCAAAAGTGAATGTTTTTTTCCCTCTTAAATTTACATTTTTTTTGGAAAAAAAATTAAAAAGGAAATTATGGCTCAGAGTTAGATTATGTTATGAAATCCCAAGATCTGTAGTAGTCCAAAAGGTCCAATGTATTTTTTTAAAAAAAAAGAAAGAAAAAACAAAAAGAAAGAATTGAAGACAGAAAGTGAGAAAAAATATGTTATAGATAGATAGATTAATAAACAGATAGGAAGAAGAAAGAAAGAGAAAAATAGAAAGAAAAAGGAGGAAGGAGAGAAAGAAAGAGAAAGAAAGGGAAGGAAAGAAACAAGGAAGAAAGGAATAAGAGAAAAAAGGAAAGAAAAAAAGAGAAAGAAAAAAAGAAAGAAAGAAAGAAAAGAAAGAAAGAAAGAAAGAGAAAGAAAGAAAGAATTGAAGACAGAAAGTGAGAAAAAATGTTATAGATAGATTAATAAACAGATAGGAAAAAGAAAGAAAGAAAAAAGAAAGAAAAAAAAAGAGAGAAAGAAAGAACAAGGAGGAAGGAAAGAAAGAGAGAAAGAAAGAAAGAAAGAAAGAAAGAGAAAAAGGTGGAAGGAAAAAAAAAAGAGAGAAAGAAAGAAAGAAGAAGGAAAGAGAGAGAAAGAAAGAATGAAGGAAAGAGAGAGAGAAAGAAGGAAGGAAAGAAAGAAATAAGGAAAGAGAGAAAGAAAGAAGAAAGGAAAGAAAAAAAGAAGGAAAGAGAGAGAAAGAAAGAAGGAAGGTGTTATGGTTTACTGGGTTCTAGGGCCAGGTAGTCGCAGGGTTAACTCTGTTGGACTCTTTCTGGGTCCTGGGAGGCTTTTTATAGCCTCACTGTGAGGCCAATCTTTGTCATTTATACTCTGACCTTTGGCTGAGTGTGTCTGACCCTGTTGTGCCTGTGCCAGTGTTTTGTGCCTGTGCTATGTTTCGTCTGTCTGGTTGTGATTTAGCTGTGTCCCTTTTAAGAGTTTTGCCTGTTTGCCCTCTCCGTGTATGACCCCTTGGCTACGTCCTGACTACCCTCTGCCTGCTTCTCTTGTACTGCGCTGACCTCTCCGTGTATGACCCATTGGCTATGTCCTGACTATCCGTTCTGTCTATGCCCCTTGGTAACTTTGTCCTGTAGTTACCCTTCTAGGAATTTTCCTTCACCTCCTAGTTCTCTGGAGCTTAGGCCACGCCCCCAGCAGTCAGGTGCTTCAGTTCTATCTGTTCCTGCTTCCGCTGAGAGACCTGTGGTCGGCTCCACTCCTTGGCAGTCACGTGCTTCAGGTCTTGGTTGTCTGAAGCACGCATCTTTCACCGCTGCTGCCTCGTTCTATAGGTATCTTTTGGGCACAGTTTGTTTACTCAGGACACGCGCACTGGCTCAGTGAACAAGTGCAGTGCGGTGTCCTTGACAAAAGGAAAGAAAGAAAGAAGGAGAGAGAAAGAAAGGAAGGAAAGAAAAAAGGAAATAAAGAAAGAAAGAAGGAAGGAAAGAGAGAAAGAAAGAAGGAAAGAAAGAGAGAAAGAAAGAAAGAAGGAAGGAAAGAAAGAAGGAAAGAGAGAAAGAAAGAAGGAAAAAGAAAGAATGAAAGAGAGAGAAAGAAAGAAAAAGAAAGACGCAAGATAAAAAGAAAGGAAGTGAGAATGAGGCAAAGAAAATAAGACAGAAAGAAATATGTAATAATAATAATTATAATAATCTTTATTTATATAGCGCCATCATATTCCGCAGCGCTTTACAGTTTAACAGTTTCAAAACACAAGTCATAAGTAACAACGTTAACAATACAATAATTAAAGCAGAATAAGACGGCCCTGCTTGTGAGAGCTTACAATCTACAATGAGGAGGGGGAGATACAAAGTACAGGTGTGTATATACAATGGTGCATTTACAATGATGGTCCAGCCATCTTGAGGGAGTGAGGGATGGATGGAGATAGTGAATGGGCTACACACACACACACTTACACAGAGAATGACTTTGATTAGTGAATGTGATAGGCCGCTCTGAACAAATGTGTTTTGAGGGAGCGCCTGAAACCATGCAAATTGTGGAAAGTCCTAATTTCTTGGGGTAGAGCATTCCAGAGGATTGGCGCAGCGTGGGAGAAGTCTTGGAGTCGGGAGTGGGAGGTTCGGATTAGTGCAGAGGTTAGTCGAAAGTCGTTTGCAGAGCGCAGCAGTCGGTTAGGCCGATAGATAGAAATGAGGGAGGAGATGTAGGGGGGTGCTGCACTGTGGAGAGCTTTGTGGGTGAGAACCAGTACTTTGAATTGGATCCTATAATGAATGGGCAGCCAGTGTAAGGACTGGCGAAGAGCGGACGCGTCCGAGTACCGATTAGCCAGATGGATGACCCTGGCTGCTGCATTAAGGATGGACTGGAGAGGGATAGTCGAGTAATGGGGAGGCCAAGTAATAGAGCGTTGCAGTAGTCCAGGCGGGAGTGGATCAATGCTACAGTGAGGGTTTTTGTTGTTTCCATGGTGAGAAAAGGGCGGATTCTAGAGATGTTCTTTAGGTGTAGACGGCAAGAGCGGGCAAGAGATTGTATATGGGAGGTGAAGGAGAGATTGGTGTCAAACATAACACCCAGACAGCGGGAGCCTGCTGCCGGGTGTTATTATGGTGCCGCCCACGGAGAGGGAAATGTCAGATTTAGGGAGGTTAGTAGACGGCGGAGGGAAATGTCAGATTTAGGGAGGTTAGTAGACGGCGGGAGCAGAAGAAGTTCAGTTTTGGAGAGGTTAAGTTTCAGATAGAGAGCGCACATGATGTTGGAGACTGCGATTAATAGATAAACAGATAGGAAGAAAAAAGAAAGAAATGTAGGATAAAAGGAAAGTAAGTGAGAAAGATGCAAATAAAGGATTGAAAAAAGAAAGCGAGAAAGAAAAAAATGAAAATTTTGATGATATGCAAATAAATAACAAAAGTATATTATAGATATATAAATAGAAAAACACAAAGAAAGACAGAAAGGAAAGAGATATAAATAGGGAAATAATTCTGTACATGACAAAGTGAATACAGTATCCACGGAATAGTGTTAGAAATATCTAGATAAATAATGCAATCAGAGCCCAAGTAAAATCAAAAATTACAATTTAGAGATTTTTATGTGAATACAACAAAAATAAAACTAAAAGTAAGACAAGAATTGAAGATATATCAAGAAATTAGATGATTCTATAATGTAGAAAAGTGAAGCCATGAAAGACATGGGATGAAGCTATAATGTATACTGAATATTAATGAACTGAGATATAGGAACGTCTATGGGAACAAAGCCCGTTTTACAAGCCTATACTTAATAGCTGAGATAAAGCATTTTGTTGAGAATTTCTGAATACTGTATGTGAATTCCCTTGCGCCAAAATAGCACAAATTGTGTTGCATGTAAATTCCTGCTAAAAAATGTGTGACTTTTTGCGATTTTACTTTGCTCTTGACAGTTTTTAAATACGGGTGGAAAATTGATTGTGATTAGCTATACAAATAGATTAAAGCCATATTTATTGATTGTGACTTTTAAAAAGTTGCCAAAAAGTTACACTTTTTTTCCTGTAGGAATTGTTGGAAAAACATCTGTATGATATGTAGCAATGTGTACAATTTATCAAACATTCCAAAATTCCCTTGATTTTGTCTTAGAGCTCAGTAATTGGAGTCTGGAGTGGCCTCCACACGTCCTGGTTCACACCTGGTTATAGGCTGCAGCTCTGATAGACTCAACCCATGTCCATTTTCAGGAATCGCAGCTTTCTGCAAGTAATCAATCTTGTAAGTAAACGTGTTTGAAGAACCTTTCGTCAATATGCAGCGTGCGGCCTTCTCGCTCTTAATGAAGAACTCAGCAGTGCCAAAACGTGGAGATGTTTGAGCCATCTGTGCGGCCTGTGATCCGCGAAGGAGAGGGACGCACAGTAACAGAACGACGGCGCATTCCTCTGATTCTGCAAAAAAAAAAAACTTTTTAGAAGGAACCGTCCTATACCGAAGCTAAGTTAAGAAATGGGGAACTTATATAATCACTAATTCTTATGTTATTCCTTGTGTCACTTCTACTGTCAAATATCTCCTACTGGGGTATCGTGTTAAATTTCTACATCTTCAGAGCCATTGGTAGAGGGCAATTGGTTTACGGCATGGGTCTACAACCTTTCTTTCTTTGAGAGCCACATTCAGCTCTGAGATATATTTACTAGTCACATTCAATAACCCCTTATAGTTACTTATGCCATGAGTGCCCCCTACAAGGTAGTAATTCCCTGAGTGTCCACTTACAAAGCAATAATGAGTCGCACGTACAGGGCTTTGGGGTACTCGGCACCGAGCCCGTTCACTTCAATGGGGGAGAGGTCACGGGTAGCGCGGCTCGGTCCGTTGCCCTGGGCTCTCATTCAAGGGGGATATTTACAGGGGATTTAGAAATGTTCGTGACGCCAACTGTGGTTCCTGGTCAGGGTGACCAGCGCTGCAGGGTGAATCCTCTGAGGGGTTGTTACTGGGCTGCAAGGTGTTAAGTCTTCCACAGGTAAGACTGATCCCTCGAGGTATATGGCGGTGCAGGGGTGCAAGCAATAAGGCAGACACACACAATGAGTCTCTTTCCGTTCCTTTACTGGTGATATTTGCAGGCACGTCCCGGGAAGCTGCTCAGGGTGGAGGATGCACGTCCAGTAATCACTGAGTAGGTGTAAGGCCTCCTTACTTCTTGATGTGTGTGAGTTTCTAACTTGCATAAAACAACGTTTAACTCCTTCTCTTTGCTACGCCCGGCTGATCTTGTGATGAGGTCTTCTTGTGGACAGAACAGTGTCTCTATGGCGGTACCTGCCAGACCCCCGTCTTCCTAACCTCAGTTACGTATCAGCACTGCTGGGCCCCTGCGACTTGAAGTCCAGGGTCTCCGGTTTTTCCCACTAGCTGTGAAGATACTAGCAAGCTCGGACCCGGTGTCCGGTAGTGCAGAGTGGAGGTTAGCTATCAATGCTGGTTGACCTCTGTCATTCTCTCTTTTCCTTCTCTCACTTGCCTGTCGTCCTACTCGCACACTTAGCATAAGCACAGGCAGCAGTAGATGTCAGCTTCTCTCTCAAACTTCCTCAGCCCTCAGGCTAATCTGACAAGAGTCTTTCCCCGGTGTTCTGAGGAGTTCTTATCTCTCCCTCACAGCTCGTTTGAGGTAACTGCGTTCTGAGATGTTCTGCTGTTCTGAGGTAACACCAACGACTAGCTAACTCGCAGCTAGACTGTCTTCATCTCACTACTGACTCAAGGGCTCCCTCTGGTGGAACCAGGAAAAATGTCAAGTGTTGTGTGCTTATCAGGTGATTGTGAATTACCTTTCATGCATCCTCCTGGGTACATGTGGCACCAAGCACAGCTGGGCTACACAATAATACCACAAGTGCCCCTTTATAAAGTAATAGTGCCACAACTGCCTTTTTCAGACCCCAAACAATCTTGGCATATGTCATTCTTGCTTTGCTTAACCACATGATGATGCGAGGTGACCAATTACTCTCTCACTCTCTATTGACTAATTCACAGTTAGATCCAAAAATATTTGGACAGTGACACAAGTTTGGGCATTTTAGCTGTTTGTCAAAACATATTCAAGAAACAGTTATATAATCAATATGCTCTTAATGTTATGAACTGCTACAAGCACTAAGGAAAGATGGGAACTCTGTCCCTACAATAGAACTGAGCTGGATCCCTACGATGTAACGGGGAACCTGATCCTGCGACCAGACCCGCTAAAGTCCTCAGCTAGTCTGAACGAAGACCTATAGTTGCGAGAGAGGAATCCCTACAAGATCTAGGGACTGGGAGAAAAGGTGGACACCTCCTAACAGAAATTGTAGCAGGAAAAATTAAACAGAAAACAAATTACTACGAGATCCTAAGATCAAGCAAAACTGACAGAGTAAGGCACCTAAGCACCCGGCTAGCTTAAGAGTAGATAATACAATGAAGTCCAGCAAAGCCAGAAGGGGGAGCCAGACTAAATAGGGAAAAAAGGTCATGTGACCAGCAAACTGAAACAAAATCTAACAAGAGGGTTCTAACAGTACCCTCCCTTCTAAGAGGATCCTCCGGATCCCCTAGGACTTAGGCTTATCCAGAAACCTCTTGTGAAACGCTCTGACAAGTCTAGACGCAGAAACATCATCCGCCCTCACCCATGAGTTATCCTCGGGTCCATAACCCTTCCAAGCGACGAGGTACTGCAAACTCCCTCTATACCGTCTAGAATTTAGGATGCGGGAAATCTCATATTGCCCGTCCTCCACCACCAGGGGAACAGTGGCCGAGACGTCTCCATCTGAGACCTCAGCTTTTTTCAAGAGAGAAACATGAAACACCGGATTAATCTTCCAGGAGGTAGGAAGCTCCAACTTAACAGCAGATTGGTTAATAACCTGAAGCACCTTAAAGGGCCCTACAAACTTGGGACCCAATTTCTTAGACGGAATCCTCAAGCGCAGATTCTTAGAGGACAACCAAACCATGTCAACAATAGCAAACAAAACCTCTTGTCATTTTCTATCAAAATACACTTTGGATCATTTGTTAGCTTCCTGAAGATTACCTGTCACGCTGTCATGTATAGTGTACAGTTCCTATAGCGTCTTGTGCTTGGGTGCGAGGAAAACACAGGAGACATAGGTTGAAATGAAATGACTTGTATTACTTCATACAAGCATGCTGAAAAGTTCACACAGTTTGCAGGAACAGCGACAGGAGACACAGCAGGCCAGAGTAACTTCAAGCACTACAGTAAATCTCCAAAGCAGGTTCAGGATCTCTTCTCTGTACCGTAATTCCTCTGCAAACATGGATTCACCAAACAGCAGGTTACCAGAGTCCAAAAGTGTTCCAAGGTTCCTCAGTAGGGAATAGCTGGAGTACAAGTCCAAGGCTTCCAGGAGTCAGGTCACAGACTAACTGAGGCTTGATTCAGGAGCACTGATTGTTCAGCTGAGGCTGCTTAAGAAGCAAGAGGGAAGAATCAGGGCGGGAACATGAAAACTGGAAACTCCATATTAACTGAGGGCAAGAGCTGCAGAAAGACAGAAAGCAAAATGGCCGACGGAAAACTGAGTTTCAAGGAACATGTCAACAGAGACAAAGAACCTTACATTACTCCCCCCTTAGGGACAACCTCCAGATGACCTCAGACCAGGCTTGTCAGGGTACCTCTGATGAAACTGGCGGAGAAGGCGAGGAGCATTTACATTATTGACTGGTTCCCATGAGTTGTCCTCCACTGGGTAGCCCTGCCATTTAATCAAATATTGCAACTGATTTCTGTACAACCTGGAATCTAGAATCCTTTCCACCATAAATTCTTCCTGACCATCGACCAGCACTGGGTCAGGGCAAGGAGAAGAACGTCCAGGAAACGTATTGGGTGTTGCAGCCTTTAGTAGGGATACATGAAAGACAGGGTGGATTCTCATAGTTCTGGACAGTTGAAGACGACAAGCAACAGCACTTATAATCTTATTGATCTTATAAGGTCCAATGTACTTATGTCTCAATTTAGACGATGGAATCTTTAATTTAAGATTTCTGGTTGACAGCCAGACCAAATCTCCTACCTTGAAAGCTGGTGCAGGTTTACAAAATTTATCTGCTGCTTTCTTGTACCTTTCCTGAGCCAATTCTAGATTTTCCTTTAGAAGATCCATATTCTTTTGTAAAGAAGTGATTCTTTCAGCCACTGCCGGCAAGGGCGTATCTATGGGAAATCGAGGAAGAATGTTAGGATGATAACCTAGATTGGAGTAAAAAGGAGACTGCTTAGTGGAGGCGCTCTGAGAGTTGTTATAAGAGAACTCAGCCAGTGGAAGTAGATCCACCCAATCATCCTGTAGGTGGCAGATAAAACAGCGGAGATACTGCTCCAGGGTCTGATTGGTTCGTTCTGTCTGTCCATTAGTCTGGGGATGAAAAACAGAAGAAAGGTTTACTTTAATGTCCAATGCTGCACAGAAATTTTGCCAAAACCTTGAAGTGAATTGCACCCCTCGATCCGAAATGACCTCATCCGGTACTCCATGTAAGCGAAACACATTCTTAATCATCAAGTCTGATGTCTGTTTTGCAGTGGGTAAGCCGACACAAGGGATAAAATGAGCTGCCTTTGTTAGACGGTCAACCACCACTAGAATGGTGTTCTTCCCTTGAGAGGTTGGTAACTCCACAATGAAGTCCATAGAAATGGATCCCCACGGGCGGGACGGGGTGGGAAGAGGTTGCAACAGACCAGTTGGTGAGGAGCGAGGTGTTTTGCATCTTGCACAGACTTCACATGAAGTGACATAGTTTAAGACATCTTTCCTGTAAGTGGGCCACCAAAAGAAACGAGAAAGAAATTCTTGTGTCTTTAGAATTCCCCTATGCCCGGCTATCTTGGAATCGTGGATGAGTTGCAATACTCTCAATCTGACTGTTTCAGGTATATACAGACGTTGTCCCTGAATCCACACACCATTCTTAAAGACAAGACTTACGTCCCTTGGGGGTTGAGCCAACAAAGAATCCGCATGGTATGCTTCCTTGATGTCCTTAAGTAGGTCTTGATTATGAATCACTCCCAGGAATCTAGAGTCAGGAAGAATAGTCTTAGGAGGAGTAAGTGGACGTGTCTCTGCTGAATGAATCCTAGAGAGTGCATCAGCCTTTCCATTGCGCGATCCTGGTCTATAAGAAATGACAAAATTAAATTGGTTTAGGAAAAGATTCCAGCGAGCCTGGCGAGGAGTCAGGCACTTAGCCGACCTGATAAATTCAAGGTTACGATGGTCTGTCAGGACGACTATTTGCTGTGCAGCTCCCTGAAGAAGGTGTCTCCATTCCTTGAAGGCGGCAATAATGGCCAACAATTCTCTATTGCCCACATCGTAGTTCCTCTCAGCCGAAGACAACTGCTGGAAAAGAAGGCACAGGGATGCAAGACATTCTTCTCACCTGTTCTCTGAGAGAGTATAGCTCCAACGGCACAGTCTGAAGCATCCACCTCTATTATGAAGGCAAGCTCGGGGTTGGGATGTACTAAGATAGGTGCGGTGGTAAATTTATCCTTTAAACAGGAAAATGCTTCCTGAGCTTGCGGGGTCCAGGAGAACCTAGACTGTTTCCGGGTAAGTTGGGTGATAGGTGACACTACCTCAGAAAAATTCTTAATGAAACGTCTATAGAAGTTGGCAAACCCGATGAAACGCTGCACCTCCTTCACATTTCTAGGAATTGGCTAATCCTTGATGGCTTGGGTCTTGCTTCCATCCATACTAATCCCTTGCGTAGATAGTACATACCCCAGAAATTGAATTTCGGTCCTATGGAATTCACATTTTCAAGTTTGATGTAGAGATGGTTTTGTCTTAGGCGTTCTAAGACCATTCTCACATGTCCATGATATTCCTCTGTGGAGTTAGAAAAAATTAGAATATCATCCAGATAAATCACCACAAATGTATCTAGGAGATCCCTGAAGATATCATTCACAAAGTGTTGGAAAGTGGCTGGGGCGGTACTCAGACCAAAAGGCATAACTAGATATTCAAAGTGTCCATAGCGTGACCTGAAAGCAGTCTTCCATTCATCCTTAGGTCTAATACGGACCAAGTTTATAGGCCCCACGGAGATCCAGTTTAGAGAAAAT
The DNA here is from genome assembly GCA_033576555.1 of Oophaga sylvatica. Lineage (NCBI taxonomy): Eukaryota > Metazoa > Chordata > Amphibia > Anura > Dendrobatidae > Oophaga > Oophaga sylvatica. The sequence continues at coordinate 114,847,413 of JARQOD010000007.1, read as the reverse complement.
TTTGGCATGCCGCACTCTCTCCAACAACTCAGGGATTAAAGGCAATGGATAACGGTTTCTAATAGTAACCTTATTGAGTTCCCTATAGTCTATGCAGGGTCTCAGAGATCCATCTTTCTTCTTCACAAAGAAGATGGGTGCACCTGCGGGAGATGAAGAGGGGCGTATGAAGCCCTTGGCTAAATTTTCGTCTATATAATCCTTCAAAGCTTTTAGCTCGGGCCCCGCTAGGGGGTAGATCTTACCAAAAGGTATCTCGGCTCCGGGCAATAATTCAATTGGACAATCATATGGACGGTGAGGAGGAAGCTGATCAGCGTTCTTCTTGCCACATAAATCCACATAGTCCTGGTATACAGCTGGTAGTTCAGGGACTGACATGGTTCCTTTAGGAACAGAGCAAGCTGAAACTCCTTGACTCATCTGTTTCTCCGGAAAGTGTAATTCCTTGGTCTCCCAGTTAATCGTAGGATTCTGCGCCTGCAGCCATGGTAGCCCTAGAATGATGGGAAAGTGGGGAGAAGAGATAAGCAAAAAAGACATTTTCTCCTGATGATCTTTACCCATAAGGACCCTCAAAGGCTCTGTTTCTTGATCCACTGGTCCAGAAGTCAGTAGAGAGCCATCCACAGTCTCCATCTGTACTGGAGTAGCCTTCTTCACTGAACGTATCCCCTGTTTCAGAGCAAAGGAGATATCCATAAAATTTCCACTTGCTCCTGAGTCGATCATAGCAGAGCTAGACACCCAGACTGAGTCAACCCAGAGTTTGATGGAAAGGAAGCAATGAGAATTGTTTCTTTTACAACTCAGCTGGGACACCGCTGAGGAAACTTGAAAAATTGCAGCGTTTATACCGTCATCGTCCCCAGAACTAACAGAGTTTAAGTCCGAGAAATCAAGATCTCTTGCAGCAGATCTCTCTGGAGCCTGAGGCTCGGAGATGACAGAGCTCCTCTCGCAACACTCACAGTGAATGACTGCTGCAGTAGTCTTACGAGAACGGCTGGGGCAGTTTATAATGAAGTGCCCTGACTTACCACAGTAGAAACATAGATTTTCCTTTATACGATGTTCTTTGCGTGCATCACTAACCCGTCTTTGCAAAGAGTCCACCTGCATGGGTTCAGGTTCTGGTTCCCTTGTGATCCTACTCAAAGGTTCCTTAGCTGAGGAGGGAGGTAGGAAAAGGTTAGTGCGATTATTTTCGAACCATCTCTCTTGTCTGCGTTCAGTCAGACGAGCATCAATACGGATACAATAGTTGATAAAGTCACCTAATGCAGTGGGAGGGTCGGCACGAGCAAGTTCATCCTTAATCAGTGGAGACAACCCTTTCCGAAAAATAGATTTTTTAGCGGAAGTGTCCCAAGTGGTATCAAGAGCCCATCTCCTGAAATCCAGGGCATATTCGGCTACTGAACGCTTACCTTGGCGCAAAGTTAACATGGCTTTTTCAGCTGTTGCACCTCGATTGGGGTCATCAAACACCTGCCCCATGGCTGAAATAAAAGCATCAAGGTGATTCAAACAATCATCCTCAGTCTCAATCAGAGGGTTTGCCCACATCAAAGCCTTATTGGTAAGCAACATGATTATAGTAAGCACTTTGGATCGTTCAGTGGGAAATTGTGAAGCATGTGCAGAGAAAAATAAATTGCATTGATTAATAAATCCCCTGAATTTCTCACGTTCACCGCCAAAACGAAAAGGAGGTAATTTGGGGATCCCAGAACTTGGGGTTATGGCAGGAGCCTGGGCTCGTTCCTCTAGAGCCTCAATCCTGGCTCGCAATTCCTGGGTAGTCTGTCCAAACACTTGCAAATTATGATTAGTGAGGTCCTGTAGGCTTGCAAAACGGGTTTTTAAAGTCTGTACATCTGAAAGGACTGTATCAGTCACTCCGCAAAGTTCCTTTATGCGGGCCTCCATCTTCCAGATCTTTTAAGGCAGAGGTGCTGGAAGGAGAAGAGGAAAGGAAAAAAAAACAAAAAAAAACCAATAGTGTTTACCTGTGGTAACACTCCAGAGTAAAATTTTAAGGGAATGCGCTCACCTGGAATGGTTGTGAGAAGTCACAACCACTGTCATCACATAAGGTATTAAACGGACATCTGATATCCACAGTCACAGCAGACACGGCTTTCCCAGACCCAGCAGACACTAAACATTGGCTCCTGAATCTTGTCATGTATAGTGTACAGTTCCTATAGCGTCTTGTGCTTGGGTGCGAGGAAAACACAGGAGACATAGGTTGAAATGAAATGACTTGTATTACTTCATACAAGCATGCTGAAAAGTTCACACAGTTTGCAGGAACAGCGACAGGAGACACAGCAGGCCAGAGTAACTTCAAGCACTACAGTAAATCTCCAAAGCAGGTTCAGGATCTCTTCTCTGTACCGTAATTCCTCTGCAAACATGGATTCACCAAACAGCAGGTTACCAGAGTCCAAAAGTGTTCCAAGGTTCCTCAGTAGGGAATAGCTGGAGTACAAGTCCAAGGCTTCCAGGAGTCAGGTCACAGACTGACTGAGGCTTGATTCAGGAGCACTGATTGTTCAGCTGAGGCTGCTTAAGAAGCAAGAGGGAAGAATCAGGGCGGGAACATGAAAACTGGAAACTCCATATTAACTGAGGGCAAGAGCTGCAGAAAGACAGAAAGCAAAATGGCCGATGGAAAACTGAGTTTCAAGGAACATGTCAACAGAGACAAAGAACCTTACACACGCTGTTACTGCATACAGGAGGTCTGGGGTCTATGCTGACCCTAAGCTGGGGTCCTGACTAATCCCTCTACCTGGAGGTACTGTTGATGGTACAGAGGTCCAGGCCGCCAGCATAATCCCTACCTCCTGAGGATCCCTGAACCTCAGTGATCCAGTTCTGAGAAGGACCCTGATCACAACACCGGGGACTGGTAGGTATATGCCTAAACACAGTAATAAACGAACGAGACAGTACAAGGGGTAAACTAAAATCCACCTTGCATACAAAGTCATACCACAGGAAACAGAGGGGACACCAACGGGTACGGAGATAAATGATAAAGCGAGGAGGGGAAAAAAGACCACACAGGTACTCTTAACTTCAGCCTTCACCATACAACGATCCGCTCTGCTGGTCTGCATGAATGCTTTCACCGACACTTCCCCAGCAGACAGGCAGGTATTTGAAGGAAACCAATTACCACAACATTAATTGCAGCTGAGCGAGGCTGGTCTAGTCCAGCACAGAGAGAGGAAGAATTAACTCCCTCTCTGCCGAAAAACACCCAGCACCAGAAACTCAGCTGTGAGAAGTCAGGGTGTGCAATCGCGACGATCTTCGCAGCGACACACCCGTGACAGTACCCCCCCTTCTACGAGGGGCCTCCGGACCCTCAGGGCCGGGTTTATCTGGGTGAGTAGTGTGGAAGGCCCGAACCAATCGGTCTGCGTTAATATCCGACGCAGAAACCCACGTCCTCTCCTCAGGACCATACCCCCTCCAATGAACAAGGTACTGAAGGGACCGGCGATTCAGACGTGAATCGATGACTCTCGACACCTGGAACTCCAAGTTACCATTGACCACCACAGGAGGAGGAGGTAAAGGTGAAGGTATCACCGGCGCCACATACCTCTTAAGCAACGATCTGTGGAACACATTATGAATTTTAAATGTAGGAGGGAGGTCAAGACAGAATGCAACCGGATTAATTATAGCACTGATCTTGTATGGCCCGATGAACCTGGGACCCAATTTCCAGGAGGGAACCATAAGTTTTATATTTTTGGTAGACAACCATACCAGATCGTTCACACTTAGGTCCGGACCAGACACTCTCCTCCTATCAGCCATACGTTTGTATCGGTTCCCCATAGTACTCAGATTATTCAGCACTCCTTTCCACACTGAAGCAAGTGACGACGAAAATCGTTCCTCCTCAGGAACCCCAGAAGAGCCCCCCCTATTGAAAGTACAAAACTGGGGGTGAAAACCATATGCCCCAAAAAACGGGGACTTACCAGTGGACTCGCTCCGCCTATTATTTAGAGCAAATTCCGCCAGAGGCAAGAAAGAAGCCCAGTCCTCCTGGTTCTCTGACACAAAACACCGGAGATATGTCTCCAAGCTCTGGTTCAGACGCTCTGTCTGACCATTGGTCTGCGGGTGAAAAGCCGATGAAAATGACAACTGCATCCCCCACCGTGTACAAAATGCTTTCCAGAATTTGGACACAAACTGAGACCCCCGATCCGACACCACATCGGAGGGTACCCCGTGAAGCCTTACAATCTCCCCAATAAACACCTGCGCAAGAGTTTTAGCATTAGGAAGAGCAGGAAGAGCGATAAAATGTGCCATCTTGCTGAACCTGTCCACTACAACGAGTATGACTGTTTTACCCGAAGATGGCGGGAGGTCCGTAATGAAGTCCATAGACAGATGAGTCCACGGACGCTCCGGGATCTTCAAAGGTAAGAGGGTCCCCGACGGACGGGTATGTGGGGTCTTAGAGCGCGCACAAACCTCGCAGGACGCGACAAAAGTTACCACCTCCCTATGTAAGTTAGGCCACCAAAACCGGCGCGAGAGGAGATCCTCAGTTGCTTTACTCCCTGGGTGTCCTGCCAAAGCTGAATTATGGTGTGCCTCGATCACCTTTTGTCGCAACTGATTTGGAACAAACAGTCTCCCTGGAGGTCCTACAGGGGCGTCCCCCTGAGCCTCCAATACCTCCTCCTCAAGCTCAGAGCATACTGCCGACACCACCACCCCCTCCTGAAGGACCGGAACCGGGTCTTCCGTATTCCCAGCCCCTGGGAAACAGCGAGATAAGGCATGCGCCTTAACATTTTTTGAGCCAGGACGATATGTGACGACAAAATTAAACCTGGTAAAAAACAACGACCACCTAGCTTGTCTGGGATTCAGACGTTTAGCGGACTCTAAATATAGCAGGTTTTTGTGATCGGTAATGACGGTGACCGGGTGGGCTGCCCCCTCCAAAAAATGACGCCACTCCTCAAAAGCCAACTTAATGGCCAAGAGTTCCCTATTGCCGACATCATAATTCCTCTCAGCGGACGACAATTTTTTAGAGAAGAAGGCGCATGGATGCCATTTACCAGGGGACGAACCTTGTGACAATACTGCTCCCACCCCTACCTCGGAAGCGTCCACCTCAACAATGAATGGCTGTGACGCATCAGGTTGAATAAGTATGGGTGCTGAAGCAAAACATTTTTTCAAAGAGGAAAACGCTTGACAAGCCTTGTCAGACCACTTTGAAAAATCCGTCCCTTTTTTAGTCATGTCTGTGAGAGGTTTAACTATGGACGAAAAATTACGAATGAACTTCCGGTAGTAGTTAGCAAACCCCAGGAAACGTTGTAATGCCCTAAGATCCTCTGGCAGATCCCACTCAAGAACTGCCCGCACTTTCCCAGGGTCCATACGAAAACCGGATGCTGACACCAGGAACCCTAAAAACTGAAGTTCCTGTACGGCGAACACACACTTCTCCCATTTGGCGTACAGTTTATTATCCCGCAAGATCTGTAACACCTGCCTAACATGCTCCTGATGAGACACAAGATCCGGCGAGTAAATTAAGATATCATCCAGATATATGACCACAAACTGTCCCATTAGGTGGCGAAAGATGTCATTTACAAAGTGTTGAAACACCGCCGGGGCAATACTCAGACCAAATGGCATGACAAGGTTCTCATAATGCCCCTCCAGAGTGTTAAACGCCGTCTTCCACTCATCCCCCTCCTTCATCCTAATCAGATTGTACGCCCCCCTGAGATCCAACTTAGAGAACCATTTGGCACCCACGATCTGATTGAAGAGATCGGGAATAAGTGGGAGCGGATACGGATCTCGGACCGTAATCTGATTAAGCTCACGGAAATCCAGGCAAGGGCGTAGGCCTCCATCTTTTTTTTCACAAAGAAGAACCCCGCGGCCATCGGGGAAGATGATGGTCTAATATGCCCCTTAGCCAGACTCTCTGAAATATAATCCTTCATGGCCTGTCTCTCAGGACCAGAAAGGTTATACAACCTAGATTTCGGTAACTTGGCCCCAGGGAGCAAGTTAACAGAACAGTCATACTCGCGATGAGGAGGTAGTTCTTGACACCCTTTCTCCGAGAATACATCCTCAAAGTCCACAAGAAATGGAGGTAAGGCCCTAGGAGCACCGCCCCAATGACCGTATTCATGCAGTTTTTACTACAGAATTCACTCCATTGGCTTATCTCTCTGGATTGCCAATCAATAGCCGGGTTATGCTTAGTTAACCAAGGAAGGCCCAGCACTATAGGAGTGGGAAGACCCTCCAACACATAACAAGACAACAGTTCTTTATGTAACGCCCCCACTTGAAGATCTATGTTATGCACTGCTTGCAAAAAACTTCCCTGACCGAGAGGTCTGGCGTCGATCGAGAATATGGGGACGGGTTTAGTCAACACACTCAATCGCATACCTTGAACCCGGGCAAAGCGAGCATCCACCAGGTTAGCCCCGGACCCACTATCCAGAACAACAGATATCCTCTCAGTTCTCGCACCCACCACCACCTCCGCCGGTACGAGAAACTGAGACGAACTTAGGGACGAAATACTTACTCCCAGATTGCCGTCCACCACACAATCTGGGATCAATAGTTTTCCGGCGACTTATCACTCTGCAAAGGACGGGATGGACACCCCCTAATAGTGTTGAGCGATATGGTACCGCAAGTATCGGGTATCGGCCGATATTAGCTGTATCGGACTTTCGATACTTAGTTCCGATATTTTCCATATATCGTATACCGGAATCGGAAGTTCCCATAATTCTTTGAGAGGCAATGTGATTTTAGTCAGCCAATGAGGAATCCTAAGAAGTGTGGGCACATCCTGTACTGCTGCGGTCATGTTAACTAATGGCATGGCTGTGATTGGATGCTGAAATTATGTCAGAATGCACTATAAAAGGCGCCGCCGCCATTTTAGCGTCACTGTGCTGTGAATTCAGTAAGGGACAGAACGCTGCTGTGCTGACTCTGAGGGACAGTTAGAGATTGCGATTTAGTGTACTGTGCTTTAGGCAGGCTAGCACCAACCGCTGTGTAAAGCTTCCTTTTGCCTGCAGTGTTGTTTTAACAGCTCTGCAAGGTGTGTGTGAGTGCAGGTGACGCTGCAGTTTGCTCTGCATGCAACGCTGTCTGTAGGCATCTGCACGTGTCACTCACAGACTCTTTTTTTTTTCTTCAGTGTAATTCTTGCTGCTCCATGCAATTTAAATTTTAGTGTGACGCGCTTCCATCCGTATCCAATACATTGGTTGCAAACACTATAGAAGTAGACAAAGGAGTAGCCTTTCACAGATTGTGAACAGTTGTGTTTCAGTGTTCACTTCAGTCTGTGTTTTTTTATTTTTTGAGTGCACATCACGCTCCAGTTACTTGTTCAAGCACTGCTGCTTGTACACTGCTGAGCGTGTCTCAGTGCCTCATCCTTGTCATTTCTCTCCAATTGGTTCTGCTCCATTCCATTTAAAATAAATATAATCTATTAGTGTGACGCGCTTCCATCCGTATCCAATACATTGGTTGCAAACACTATAGAAGTAGACAAAGGAGTAGCCTTTCACAGATTGTGAACAGTTGTGTTTCAGTGTTCACTTCAGTCTCTGCGTAATAACCACACTTAGGCCTTATAACTTTTCTGACTTTCTTTATCAATCTACCAAGATGAAGAAGTCAGTGAGTAAGGCACGTGGTCGTGGCCGTGGAGTTTCAGCAGGGAGAGGACGTGGGGATTCTGTGGCTGCTGCCGCCCTCAGTGACACAGCATCCACCAGTTTTCCCCGTGAGCGTTCCTTTATGCGCACTTTGGTAGGAGCTCGGCGTGCCCCCCTGCTGCGGGAAGAACAAATTGAAGCCGTTGTTGGTTGGATGGCAGCCAATGCATCGACTTCAATTCCTTCGACCTCCTCTCAGGAACACAACACTGTTGAGCAACCATCTGTCTGTTCACCGCCTGTCAAATTGCCCAGGCAGTCAGAGAGTTCTGTACAGGAGCCAGCTGAGTCTCTGCTTCTGTTCTCAGAATCTGTTGGCTCGCAAACAGGGCACAGGCAAGCAGCATTCTGCAATTTGAAGAAGAGGGAGTATGCAGTGATGCGCAACAGCTGTGTCTCTCTCAATCTGAAGAGGCGGGTGAGCCAGTGCCGATGGACAGCACACCGCAGAACGCATCTCATGATGATGATGAGACTCAGGTGCCAGGTTTTGTGGAGCATGGTGCTGCCCAGACCATCCAACAGCAGCAGGTGTTGGAAGAGGGTAGTGGAGATGATGAAGTCCGAGACCCAACATGGCGTGAGCAACAGGAAGGTGGTGGGAGCAGCTCTGAGGAAGAGATTGGCCCAACGGTACAAAGAGGAGGGAGAGGTAGGCTGCAGACTCGTTTGCCTGTAGCCTCCAGTTTGGCACCTGTTGGGAGCAGTTCTCTTACACATGTCAAAATTGGCGCTCCCATGACTTGCACTGCATGGTCCTTTTTTGACAGACTTGTAGATGATATTTGCTATGTTAAATGCAAGCTGTGTAAGCAAAAAGTTAAAAGAGGTAAAAATATCAGTAACCTGAATACCACAAATATGTGGAAACATGTACGGACAAAGCACGTAGCTGAGTTACAAAGACACACTGGAGATGTAGGCCAACCTACAGCAGCACCTACATCTTCAGGTCGTGTTGGAGCCTCTACCTCCAGCTCACACACACCTGGTTCGGCTTCCTCACAGGATCTCCATGGAAGAACCTCGGTCACTGTTGTCCATAGACAAACTGTTATTCCACCCACAGCAGCAAGTTCACAGTCATCGTCACACTCCCAGGCCACAAAACAGCCATCGGTACCACAGGCATGGGATAAAAGACGGCCATACTCGGCAAACCATCCACGAGCACAGGCTCTGAATGCTGGCATTGCAAAACTCCTGTCCCTTGAAATGCTGTCATTCAGGCTGGTGGAGACTGACAGTTTCAGGAACTTAATGGCATTGGCAGTCCCACAATATAATGTGCCAAGCCGATTTTATTTCAGCAGGCAAGCCGTCCCTGCTCTGCAAAAACATGTCGAGGGAAACATTAAACATGCGCTACTAAACGCCGTCAGTAGCAGGGTCCACCTGACCACCGATGCGTGGACCAGTACCCATGGCCAGGGACGATACCTTTCCCTCACTGCCCATTGGGTCAATGTTGTGGAGCCGGGTACAGATCTTGCCAGTGGCGCTGTACGTGTTCTGCCAACTCCAAGGATTGCAGGAATCCAGTCTGTACACATTGATTCCTCCTCCTACTCCAGTTCCTCAGAATCATCGCTGCACGAGCCGTCACGGTATACCTCCACATGGACCCGTGAACGCTTACCTGTTGCGACCGATATGAGCACAGCCGTGGCCAAACGTCAACAGGCCGTCCTGAAAATGATTTCAATGGGGAATCTAAGCCACACAGCGCAGGAGGTCTGGAATGCCATCAAGCAGGAGAGCGACGTGTGGTTTTTGCCTGCGAATCTCCAGCCAGGCTTGGTAGTGTGTGACAATGGCCGAAATCTGGTGGCAGCTCTGGGCCTGCACCTATCACATACATGTTGCACATGTGCTCAACTTGGTCGTGCAGAGTTTTTTGAGGGACTATCCGGATCTTGCTGACTGCTGCAGAAGGTCCGCCTAGAGTGCGCTCACTTGCGACGTTCCAGCATAGCCAGATCGCGCATTGCTGCTCTGCAACGCCGATTTCGCCTTCCTGAACATCGCATCATATGTGACGTACCCACCAGGTGGAATTCCACGTTACATATGTTGGAGCGGTTGTGTGAGCAGCAGACAGCAGTAATGGAGTATCAGCTGCATCAGGCGCAATCAAGTCGCTCTTTGCGCCGTCCACACTTCACCACTACTGAGTGGGCCTCTATGAAGGACACTGCGACGTTTTGCGTGCGTTTGATGTCTCAACGCGGATGGCGAGTGCAGATGATGCACTAGTCAGCATGACTGTCCCCCTTATCTGCCTGCTTCAGAAATCACTGAAAGCACTAAAGGAAGAGGTTTTGGAAGAGGTGGAGGATGAGGAGTCACAAATTCAATTACCTTCAGGACAGTCAGCGCAACGTGGTTCCTCACAAAGGGCTGGGCAGGGCTCACTTTGTGAGGAGGATGAGGAGGAGAGGAGGAGAGTCAATGGAGGAGGAAGAAATCCCTACAGAGGGAGGTACACAACGCTCTAGTCAGTATGTAGAGCGAGGGTGGGGTGATGCAGAGGAGGCAGAGATGACGCCTCTTCCAGAGGACAGCTTTTGTTGGCCAGTTGGGAGTCTGCAGCACATGGTTGATTTCATGCTTCAGTGCCTGAGAAACGACCGCCGCATCGCCCACATTCTCACCACGTCAGATTATTGGGTGTACACCCTCCTAGACCCTCGCTACCGGGACAACTTACAAACCCTCATCACACCGGTGAACCGGGACCGTAAAATGCGGGAGTACCAAGACACACTGGTGCAATCCATACAGTTGTACATTCCAGCCGAGAGAGCTGCTGCTGCTACTACTTTACAAAGCAGCTCTGTGCGTCGAGGCAGTGTAGACACCTCTACAACAAGAGGGAGCACAAGCAGCGCCTCTGCACAGGGCAAGAGCTGTATGTTACAAATGTGGCGAAGTTTTGTGACAGCGCCAGCAAGGTCTACACCATCCGAGACGGCTCCAGTCACCAGGAAGCAACGTTTCCGTAAGATGGTGACAGACTACTTGTCTTTCCCTCTAAGTGTACTCCCAGATGCCTCTTCCCCTTTCAAATTTTGGTCTCTAAGTTGGATACATGGCCAGAGCTTAGCCAGTATGCATTGGAGGTGCTGGCTTGCCCTGCTGCCAGTGTATTATCTGAGCGCGTCTTTAGTGGTGCAGGTGGTGTACTAACAGACCGTCGCATGCGACTATCCTCAGAGAATGTAGACCGGCTTACTTTTCTGAAAATGAACAAGGCATGGATCTCACCTGAATTTGCCTGTCCGTTTTCAGATTAAATAACTGTTTGGCAACGTTTTCCATGTCTCCTGTTATGTTCATCTTTCTACCACCTGAACTCTACTCCCTGGGCTACAACACCGCCATTTGTTGCTCGTAAGTAATTGGCAGGGGTACTGACTCCTGGCCAGCCTGGTTACAGCACGATAGCTGTTTCCTGGCAGTGTGAACGTCAATTATCCTCCAATAAGTTGTGCTGTCGTGTTGCATTCGGGTTAGCCGACTCTATGGTGCCTGCAGTTTAGGTGATTCCTATGTGTGCTGTGGGATATGTAAATAAAGGCTGTTCCCATTGTGACAATAGGACAAGCACCCACTGTAGGACTGTGTGATTCGGTAACTGCGGACTGCTTGCGTCCTGTCAACTTACATTTTCATGGGTGCGTTCTGCTACCCGTCCGGGGTCCAGTACCGTCAACTGGTTCTCCCCAGTGCCTTTGGCCTAGGTGCCTCCATCTCCGTATACGAGTTCCAGCAACGTCTGCTGGTCCTTGGTAGTGCTTTGGAGCACAGGTACCTCCTGCTTAGTAACCGTGTCACAGTAACGTCAGCTGGTACTCGGTTGTGACATTGCCTCTTTTCCTTCTGCTACCCGTCCGGGGTCCAGTACCGTCAACTGGTTCTCCCCAGTGCCTTTGGCCTAGGTGCCTCCATCTCCGTATACGAGTTCCAGCAACGTTGCTGGTCCTTGGTAGTGCTTTGGAGCACAGGTACCTCCTGCTTAGTAACCGTGTCACAGTAACGTCAGCTGGTACTCGGTTGTGACATTGCCTCTTTTCCTTCTGCTGCCCCTCCGGGTTCCAGCACAGTCAGCTGGTCCTCGTTACTTCCATTGTCTCTTGTTCCATCTGATACCCGTCCGGGTTCCAGTAACGTCAGCTGGTTCTCGGAAATTAGACGACCTTAAAGACCACCCAGAAGAAGATGACGACAACAAGGACGACGAGCATGAAGCCAACCAGCCTGAACACCATCACAAAGAAAAAATAAAAGATTACCCAGAAGAAGATCACCAACAGGACAAAGAAGGTTAAGACAAACTACAAGATACAGAACAAGAGACAGAAGAACAATAAGCAGAAGATCAAAAAGCAGAAGAACATGAAGTATAAGACCAAAATGAAGAGCAAAATATATGCTCTAAATTCTAAGCAGAAGAAGACTAAGCAGTGTATGGGGGTGAGTCCGTTCCTCCTCGTGGTGCCCCTGGAAAATGCCTGCTGCTGCAGGCTAAACTGAACACGGACAAATACTGTTGTAATTTAAATCTTTTGTGACAGCAAGAATGGAAGATGAAAAATTCATACTTTTACAGATTACAAGTACAGGAATCTCTGTCACAAATAAGAATATGATGAAGAAGATGAAGAGGAAGAAGATGAAGAATTTGAATATGAAGAAGATTAATAGTTTAATAATAACAATATGAGTAATGTAAACAAAAACATGAATAGCAAGAAGTTTAAGAAGAAGATTAAGAAGGTGAAGATGAAGAATAATTTGATGAGAAAGATGATGCTGCTGAAGATTATGAAGGAGAAAGTGTGGCACTGGCAAAAGTTAAAAAGTGAAGAGCATGGAAGTTGTGAAACATACATATTTGCCAAAATAGAAAAAAGGTTAACAACATTGTCAATTTGTTCGTCAATCCAAACGTATTTCCAAAAAAATATATATTAATGCTATTCCAATGCATTGGGTTAAACATGTATGCTTTTATTGTCTCCTCAACCTCCCCCAATACATTCTACATTACTCTTTGTTGTTTTCCTTCATGTACAATTAACCAACAAGGCAAGAATGGTTTTTTTTTAATGTCGATATTTGGTTCCCATAGACTTACATTGGACTTCCGGTATCGGTATCGGGTATCGCCATATTTTAGTGATATCGGCGATACCATTCCGATCCGATATTTTTAGATATCGAGCAGTATCGCTCAACACTACCCCTAATAAAATGTCCCTTTTTTCCACAGAAGAAACAACCTCCTGTTTTGTGGCGCCCCACCGATCCCCTCCCCGGAATGATGTCCCTCCTAATTGCATAGGCTCCTCTGGACTGGCCAGGGGAAGCTCCATATAAGAGACCCTTGAGGAAGGTGGAGTCATCACAGGGGGCAAGGTTACCCCGCACCTCTCCCGAAGACGTCTGTCAATACGAATAGCAAGGGCCATAGCGGCTTCCAGTGATGCGGGAGGGTCATACTGTGCCAGCACATCCTTTAATTTGTCAGATAAACCTTGACAAAACTGGCTCCTAAGAGCCGGGTCATTCCACTGGGTGTCCGTGGCCCACCTACGGAACTCCGAACAGAATTCCTCTGCCGGACGATCTCCCTGCTGGATCCTACGTAACTTAGATTCAGCAAGGGAGACCCGATCCGGGTCATCATACACAAGACCCAGAGCCGTAAAAAACCCATCCACTGACTGGAGAGCTGGGGAGCTCGGGGGAAGAGCGAACGCCCAGGATTGGGGGTCTCCCTGTAGGAGCGAGATGACAATCCCCACCCTTTGCTCCTCACTCCCAGATGACCGAGGTCGCAGCCGAAAGTACAATTTACATGCCTCCCGGAAAGCAAAAAACTTGTCCCGCCCCCCAGTGAATCTGTCAGGGAGCGCTACTTTAGGTTCAGGTCCGGCCTGCTCCGGGGGGTACAAAACCTTGGACCTAACGTCCGCCAGCTCCATGGACAAACTCTGCAACTGCCGAGCTAGACTGACTACTGGATCCATGGTGACTGGAGAAAATCTTTAATGGTCGGTGAAAATGTCACGCTGTTACTGCATACAGGAGGTCTGGGGTCTATGCTGACCCTAAGCTGGGGTCCTGACTAATCCCTCTACCTGGAGGTACTGTTGATGGTACAGAGGTCCAGGCCGCCAGCGTAATCCCTACCTCCTGAGGATCCCTGAACCTCAGTGATCCAGTCCTGAGAAGGACCCTGATCACAACACCGGGGACTGGTAGGTATATGCCTAAACACAGTAATAAACGAACGAGACAGTACAAGGGGTAAACTAAAATCCACCTTGCATACAAAGTCATACCACAGGAAACAGAGGGGACACCAACGGGTACGGAGATAAATGATAAAGCGAGGAGGGGAAAAAAGACCACACAGGTACTCTTAACTTCAGCCTTCACCATACAACGATCCGCTCTGCTGGTCTGCATGAATGCTTTCACCGACACTTCCCCAGCAGACAGGCAGGTATTTGAAGGAAACCAATTACCACAACATTAATTGCAGCTGAGCGAGGCTGGTCTAGTCCAGCACAGAGAGAGGAAGAATTAACTCCCTCTCTGCCGAAAAACACCCAGCACCAGAAACTCAGCTGTGAGAAGTCAGGGTGTGCAATCGCGACGATCTTCGCAGCGACACACCCGTGACATTACCACGCACATCAGTCCAAACTCTCTCCAACACACCAGAAAAATTCTCCTCTTCAGGTACAGCCGATCCCAACTTGGAAAATGACCCAAAAGACGGATGTCTCCCAGTACAACAAAAAAAAGGCGAACAACCAGCAGAAGCGGATGTATGATTGTTAAGAGAAAACTCAGCAAGTGGCAGAAACTCAGACCACCCCTCTTGATTATCAGTCACAAAACAACGCAAGAACTGCTCAACATCCTGGTTTTTCCTTTCTGTCTGGCCATTAGACTCAGGATGATATCCGGAAGAAAACGACAAATGATCTCCCAACCTGTCACAAAAAGCGCGCCAAAAACTAGCCACAAACTGAGGTCCCCTATCGGAAACAATGTCAGTAGGAACGCCATGTAGTCTGACTATTTCCTTGACAAAGGCCTTAGCGAGAGTCTTAGCGCAGGGCAATTTGATGAAAGGAACCAAGTGACACATCTTGCTAAAACGGTCTACGACCACCCAGATGACAGTGAAACCCTCAGAGGGGGAAGGTCAGTAATAAAGTCCATAGCCAAATGTGTCCAAGGTGCACTAGGGACCTCCAGAGGGCAAAGCAACCCTGCAGCAGGAGTATGAGAAGACTTAGATCTAGCACACACAGTGCATTGACGCACCCACTTAATGACTTCCTTCTGCCATCCAGGCCACCAAAAGCTGCGACCCACAAGTCTCTTGGTCTCAGAGATTCCAGGATGACCTGCTAAGCGAGAGTCATGACATTCAACAAACAAATCTCTCCTCAGGGTACCAGGCACAAACAACCTCCCATGCGGCGTGTTAGATGGGGCATTCTCCTGTGCTTTAAGAATCTCATCTTCCAACACGGAGTCCAAAACCGCAATAACAACCCCCTCTTGCAAAATGTTTTCCTCCTCCTCAGTACCCACCATAGGAGAAAAGCTGCGAGACAAAGCATCAGCTTTAACATTTTTAGTACCTGGGATGTAAGTAACGGTAAAATTAAAGCGTGAGAAAAACAGTGCCCACCTAGCCTGACGGGCATTCAAGCGTTTGGCAGCATCAAGGTAGATCAGATTTTTATGATCGGTGAAGACTTGAACGGGAAATTCCGCTCCCTCCAAAAAATGACGCCAGTGTTCAAATGCGAGTTTAATTGCCAACAATTCCCGATTACCGATATCATAATTTAGTTCAGACTCAGAAAATTTCTTTGAAAAAAAAGCACAGGGAAGTACTCCATCCGTCTTTTCCTGAGACAACACCGCGCCGACCCCCACAGAAGAAACATCAACCTCAACCAAAAATGGTTTAGTCACATCAGGCTGCGTAAGGATGGGAGCAGAGCTGAACCTCTCCTTTAGCAACACAAAAGCCTCAATGGCCTCAGTAGTCCACTGAACCGCATCAGCACCTTTCCTGGTGAGATCGGTCAGAGGTTTGGCAATCACAGAAATTTTTTTTATGAATTTTCTATAATAATTGGCGAACCCCAAAAAACTTTGTATTGATTTCACACCAATAGGCCTAGGCCATTCCTGCACAGCTTGCACTTTCACCGGGTCCATCTCAAAACCTTCACTGGAGACAATGCAGCCCAAAAAACTAAGTCTCTGTACAGCGAACTCACATTTTTCTAGTTTGGCAAAAAGTGAATTATCACTCAGTAACTGTAATACTTCACGCACACTCCTCCAATGAGACTCCAAATCCAGTGAATAAATCAAAATGTCATCCAAATACACAACCACACTTCTGCCGATCAAAGGTCTAAGGATGTCATTAATAAGATTCTGAAAAAATGCCGGAGCACTGGAAAGCCCAAAAGGCATGACCAGATTCTCAAAATGACCCAGTGGAGTGTTAAACGCAGTCTTCCATTCATCCCCCTCCTTCATGCGCAACAAATTGTATGCCCCTCGAAGATCAATTTTCGAGAACCACTTGGCCCCACTAACTGATCAAAACAAATCAGGAATCAATGGCAGTGGGTAAGGATTGCGTACAGTAATCTTATTAATCTCACGAAAGTCTAGACAAGGCTGTAAACCGCAGTCCTTTTTTTTTAACAAAAAAAAATCCAACCGCCACAGGAGATTTGGAAGGCCTAATGTGACCGACGGCCAAGCTTGTCTGTATGTATTCCTCCAAAGCCTTTCTCTCAGGAATAGTCAAATTAAATAAACGACTTTTAGGAAGAGTTGCTCCAGGGACAAATTCAATCGCACAATCATAATCTCTATGAGGAGGCAATACCTGCGATTCCTTATCAGAAAAAACTTTCCAAAAATCCTGAATAGGTACAGGTAACTCCCCTTAACTACAGCAGCAATACGCCCGTTACAACACTTGTCATAACACTTAGGACTCGAGGACTTAATTTCATTGGTAGACCAATCCAGTACTGGATTGTGCAATTTTAACCAGGGTAACCCCAAAACCACCGGTGAGAGCAAATTATTCAATACTACCAAATCCAAATTCTCTTGATGATCACCATTAATAGTAAGAGGAAATTCACAGATATGGTGAGTAACATTTTTCAAGGGAGAGCCATCCACAGACACCACATTAATAGGAGAAGACAGAAGTTTGGGTTTTAATTTCAGTTTTTCCAAAAATTTCCCATCAATCACATTGAGAGTTGAACCACAATCCACAAATACCCGAAACTCCATTAATTCCTCCTCAACAGCAGTGGTAGCAGAAAGAAAGACACCTTTATTGTTTAAACCAGCTATGCGGGCGACACTGACCTCATTTTTTTTTCTCTTTATTCATTCGAAGCGCACAGTTCTTAATGAAATGCTCAGATTTACCACAATAGAAACACAAACCTTGAGCAAATCTGCGTTCTTTCTCCCGAGAGTGAGGTGTCATTGCTCCAATTTCCATCGGCTCTGCAATGTCAGTACATTCCTTCTCCAAACCTGGAGTTGACAAAGCAGACTTACTCTCATTAACCCTTGCACGCAGTCTACTATCCACCCGTATGGCCAATTGCATAGCCTCTTGCAAGTTACCAGGTATAGGATAAGCAATCAGCAAATCTTTAACCCTTTCACTTAATCCTGCAAGAAATAAACTTTTCAAAGCTGAATCGTTCCATCCCACCTGAGTGGACCACCTACGGAAGTGAGTACAATATTTTTCCACATTACCTGATCCCTGTCTCAAACGTCTCAATTCTGTCTCAGCTGATGAAACACAATCCGGATCGTCATACAACAACCCCAAAGCAGAAAAAAACTATCCACTGATCTAAAGCATGGATCACCAGGCTGCAGAGAAAAGGTCCAGTCCTGAGGTTCTTTGCGCAAAAGTGACATTATGAACCCTATGCGCTGTGATTCATCACCAGAGGATCTGGGTCTCAAACGAAAATACAAGCAAGCATTTTTAAAAGAAGAAAAATCTTGTTGTTCACCAAAAAATAAATCAGGCAAACGTACCTTTGGCTCCACGAAATGTGCTCCAGAACAACTACTCACGTGTTGCTGGATTTCAGCCACCTCCAGAGAGAGACCCTGCAGGCGTTCAGCCAAATCCTGAACCGACACCATGATGGAAACAGAAAATCATTCCTTAGAGATTTTTTTTTTTCTTGGCTGGACTTACTGTTATGAACTGCTACAAGCACTAAGGAAAGATGGGAACTCTGTCCCTACAATAGAACTGAGCTGGATCCCTACGATGTAACGGGGAACCTGATCCTGCGACCAGACCTGCTAAAGTCCTCAGCTAGTCTGAACGAAGACCTATAGTTGCGAGGGAGGAATCCCTACAAGATCTAGGGACTGGGAGAAAAGGTGGACACCTCCTAACAGAAATTGTAGCAGGAAAAATTAAACAGAAAACAAATTACTACGAGATCCTAAGATCAAGCAAAACTGACAGAGTAAGGCACCTAAGCACCCGGCTAGCTTAAGAGTAGATAATACAATGAAGTCCAGCAAAGCCAGAAGGGCGGAGCCAGACTAAATAGGGAAAAAAGGTCATGTGACCAGCAAACTGAAACAAAATCTAACAAGAGGGTTCTAACACTTAACAGGCAGACTCTCAGCTTTTATTTGATTGTATTCACATCCTAATTAGAGTAAGGGTTTAGCAACTACAGTTTTTTAATACTAGCTGGGATCAAAAGTAATTGAACAATTTATCTCAGAAGACCTTTAATGGGCAGCATGGGCTTTTCCCTCATTAATCCATCATCAATTAAGCAGGTATAAGGTCTAGAGCTGATTCCAGGTATGGCATTTGCATTTGGAAGCTGTTGCTGTGAACCCAAAACATGCGGTCACAGGAGCTCTCAATGGAAGAGAAACAGACCATCATTAGGCTGAAAAAATAGAACTCCCGGATGAATCCTATGTGTACAGGATGATACTTTCTGTTCAGATTCACCCAAATGCAGCAAGGTTGATTGGACGGCGCTTTGCAGTACAGATGGAAAATGACCCAAAACATCCTGCAAAAGAAAAGAAGTGGAATATTCTGCAATGGCCGAGTCATCACCAGATCTCAGCCCCATTGAGCAGCATTTCACAGGCTTAAGACAAAACTTTAGGGAGAAAGACCCAGAAACAAGCGACAGCTGAAGTCAGTCCAGTAAAGGAGGCAAAGCATCACTCAGGAGGAAACCAGCGTTTGGTGACTTCCGTGGCTTCCAGACTTCAGGCCGTCATTTAAGACACAATGTGAATTGAAACCTTCAGATCTAAATGAAAGGGTCCAAGTCAAGGAAGAGATCGATTATAAAATCAATTTTATTGATCAAAATTAGTAATATATCCATATGATTAAAATTAAGCAGAAGATGTTACTTAGGAGATGCTGCGGGAAATATGAACAATTCCAACATGAAAAACATAGTGTAATATTTTCTGTACAGGGAGCAAGGCTTAGTTGCCAATAGAACTCTCCATTTTTATTTGGAATAAAGTTGTTAACACTATAGTGGAAAAAACCCACATTTTTTCATTATTATTAAGGTGCTTATGTACAACTAAGTTTTAAATTTGCTGACATGCTGCATATATAGGGTATATATACCAAGTGATCATTTATTCTCCTGTTTAAAATAGAACACGATCCGCCAAATATAGGGTATTCAGAAAAGTGCCCATGTGCTAAATTACCTTGAGAAGTGTGTCTGTGGTTTCCATAATATGATGACCCCCGCAGTGTCCCCTCACCCCTTCTTCAGGCCTTCATTATCTGCAAAGGATTCTCTACAAAGTATTAAAAATGAACGTTTTATTTATGGTAAAGTTAATTTGGCCAATTACTTTTGAGCCCCTGAAATAGTTGCAATTCCTAAACATTTCTCAGGATATTTTTGTTTAACCCCTTAAATTAAACCTGAAAGTCTTCCCTTCCATCGCATCTCAGTTGCTTCATTAAAGAAAAATCCAAAATAGTGGCCTGCAGAGCTGAAATCATGAAGATTTTCGGTCGCTGGTCAAATATTTCAGGACCTAACTGTAGATCTGGATTGTGATGGATTTAGATTGAAAGCTTTTGGGGGTTTACATAGAATTTTTTTTCCATAAAATCTCTTGGATTTGAGACACCAAAGAGAGGGAAAGTATCCATCCTTTAAGTGCCCTGGAGCTACAAGTGCAGTAAACAATCCATATACATTCTGGATGGATTATTGATTGCAATGTACAAGTAATTCCTGATAATTACAGATATATCCAGCTTGTATGATCCACTGAGATTGCAGGTTTCATCCCTGTGTGCCAGCGCCAATGCTATAAATACCAATGGTGTAGCTGGGATTGTCATTAATAATGCACAATATCGTAATCAATAGATTTCCTTTCCTCTCCCAAGTTGTGCTCGGTGCATTGGAACATTGCTAGGATAGAGCGTGTATTAACACCAGAGACCGTATGGTTAATCTCGCCCGCAGTCCTTCCATGATTGGCAGTGGTAACAATGGCAGGTCAAGGTCTTCTGACTCCAAAAGCAAAGTCACGCGATCTCTCCAGGCTTCGTCCTACGCAGATGTGGCCCAACGGAGCTCGTAAGACAGCCGAGATCTCATTTGAATCAGCTAATTGTAATATTTACTAGTATTATCAGTGGATTATTATTTTATCCACCTCCTTCAAAATAATACCGTCGTAGAACATTGAATGGAGAATGACGCCCTAACCTGCTCCCCACCCTTACTAGTAGTCATTTCGAGTACGAGCCAGGTGAGACCTTTCAGAGCCAGTTATGTTAAAACCACGTTCACACAGATGGTTTTTGTTTTGAGGCTTTCAAAAAAACGCAAGTTATTCAAGAGGAACTTCTTCAGGAGACACTCCATTTTTAGGAAGCTTTTGGGTACGTGCACAGACAGGTGCACAGGTTTTTTTTTTGAGAGGGTCAAAAACAACAAGTTTTTCAAAAATGAAAACCACTTCAGGAAACGCTCCTTTTCTTAGGGAAGATTTTGGTGTAGCTTCTCCATTACCTGACACAGTTTTGAAGAGGTTTTGATAATTTTTGGAAGTTTTTTTTTCCTGAAGCATTTTGTTGGCAGCCTTTTGTATTTCACAATGACTAGTGTGGAGAGATTTCCTTCAGGATTCACTTGAAAGAGGTAACATGTACCGTACTTTCCATTTTTTCTACAGAGTTTTTCAAAACCTCTTCAGGTGAAAAAAAAAACCCAAAAACTCTTATGAAAAGCAAAGTGGATTTTCTTTAGAAAATTTTTCCAAAGAGATTTCCAATTTTTTTTGTGCTTTACACTATAACTTGAAAGCGTCTTTCTAATGGAAACCACCTGAAAAGATATCAAGTGCACATACCCTTAAAGCTTATTCACATGCTACTTTTTTGCTCCATTTTCCAAGGGTAAAAATGTTGCACTTTACAGTATCAACAAAGTGAGATCAAATTGTTTTTCAAATCTGCAGCTTGTCAATTCTTTTAGCATTTTGCATCCATTCCATGGCAAAAAAAGCACTTAAAAATTCGTGAAAAACAGGTAAAATTGCACATATTTTACTCTGCGTTCATTCAGCCAACATTCTGGTTTTTGATTGCAAAAAATCTCTTGCAAATATTCATCATGGGCACATAACCTTAAGGATTTTTGTCCTGCGCCAGAACTGCCAAGTTTTTCTAGGCACAGCCACTTCCGGCTTTGCTGCCTTTTTTTGCGGCGTCTTTTCTCTCTGCTTTCTACTATAGTGTAACGTACAGGTTACTTCTTGTACCCACTTCACTGTTTCTGAACTCTGAAGCTGTTAAAAGATGTGACAAAAAATTGAACATGTGCACAGCAATGTCGTTTTTACACTACTGCGCTACGTTTATTTTTTTGCGCCGCTTTTGAGGCATTTTTCAGGCAATTTCCAGGCAAAACCCTGGACCTGATAAAGACATCAACTGCACATACCCTTAGGATATGAGTGCACAGCTTATTTTAGATGCCAGAGTACCAGCTGAATTTTTGAAGCCGACGACACTTCTTTGTTTTTCCTGAAAAGTCTTCTTTGGCGTCTGCTTGATCATTTTTGGGCATCTTTGCCGCAGCCATCTTTTTTTTTATAACTGTATATGTAAACTACTGAACAGCTTCCGTTTCAAAGAAGAACGCTAAACTTACAGATTTTGCTGCAGATTAATTTCGATTTTACAATAAAATTCATGGCAGAAAAATTTTCATCATGTGTACTCAGTTTAAGATGTTGCGAATGTGTTGGAGACGACTTCGGAGCTGAAGCTCCATCTGGTGGTTGCTGAGGGTATTAAACCTATGTTAAACAGCAAAAATCCACCACCTGCAACTGAGGATTGGTTATCAGGTGGGACGGACTGGCCTGATATAAGTGAGCTAATCTCCCATGATCCTCGCCGGTGATCAATTGTTCTTCCTGGTCTAGGTTGGAATTCAGCTTGCTTTTCTGCTGTCTCCTGCTTGCATTCAGATAAGTCATTTTCAGTTTTTTTTACTGTGGTTTGATTTTCCTTGCTTTTTGCTGCCTTGCTTTTTCAGTTCAGCCGGGTCCCCTTTGGGGGCTTGGGCTGGTCTCCGTTCTCTTTTTGTATTTGTTCATTTGCTCTGTTCTTGTGATATTTTACTGCTGGGTAGCTGCGTATTCACACCAGAGATCTGATATAGGTGGTCGAGACCGTGTGGTCTCAGTATTTTTGGATTCAGAAGTGTTGGAGTTTTTCCTAGGGTTTTTCTTGGTTGCAGACAGTATTCTCTCCTGTGCTGTCCTATTTAGACAGTTTTGGGCCCCAGCATTTGCTCAATCTATTTTCTGTCTGTGTTCGTGTTTTCATCTTGTCTAACCGCCATTATATGTTTTGGGGCTTCCTATTCTTTTGGGGCTCTACTCCGGGGCAGTTAGCTTTCCTCTTTCCATCTTCAGGGATAGCTAATCTCTCCGGCTGTGACGAAGCGTCTAGGGCACCGTAGGAACGTCCCAAGGCTGCTTCTAGTTGTGCGGTTAGTTTAGGGGTCTGCAACCTATTAGTTTCCAACCTCTCTGGTGTTTGGCTACCTTTGCGGTTTTTTGCTCCTGCCTCCTCAGCTACCAAAACATAACATTAAGAGATCTGAGAGGCAAAATTGAGAGATCGAAGCCAGGCCTTCAGCGTTTGGCTGGAGATTGACGTCGGGATATGGTGAAAGTGCACACAGTAGAGTAAGATAACCCGGGATCTGACAACTTCATGCATAGAGGTCCTTAGGTTCTTCCACGCTTCAGCTGAGCAGGCAACAGTTAAGTGCTCTGATTTCCAGACCATAAGATTGACATTGCCTTGTAATTGCTATGCTTGTGATAATGGCATCTGTTCGCCTTGCTTATGCTTTTCCAGAAACACTCTTGATGTCTTCTCTACTTGGCATAATGCTGAGAGGTGTGTAATATATTCTGCCCAGCATCCTCCGAGCTGTGCCTTTATGTACAATATGGGAGCTTTCCGTTATTCCATACAAGACAGCTGACGGCTTCATATGCAAAGTATTGCCAGGCCCCCGTGTCATGCCACCTGATCTCACATATCCGTGCTGTAACCATCACCTCAATTTCTGAAGACTTGCTACAAGTGCTGACACTTTATTTATCCGAGCAGAAATGAAGCCGCTACATCTGCTACCTGTCACAGCTTTGCAATATTTTTTTCTCATTCTTGTAATTAAACATTTCAACTCCACCAATTGTCCGATTTCTCCATAATGAAACATCTAAAACAGTTTTTGAAATTATCTGCTGTTTCTTTTACTAAGAATTAATTGGTCATGACGATGTCTTGTCAAAGGGACCTTTTTTTTTTAATAGGAAATGGCAGCATGGAGCTCTACGACATAGTGTATCATCATCAGGATGCTGCATTGTTGCCAACTCTCCTGAAAAAAGAACTCTGGGAAGAGTTTGACAATCTCCAGGGCACAACCAAAGCCTTCCAGAAGATTTCCTGTGTGTATTGACTTGATGTCCCATGTGATTACTGAGTCCTGGCATCCAAACTTGATATGTAAGGAAAGGTGTGAAAAGGTGAGAAGGTAGGTGAGGTGGAAGTGTGGAAGAGATGAGGAGGGTGTGTGAAAGTGGTGAGGTAAGGATGTGAAATAGGTAAGATGGAGCGTGAAAGAGATGAGGAGAGGGGATGGAAGATGTTTGGAAGAAGAGGCATGGAAGAAGTGATGAAGTTGTGTGGAAGGGGTAAGGAGGGGATTACGAAGAGGTGAGGCAGGTGAATGGAAAAGGCATGGAAGAGGTGAGTAGTCGGTGTGGAAGGAGTAAGAAGGGAGCATGAAAAGGGTGAAGTGTGGATGTGGAAGAAGTAAAGAGGGATGTGAAAGTGATGTGTAGGGGGTATTGTAGGGACAGGTGGGATATATAAATGGTAAGAAGGACTGTAGAATAGGTGAAGAAAGGGTATGGGAGAGGTGAAGAAGGAATGTAAAAGAGGTTAGGAGGTAGTATGGAAGAGGTGCAGTGGGGTGTGGAAAAGATGTGAGGAGAGGTGTGTGAGAGGTGAGGTGGAAGGGGTAAGGAAGAAGTGTTTTAAAAGTGAAGAAGGGGCATGGATCAGATTAGAAGTTGGTGTGGAGGAAGAGAGAGGGAGTGTGAAAGTGGTGAGAAAGATGCTTGGAAGAGATGAGGAGCTGGTGCAGAAGGGTTGTGGAGGGGTGTGGAGGAGGGGAGAAGGGGACGTGGAAGAGGAAAGGAGGGGTCACTGGATGAGGTGAGGTGGGGATATTAAATAGGTGAATATGAAATGTGATAGAGATGAAGAAAGGGCATGAAGGAAAGAAGTGAGTAGGCAGGGAGGAAGACGTGGCATGGAAGAGGTAAGCAGGGGGTGTAGAAGAGGTGAGGAGGGGTGTGGAAAAGCTGGGGAGTTGCCATGGAAGAGGTGGGTAAATGACGCAGAAGAGGTGAGGGGGGTGGAAAAGGTGATGAGGGGCATGGAAGATGTCTGGAGAGAAGTAGATGTGAGGGGTGTGGAAGAAGTGAGGTTGGGGTGTAGAAGAGGTAAGAAGGGGCATGGAAGAGGTTTGGAGGGGGTGTGGAAGAGATGAGGCAGGGCTGGAAGAGGTGAGGAGCAGAGAGGAAGAGGTGAGAAAGGGTGGTGGAAAAGGCTAGGACTGGTGTGGAAGAGGTGAGAAGGTGGCATGTGGAAGGTGATGAGGAGTTTGGATGAGATGAGAAAGGCTGTGGAAGAGGTTTAAAATAGGTGAGGAGGTTGTGTGTTACCTGATATTCAGGTACTCCCATCTAATAAATATTTCTATCATTCTAGTTTCTTTCTGCCTTTCTATTTTTGTTTCTTTTTCTTTCTTTCTTTCTTTCTTTCTTTCTTTCTTTCTTTCTTTCTTTCTTTCTTTCTTTCTTTCTTTCTTTCTTTCTTTCTTTCTTTCTTTCTTTTTTCTTTCTTTCTTTCTTTCTTCCTATGTATTCAGCAACCTCTTTTTCCATTTATCCATCCATCTATATTTATTTATCTACAGTGATGCTTGAAGGTTTGTGAACCCTTTAGAATTTTCCATATTTCTATATAAATTTGACATAAAACTACATCTGATTTTCACACAAGTCCTAACAGCAGATAAAGAGAACGAAATCAAACAAATGATTCTAAATATTAGACTGTCATTTTTCATAAGAGGAAAATTATCCAATGTCACCTATGAGAGCGGCTAAAGCATGTGAACTTTTGCTTTTAGTCGGTGTGACCCCCTTAAATAGCAAAAACTGCATGCAAATGTTTCCTGTTATTGACTCGACCTTGGAGGAATTTCAGCCCATTCCTCTCAACAGCACAGCTTCACCTCTGATATGTTGGTGAGCTTTCTCCTGTGAAATGCTCGCTTCAGGACGTTCCACAACTATTCTACAGGATTAAAGTCAAGCTTTGATTGGCCATTCCAAATGTTATTTGAAGCTTGAGGAAGGTAATTTTCATATTTCCAGACTATCTACCAAGCATTCTAGGTGAACATAAGGCATGTGTGTAGTTTCACTTTAAGAAGCTGTTCTGGTCTTCGGAGCAGTAACAGCAGGTGGAGAAGAGTCAGGAGAACTTTGCCATTTCCTGATTTATGTCTCCTAGGGCTCTTGGTTTGATCACATGAAAAATAAGTGGGCATATTATTTGTGCACAATGCTTTGTTTGCATGATTAACAGCGGTAATTTTCGGTAGCGCCAGCCTCTGTATCCAGTAGGTGGTCTGCTTTCCCATTTTCCTGAGCCGCACCCTCGGCTTTATGCTGCGCGGACACGTTGTACCATAAATATCTGGCGGCTGATTCTCAAAGAGAGTTTTTCTTCTGCGCTGACAATGATTATGCTCTCTGTGTATCCGGAATTTACATAAAAAGTAATAAAGGAAGATTGAGATAAAGACAAATAAACAAAGGCACGTCGCGCCATAATGATACACAAAGTAGAAGATATTGTAATAATGCAGCAACATCAGCACCCTGCAGGCACTGCTTACTAAATGTCTGCTGTCCTCATTAGTCTGGCTGAGGCGTAGTGTAAAGCGCAGCGCCACTGCTGACTATTACCCATCTATCTCTCGTTTTTTTTTCTCAGTCTTCTATCACTCTTTTTTTCTTACAGGCATCTATTTGTTTATGTTTCTCATTCTGGTATCATCTTTTTCTATTTCTTTCTTTCTGTCTTTATTTTCTCTTCTTTATCTCTTTCTTTCTCTCCTTGGCACCCTTGGAATTGCTCCAAAAAATGAAGAATTTCTCCCATGTCCATTTCCTTCGTGTGTTTTGGAACAACACAAAATCAACTCAGAAAAAAAGAAAATTAGACATAATTTCACACAAAACCCAAAATTGGGCCCGACAAAATAGTTGCCACGCCACCTTCAGCTTAATATTTGGATGCACACCCTTTGGAATAAATAACTGCAATCAATCGCTTCCCATAACCATCCACAAGCTTCTTACATCTCTCACCTGGATATTTGGACCATTCTTCTTTTACAAACTCCTCCAGGTCTCTCACATTTGAAGGCGCCTTTTCCCAACTTCAATTTTATGATCTCTCCACAGGTGTTCAATGGGCTTTTAGATCTGGACTATTTGGAGGCCATTTCAGGACTCTCCAGCACTTTGTTCCATCCATTTCTGGTGTTTCTTTAAATATGCCTGGGGTCATTGTCCTGCTGGAAGACCCATGACCTAGGACGCAAACCTAGCTTACTGACACAGGCCACTACATTGCAACCCAAAATCCTTTGGTAATCTTCACATTTCATGATGCCTTGTACACAGTCAAAGCATCTATTGCCCGAGGCAGCAAAACAACCTCAAACCATGTTTGAACCTCCACCATATTTGACTGTATGTACTGTGTTATTTTATTTGTAGACCTCATTCCATTTTTGGGTAAATTGCAGAATGATTTGCTTTACCAAAAATCTCTATCTCAGTCTCATCTGTCCACAACACTTTTGGTTACTATGACTGCAGATAGACAGATAGATGGTCTTTCTTTCTTATGGGTTCATATTTTGCGGATTATAAGACCCACTCCAAATTTTGGGGAGGAAAATTGGATTTTTTTTATAAATGGTGGTGCATTTTAGATTTCCC
The DNA here is from genome assembly GCA_033576555.1 of Oophaga sylvatica. Lineage (NCBI taxonomy): Eukaryota > Metazoa > Chordata > Amphibia > Anura > Dendrobatidae > Oophaga > Oophaga sylvatica. The sequence continues at coordinate 114,819,859 of JARQOD010000007.1, read as the reverse complement.
TTTTAGCTTACCTGAGGGGTGGCAGCAGTGGAGAGGGGTCCCAGGTGGCAGGGTCGCTACTGCAGGAAGCTGGTGGTGATGGAGGCAGGAGATGCTGTTGGTTTCAGACTGGTAGGAGGTGGTGTTTGGCGGTGTTGGCATTTGTGACAGGCCAGAGCCCCCGCACTTTCCATACTTTTCAATGTGGTGGACACCTGGAAAATGGCCACCGGAGGTGATGCATGTGCAATTTAGATCTCGGGTGCCAAGATATCGGTGCAGAGATCTCAATCTGTGCAAGTGCCACCTGAGGTGACCATTTTCCCGGAGACCACTGCATTGAAAAGCATGGAAAGTATGGGGGGGGGCTCCGGGCTTTCAGAAAATGTCGGCAGAGCCCCCGCACCACCGAACACCACCTCCTACCAGCTTGGGCCCCACAGAATCACCCCACTCCTGAGTCCACCAGAAGCTTCCTGCAGCAGCGGATTATAAGATGCACCCCCATTTTCCCTCCAAATTTTAGGGAAAAAAGTATGTCTTATAATCTGAAAAAAGATATTTATTTGATGCTTCATTTATTACCTTTCTTTTCTTTTTCTTTCTTTCTTTCTTTCTTTCTTCTCTTTCTTTCTTTCTTTCTTTTCTTTCTTTCTTTCTTTCTTTCTTTTTCTTCTTTCTTTCTTTTTCTTTCTTTTTTTCTTTTCTTTCTTTCTTCTTTTTCTTTCTTTCTTATTTCTTTCTTTTTCTTTCTTTCTTTCTTTCTTTCTTTCTTTCTTCTCTATAAATGATAAAAGGTTAAATGGGTAGATGTAATAGGGAACAGCAACAGGAGGCCACAAGCAAAGAAGAGATTTGTGTTTGATTAATGCACCCAACTGAGTTCCAAGGCACAAAGAGTCAAGCAATAAAAGACCATTTTTTTCATGGCTTGTCTTATATGGAAGCAATATAGTCAGCAAACACCAGTGGCCTGAGTTGAGAAGTAGAGAGAGATTGCATTTCTGCTGCCTTTTCCACAAGGTCTATAAAATTTCTTTATTTATCTGGAAAATACACATGGCAGGGACACAAGCTCGGAGGGAAAAAAAGCAACGTAGTCAACTGTCCTTAAAAACAATGCAGCCAATTTCTCCTGATTATTTGCATAGGCGGCTGTTGTTATGTTACTGGGACCAAATATATTTTTTATCTCTTGAAAAAAAAAGAAATCAAAAAGGAAATAGAACAGTGGAGATGAAATTTTTCTTGAGGCGTGAAATGGGTCACTGATGGCCCCTTGCTGTAAGTGCACTAAGAATCCGTTAGTCGGAAGTTTAACATCAAAGAGCAATTTGTCATTGTGTAGTGACAATGACACAAATTACATGGCCAGGGATTCACCCAGTGATGCATTTCTTTAGTGCCTGGAAGGTGAAAAGCCACTGTCAGCATTTAAAAGAAGAATCTTCCACTTTGATAGAGACAGAAACAGCCTGAGACAACATAAATTGGCTCCATTACATTGCATCTCGGAGAGGGGCTGAGAATGGCGCTGGCAGTTGTGCACTGCCGGACGTATAATTTGGTCATTGTGTGAGCGACGCCTGGCTCGCATCAGTGGGTGCATTTGTTTAAAAGGAAAATAAACAGTAAATGGATATTTTTTTTTTCTGTTGTTTTTCCCTTTATCTAACCGCAAACACATAAATGCAACAGCGACAATTGAAGATCCTCATTTCAAAACTTGGTCAATGGTCGTAGATGAGTAAATCTATAAGTCCATCAAGTTCAACCTATGTTGACGCGGAGGAAGGCGAAAGCCCACGAGACACATCACTGGCGGTCACAGACAGAACAGGGCCCCCTGTACAAGAACAGCATAAGGGCCCTTTGTAGACCAATAGCTCATCATAATGCACAATTCCACCTGTTTTGGAGGTGTAAATGGGCCCCCTTGTCTGTTGGACCCCTTCGCGGACGCACAGGTTCCGCCAATGATATATTGAGACAGATGCTAATTGTTGGTACAAGCAAATATAATAAATTTCGTAATCTATCTTATCAGAGAAATATGCTTCATTCTACATTTATGAGCCATTTCTGCGGCTTCCCAAACTCATCGACCACTGCAAAAATCCATCTAGGTTGAAAAAAAGAGGCACTGTCAACTCACTTAGGTGTCATATTATAGCTACCGGTTGAAGTCTATGGAGAGGAAAAAGTTGAGGAGAAGGAAAAAGACAAAGAGAGATAATGCTATTACTTTCTAAGTGTTTATTTACTCCATTGCTGGATTCACGGCTACACTGCTCAGTTTTGCTGTATTATCCCCTCCATACTGCTGCTGCTGCTTCTCTTCATGGCAGGAATCCCTAGTGTCTGTGTGTACAGTCATGGCCAAAAGTTTTGAGAATGACACAAATATTAATTTTTACAAAGTCTACTGCTTCACTTTTTCTAATGGCAATATGCATATACTCCAGAAGGTTATAAAGAGTGATCAGCTTAACAGCAACTACTTGCAAAGTCAATATTTGGCTAGAAAATGAACTTTATTCCCCAAAACACATTTCAACATCATTGCAGCCCTGCCTTAAAAGGACCAGCTAACCTCTTTTCAGTGATTGCTCCATTAACACAGGTGTGGGTGTAGATGAGGACATGGCTGGAGATCAATCTGTCATGATTAAGTAAGAATGACACCACTGGACACTTTAAAAGGAGGCTGGTGCTTGGCATCATTGTTTCTCTTCTGTTAACCATGGTTATCTCTAAAGAAACACGTGCAGTCATCATTGCAATGCACAAAAATGGCCTAACAGGGAAGAGTATCGCAGCTAGAAAGATTGCACCTCAGTCAACAATCTATCGCATCATCAAGAACTTCAAGGAGAGAGGTTCCATTGTTGCCAAAAAGGCTCCAGGGCGCCCAAGAAAGACCAGCAAGCGCCAGGACAGTCTCTTAAAAGTGTTTCAGCTGCGGGATCGGGCTACCAGCAGTGCAGAGCTTGCTCAGGAATGGCAGCAGGCAGGTGTGAGTGCATCTGCACGCACTGTGAGGCGGAGACTCTTGGAGCAAGGCCTGGTCTCAAGGAGGGCAGCAAAGAAGCCACTTCTCTCCAGAAAAAACATCATTGACAGACTGATATTCTGCAAAAGATACAGGCAGTGGACTGCTGAGCACTGGGGTAAAGTTATTTTCTCTGATGAATCCTCTTTTCGATTGTTTGGGACATCAGGAAAACGCCTTATTCGGAGAAGACAAGGTGAGTGCTACCACCAGTCTTGTCTCATGCCAACTGTTAAGCATCCTGAAACCATTCATGTGTGGGGTTGCTTCTCAGCCAAGGGAATCGGCTCTCTCACAGTCTTGCCTAAAAACACAGCCATGAATAAAGAATGGTACCAGAATGTCCTCCAAGAGCAACTTCTCCCAACCCTCCAAGAGCAGTTTGGCGATCAACAATGCCTTTTCCAGCATGATGGAGCACCTTGCCATAAAGCAAAGGTGATAACTAAATGGCTCAGGGAACAAAACATAGAGATTTTGGGTCCATGGCCTGGAAACTCCCCAGATCTTAATCCCATTGAGAACTTGTGGTCAATCATCAAGAGACAGGTGGACAAACAAAAACCTAAAAATTCTGACAAAATGAAAGCATTGATTGTGCAAGAATGGACAGCTATCAGTCAGGATTTGGTCCAGAAGTTGATTGAGAGCATGCCAGGGAGAATTGCAGAGGTCCTGAAGAAGAAGGGTCAACACTGCAAATATTGACTTGCTGCATTAACTCATTCTAGCTGTCAATATAAGCTTTTGTTACTCATATGTTTGCAATTATATTTCTGTCTGTGATAAAAACATCTGTCAAACACACATAAAAACCAGAGGGCAGCAGATCATGTGAAAATATAATATTTGTGTCATTCTCAAAACTTTTGGCCATGACTGTACTGTGTAAGGGAGACATTATAGCAACCAGATTCCACCCACTAGCTCAGAGACAACTGAAAATGAAAGAGAGAATGAAGAGGGAAAAACTTTTGAAAAATATACCAGTAATGAAATGTCCAGAAACTGTGTCCCATGTATCCACACATGATTGACAATCTATTTTGGAGCCAAAATGGAAACTTGAACTATTGGACCACAGTTAGCTTAGTGTGGCTAAACTGAGGTGCACAGTCTACCCTACCAGATCATGGTCCATGGAGTAGTCACACATTGCCGACAGTTTCTTCGAACATTAGGAGACAAACTTGGAGGAGCAAGCACATAATTAGAGGTCCAACAGTTATTACCCCCAACAGTCTGATAGTGATAGCCTATCCTAATAACTGGAAATGGACGGACCATGGAAGTTTGGGTTCTGCTACCTGACCTTTATTCCAAAGTTCTGTTTGTGTACCAAAACAGTACCAGAACTTGAACCAGAACTCCATTGAAAACAATGGAGACCCAAAATTTTGAACCAGAAAATTGTCTCTCTCCTGGGACTTACCACCGGAACTTTGGCCCCATGCACACATTGCGGATTCACTTGCGGTTTTCTCCTCGCGGATTTTGCTAAAACCGCAGGTAAACCGCACTGCGGTTTTAGCGTGGATTTACTGCGGTTTTGGCGTGGTTTTTAGTGCGGAATTGCCCTGTGGTTTTACACCTATAATGGAATAGGTGTAAAACCGCAGCGGAATCCGCACAAAGAATTGACATGCTGCGGTTTTGAAACCGCACCCAATCCGCGCTGAAAATTCCGCAGCGTGTGCACAGCTTTTTTTTTTTCCCCTTCACTAACATTGTACTGTACATAGCTTGTGGTTCTGCAGCGGTTCCGCAGCGCAAAAATCGCAAAGTGTGCACAGGCCCTAAATATCGCAACGAATTTACGGGAGAACTCGGTATTCAGTATTTAGCACCGGACACTAGCTATCCGGTATGAACCCCGAAATATTAAGTTTGGGTTGGCTCATCTCTACTAATAACAGGTCACCAATCTTGTCCTGGATGATCCTTCTAAGGCCACTCAACTGGGAAATCCAGGCGATCATCTGCCGGATTAAAGGAATTTCCCATCATTTCATTTCCATCTCCATTTTTTTTTTAAATATGAACAAAACAGAACTCTGAAAATAAAAAGGGAATCACAATAGAACATGACTCCTCTGATATACTACCCCCTCCGTATCTTGTAGTTTTATGGTTTTCTGTAAGTTTTTGGATGTTGTGAGAAAGATACCAGTAAGGGAATGAATATTGTACAGACCTGTCCCGTCCGTCTCCCTTTTCTTTGCTGTGTATTTGTTGCAGTGGGTGTTGCGTATATCCCCTAAATACCAGCGGTATCGGCAATGCATCACGACTTGGTGCATTTCTCAGCCCTGTGGAAGTAATGGGGATATTTATGACAGTCAGAGCTGTATATTTTGCAATCTTACTGTATATTATTTTCCAGGCTTTGTTCTGCTGGTGCAGCCAGTTCTATAAATTCAGCAATGTTATTGCCTGTCGAGTCTGCTTAGATCTGAGAACTAATATTTCTCCACAGTCACAAATATAACCAACGCAAGTGTTTGTTAGTCAACTGGTATAGCAGATCTAAATAACGGCCGATGCAGAGAGAGTCAGCGACGCGGAGACGAAAAGTTTCATGGTTGTAAATATTAATCATTAAAAGTGAACTTACCATTAGCATATTATTAAATAAAAAATGTCCATTATTTTGGGTGACTTTTCACAATAAGCGTTCTGTATGTGTAAATGGAAAATATCACAATTCTGTATTTTTCACCAGTTTTCCTCTCTTCAGGCTTTATATCTTTATATCAGTTGTCTCTGAGCTAGAGGGTGGACACTGGCTACTATTATGTATCACACAGGCATGAGGGTTTCCGGCTCTCCTTTTTCTTTGCAGCACATGTTCGTGAAGAAGTAGCAGCAGCAGCAGCATGGATGACATTACACAGCAGTAGTGAGCAGCGTAGCTGTGAATCCAGCTCTGGGTTGAGATAAAACACTTACTGGAAACCTGGTTCACTGTCAGTGTATCTTTTTCTACAATCATTCCTCTTCTGTGCTGCACAATCATTCGTACTCTGCTTCTCCTCTGTGCTGGAAATTGATCTTAGATACCGGAAATGGAAGCTTTTCTGGGCTCTCTGGAGTCACGAGAAACCAGTAGTGGTGTGGAATAAAAATGTAGGTTTGTTGTCTACGCGTTTCAGAGTTATGTATGGTCGTCCTGTGGAAAGAGTCAGTGGACTCTGAAACGCGTAGACAATAAACCTACATTTCTATTGCACTACTGGTTTGTCGTGACTCCAGAGAGGGCAGAAAAACTTCCTTTCCCGTTATCTAATTCTGACACATCCCAAGGAAGCTGCAGCATCTGGATTCCGAGCTTTTTATGTGTCATGTCACTCACAACTAGGGTTGAGCATTCCGATATTTCCGATACTTCCGATACCTGAAATCCAATGTAAGTCTATGGGAACAAAATATCGGAAGTATCGGAAGTACTTCCGATATTTTGTTCCCATAGACTTACATTGGATTTCAGGTATCGGAAGTATCGGAATGCTCAACCCTACTCACAACACTATTAGGAGAACAGTTCTGTCTTTACCTATCATTTATGTTAGATAAGACCCTATTGCGATCTTGCATTTCTTCATGGAAATCGATCTTGCTACATAGTAATATAGGGACACAAGTCTATCAAGTTCACCCTTTCTCCACCAGTTATAGATTCTCTTTTGCAATTTTTATAACTCACAATGCCATCTGTTGTGAGAAAAACATCTAGCCCTTTTTTAAGTGCTGCTCTAGTGTCTGCCATTACTACCTCTTGTGGTCGATGTATAAAGAAGGGCGTTCACTGTTAAAAATGTTAGAGTTCCGGAGTTTATCATTTTATTTACCTCTTGTGTTCGGCATTCCACAGTCTGACTGCTCTAACTGTAAAGAACCCTTTCCTATTTAGCTGCCGAAATTGCTTTTCTTCCACTAGTAATGAGTGCCCTCTGGTCCCTAGTGTGGTCTTTGGAAGGAATAAGTCATGTTCCCATCCTTTGTACTGACCACGCATATATTTATACACATAAATGAGATCTCCACTGAGATGTCTTTTTTCTAAGCAAAACAAGTCCAACATTTCCAACCTCTCACCACAGGAGAGGCCTTCCATCCCTTGTAATAATCTATAATCTAGTTGTCTGCCTTTGAACTGACTCTAAATTCTGAATATCCTTTTTAAAATGTGGAGTACAAAACTTGTCTTGACCAGAATAGGTTTTAACTGTTTATCTTGAATGAAGTAAGTAGGAGTTTCGGTGGCAGGAGAGAAGTGGATCTTAAGTGGAGAAAGAAGCATATTTTTCTAAAAAGTTCTATGTGAATACTTTTCTGTCAAATTATGACAAGAGCATTCTTAAAGTGATACCTTTATTGGCTAACCAGAAAATTATAAGTTCGCAAGCTTTCAGAGCTCAAAGGCTCCTTCTTCAGGCAGAGTAAGGAGCCTTTGAGCTCTGAAAGCTTGCGAACATATAATTTTCTGGTTATCCAATAAAGGTATCACTTTAAGAATGCTCTTGTCATAATTTGACGGAAAAGTATTCACATCGATTTTTCTGGCTAACACGGTACCACAATATAATTTATTATTGTAAACCATAAAAAGTTCTAAAAACTTTTCTTGTATTATTTCTGGCTCTGTAACTCTTTATGTATAAATAAAGGCTGCAAGCAGGAAGTGAGGCAGTGTGTGGCTGAAACTACATGTCGGGTAGAAGTCTGTGATTGGGAGAACAGAAAACTAGGCAGTAAGCATAAAGTGGTTTATACGATAAAGAGAGAAACTCAAAAGGGTCTTCTATTAGATAAGCTACAGCAGTGGGACTTGTTACGGATGGGAATGCAGCAGCCTATAATCTAGCCCACGTCAGATGTGATCTGTGGGGTCCCACATAAAAAACTACAGAAAAGCATTTTATTTGGGTGTTGCAACAATTGTGTTGCGTCTGGAGAGCGTTACATGAATGTAGCTGCTGATCTTCAGATTAGCCCTATGTACTTGGCAGCCACTATGCGACAAGTAATTTGAAGTCTGGAATAAGTTCACTTTTTGCTCCTGCGATGAATGATAAGCTTCTCCGATCTTCACCAAATGATTCATTTTGTTATTTTATAGCCGCTCTTTTTGTCCATTTGTCTTACCTTGTATTTCACAGAGTGGCGGAATTGAATTCGCTGCTAGTAAATGCTATTAGTGAGCTAGGAAGATAGCATCAGGCTATACGGAATTTGCATAAGCATCTTTAGAATGCATTTCTCGCACAACCTCAATATTTTATTTTTTCTTGGACCATTAAAAGCCTGATTAGGAATGTGGTTTTAGCAGAGAACATCGGTCGCCCCCTTGTACGGAGGAGCGTGTGCGGATTTTGACTGGAGGCTCCGATGAGAATCTAGAATGCGGAGCATGAAACTAACACATTAAGCCTCAGGATGTGCAAAACCGCCAAACAATTCACCTGCTCGGCACAAATTGCATCAGAGCTTTTGCCTGCTGTTAGTATTGAAATTTATTGCAGATTGTAGAATTTGTGTATTGAAGAAAATGATCATGAAAAGACAAGCAAATTGCTAGCTTTTACAAGCACATAAACTCACGGACCCCTGCCTGCCCCCACTCCTGCAAAACCGATCTGCATAGCATTAAACCGCATCCATAATTCATACCTCAAGGAGGGCGATTATTTTGCTTTTATTTATTTATTTATTTTTTTAACCACTCTTCGAGGTTTGTTGCTTTCTATAATTGATGGTTGCGTGAAACAATGGAGCTTGGTATTCAAAACTCATTTAGTCTCATAGTCAATTGTCCTGTAGAAGGTGATGGTAATGGTTTGGGCAAGAGATGAGGACAGAGAGGCGAGATCGTTATATCATGTGTTACAAGGTTTAATTATTTTACCAGACAGACTGATATTAACAGCCCAATTTACACTCATAGCAAGAAGAACTGCAATCTATAAGCCAGGGATATGTATAGAGCAAATGGGGTTATTTAGGAACAAATAACATTACAATATCATCTATCATCTATCTATCTATCTATCTATCTATCTACATCTATCTATCTATCTATCTATCTATCTATCTATCATCTATCTATCAATCTATCATCTATCTATTATCTATCTATCTATCTATCTATCTATCTATCATCTATCTATCTATCTATCTCATCTATCTATCATCTATCTATCTATCTATCTATCTATCTATCTATCTATCTATCATCTATCATCTATCTATCATCTATCATCTATCTATAGTATCTATCTATCTATTATCTATCTATCAATTGTCTTTCCTAATGTTCTATCATCTTCTTAGAAATATCTATTTCTGTATGTACTCTATTTTAGTATGTTTATTCATTCTTTCCTTCCTCCCTCCCTTCCTCCCTCCTTCCCTTTCTTCCTCCCTCCCTTGCTTGTTTCCTTCACTCCCTTCCTTCCTTCCTCTCTCCCTCCCTTCCTTCCATCCTTCCTTCCTCTCTCCCTTCCTTCCTTTCTTCCTTACTTCCTCCTTTCCTTCCATCCTCCCTCCCTTCTTTGATCTCTCCCTTCCTTCCTCTCTCTCCCTTCCTCTTCCATCCTCCTTTCCTCCCTCCCTTCCTTCCTTCCTACCTCCCTTCCTACCTTCCTCTCTCCCTACCTTCCATCCTTCCTTGATCTCTCCCTTCCTTCCTCTCTCTCTCCCTTCCTCTTCCATCCTCCTTTCCTCCCTCCTTTGCTTCCTACCTCCCTTCCTTCCTTCCTCTCTCCTTACCTTCCATCCTTCCTTGATCTCTCCCTTCCTTCCTTACTTCCTCCATTCCTCCCTCCCTTTTTCCCTTCCTTCCTTTTTCTCTCTATCCCTCCCATCCTTCCATCCTTTCTTGATCTCTCTTTTCTTTCCTTCCTTCCTTCATCCCTCCCTTCCTTCCTCCCTTCCTTCCTCCTTCTTTCTTCCTTCCTACGTTTTTATTTTCGTTGTAACATACATTTGGAAGTGGTGCCTGCCTCCAAATTTGGTTGAGCTCCTCCAAACTGCCTAATGGCTCATACAGACGAGTGAATACCGGTAGTTCTTTTGGATGGACGATTTTTCTCTTGGTCCGACTGAAAGGAACAAAAATCGCAGCATTCTATAGTTTCCTGCAAGTCTCGGCTGAGATTCACCCACTAAGATCTATGGGTGTGTAAAAAGAATCGAATCCCACACAGAGCCTCCGTTCTGCATCCAATATTTACTGATACATTTCTATTATTAATCTAGGAAACTATTTAATCAGGTACAGTTTTTAATGTAGACGCATGAAATGGATCTAACGCGGACCTCACCCGGATGTTACACACAACATCCCGGACTTCATTAGTCAATTTGGAAAAGTCTAAACTAGAAATATTACTGTTATTATTATAATTATTATAAATTGGTCAGGCTGCCACGATTACAGCAGACGAGTCCACGGCTATGGCCTGCAGAATACCGTAGCAGAATGCGCGGCCACATGTAATCTCTACCTCCGCCCTGACTTGTTTTCTGTAATATTGACACAGGCCGTGCCTCCGCTTCACAGTGTGACTCCATTTGTATTCCAGTTATTGCAATGGACTGAAATCTCCCCCAGAAAACAAGGCTGATTTTGTGAGAAGAGGATTTCTTGTCGGGGATTGATGGAGTATCCGTAATGCCATTGTTACACTCGTCTGTTATATAAATGAGATGTCGGCAGCAGACGGTTCACGTGTCACTCTTCATTTCTACTTCTCCTGTGACATTGACAAAATCTTTCTCAATAAAGTTATAACTTATAATCCAAACAATATTTCAAGAAGCAACTCGGGGGAGTAGCCAAAGGGGCCCGGTTGTCTAAAGCCTCTTTCACACATCCGGTGTGCGCCTGACGGCGCCCCCGGCATTTTGCCGCAGCGCCGCATCACAAAACCGGATGCGCCGCATGCGCTGCCTGCGTTTTTTTGCCGGATGGTTTTTGATGCCCGGAGACAACAGAAACCATCCGGCAAAAACAAAAAACGTTACATGCTGCGTTTTGTCCGGCCGCCGGAATGTACAATTCCGCCGCATCCGGACAAAACCGCATACAACGCACTGACATGCGGCGCCATACGGCGCTAATGCAAGTCAATGCCAAAAAACCGCAAGCGGCGCATCAGGTTTTGTGATGCGGCGCTGCGGCAAAATGCCGGGGGCGCCGTCAGGCGCACACCGGATGTGTGAAAGAGGCCTTAGGAGTCTGAGGTCCAAAGGCCTGCTACAGATTTTACATCGGGGTTCAAGAGCTTCCATTTATGCCACTAAAGATACAAATATGCAGACTTTTGGGGTATAGCCAAGCTCTGCTTTCCTTGTGTGTAACATTCTCCTTTTTAACCCATTTTTTTAAGATTACAAAATAGATTCTGACTTTCCAAAAATGGCATCAATGCTGGTACAACTGCTCAGATTTCTTGAGTCGCTCCCGACGTTAACTATGTAGTAGGGAGTCTATGAAAGGCTACATATGAAGGGCTGCTGCTCTCTCTCTTCCTCCACATGCATGTGATACGTCCGAGGGCAGGGAGAGCGAAGTGGCCGCTGATAGGCCACAGTGATCGTGTGACATAATGTAATGCAATCACCGGACGAGCCACTGGAACGGCGCTAGCACTGGAGGTGAGTATAAGTGTTATTAAATACCGGGGAAAAAATGCAGATTGAGGCGGGGTTGTTCAAGTAGTTGTCAGCCCCTTTAATATGGTAGGTACAGCAGCACATAAGATGGCATGGTCAGTGGTGTGCTCACTTCACTCTCCAGTACTTATGCCCCCCATACACCCTAGATGGCTGTTGGCCGAACAATGATTCAGCTGATTATTAGGCCAGTACCTATCTTAGTCTTCTCTCTCATACACAGGAGCACTTGTTTTTGTGTTGTCTATAAGAGAACCGCTGTCAGACATATCTGGTGATGGCTTATCTCAAAGAGAATAAAAGGAACAGCAGTCCGAAATTGGACATGCTTGATCCTTAACACCACCAACAATCATCTGTCCAGGTCCCTCATACACATTGGACTGTCAGCCGAATTCATCGATATCGGCATATTTGCAGATGTTATTCTAATGTGTATGGGGGGGCTTAACTTTTAAAGTCAGTACCATTTCCATGCCATTAGGGTCGTGACAAGGATAGACAGTAATAGTCCTCATACACTTAAGATTCCAGTTGGCCTAACCTGACAATTTTGGCAAAATCAGCCAAGCATTTAATCCATATGAAGGCCTACCAAATTTTCCCTTACAGATGATGCTTGGGTTGATAAGGATCAGGCATATGCCCAATCTTATTATTATCAGGTGGATACACCATAGGCTTAATCTGCTGTCTCAGAACTCATGAACGATCAGTGGGGCCCAATATATCTACGTATAGAGGAACCAAGAGTGCTAGCTGATGGCTGAACGAGACAACAGCTGCGTAAGGAGTGTGGACACCTTAAGAGTCTTTGATAATGTGTGGTTGAGCGGTGGCTGAAGGTAGCACAAAAAAGGGGGTAAGTGTTATGTTAGGTAGCTGAGGAGGACAGGAACAACAGCCGGGCAGCCGAACACCTGAGATGTTGGTAACTGATGGGTTGCAGATTCCTAAACTAACGATACAACTAGAGGTAGCCGTGGAGCGTTCCTACGTTGATCCTAGACGCCTCGTCACAGCCTGACAGATAACTACACCTAAAGGCACAAAGATGAAAGCTACCTGCCCCGGAGCAGATGCCCAAAGAAAATAGGAAGCCCCCAAACATGTAATGGCGGTTAGACAACAAGAAAGCACGAACACAGACAGAAAATAGAATGAGCAAACGCTGGGGCCACAAGCTGACTAAATAGGATAGGACAGGAGAGATTACTTTCTGCAACCCAGAAAACCCTACAAAAATCCAACAATTCTGATTACAAAAATACTGAGATCACACGATCTCGCCACCCACTAAATCAGATCTCAGTGTGAACAAAACCAAGCCGCAGCCACTGAAAAAAAAGGAAAAAGAAAATGAACAAATAACAGTGGCTTCAGATAAACTGAGAGGAGCACAAGCCCCCGGAGGGGACCTGGCTGACCTCCACAGAAGTGCAGGGAACAATGCAAAAAGCAAGCACAAAAACAAAAGCAGAAAATATCTTATCTGATAGCAGAAGATGCAGGCAAGACTCAGCAAACTTCCAAATGAACCAGGAACTACAATTGAGACAAGAACAATTGATCACCGGCAACCATCATGGGAGGGAACCTCCCTTATATCAGACCAGTCAGTGAACCCAGATTGCTATTCCTCGCTGAAAGGTTCAGTACTGTCTGTAACCACCAGAGGGAGCCTCTGCTCAGAAACCATCTCTAGCACATTCATAACAGGTAAGAGTCCAGGCAAGGGGGAAGGAAGAAGAGAGGAAAAGTTCTCTTTCGCAGTGAAGGATTAAGAAACAGGCTATAATCATATGGGAGATGTCCAGGACTATAGATTTTTAGGGATATTAGGTGACGAGTAACACTGTGGTCACTCTGGACAAATAATATTCTCTAACACAAAAAGATAGTGACCTGACAACTTATTTTCAAACAACTATATTTTTACACTTTGAAAGATACATGAATATCTGAAATAATAGGAATAGATTGGATATTTCGTCGGCTGGCGAGTCTTGTCAATATATCCATCCAGATTTGGTTTCTCGAATCCCAGAATGTCTTCTGTAATATGTCTATGAACCCTGTCTATGGAGAGAAGTGTCTCCTTCAGTAATAAATGGTGTCACTGGAGTACTCGCGAAAAATGAAGCAGCAGCTGAGAAATATATTGTCACCATGCTCAAATTGACCCTGTCACTGCCTATGCCGGTGACAGTAAGTACATGAAGATACTCTAAAGTCTTCGCAGAATAAAAGTTAGGCTTATAACTTTTTTTAAGTTCTCCTTCTTAAATATTTAAGTAATAAAATGGTTGTCCACTATTTTTCATTTGTGTAAGACAAGGTCGTCATAAAATTAAGTAAAAAAACACACAAAACTGAATTCACCAGTTTAGCTGATTTTTTTTAATTATATTTCTGAAAATTGATACGCTGCAAGTCGTAAGTATTCCAAAGCCTTCAAATGCCCTGAAATGATGGGTATGAAATTATTATTATTATTATGCTACAGTTTTTTCAGTGTTTTATGGCTTTTTCTCCCTATCTTTATGGCTAAGGTTTGAGCTGTGATATCCACTCACTATCTAGAACCAATACAAAACAGCTGCTGCATTCCCTGCTTTGGCTTTTCTACCATTTTTTTTCTACAGTTTCTTTATATGTTTTATGGCTTTTTCTCTTTTTCTGCATTCCCTGCCTTGGCTTTTTTTCTGGCTGTTTTCTCTCTGAATTTGCTGTACTATACTATGTGATGTGTTACTCTCAACGGTGGTGCATGTGGGTTTGTGTACCCACTGTGCTATGGGGTCGGGCATGCCAAGGAAGGGGATTAGCTAAGTGGCTACCAGATGGAGCAAAATTTTTTCCTGTTTCTCTCACTGGTATTTCAGCTGCTGACACAGCTCCGAGCGCAGAGAGGGTTGGGGATCAGCGGGGCCTATGGCAAAGCAAACTGTTGCAGCCATGGCCAAGCAAATTTTTATGATCCACCGGTGGCGCAAGTGGATTTGTAGACCCACTGTGCCACAGGGCCTGGCCTAGGAAGAGACACCAGACCCAACAATGCAGACGAGCTGAAGGCTGCTATCAAAGCAACCTGGGCTTCCATAACCCCTCAGCAGTGCCACAGGCTGATCGCCTCTATGCCACGCCGCATTGATGCAGTAATTGATGGTAAAGGAGCCCGACCAAGTATTGAGTGCATTTACTGATCATACATTTCAGTAGGACAACATTTCTGATTTTAAAATCATTTTTTCAAGCTGGTGTTATAAAGTATTCTAACTTACTGAGATGATGACTTTTGGGTTGTCATTGGCTGTAAGCCATAATCATCAACATTAACAGAAATAAACACGTGAAATAGATCACTCTGTTGTAACGGGTCTGGGAGGCGGAACCTCTGAGCTTTATTATACAAGGAGGCTTTCCTTGTAAAGGAGCGGGTGGCGCCCGGGGAGACGGACAGGAAGTCACGGCAAGTGACAGGGACAGTCTCTGGGTAGACGGGCAGGTAGTCACGGCAAGTGACCGGGGCAGTCTCTGGAGGGACAGGCAGGTAGTCACGGCAAGTGACCGGGGCAGTCTCTGGAGGGACAGGCAGGTAGTCACGGCAAGTGACCGGGGCAGTCTCTGGAGGGACAGGCAGGTAGTCACGGCAAGTGACCGGGGCAGTCTCTGGGTAGACAGGCAGGTAGTCACGGCAAGTGACCGGGGCAGTCTCTGGATAAACAGGCAGGCAAGGGGCCGGGGCAGTCTCTGAATGGACAGGTATATACGACCTGAGATGGTGGAGCCTCCCGGTAGGCTAGCAGGCAGATGACAGATGAGCGCCCCCAAGTGAGCAGGTGAGAGTCTCTGGAATAGCCGATGGACACCGCAGGTGATGGCCGAACCTCCAGGTAGGCTTGCAGGCAGATGGCAGATGAGTGCCCCCAAGTGAGCAGGCGAGAGTCTCTGGAATAGCCGATGGACACCGCAGGTGATGGCCGAACCTCCAGGTAGGCTTGCAGGCAGATGGCTGATGAGCGCCCCAAGTGAGCAGGCGAGAGTCTCTGGAATTGCCGATGGTCACCGCATGTGACGGCCGAACCTCCAGGCAGGCTTGCGGGCAGGTAGCAGACAGGAAACTGGCAGGAAACAGGCAGGTAACTGGTAACGGACCCTGAGGGCTGAAGCAGAGTTAAACAGTGCAACAACAACATTGCTCGGGCACCTCCATTAAGGAGGAGGTGCTTTATATAAGGTGGAGTCCACCGGCATTGGCCGGGGACCTTTTTTGAAAGATGCGCGCGGCCCCTTTAACAGCGGGGGCGTGCACGCGCGCGCGCCCTAAGCCCAGTGGCAGGGAAGGAGCGCGCAGCCCCAGCAGGGCGGAAGGAGGACGCTGTGTGAGGGTGAGGGGAGCGACGTCCCTGTCTGGCAGAGGACGCTGGCGCAGGGGAACAGCGTCCCTGCCTGGCAGAGGACGCCGGCGCTACAGTACCCCCCCCTTTAGACCCCACCTTCTTTAGGCCAGAAAGAAATTTAGCTAGGATGAGAGGGGCATGGATGTTCTCCCGAGGCTCCCACGTTCTCTCCTCAGGACCAAACCCCTTCCAATCCACCAGAAAGTAGGTCTTTCTTCCTACCCTTTTGGTGGCCAGAATGTTCTCTACTTCAAATTCGTCTTCAGCAGACACTGGAGCAGGAGGTGTACCTGTAGACTTGACAAAGAGTTAAGTACCACCGGTTTGAGGAGAGATACATGGAAGGAGTTAGGAATCCGCAAATTGGCCGGGAGTTTCAATTTATAGGACACCGGGTTGATCTGACTGATGATCTCAAAAGGACCGATGAACCGAGGGCCTAACTTGTAGGAAGGAATCTTGAGCCGGACATACTTGGACGAAAGCCAGACCTTATCCCCAGGACGGAATTGAGGAGGATCCAGACGTTTTTTGTCAGCATGTTTCTTCATGCGCTCGGATGACAGAATGAGTGCGGACCGGGTACTCTCCCATAAGGAGGAAAACTCGTTAACCAGAGATTCCACAGCTGGATTGTCCACAGAGATGGAGACAGGAACAGGGATCCGAGGGTGTTGACCGAAGACTACAAAAAACGGAGATTTGGAGGAAGATTCGCTCTCGTGATTGTTGTAAGAGAATTCGGCCCAAGGCAGGAGATCCACCCAGTCAGAATGGTGGGCATTAACGAAGTGCCGGAGATAACTGGTCAGATTCTGATTGATTCGCTCGACTTGTCCATTGGACTGCGGGTGGTAAGCGGAGGAGAAATCCAGGGTGACGTCTAGCAACTTACAAGTGGCTCTCCAGACACGTGAGGTGAACTGTACCCCACGATCCGACACAATGTGACGAGGCAGACCATGAAGACGGAAGATGTGGCGGATAAAGTCTTTAGCCAACTCGGGTGCAGACGGAAGCCCTGGCAGGGGAATGAAGTGAGCCATCTTGGAAAATCGGTCAACAACCACCCAAATGACCGTACAACCGGCAGAGACGGGCAGATCTGTTATGAAGTCCATGGCTATATGCTGCCAGGGGGCAGCGGGTACAGGAAGCGGAAGAAGACGGCCGGCAGGCCGGTGTCTCGGAACCTTGTTGCGGGCACAGGAGACACAGGCAGAAACAAAGTCTATTACGTCCTTGTGCAGGGTAGGCCACCAGTAATGCCGAGTAATGAGCTGGAGGGTCTTTCTCTGACCAGCGTGGCCAGCTAGTTTAGACGAATGACCCCAGTGTAGGATTCTCTTCCGATCGGTTACTGATACGAACGTCTTACCAGGAGGGAGACGATTTAGACTCACGGGAGCCACCTGCATCACTCTGGCGGGATCGATGATATGTTTAGGTTCCTCCTCGAGATCCGACACCAGGAAGGACCGGGACAAGGCGTCCGCCTTGATGTTCTTGTCAGCCGGGCGAAAATGTAAAAGGAAATCAAAGCGGGCAAAAAACAAGGACCACCGGGCTTGGCGAGGGTTAAGTCTCTGGGCATGCTGGAGGTAAGCCAGATTTTTGTGGTCAGTGTAAATGATTACCGGATGAAGAGCCCCCTCGAGTAGGTAACGCCACTCCTCCAATGCCAGCTTGATGGCCAATAACTCTCGGTCTCCTATGGAGTAATTGCGCTCAGAAGAGGAGAAGAGTTTGGAGAAGAAGCCGCAAGATACCATCCTCCCGGATGAAGATTTTTGAGTAAGTACCGCTCCGGCTCCAGAAGAAGAAGCGTCCACCTCCAGGAAGAACTGCTTGTTGCCGTCCGGACGATGCAGCACTGGAGCGGAAGAGAAGGCCTGTTTTAAAGAAAGAAAGGCCTCCTCTGCTTCGGGCGTCCACTGTTTGGGATTAGCATCCTTGCGGGTGAGCGCGGAGATTGGAGCAGTCCGGGAAGAGAAGTGCGGTATGAAAAGGCGGTAATAATTGGCGAATCCCAGGAACCGCTGAATGGCCTTCAACCCCTCCGGTCGGGGCCATTTCTCGATGGCAGACAGTTTCTCCAGATCCATTCGTAGGCCTGTCTGAGAAATGATGTAGCCCAAAAACGGAAGCGAGGTCTGCTCAAATAGACACTTCTCATATTTGGCGAAGAGGTGATTCTGCCTGAGCCTGAGCAGAACCTGACGAACATCCCTCCGGTGAGACTGGAGATCCGGAGAGAAGACCAAGATGTCGTCTAGGTACACCACAACGCAGGAGTAGAGAAGGTCCCGAAAGATGTCATTGCCCAACTCCTGAAAGACTGCTGGAGCATTACAGAGACCAAAGGGCATCACCAAATACTCGTAGTGGCCGTCCCGGGTGTTGAATGCCGTCTTCCATTCATCTCCCCGACGGATACGGACTAGGTTATATGTCCCACGAAGATCCAGTTTGGTGAAGATTCTAGCCCCCTCAAACGATCAAACAATTCTGGAATGAGCGGAAGAGGGTACTTATTCTTCACCGTGATCAAATTTAGGCCTCTGTAGTCAATACAGGGACGGAGAGAGCCGTCTTTCTTTTTTACGAAGAAGAAACCTGCTCCCGCTGGAGAGGTGGATTTCCGGATGAATCCCTTGGCCAAATTCTCCTCGATATATTCGGACATCGACCTGGTCTCAGCAGCAGACAATGGGTAAATACGCCCACGGGGAGGCGTAGTACCGGGTAGCAGGTCGATCGGGCAATCATAAGGTCTGTGAGGGGGTAATGTCTCTGCCTCCTTTTTATTAAAGACATCAGCGAATGACCAATATGGAATCGGGAGCCCTGGTAGATTAGTTGGTGTAGGAGAAGGATGGACGGGATGAACAGGAACCAAACACGTTTTATGACAGTCCTGTCCCAGCGAAGGATCTCTCCAGTCTGCCAGTCGAGCACGGGTGCATGCTTTTGGAGCCAAGGCAGACCTAGTAAGAAAGCGTGAGAGAGTCCAGGCAGAACATGAAACGAGATGCTCTCAGAGTGCAACATTCCCACCTGCAGGGTTATGGCTTCAGTGATAAGTTGGATGGGACGTGGTAGGAGACCCCCATCCACAGCAGCAACAGATACTGGTTCAACCAGAGGTTTGGTAGGAATGCGATATTTTTCTACTAGAGCCTGTGAAACAAGATTCCCGGCTGCTCCAGAATCAAGTTGGGCTAGTTCGAAGTAACGGTTCTCACCGAGGAGAATTGAGACAGACAGCAGCAGAGATGAAGAGGATTTATTTTTGTCTAGGTGGACCTCTCCGAGCGAACCTAGACACAGGCGTTTCCCGACCTCTCTGGGCAGGTACGGATCCGGTGCTCCTTACTGCCACAGTAGAAGCAACTCCCCTCGGCACGGCGTAAGTCCTGACGGGCTTTGACCATCTTGGTCTGGTCGACTTGCATAGGCTCAGAAGAGTGTGCCTGAGGAGAAACGGAAGGAGTTACAGGTCTCTGAAAAGATGGAGCTAGACGAGGAAACCTTCTCTCACGGGTGACCTCCTTAGCGCGCTCCTGGAACCGTAGATCAATTCGATTGGCAAGAGTTATTAGGTCATCGAGAGAGGTTGGAATGTCCCGACCGGCAAGTTCATCTTTAATACGGCCGGACAGACCCTCCCAGAAGACAGATATCAGAGCGTCATTATCCCAAGCCAGCTCCGAGGCAAGGGTACGGAACGGTATGGCATATTGACCCACGGTGAGACTTCCCTGACGGAGACGCAGCAGAGATGATGCAGAGGAGGTCTTCCATCCGGGTTCGTCGAATACCTTCCGGAAGGCTGAGAGAAAAGCAGACAGGTCAGACACCAGAGGATCTTCTCTCTCCCAAAGAGGATTTAGCCAGGCCAGGGCCTCTCCGGTGAGATGGGACATGATGAAGGCAATTTTGGCCCGGTCGGAGTTAAACTGGAGTGCCAGGAGTTCAAAATGCAGGGTGCACTGGTTAATGAAACCCCGAGCCAGAGCAGGGTCACCTCCAAACCGAGGAGGAGCTGAAAGTCGAGGTCCAGGAACGGAAACCACAGAATTGGTAAGCAGCGGAACTGCCGGATTGCGAGTCATGGCGCCCGCGGTGGTTGCTGGTGAAGTAGTCAGGGTGTCCAGGCGGGAATTAACATTCCGCAGGTGACCCAGGATGGACTCCTGTTGAGACCTCTGACGAGACAGTTCATGACACAGGTCAGAGAGCGAGGGAGTTTGGGTGCCACCGGGTTCCTTGGCCCGAGCAAACTGTAACGGGTCTGGGAGGCGGAACCTCTGAGCTTTATTATACAAGGAGGCTTTCCTTGTAAAGGAGCGGGTGGCGCCCGGGGAGACGGACAGGAAGTCACGGCAAGTGACAGGGACAGTCTCTGGGTAGACGGGCAGGTAGTCACGGCAAGTGACCAGGGCAGTCTCTGGAGGGACAGGCAGGTAGTCACGGCAAGTGACCGGGGCAGTCTCTGGAGGGACAGGCAGGTAGTCACGACAAGTGACCGGGGCAGTCTCTGGAGGGACAGGCAGGTAGTCACGGCAAGTGACCGGGGCAGTCTCTGGGTAGACAGGCAGGTAGTCACGGCAAGTGACCGGGGCAGTCTCTGGATAAACAGGCAGGCAAGGGGCCGGGGCAGTCTCTGAATAGACAGGTATATACGACCTGAGATGGTGGAGCCTCCCGGTAGGCTAGCAGGCAGATGACAGATGAGCGCCCCCAAGTGAGCAGGCGAGAGTCTCTGGAATAGCCGATGGACACCGCAGGTGATGGCCGAACCTCCAGGTAGGCTTGCAGGCAGATGGCAGATGAGCGCCCCCAAGTGAGCAGGCGAGAGTCTCTAGAATAGCCGATGGACACCGCAGGTGATGGCCGAACCTCCAGGTAGGCTTGCAGGCAGATGGCTGATGAGCGCCCCCAAGTGAGCAGGCGAGAGTCTCTGGAATTGCCGATGGTCACCGCATGTGACGGCCGAACCTCCAGGCAGGCTTGCGGGCAGGTAGCAGACAGGAAACTGGCAGGAAACAGGCAGGTAACTGGTAACGGACCCTGAGGGCTGAAGCAGAGTTAAACAGTGCAACAACAACATTGCTCGGGCACCTCCATTAAGGAGGAGGTGCTTTATATAAGGTGGAGTCCACCGGCATTGGCCGGGGACCTTTTTTGAAAGATGCGCGCGGCCCCTTTAAGAGCGGGGGCGTGCACGCGCGCGCGCCCTATGCCCAGTGGCAGGGAAGGAGCGCGCAGCCCCAGCAGGGCGGAAGGAGGACGCTGTGTGAGGGTAAGGGGAGCGACGTCCCTGCCTGGCAGAGGACGCTGGCGCAGGGGAACAGCGTCCCTGCCTGGCAGAGGACGCCAGCGCTACATCTGTGTGGAATGACTCTATATAATATATGAGTTTCACTTTTTGTATTGAAGAATTGAAATAAATTAACTTTTTGATGATATTCTAATTTTGTGAATGTACCTAGTATCTATATTAACTATCTATCTAATCTATCTATCTATCTATTCTATCTATCTATCTATCTTTTTATCTATCTATCTATTATCTATTATATCTATCTATTATCTATCTATTATCTTATATCTATCTATTCATCTATCTATCTATATCTATCTATCTTATCTATCTATCTATCTATTATCTATCTATCTATCTATCTATCTATCTATTATCTGTCATATTATCTATATCTATCTATCTATCTATCTATCTATCTATCTATCTATCTATCTATCTATCTATCTATCTTCTATTATCTATCTATCTATCTATCTATCTATCTATTATCTATCTATCTATTCTATCTATCTATCTATCTATCTATCTTTATCTATTCTATTCATCTATCTATCTATCTATTATCTGTCTATTATCTATCTATCTATCTATCTATTTATCTATCTATCTATCTATCTATCTATCTATATCTATCTATCTATCTATCTTCTATCTATCTATCTTATCTATCTATCTATCTATCTATCTATTATCTATTATCTATCTATCTATCATCTATCTATCTATATCTATCTATTATCATATCTATCTATTATCTATCTATTCTATCTATCTATTATCATATCTATCTATTATCTTATCTATCTATCTATTATCTATCTATCTATCTATTATCTATCTATATTATCTATTATTATCTATCTATTATCTAATCTATCTATCTATATCTTCTATCTATCTATCTATCATTTATCTATCTATATTACTATTATCTATCTCTTATCTATCTATCTATCTAAATCTATTATCTTATTATCTATCTATCTATATCATCTATCTATCTATCTATTATTATCTATCTATCTATCTATCTATCTATCTATCTATCTATCTATTATCTATCTATTCTTATCTATCTATCTATCTATCTATTATCATTATCTATTATCTATCTATCTATCTATCTATCTATTATCTATCATCTATCTATCTATCTATCTATTATCTATCTATCTATCTATCTATCTATCTATCTATCTATCTATCTATCTATCTATCTATCTATTATCTATCTATCTATCTATCTATCTATCTATCTATCTATCTATCTATTAGTTCATACTGTTTGATGGTGTGGTCCATGTTTATTGGGCTCATTACTTAGCTTCAGAGTTCATAGTTGGCGAGTAATCGCATCCATATCATGCTGTGATATGTAGAATTAGGCAATAGGGCTGATGGGGTATGGAACATTGATGAGAAGTTGGCAGACGCTTATTGCGCCTAATCCTGTAATTATAGTTATTCTATGTCATGATACAAATGTTTAGAAAATGAAATAATCAGTGTAAGATTAGACCGATACACTTTGTGATATGCACTTAGAATCTTATGTCACAGAATACAGATCTTTCTATGCAGATTAAAAGATACTTTGTGAGATCTTCAATTCTCCTTTGGCGTCGAACTTGCAACATGTTCCATGAAAACATAATCTTGTTTTGATTAGAATTTTGCTGAACTTACATAAATATGAGGTTGGAATTCACCGCCGGTGTCTAAATATATTATTTTCCTAGTGATTAATCACCTCTTTGACTTCCCCGGGCTCTTGAGAAGTGCTCGGGAACTGCAATGCTGAGAGGAGATAGAGAGAAGCAGCTGAAATGACTGGGTGAGATTGTGCACTTTCATCTAAGTACATGCTGTGAATAATACACTTTTGTAAAAAATCATTTTCCGAGGGGCTAAACTCTAAAAATTACCTTCATTTAGGAAACAAGTTCAGGATCTCTGCTATCTTATGATGGTTTATCTGAATCCAGTATATACCAGCCAGAATTATATTTATGCCGGTTGATTGATTTTGTTAAATTTTATTCAGCTAGTTCATGTTTCTCATGAATGTAAGCCATTAAAGTCATTTATCGTAATGTTGTACATGTCAAATTTTATTTTATATACAGTAGCTCATATACACTATATGATGACTGCAAAGGCAAGACATATATTCTATCTGGCAAACCATTTATAGAAGGTGATAAAAGCTGAAACAACAATAGAATACATCCTATAAATAAGCGCATGCCATTGTGACATGATCACAATATAGTAACATCAGTACAATCTTCAGAGCAGGGTACTGCAGATTACATTAAGAAAAAAGTGAGAGGTACATTAAGCAGGTCGAAGGCTTTTCATATTATTAGTCTCTTCTGCCCACACAAGTTCAACCATGTTTTTTCTACTTTTCCAATGGAATACATTCTATAAATAAGCAAAAGCTATTGTGACATCACAATAGAACACAGCCTATAAGTAAATCCCCATATTATTGTAATGTCCTTACGATCTTCATGCCAGTGTTCTGATATATACAGCTCTGGCACAAATTAAGAGACCACTGCAAAATTTTCAGCTTGATTTTTCTTTATAGGTATATTTTTTGAGTAAAATGTAAATTGCTCTTTTATTCTATAAACTACTGACAACATGTCTCCGAATTTCCAAGCAATAAATTTTGTATTTATTTTCAGAAAATGAGAAATGGTCAAAATTACAAAAAAATGCAGTGCTTGCAGACCTCAAATAATGCTAAGAAAACAAGTTCATAATCATTTAGAAATGCCAATACTAATGTTTTAAATCAAGAAGAGTTCAGAAATCAATATTTTGTAGAATAACCATGATTTTTAATCACAGCTTTCATGCGTCTTGGCATGCTTTCCACCAGTCTTTCACACTGCTTTTGGGCGACCTTATGCCACTCCTGGTACAAAACTTTAAGCAATTCTTCTTTGTTTGATGGCTTGTGACTATTCATCTTACTATTGATCACATTGCAGAGGTTTTCAATGGGGTTCCAGTCTGGAGATTGGGCGGCCATGACAGGGATTTGATGTGGTGGTCCTTCATCCACACATTGATTGACCTAGCTGTGTGACATGGCGCATTGTCCTGCTGGAAAAACCAGTCCTCAGAGTTGGGGAACATTGCCTGAGCAGAAGGAATCAGCTGTTTCTCCAGGATAACCTTGTATGCGGCTTGGTTCATACGCCCTTCGCAAAGATTAACCTGCCCAATTCCAGCCTTGCTGAAGCATCCCCAGATCATAACCGATCCTCCACCAAATTTCACAGTGGGTGCAAGACACTGTGGCTTGGACGTCTCTCCAGGTCTCCGTTTAACAATTAGACGACCAGGTGTTGGGCAAAGCTGAAAATTAGACTAATCAGAGAAGATTACCTTACTCCAGTCCTCTATGGTCCAATCCTTATGGTCATTGGCAGACTTCAGCCTGGCTCGCCTTTGCTTCTCATTGATGAAAGGCTTTTCTCTAGCTTTACATGACTTGAGCCCTGTCTCTAGGAGCCTGTTATGAATTGTTCTTGCCGTGCACTTCACCCCAGCTGCCATTTGCCGTTCCTTTTGTAGGTCACTTGATGTCAACCTGCGATTGCTGAGTGACATTCGAATAAGATGACGGTCATCCCGGTCAGTGGAGAGTCGTTTTCGCCCTCTGCCGGTCTGTAGCTTTGTTGTCCCCAATGTCTGCTGCCTGACCTTGTTGTGACGGACTGCTGTCTTAGAAATTTTAAGGATGAAGGCAACATGACGCTCACTGTATCCCTCTGCTAGTAAAGCCAGAATTGAGCCCTTCTTTTCCTCACTCAAGAATTTTCTTTTCAACTCCTTTGACATGGTTAAAAGTTATTTTTTCATTCCTATTACTTTTGGGATATTACTAGCACTTGTTTTGCCATCCAGCTTGTCCTATTGCAAGAGGATTGTGAACACCACAGCAGTGTTTTATACTTTCCTTCATTAAATTAGATTTGATTCAGGTGATCACCTAATCAGAAGCACATTAAGTAGAATGAGGTGTACTCTGGTTGGAATTCAGCTGACACTGGAATGGAACGGCTGTCAGACATGTAGAGAAGCGGATTTTTACAAAACTTTGCAGTAGTCTCTTAATTTTTCCCAGAGCTGTATATGTAAATCACAACAGGGCTCAATCTGTGTGGGCATCACGGTGGCTCAGTGGTTATAGCACTGGGATCCTTGGTTCAAATCTCATCAAGGACAACATCAGAAGGGAGTTTGTGTCTGTTTCCTCCAGGTTCTCCGGTTTCCTCCACACTCCAAAGACATACTGATAGGGAATTTAGATCGTGAGCCCCAATGGGGACAGTGATCACAATGACATCAAGGAGTTTGCATATTTTTTCCATGATTTTGTGGGATTCCTCCAACTACAATTCTTCTTAGTAAATAAGACAGTGTTTTATATTATTTTTTGCTGCAAAAGATGGGTTAGGGCATATTTTCGGCTGATGTCTAATGTTTTCCATGAATAATAATCTACATTCATTCTTGATGAAAAAAATCGACAATTATTCAAATACAATCATTTCATCACACACATACTGCAATTGCACGTTTATACTCATACACACACATTGCACATACACATACACATATACTGTATATACACACACATATTACACATGCACATGTACTTTATATACACACACATTACACTACTGTATACTGTATACACACACATATTACACATACACATGTACTATATACACACACATTACACATACATACTGTATACTGTATACACACACATTGCACATACACATGTACTGTATATACACACATTGCACATGAACCTGTAAATATACACACACTGCACATACGGTACATACCAGCCTGTCTTCTCTACAGTTCTTCTAGACTCATGTAGTTATAGGACCTCTGGTGACATCATGGTCACATCATGGTGATGCCAACAAAGGTCCTTAAGAAGTTTTAACCTCAGAGTACAAATGATGGGAGCCCCTAAGAAAGTGCGGGACCTGAAAAATTGTCCAGTTTTCTCCCCTTTCACCCTAACGCCAGCCATGCAAATAAGCCTGTCTCATCTTTAATATGCAAATTGCCTCTTAAGAGAAAAAGAGGACTTAAACTCTATAGCGCCACCTGTTGGAAGTAGCGATCCTACAAGTCACAATTAACCCTTTAACGAGTCTTGTAATGTGACTTAGGATAAAAGCCAAATCAGTATTTCAATTTGCAGACACGGTGTTTCGGACTATTGGTCCTCATCAGTGCAAAGTATGAGATCTGATTTGGCTAGCTGAGAGGCTCTGGACTGAGGTCTAAGGGGTAAGGTTTCTCCTTGTGGAGAATGACATACCAGCTTTGACTTGTCAAAGTAAGGAGGCTTATTCGCCGTGCAATGCTCCTCTGGGAAATTTAATATGCAAATTGCCTCTTAAGAGAAAAAGAGGACTTGAACTCTATAGTGCCACCTATTGTGGCTAATTGTGACTTGTAGGATCGCTACTTCCAATAGGTGTCGCTATAGAGTTCAAGTCTTCTTTTTCTCTTAAGAGGTAATTTGCATATTAAATTTCCCAGAGGAGCATTGCACGGCGAATAAGCCTCCTTACCTCGACACGCCAGAGCTGGTATGTCACTCTCCACAAGGAGAAACCTTGTCTCATCTTTAGTTACTCTAGACTCCTGCAGTTAAATGATTTTTTTTTTGTGACATCACAGTTACATGACCATGATGTCACCAAAGATCCTTAAGTAGTTTTAACCTCTGAGCTTTCCACCTGTCCCCCCACCCCAAACACTGACTGTAAGTAGGGCTTATTTTTCACGCATGCTCCAAAAATCCTGTAAAATCACGCTTTGACTTATTTTCACGGTAGGCCTTATTTCCGCTAGAAACACGATACTCTGATGTCTTCCCACACTCCAAAGATATACTGAGTGGTAACAGTGACGATAATGTATGTACAGTCCTGGGGGTCTTGGGTTCAAATCCCACCAAGGACAACATCTGTAAGGAGTTTTGTATATTTTCTCCATGATTGCATGAGTTTCCTCCAACTACTTTGCTTTCTTCCCAGGCTCCAAGGACCGACTGATCAAGAATTTAGATTGTGAGCTCCAATGGGGATAGTAATGATGATATCTGTGAACGTTATCAGAATAGAACACAGCCTATAAATAAACTGTCAAATAAAAACACTAATTTACAAGCTGTGTTCTCACATTTACATCGTGGGTGGGGAACGCATTGAATTTTTTAGTAAGTAGAGGGGCTGATGACTGTATATACATAGTGTTCTCTAAATGCCCCATGCAGGGCCGACTCCAGGTTTTCATGGGCCCCGGGCGAAAGAGTCTCAGTGGGCCCCTTTAACACAGACCACGATTCATGATGCACAGATACTGCAGAGAAATATGGGTATAGTACAATGCCAAACACTTCTCTTCTTCCATTACATGAGTGATATCTATTGTAAATTGTACAATAGCTCAAAAACCGCCAAATCCTCACAGCGCACAGTACAGACTGGACAGTACAGTCCTCCATACAATATTATGGGCACCACAGTCTCCCCCTCATCACCCATATAATACCCCATGCAGGATGTCACCCCTCCATCCCCCATATAATGCTCCATACAGGATACTGGTCCCCATATAAAGCTCCATACAAAATATGGAGCTCTCCTCTACACTGTGCTGCGTTCTGCACTGTTACGGCTCAGGAAAGGGCGCCGTGGAAAGACTCCCATCATCATCATTGCCTGCCCATTATCATCATCATTGCCTCTCCATCATCATCATCGCCTCCCCATCATCATCACTGCCTGCCATCATCATCAATGCCTGCCCATAATCATCATTGCCTGCCCATCATCATCACTGCCTGCCCATCAATATCACTGCCTGCCCATCATCATCAATGCCTGCCCATAATCATCATTGCCTCCCCATCATTATCACTGCCTGCCCATCATCATCACTGCCTGCCCATCATCATCAATGCCTGCCCATAATCATCATTGCCTCCCCATCAATATCATTGCCTGCCCATCATCCATCATCATCACTGCCTGCCCATCATCATCAATGCCTGCCCATAATCATCATTGCCTCCCCATCAATATCATTGCCTGCCCATCATCATCACTGCCTGCCCATCATCATCAATGCCTGCCCATAATCATCATTATCTCCACAGCAATATCATTGCCTGCCCATCATCATCAATCATCATTGCCTCCCCATCATCATCATCACTGCCCTCCCCCCATCACCATCACACATACAGCAGACACACACACACACAAAGCATCGCACTACATACACACAGAGACACATACACAGACACACACACAAACATCTCACCTGTCTGGCGTCCGCGCGCTCACTGCCACAGCAGGCCGCTGAATGATGACGTCATTCAGCGGCGCTGCTGTGAGAGGAAGCGCCGGCGTCCTGCAGGCGCCCCCTGAAGCCCGGAGGCGGAGCTGCGGCAGCGGAGGCATGGGGAGAGGTGAGTATTGAGCCGGCCGCAGCCGGGTCCCTGAGCAAGCGGGTGGGGGCCCAGTGGCGGCGCTGACACCGCTAACGGGCGCCAGGGTGCCAGATGGCGAGTGGGCCCCCCTCCTGCTCAGGGCCCCGGCACTTGCCCGGGTGTGCCAGTTGCTGACGCTGGCCCTGGCCCCATGTACTGTCCTATCTACTATACAATCGTCTAATTCTGTCTGTCTGTAACAGAAATCCCGCGTCTCTGATTGGTCGCGCCAGGCCGGACGCGACCAATCAGCGACAGGCGCAGGGAGTGTTGCGGGCACGTCCCTTGGATACCCAACCGCGGCCTTAGCAACGTCACAGGGACTGTCACAGAACCTGTGTTAGAGAGCAAATGGAGGGGAAAATGAGCAAATGGAGGGAAAAATAATTATTTATTTAAATACAGTTAGACATTCATGTAATAGTTTATATATTTTGATGATCTGTTTAATAATTTCGTTCAGTTGTATTAAGTTCCATGAGCAATCACATTTAATGATAATGTATATATTTTACCTGGAAAATCCTGTGTTTTCATTGCATTATTCTTAAATCTTCATAAATAAACTACATACATATTCTAGAATACCCGATGTGTTAGAATCGGGCCACCATCTAGTACAGAATAACTGCCTGACTCATGGCTGTGACAGGTATCACCGTCTATATATATAGATAGCCGTGGCTTTTCTTCAGCCGGAGTCAGTCTAGTTCATACGTTATTTGTAACTGAGCGACACAGAAATGCGGGAGTAATAGTCAGAGGGATCTGTGGATGTTCCCATACTCTATCCTTTACCTTATAAATTATTTATAGCGTTCAAAAAATGAAGCCCGTAAAAGATCAAAAACTCTGGCATCCCCTCCTAATGTCCAATTAGATGATATTACATTAACCTCAGGCAAAGCAACAATTCTAGGAGATCAATACTGCTACAAATACATTGTAATATCTACTTTTATCTATATCGGAAAATGGTATAAAGAGGTGAGGAGGGAGGGGGGTGAGTTCCCTATAAAGCAGGGACATTGTAATAGAGTCCATCGCAAAATAATAACCGTATGACAGCGCAATAACACTTCATAGATAAGAGAAGTCAATGTAATAATAAAAGATTCCTGGAAAATAGAGCTGCATATGGTTTACAGAATAAAATGGCTGGGTTATCAGATCCTGGAAAAAGACAGCTAAATTATAGCGGAGGAGAGTTTTCTGTAAACAGAAGATGTGGCTATATCTGGGGTCGCAAAGGTGCGGGAAGAACATACAGGTAATGTTTGCACTAAGGACATTTTTTCTTCTAGGTAAAGAATAATATATTTTATTACTGGTATGGTGAGCCCATCTTCTGGGGGGCATCACTTTTAGACGAGGGTTACACAGCTCGATTATAAAATAGAACACATCAAGAACAGCCAACACATCAATAGAATCCAATATCAGAAAATAAAACCTGACTTAGGGTTTCGCCCTTTCGGCTTCTTCTAAGGTTACAAAATGACGTACAATGTGCAGAAAAGGCGATATGTTTGGTTTATTTTTTGGCCACCTCCCCATGTAGTTTACCATATGGCACTTAAATAATTAAAAACAGTTACATAATTAGCAATGCCAACATAGCATAAAGCAGAAGTAATATACTAAACAGTTGCTGAGTAGTATTGGCACACAGGGCACATGTACATAGCGCTGTACAGTGCTCAAATAATAAAAAACTGCCTGCATAACAAAATCACTTTTTTTTTAAGAATAAATTAAAAAAAATAGATAAAAGGTTTTACAAAAGTTTTTTAAATGCTTCATTCTAAAGCTTCTTTTGTAAGACTTGTATTTTACTTAACTGTAAACATTGCATAAAAATCAGTCCGCTCAGCATTATATCAATAGTATACACATAGTATTACAGGCATATGTGTAGATAAGGACATTAGCTCTGGATCATTTCACCAGAAGAAGATAAGAAAAAGGAAGACCTTTTTTTTTTTCAAGATCTGCTAAAAAAATCTTAACTGTTACGACGGTAATAAACAATTAACAAAGCAACAGCCTAGAATGGTGACCATCAGTAGTACAGCCTTGGAAGGGAGGGTGGGAACTATGGTTCTATTCATTATAGCTTCGTCATACACTACATGACATATTTTTATATAAGGTAGGCATAGTACTTCTGCTGTCTTATTCTGGTTTAGCAACATTTTTAGGGATTCAGGGTGAGGAAAGAAGTGTCTAGTGTCTCAGTGTATTCCTTTGAGCTGCATCTTTAGCCTGCCTCCTGCTTGTGATAGGTTTCCCAATGTAATTTCTTACAAGCAGGAGGCGGGCTGAAGCTGCATATAATATAATAGGAGCATCTAAAACAACTACTAGAGGGAGCTCTGTGTTTAGGGATTTGTACTGTTATCATTGAACATAATGATTGATCAATAAGCATTGTGTATCCCTAGTGGAGACATTTTTTTAAAATAATTTTACTTTGTGGCTCCTGATCTTCAAAGAAGGGGCTTTCAAAAAATGTAGAGCCCATTTTTAATTTATGAGCTGCGGTTGGGATTGCCACTTAGCATGTCAGGTAGTCACACGAGTGGTATTCTGAAGCTCAGAACAATCTGTGTCCAAAATGTATGGTCCATGGTGTTTGGTTTTAATGGAGAACTGACTGCATATTGCTGCCCCATGGATTCTTATTCTATCCCGGGATCTTCCTGCACATGTCTAAAGTAGACACTTTATCTTAGGAACTGTCACTGTGCTGACATATGTGATGCTGAGCGTGCACATGTGTCCTGGTCTCTGATCTATTGATTGATCCGTCAAATGTTATTTTATTTCTACGTGATGTTACTGCGCAGTGTATTCTGCTGATGTTATTTATGTCCAATAATAAGTGTCACTCGCTCCTGACACCAGCAAGAAACCTACTGTACTCCTCACGGAGACACCGCCGCTGCTTCAGAGGATCATAATACTCACCATAGCTGCTGCAGAACCTCATAATACACACCTAAGCTGTGCAGAACATCATAATACACCTCAGCTGCTGCATAACATCATAATACACCTCAGCTGCTGCAGAACATCATAATACACCTCAGCTGCTGAATAACATCATAATACACCTCAGCTGCTGCAGAACATCATAATAAACCTCAAATGGTGAAGAACATCATAACACACTTCAGCTGCTGCAGAATATCATAATACACACCTCAACTACTGCAGACCCTCATAATACTTCTCAGCTGGTGAAGAACATCATAATATAACTCAGCTGCTGCAGAACATCATAATACACCTCAGCTTTTGGAGAACCTCATAGTACACACCTCAGCTGCTGCAGAACTTCATAATATACCTCTGCTGCTGCCGAACATCATAATACACCTCAGCTGCTCCAGAACCTCATAATACACATCAACTGCTTCAGAACCTCATATTACAACTCAGCTGCTGCAGAACCTCATAATACACATCAGCTGGTGAAGGACATCATAATACACACCTCAGCTACTGCAGATCATCATAATAAACCTCAGTTACTGCAGAACCTCATAATACACCTCAGCTGCTGCAGAACATCATAATATACCGCAGCTGCTGCAGAACCTCATAATACAACTCAGCTGCTGCAGAACATCATAAAACATCTCAGCTGCTGCAGAACTTCATAATACACCTCAGCTGGTGAAGTACATCATAATACACACCTCAGCTACAGTCATGGACAAAAGTTTTGAGAGTGACACAAATATTCATTTTTACAAAGTCTACTGCTTTACTTTTTCTAATGGCAATTTACATATACTCCAGAATGTTATAAAGAGTGATCAGCTTAACAGCAATTACTTGCAAAGTCAATATTTGGCTAGAAAATGAACTTTATCCCCCAAAACACATTTCAACATCATTGCAGCCCTGCCTTAAAAGGACCAGCTAACCTCTTTTCAGTGATTGCTCCATTAACACAGGTGTGGGTGTTGATGAGGACATGGCTTTAGATCAATCTGTCATGATTAAGTAAGAATGACACCACTGGACACTTTAAAAGGAGGCTGGTGCTTGGCATCATTGTTTCTCTTCTGTTAACCATGGTTATCTCTAAAGAAACACGTGCAGTCATCATTGCAATGCACAAAAATGGCCTAACAGGGAAGAGTATCGCAGCTAGAAAGATTGCACCTCAGTCAACTATCTATCACATCATCAAGAACTTCAAGGAGAGAGGTTCCATTGTTGCCAAAAAGGCTTCAGGGCGCCCAAGAAAGACCAGCAAGCGCCAGGACCGTCTCTTAAAAGTGTTTCAGCTGCGGGATCGGGCTACCAGCAGTGCAGAGCTTGCTCAGGAATGGCAGCAGGCAGGTGTGAGTGCATCTGCACGCACTGTGAGGCGGAGACTCTTGGAGCAAGGCCTGGTCTCAAGGAGGGCAGCAAAGAAGCCACTTCTCTCCAGAAAAAACATCATGGACAGACTGATATTCTGCAAAAGGTACAGGCAGTGGACTGCTGAGGACTGGGGTAAAGTTATTTTCTCTGATGAATCCCCTTTTCGATTGTTTGGGACATCAGGAAAACGCCTCGTTCGGAGAAGACAAGGTGAGCGCTACCACCAGTCTTGTCTCATGCCAATTGTTAAGCATCCTGAAACCATTCATGTGTGGGGTTCCTTCTCAGCCAAGGGAATCGGCTCTCTCACAGTCTTGCCTAAAAACACAGCCATGAATAAAGAATGGTACCAGAATGTCCTCCAAGAGCAACTTCTCCCAACCCTCCAAGAGCAGTTTGGCGATCAACAATGCCTTTTCCAGCATGATGGAGCACCTTGCCATAAAGCAAGTGATACCATGTTTACATATGCCTTCACAGTGTTTGCTCCTTTAATCCTCTCTCTCCTTCGCTATCCCCAAACCCCAGCACCCTCTAATCAAATAATCATCTCCCCTTACCTCCTTCCTCCCCACCTATCCTCCTCTGCTGACCTGCTCCTCAACCTCAAATCTGTCCTAATAAAACACAAAACAAGCTTCCCTCTCTCCTTCTCCCACCTGCTCTCCCTTTCTCTGCTCCTCCTCACTGCTGGTGACATATCTCCCAATCCTGGACCTCCACAGTTCATACCCACCATTAGTACTCCTTCCTACCGCTCCCTATCTAATAGGAACTACCGCAATCTTTCCAACGTAAAACCTGTGCCATTGACACCCACCCCCCTGCTCCCTCTCTCTGGAGCACTCTGGAATGCCCGCTCCATCTGCAATAAGCTTCATGTGATTCATGACCTCTTTCTCTCTCGCAATCTTGCTTTCCTCGCCCTCACAGAAACATGGCTGACACCCTCTGACACCGCCTCCCCTGCTGCGCTGTGTTACGGTGGCCTCCAATTCACCCACACTCCTCGCCCTGGAAACAGACATGGTGGAGGAGTGGGTGTTCTCCTTTCCTCTAACTGCAACTTTAACACAATCCCACCTCTTCCCTCCCTAATCCTCCCTTCCTTTGAAGTCCACTCTGTCCGCATCTACTCTCCCTCCAACCTCCAAGTGGCCGTCATATACCGACCTCCAGGCCCGACCACTGCCTTCATCGACCAATTCACTACCTGGCTTCTTCACTTTCTCTCCACTGACATCCCCACCATCATCATGGGTGACTTCAACATCCCCACTGATACCCTTCAGTCAGCAGCCTCCAAACTTCTGTCCCTTACTTCATCCTTTGGACTTACTCAGTGGTCCTCCTCAGCCACCCACACGGATGGTCATACATTAGACTTGGTCTTCACCCGCCTCTGCTCTCTATCTAACTTCACCACCTCCCCTCTCCCTCTATCCGACCACCATCTACTCACTTTCTCATCCCTGTCCTCCTCTCCTGTCACCCATGTCCAGCAACACGTGCACCCCCCGCAGACACCTTGCACACCTAGACATCCACACACTCTCTGACTCTATTCTTTCACTGGCATCAATATCCTCACTCCACGACACAGACAGTGCCACTGCTTTCTACAATGCCACTCTCACATCGGCTATTGACACGGTCGCCCCTCTCGTTCATGGCAGAGTGCGACGTACCAACAGACAACCCTGGCACAATAACACCACTAAAAAGCTCCGGCAAGTGTCCAGGATTACAGAGCGGCGCTGGAAAAAAACAAATTCGCAAGACGACTTCACTGCATTCAAACAAGCAACACTCTCTTTCAAATCTGCCCTCACCTCTGCTAAACAGGCCTACTTCACAACCCTCGTATCTTCCCTATCCTACAACCCCAAACAGTTATTCAAAACTTTTAACTCCCTCCTCCGCCCACCACTGCCCCCTCCTACCTCCCTCATCTCTGCTGAGGACTTTGCCACACACTTCAAAAATAAGATCGACCAAACAAGGCAAGTCTTCATTGTTCAACCACCTCAACCACTTTGTATACCAGACCAATGCCCTAACCCCATAACCTCCCTCTCCAATATAACTGAAGGGGAGCTTAATTGTCTTCTCTCCAAATCGCACCTCACAACCTGTGCACTTGACCCCATCCCAACCCACCTCCTCCCCAACCTCACCACCACTATTATTCCATCCCTAACCCACCTCTTCAACCTATCACTAACTTCCGGTACCTTCCCTTCTGCTTTCAAGCATGCCACAATCACGCCTATCCTTAAAAAGCCAACCCTCGACCCAACCGCTATGTCCAGCTATCGCCCAATATCGCTGCTCCCATTCGCTTCCAAACTCCTGGAGCTGCATGTCCACGCTGAGCTTTCCTACCACTTCTCTTCTAACTTGCTCTTTGACACTCTACAATCTGGTTTCCGCCCCCATCACTCCACTGAGACAGCCCTGACCAAAATTACTAATGACCTACTTACAGCCAAAGCAAACGGACAATACTCTATACTCCTGCTTCTTGACCTGTCCTCTGCTTTTGACACAGTTGACCACTGCCTTCTACTACAGATTCTTTCCTCCTTTGGCGTCAAAGACCTCGCCCTATCTTGGATCTCCTCATACCTTTCCAACCGCACATTCAGCGTCTCCCACTCCCACACTACCTCCCTCGTCCCACCCTCTCTCTGTTGGAGTTCCCCAAGGCTCTGTTCTAGGACCCCTACTCTTCTCAATCTATACACTTGGCCTGGGGCAACTCATAAAGTCCCACGGATTCCAGTACCACCTTTACGCTGATGACACTCAGATCTACCTCTCTGGCCCAGACATCACTTCTCTGCTATCCAGAATCCCGGAGTGTCTATCAGCCATATCCTCCTTCTTCTCCTCCCGCTTCCTCAAACTCAATGTGGACAAATCTGAACTCATAATCTTTCCCCCATCCCACAGATCTTCCTTACCTGACCTATATACCACAATTAACGACATCACGCTTTCCCCCGTACCAGAAGTCCGCTGCCTCGGAGTAACCCTTGACTCTGCCCTGTCCTTCAAACCGCACATCCAAGCTCTTTCTACCTCCTGTCGCCTTCAGCTCAAAAATATTTCAAGAATCCGTCCTTTCCTCAACCCTCAATCTACTAAAATGATTGTGCACGCCCTCATCATCTCCCGCCTCGACTACTGCAACACCCTTTTCTCTGGCCTCCCTGCTAACACCCTCGCACCTCTCCAGTCCATCCTTAACTCTGCTGCACGACTAATTCACCTCTCTCCTCACTACTCCTCCGCTTCTCCCCTCTGCAAATCTCTTCACTGGCTCCCATTCCCTCAGCGTATCCAGTTCAAATTACTAATACTGACCTACAAGGCCATCTATAATCTGTCTCCTCCATATATCTCGGAACTAATCTCCCGATATCTTCCCTCACGTAATCTCCGATCCTCCCAAGACATCCTTCTCTCCTCCACACTTATTCGCTCCTCACCCAACCGCCTCCAAGACTTCTCCCGAATATCCCCCATCCTCTGGAATTCTTTGCCCCAACACATCCGACTATCAAACTCATTCAGATCCTTCAGACGGAACCTGAAAACCCATCTCTTCAGGAAAGCCTACAGCCTGCAATGACCCTGCTGCCTCCTCACCACTACCGGAGTTATTGCCTCAACCAACACCGGAACTGCTGCAACCCCCCGACCTACTGTCTCCTGCCTCACAATCCTGTAGAATGTAAGCCCGAAAGGGCAGGGTCCTCTCCCCTCTGTATCAGTCTGTCATTGTTAGTTTGTTTACTGTAAGTGATACCTGTAATTTGTATGTAACCCCTTCTCATGTACAGCACCATGGAATCAATGGTGCTATAGAAATAAATATTAATAATAATAATAATAATAATAACTAGTGTTGAGCGATACGATACCGCAAGTATCGGGTATCGGCTGATATTAGCTCTATCGGCCTTTCGATACTTAGTTCCGATATTTTGTCTTATCGGATACCGGAATCGGATTTGTCACTGTCACTGTCAGTGTCCGTCGGTCGGGTCTGTCAGGAGTCAGCGGCACTTACCTGGCAGAAGATCTCCGGCGGTCACGGGCTGGACTGCTTCATGGCCGCCATCATCTTTCCCCGGCGGTCACATGCAGTTTCTCGCAGATAACTGCAGTGACTGCTGGGTAATCCGGCCGTAAAGCAGTCAGTCCGATGACGTCACCGCCGGGGAAGCAGGTAATCAGCTGTGCTGCGCCGGGATGTCAGGCTCTGCCTGTCATTGCGATGTAGCAGAGCTGGATCGCCGTGGGACAGTCGTTACTATGGACTGCGTCGGACAGGTGGTATACTGTTGTTTTTTTTTTTTTTTCTTTTTTTTACAGGAGATCGATGGCGTCGCAGGAATGAGTGTATAATAAAATTAATGAAAACTGTGTTGTCTCTTTTATTTCATTAAAAGTACTTTTTTCTTGCTGTGTCTTTTTTTTATACATTTAAAAACTTTGGGATTAATAATGGATCGGTGTCTTATTGACACCTCTCCATTATTAACCGGGCTTATTCTCACCGTGCAATCAACGGTGACATTAACCCCTTATTACCCCACTTGCCACCGCTACAGGGCAGTGGGAAGAGCCGGGTAAAGTGCCACAATTGGCACATCTTTTGATGCGCCAAATGTGGGGCTGCTGTAGCCTGGTATTATCAGGCTGTTGAGGGCCAAAATCCATGGGCCTTGACAGTCTTTTAATACCAGGCCGCAGCAGTCTGCATTTTACTTGGCTGGTTAACACAAATAGGGGGACCCCTACGCCTTTTTTTTTCGAGGGGATCCCCTATTTTTGTTAACCAACCAAGCTAAGCAAACTGCTGTGGCCTGGTATTATCAGGCTGGCAAGGTCCATGTATGTTGGCTCTTTAACAGCCTTAAATACCATTCCTCAGCAGCAGGGGCGTACATATAAATCATGGGGCCCCATAGCAAAAGTCTGAATGTTCCCCACCCCCCCAAAAAAAAACCCAGAGGCATTGTAAATGTAAAGTGCCAGCACAGTAAGGGAAGTTGAGTCGCACAGAGACAGGGGTTTTGGGGGTACTCGGCACCGATCACGTCGACTTCTGTGGGGGATGTCACGAGTAGCACAGCTCGGTCCGTGACCTGGGCGATCACTGGAATGTGGGATATTTCCAGGGGATGATAGAATGTTCGTGTAGTTTGTCGTGACGCCACCTGTAGTACCTGGTCAGGGTGACCAGCGCTGCTGTGCAGGTCCTCTGGAAGGGATGGTGTAGTGCAGGTAGGTGAAAAGTCTTCTACAGGTAACACGCTATCCTTCCAGGGCAGATAGATGTGAGATAGAGCAATGGTGCAGAGTGATGTAGCAGAGTGGACTATGCGACGTAGTAAGAAAGCAGGAAACACTTCAAGTTAAACGTTGCATAATAAAATTTTTAATAATAACATTACAAAAGTGCAAATGGCTTATATTATGTGACATGTTTTGTTACTGTTCATACCCTTGATATGTGTTATACATGTGTGTTAATAAATACATATTCAACAAAAGTGCAAATAGCATTAGTGCCGAAGTTCGTGGAGACTTCTTAGGACTACAACCCCACCGGGGTAACTTCACAGTGTCCTTTACTTGTGCTTGTGGAGGACCCGCTCCAAACCTCCATCTGTGGTCTTGGGTGGGCTGCAAGACTTTCCTTGAGCAGACCTCACTTTCGGCCACACCAAACGGGTTTTTAGTTTCTGAGGTAGTTGAAAATAGTGCACAGTAAAGTTTTTTGTAAAACCAAAATGGAGCACCGAAGTGCCAACTATTTACAGAAAAATTTGTGAGCCAGTACAGTTCATGGCTTCAAAGTTCAACATTTTCATTACAGTGAAACACCATTACCCAACCTGGGTATATTAAGGCAACAATAAACTTGTTCTTCTGAACATTCACCCGTCCGGGTACATCAAACCATTACCCAACATGGGTATATTAAGGCAACAATAAACTTCTTTTTATGAACATTCACCCGTCCGGGTACATCAATAATTTAACTATTTACATACAGAGACCCTGTCCGGGTTATTTAGACTTCTTTGGCTGGCCTCTTCCAGGTACCACCTGGTACTGTTGTGGAGCTTGCCAAACATCCGTGACAGGAGGGTCCACCCACACCTGATGACGTCGTGTGGCGTTGTCATGTGTGCATTGCCACGAAGATCGTCGCGGTTGCACATTTTGACTTCTCACAGCTGAGCTGCTGTTTCTTTGTGTTTGGCAGCTAGGGAGTTAATTCCGTCTGTGCTCGGTGCTGGGACTGGGTGCAGTTTCTCCCGGCTGCAATTGATTATTTGTTGATTGGTTTCCTTTAAATTCCTGGTTGTCTGCTTGGGGAGTTGCCAGTGAAACCTTCATGCAGACCACAGATAGGAATGAATCTGTATAGACTTTAGTTGTGAGCTCCTTAGTTGTTCTAAGCTCAACTTGGTTAGAGTTTATTTCCCAGACCATTTATGTTCCTTTGGTGTTTGAGTGTGTATGCAAGCGAGTGTTATCCTGTCTGTCTTATATGTCTAATCTGTGTATTTAGCTGAGATCAGCCCATATCCCTTTGGTGGTAGTCAGGATCCTTCTTAGGACTGATTACAGGGTTCAGGGTCTTATAGGAGACAGGGTTAGGTTGGAGACTTGGACCTCTGAACCATTATCAGTACCTCCAAGGTGAGGGATTAGTTAGGACCCCAGTTTAGGGTCAGGTTAGATCCCGGTCCACCTCTTTCCTGTTTCAGCTCATCAAGTCCTCAAGATTAACCCTGGGTTCAGCAGATATCGTGTCAGGTAAATCTATTCTATACTTACATGCTGATGTTGCTATACTAGTTGTTGTATAGAGTGTTGTTCCTGTATTAATAGTTTACTGACATTGTATACATATCATTAGACAGCGTGACATTTTCACTGGCCATAAAAATTATCTCCAGTTACCATGGATCCAGTAGCCCAGCTGGCTCTGCAGTTGCAGGGATTATCCATGGAGCTGACGGACATTAAGTCCAAAGTTTTGTCTCCCCTGGAGCAAACCAGAGTTGAACCTAAAGTAGCTCTCCCGGACAGGTTCACTGGTGGGCGAGACAAATTTTTCACCTTCCGGGAGGCATGTAAATTGTATTTTCGGCTTCGGCCTCGATCATCAGGGAGTGAGGAGCAGAGAGTGGGAATTGTTATCTCACTTCTGCAAGGGGACCCTCAATCCTGGGCATTTTCCCTTCCTCCGGGATCCCCGGCTCTACTGTCTGTAGATCAATTTTTTACTGCCCTGGGATTGGTATATGATGACCCAGATCGGGTCTCTCTTGCTGAGACAAAATTACGTAAGATACAGCAGGGAGATCGTCCGGCAGAGGAATTTGCTTCTGAGTTTCGTAGATGGGCCACAGATACTCAGTGGAATGACCCAGCTCTTAGGAGCCAGTTTTGTCATGGGCTTTCTGATAAATTAAAAGACGTTTTGGCTCAGTATGAGTCTCCTCCTTCTCTGGAGGCTGCTATGGCCTTAGCTATCCGTACTGATAGACGGCTTCGGGAGAGGGGTGAGGTAACCCCACTCCTTGTTGTTTCTCCACCTACCACTAAAGTCCCTTATGTTGAGGTTCCCCTTGTCTGTTCGGATGAGCCTATGCAGTTGGGAGGGACATCATTTCGTAGGAGGGGATTGGCGGTACGCCGCAGGACTAGAAGATGTTTTTTCTGTGGGAAAGAGGGACATTTTGTTGGAGAATGTCATCCCGTGCCTTGTTGAGCCAAAAGTCGCCGGAAAACTGTTAATCCCAGGTTGTGTGGTGGACGACAACCTGGGAGTATGTATTTCATCCGCCAGTTCTTCTCAGTTCCTTGTACCAGTGGAGGTGGTAGTTGGTACGAGAGTGGAGAGATTGTCTGTTCTTCTTGATAGTGGTTCCGGGGCTAATCTGGTTGACGCTCAGTTTGCTCAGGCTCAAGGTATGCATCTGAGTGTATTGGTCAAACCGATCCCTATATTCTCCATTGACGCCAGGCCTCTCGGCCAAGGTAGCTTTGTTCATGAGGTTCATAACATTGACCTTCGGGTAGGGGCAATACATAGGGAA
Organism: Oophaga sylvatica; assembly: GCA_033576555.1. Taxonomy (NCBI): domain Eukaryota; kingdom Metazoa; phylum Chordata; class Amphibia; order Anura; family Dendrobatidae; genus Oophaga; species Oophaga sylvatica. The sequence continues at coordinate 114,778,356 of JARQOD010000007.1, read as the reverse complement.
CAATTATCTTGTTATGTGTTGGAGGGTCTACCTACTCCCATTGTGTTGGGACTTCCTTGGTTGGTTAAACATAACCCTGTGATTAATTGGCAGTCCAGAGAAATAAGCCAATGGGGTGAGTTTTGCAAAAGCAACTGCATGAACACAGTCATCAGTGCGGTCGTGCCTAGTACATTGCCTCCTTTTTTGGAGGATTTTGGGGATGTTTTCTCTGAGGAGGGGTGTCAGGAGTTGCCTCCTCATCGCGTGTATGACTGCTCTATTAATCTTCTTCCTGATGCTAAGTTGCCTAAAGCTAGGTTGTATAATCTTTCTGGTCCTGAGAGGCAGGCTATGAAAGATTATATTTCTGAAAGTCTGGCCAAAGGGCATATTAGACCTTCATCTTCCCCAGTAGCCGCGGGGTTCTTCTTTGTGAAGAAGAAAGATGGAGGCCTACGCCCTTGCTTGGATTTCCGCGAACTTAATCGGATTACTGTTCGAGATCCGTATCCACTCCCTCTTATTCCTGATCTCTTCAATCAAATTGTTTGCGCCAAATGGTTTTCTAAATTGGATCTCAGGGGGGCGTATAATCTGATTAGGATAAAAGAGGGGGATGAGTGGAAAACGGCGTTTAACACGCCGGAGGGACATTATGAGAACCTAGTCATGCCTTTTGGTCTGACTACTGCACCAGCAGTATTCCAACATTTTGTTAATGACATTTTTCGTCACCTTGTGGGGCTGTTTGTGGTTGTATATTTGGACGACATTTTAATTTACTCGCCAGATCTTGTGTCTCATCAGGAGCATGTGAGACAGGTGTTGCAGATCTTGCGAGACAATAAACTATACGCCAAACTGGAGAAGTGTGTATTTGCCGTACAGGAACTTCAGTTTTTGGGTTTTTTGGTGTCAGCCTCCGGTTTCCGTATGGACCCTGAAAAGGTGAGAGCAGTGCTTGAATGGGATCAGCCAGGGGATCTTAAGGCTCTGCAGCGTTTTTTGGGGTTTGCTAACTACTACCGGAAATTTATTTGTAATTTCTCATCTGTCGTCAAACCTCTCACTGACATGACAAGAAAAGGGACGGATTTTTCTAAATGGTCGGACAAAGCTTGCCAAGCCTTTTCCTCTTTGAAGAAATGTTTTGCTTCGGCACCCGTTCTCATCCAACCAGATGTATCTCAGCCGTTCATTGTTGAGGTGGACGCGTCTGACGTAGGGGTGGGTGCTATATTGTCCCAGGGTCCGTCCCCTGGTAAATGGCATCCGTGCGCTTTCTTTTCTAAGAAATTGTCGTCCGCCGAAAGGAATTATGATATCGGCAATAGGGAACTGTTGGCCATTAAGTTAGCTTTTGAAGAATGGCGTCACTTTTTGGAGGGGGCAGTCCACCCGGTTACCGTTATTACTGATCACAAGAACCTGTTGTATTTGGAATCCGCTAAGCGTCTGAATTCCAGACAAGCTCGATGGTCGTTGTTTTTTACCAGGTTTAATTTTGTCGTCACTTATCGCCCGGGGTCTAAGAATGTAAAGGCTGATGCCTTGTCTCGCAGTTTCCCAGGGGCCGGGAAAACGGATGACCCGAGTCCTATCCTTCAGGAGGGGGTGGTAGTGTCGGCTGTATTTTCTGAGCTTGAGGAGGAGGTGTTAGAGGCTCAGGGGGACGCCCCTGCAGGACCTCCAGGGAGACTGTTTGTCCCAAATCTGTTGAGACAAAAGGTTATTGAGGCACATCATAATTCTGCTCTAGCAGGACATCCAGGGAGTAAGGCTACTTTAGATCTCCTTTCTCGCCGGTTTTGGTGGCCTAATGCTAATAAAGCTGTTATAACTTTTGTCGCGTCATGTGGGGTGTGTGCTCGCTCTAAAACCCCTCATACCCGTCCGTCTGGGACCCTTTTACCCTTGAAACTTCCGGAGCGTCCATGGACTCATTTATCTATGGACTTCATTACGGACCTTCCTCCGTCGTCAGGGAATACTGTCATACTGGTGGTTGTTGACAGGTTCAGTAAGATGGCACATTTCGTTGCTCTTCCTGCACTCCCTAATGCTAAAACCATGGCGCAGGTGTTCATTAGGGAGATCGTTAGACTTCATGGGTTGCCTTCTGATGTGGTGTCAGATAGGGGGTCTCAGTTTGTGTCCAAATTTTGGAGGGCATTTTGTTTACGTCGGGGGATGCAATTGTCATTTTCCTCGGCTTTTCATCCGCAGACCAATGGTCAGACAGAGCGTCTGAATCAGAGCTTAGAGACATATCTCCGGTGTTTTGTCTCAGAGAACCAAGAGGACTGGTCTTCTTTCTTGCCTCTGGCAGAGTTCGCTCTTAACAACAGGCGGAGCGAGTCCACTGGTAAGTCCCCGTTTTTTGGGGCATATGGTTTCCATCCCCAGTTTTGTACTTTCTATGGGGGGGGCCCTTCTGGGGTTCCTGAGGAGGAGCGTTTCTCGTCGTCACTTGCTTCTGTGTGGAGAGGTGTATTGAATAATCTGAGTGCGATGGGGAACCGTTACAAACGTATGGCTGATAGGAGGAGAGTTTCTGGTCCAGATCTGAATGTGAACGATCTGGTATGGTTGTCTACCAGGAATATAAAACTTAAAGTGCCCTCCTTGAAAAAGGGTCCCAGATTCATCGGGCCGTACAGGATCAGTTCCATAATTAATCCTGTGGCATTTCGTCTGGACCTCCCTCCTACGTTTAAAATTCATAATGTGTTCCACAAGTCATTACTTAAAAGGTATGTGGCACCAGTCATACCGTCACCTCTACCTCCTCCTCCTGTGTTGGTCAATGGTAACTTGGAATTTCAAGTATCAAAGATCATTGACTCACGTCTGAATCGCCGGTCCCTTCAGTACTTGGTGCATTGGAAGGGGTATGGTCCAGAGGAGAGGACGTGGGTCCCTGCGTCTGATGTTAACGCAGATCGTTTGGTTCGGACCTTCCACAGAACTCACCCGGGCAGGCCTGGCCCTGAGGGTCCGGAGGCCCCTTGTAGAAGGGGGGGTACTGTCATGTGTGCATTGCCACGAAGATCGTCGTGGTTGCACATTTTGACTTCTCACAGCTGAGCTGCTGTTTCTTTGTGTTTGGCAGCTAGGGAGTTAATTCTGTCTGTGCTCGGTGCTGGGACTGGGTGCAGTTTCTCCCGGCTGCAATTGATTATTTGTTGATTGGTTTCCTTTAAATTCCTGGTGGTCTGCTTGGGGAGTTGCCAGTGAAACCTTCATGCAGACCACAGATAGGAATGAATCTGTATAGACTTTAGTTGTGAGCTCCTTAGTTGTTCTAAGCTCAACTTGGTTAGAGTTTATTTCCCAGACCATTTATGTTCCTTTGGTGTTTGAGTGTGTATGCAAGCGAGTGTTATCCTGTCTGTCTTATATGTCTAATCTGTGTATTTAGCTGAGATCAGCCCATATCCCTTTGGTGGTAGTCAGGATCCTTCTTAGGACTGATTACAGGGTTCAGGGTCTTATAGGAGACAGGGTTAGGTTGGAGACTTGGACCTCTGAACCATTATCAGTACCTCCAAGGTGAGGGATTAGTTAGGACCCCAGTTTAGGGTCAGGTTAGATCCCGGTCCACCTCTTTCCTGTTTCAGCTCATCAAGTCCTCAAGATTAACCCTGGGTTCAGCAGATATCGTGTCAGGTAAATCTATTCTATACTTACATGCTGATGTTGCTATACTAGTTGTTGTATAGAGTGTTGTTCCTGTATTAATAGTTTACTGACATTGTATACATATCATTAGACAGCGTGACAGGCGTGTACAGTGATGTCGTGACCCGCTATCTGGGTCTGTGTGGCCACCTCTTTCGTCTCCCTCCGGGTCTGGAACCCTATGTCCCGGACTGTACGAACCCCAGGGGGCCTAACAGGCGCCGGGTACGGGCCAGCTATCATTATCATGTCCATAGCTGGGGCTGCTGAGGAGACCACTGAGGGAGGCTGGGGAGATTTACGGCGTGGGGTGGGCACTTGTGCAGAGGCCTGGTTGGGGGAGGCTGAAGGCTCGTAGGGTCTGTCAGTTTCCTGACACTCTGGGGAGTAGGGGTCGCACCTGGTAACATTTAGGGCGTACCATCCATTGTAACCCCAGTGTCGGGTGTAAGTCACCAAGTCTCCTGGCAACAGGTCCCTCCCCGGGTGTCCTTCTGGGAGGTGAGCCTCCACGTCCCGCCGGGTTACAAAAACTTCTAAATAAAGTCCAGGCTCCTGGATGAAGCCCCAACCACCTTTTAACTTAAAGTTCCATAATGCACCCTTACGCCGCGGCTCCCTCACCGTACTTTTATCCTTTCTCATACGTGCCTTCTCTGCCAGGTCCTTCTCCAGGTGACGTTGCCGAAGCTTTTGGGATTCTCGCTGCTCCCTTTGTCGCTCTGCTTCCCGCTCCCGACGTCTCCACTCTTCCTCCTGACGCCGGTTGTAATTCTCCTCCACCAGCTGCTCCATGTCTCCACCATCAAATGCCAGCTTACGATGTCCGGTTTGCGGCAGCTCTCCTGGCGCCCCCCAGTCCTAGCGGCGCTCACCTGTGGCGGAAGCAGCCGGCTCTGGAACAGATGACGGTCGGGGCTCCGGTACAGGCAGGTAGTGCTCTGGTGCCTGCGCGGCCTCCTCCATGAGGACGGGTGTCGCTTCTTCTGCCTCAGCGACGGGGGCAGACAGCGGGATCTGGGGTGCTGGTGCGGCGTTTTCTGCAGGAACGGGTGCCTCCACTGTGATACTGGCAACCGGTTCAGATTGCAAGGGCTGGGATGCCCGCACGGCCTTCTGTACAGGAACGGGTGCCTCCACTGAGATACTGGCAACCGGTTCAGATTGCAAGGGCTGGGATGCCCGCACGGCCTTCTGTACTGGAACGGGTGCCTCACCTTCCGGTACAGACACTTCAGGGGGTAAGAGGGATTGGCGCCGCTCCAATTGTAGTTTTAGGGCCCGCCAGCTCGCTTCCATCCTGGCGACCTCCTCCCGGTGCGGGGCCAGGTCTCTCAGGGTATCCTCCGCTTCTTCCAGCGTAGGAGGGTTTCCAGGCCGGGTGCCAAACGGTGGCTCCGTGGCGATCGGGTCGCTTCCGTGGGGGGAGAGCTCTGACTCCTCCATCCCTTCCCACTTCTGCTCACGTCCATTCGCCATCTCAGCAAAGTCACATGTGTCATTAGCATCAGGAGAGGCGACATCTTTTGTAGGGAGGCGGGACCTTCGCGTTCGTTTACGCCCACTGAGGAGGATGAGGAGGCGGAACTCCAGAGCTGTGGGGCACGATCTTACATTGCAGTAACATTTAGAGTGTGCGGACATCGTTTTCGCGCCACGGAGTGAGTGTACGCCCACGAGAGCACCCCCTTATTCTTCACCTGTGCCTCGTGGCGCAGATATGACGGAAAAATGGCAAATACAGTCTATGATGATTTTTGCAATTCTCAAGCAAAAAAACAGTTCAATTAAGGCACACAGGACACATATATATGTCACAATGACATGTATATATATATATATATATATATATGTATTCTAAGTGTGTATATTTTGTGTTTACAAGGAAAGAAAGTGTTTTTTTAGTTGCGATATTTTGTTCCCATAGACTTACATGGGACTTCCGGTATCGGAATCGGATATCGACGATATTTAGTGATATCGGCGATACCATTCCGATCCGATATTTTTAGATATCGAGCAGTATCGCTCAACACTAGTGATAACTAAATGGCTCAGGGAACAAAACATAGAGATTTTGGGTCCATGGCCTGGAAACTCCCCAGATCTTAATCCCATTGAGAACTTGTGGTCAATCATCAAGAGACGGGTGGACAAACAAAAACCTAAAAATTCTGACAAAATGAAAGCATTGATTGTGCAAGAATGGACTGCTATCAGTCAGGATTTGGTCCAGAAGTTGATTGAGAGCATGCCAGGGAGAATTGCAGAGGTCCTGAAGAAGAAGGGTCAACACTGCAAATATTGACTTGCTGCATTAACTCATTCTAAGGCCGGCGTCACACACAACGACAAAAAATCGGTCCGTTTTAGACGGTCGATTGTCGGATCAAAATGCAAACATCACACATCCTTCTGGCATCCGATTTTCCTACAAAGATGCGATTTAGTCGCATGTGTGTGTACCTTGTAACATCCGATTTTCATCCGACTTGCGAGATTTTCTCGCAGGCTTGCAAAACTGACATATAATGGATCCAAAAGAATAGTATTTCAATCACAAAAAAAAGAATAGATATATACACATAGAACACATATATATATATATATATATATATATACATGTCATTGTGACATGTATATATACATATATTTATAGTTCCTAGACTTCTACATACTGTTATAGCCGCTAATTCAATTGCCGGCTTTTGTGAATTCACAGAAGCCGACATGAAATGATACATTGTTTCCACACAGTTAACCATGTCATTTCCTGTATTTTGATATTTGTTTAGAACTTACAATTACATGAGTGTATTTGTGCAAAATTTCAGACATGTAGGGGTTAATTAAAGGTGTAATTTCATTGAAAAAAAATGCGTGGGCTCCCGCTGTATTTTCTCCACCAGACAGACAAAGCAAGCGAGTGGGGGCAGATAATAACAGCCTAGGGAGGGTACATTTTTTGTGCACCCCCTGGCTACTAACATCTGCCCCCAGACACCCCAGAAAGGGCAAATCTATAATTAGATTCGCCCTTTCTGGCACTTTGCCCGTCTATTCCCATTGCCCTGTAGCGGTGGCGAATGGGTTAATAATCACACCTTAATGTCACCTTAGTATTGAAAGGTGACCTTAAGGCAGGTTAATAATTGAGAGATGTCAATTAGACAACTATCAATTATTAATCCTATTGTATGATAGAAAAATCAAACACAACACAGTTTAATAAAAAAGAAGTTTAATGAAATAATCACACAGTTTTTGACAATATTTTATTTTCCTGCTAAAACCATTTCCTGTAATAAAAATAAAATAAAAAAGCAAAATGATTCTTACCAATCCGATGTACAGTCAGGTCCCACGGTGTAATCCATCAGAAAGGGTTAACAGGTTACAGGTCGCAGAGAGCTAATAATGCTGTCTCAGACCTGTATTCCCCTGAATGAATAAGTTACTCTCCCAGCGAAAGGAGAGGAATAGATTCATGAATGGAGCTTAATTGATTTATTACAACTTTCACTTGGGTGACCTGACCTAAGGTGAAAGTGGATACAATCAATTAAGCTTCATTCATTAATCACATCCTCTCCTGTCGGCAGGAGATAAGCTCATTCATTCAGGAGCTATCAGATGAGCACGCAGGATTACTTGCGCTGCTTATCTGATTGCTAGTAATTAACCCTTTGTGAAGGATTACATCGTGGGACGTGACAGATTGCCAGATAGGTAAGAATAATGTTGTTTTATTATTTATATTTATTTTAGAAGAACAAGGGCTTCGAACGGATTAAGAGTTAAATAAAAGATGGTCAAAAATATGTGTTTTTATTTCATTAAAATTATTTATTCTTAAAGTGTGTGTGTGTTTTTTTATTTACTTCAATAGGATTAATAATTGATAGTTGTCTAATTGACATCTCTCAATTATTAACCTGCCTTAAGGTCACCTTTCAATACTAAGGTGACATTAAGGTGAGATTATTAACCCATTCGCCACCGCTACAGGGCAATGGGAATAGACGGGCAAAGTGCCAGAAAGGGCAAATCTAATTATAGATTTGCACTTTCTGGGGTGTCTGGGGGCAGATGTTAGTAGCCAGGGGGGGCACAAAAAAAGTACCCTCCCTAGGCCATTATTATCTGCCCCCACTCGCTTGCTTTGTCTGTCTGGTGGAGAAAATACAGCGGGAGCCCACGCATTTTTTTGTCAACGAATTTACAGCTTTAATTAACCCCTACATGTCTGAAATTTAGCACAAATACACTCATGTAATTGTAAGTTCTAAACAAATATCAAAATACAGGAAATGACATGGTTAACTGTGTGGAAACAATGTATCATTTCATGTCGGCTTCTGTGATTTCACAGAAGCCGGCAATTGAATTTGCGGCTATTACAGTATGTAGAAGTCTAGGAAATATAAATATATATATATATATACATGTCACAATTACATATATATATATATATATATATATATATATGTATTCTATGTGTGGATATCTATTCTTTCTATTCTTTATTAAAGCTGTCAGTGTGATTTTACAGTATAGCCGGGGATGAATTGCCGGCTTTTCTAAAGGACACCGATGCGATTTCATCGCAAGTCACACAGTGCGGTCCGTTTGTAATCAGATTTTTCATCGCTCCCATAGACTTGCATTGGCGATAGTCGACCCACAATCGGTGACAATCGCAGCATGCTGCGATTGCACACGGACGTTTAAAACGGACCACAAAAAATCTGATACTGGGAGCTGCTCCATAGATTAACATAGGGCAGACTGCAATACGATATTTCATCGCATTGCAGTCGTCCGATTCTGTCGCCAGTGTGACGCCGGCCTAACTGTCAATATAAGCTTTTGTTACTCATATGTTTGCAATTATATTTCTGTCTGTGATAAAAACATCTGTCAAACACACATAAAAACCAGAGGGCAGCAGATCATGTGAAAATATAATATTTTCTCATGATCTCTCTCCTTCTGTACTTTTGTGTGCCTTGTATTGCTCATGTTTACTGTACTTGTCTATATTTGCCCCTCTTCACATGTAAAGCGCCATGGAACAAATGGCGCTATAAAAATGTTATAATAATAATAATAATAATAATAATTTGTGTCATTCTCAAAACTTTTGGCTATGACTGTACTGCAGAACATCATAATAAACCTCAGCTACTGCAGAACCTCATAATACACCTCAACTGCTGCAGAACATCATAATATACCGCAGCTGCTGCAGAACCTCATAATACACCTCAGCTGGTGAAGTACATCATAATACACCCCTCAGCTACTGCAGAACATCATAATAAACCTCAGCTACTGCAGAATCTCATAATACAACTCAGCTGCTGCAGAACATCATAATACATCTCAGCTGCTGCAGAACCTCATAAACTAGACCTTGGATATGGCAGCATATTATAATACACCTCACCTCATACAGAACACAATACACACCCTAATTGCTGCCGAACAACTAACACATCTGAGCTGCTGCAGAACTTCAACATACGCAACTCAGCTACCACAGAACCTCATTATGCACACCTCAGCTGCTGCAGAACCTCATTACACACTCCTCATGTACTATGAATGTTTTATCTTTTCTTCGCGGCCATTGTGTATTACACCTGTAGATCTCATGTAATAGGAGGACAGTGACGCGCTCTGCCTGTCCACCTGACGGCCCGCACGGCTTTTACTTCCATTACAGCCGACACTTCTGAGCGAAACCCATTACGATGTCGTCTCTTCATGTTTATGTATCACCGTTTAATCCCTCGGTGAATATTATCTGGGATCCATCAGCAGTAAATAAAGACGTAGCCGTTCTGTAATTATTAATTTCCCGCGTCCTCTGCGCGGAGCTGCAGCCGGTGACGTCACAGCCACCACGGGCAATCATTACCCATCACACTGCCGACAGCGACTTGTAGGATTTCTTACAGCTTAGTAGACATGACCCATCCATGGCAAGGATGAAGTTTTGCATGAATGACGCACTGAGCGCTGATGGTCGTGTCTCACAGGAGCCGCACAAAGCGTCTATTAACATGTCTGAGTCCGTCTACCCTATCATCAGAATTATCCCTGCTTCACGGGCGTCAGCAAGGAGAAAGGGCAGAAAACTGGAGAAGAGATCCACAGTGTATGTCTAATGTCAGAACATCAGTACTATACAGACAAGACAGGCATATAGATAATAGATAGATATATTGATAGATAATAGATAAATAGATAATAGATAGATGATAAATAGATTATAGATAGATAGATAATAGATAGATAAATAATAGATAGGTGATAGATAATAGATAGATAGATAATAGATAGATAATAAATAGATAGATAATAGATAGTTAGATACAAGATAGATAATGGATAGATATTATAATATTATACTATTATAAAAGATAGATAGATAATAGATAGATAGATGATAGATTATAATAGAAGATAATAGATAGATAGATAGATAGATAGATAGATAGATAGATGATAGATAATAGATAGATAGATAATAGATAAATGATAGATAGATAAATGATACATAGATAATAGATAGATAGATAATAGATAGATGATAGATAGATAATAGATAATAGATAGATAGATAGATAGATAGTTAATAGATAGATAGATAATAGATAGATAGATGATATGTAGATAATAGATAGATGATAGATAGATAGATAATAGATAGATAGATGATATGTAGATAATAGATAGATGATAGATAGATAGATAATAGATAGATAGATGATATGTAGATAATAGATAGATAGATAATAGATGATAGATAATAGATAGATGATAGATAGACAATAGATAGATAGATAATAGATGATAGATAATAGATAGATGATAGATAGATAATAGATAGATAGATAATAGATGATAGATAATAGATAGATGATAGATAGATAATAGATGGTAGATAGATAATAGATAGATAAATAATAGATGGTAGATAGATAATAGATAGATAATAGATAGATAGATAATAGATAAATAGATAATAGATAGATAGATAATAGATGATAGATAATAGATAGATGATAGATAGATAATAGATGGTAGATAATAGATAGATATAGATAATAGATAGATGATAGATAGATAATAGATAGATAGATAATAATGATAGATAATAGATAGATGATAGATAGATAATAGATGGTAGATAGATAATAGATAGATAGATAGATAGATAGATGATAGATAGATAATAGATAGATAATAGATAGATGATAGATAATAGATAGATGATAGATAGATGATAGATAGATGACAGTGCTGCGCTTTGCTCTCCTGTATTGTGCTGATGTTCTGTACATACTATGGCCCGGATTACAGAGCATTACTGTAATGTATCAGTCCCGGCCCCCTGTGCCCCCCATCTCCTTCATGTAATGTCCCCCCTGCTCCCTCTGTTTCCATGGCAGCGGGTATATTACACCTCCTGTGTTACAGCTGTCGGGTGAACTTTTTGTCTTAGTGTTTGAGGGGGATGTGCGTGTTTGGGTTCATGTTTATCACCTGAGGATTTGGGGGTTGCTATGACAACAGCAGGTGAGCACCGGCCGGATGCTGAGCCCATTTATCTTGTGTTTGTGTACTTCGTCTCCTTCGTGTGCGTGGTTCAGCGTCTCCTGGACGCAGGATGAGTGATTGGTCTGCGGTTCGTCTAGTGAACCGTGCGTAGCAGCGCAGCGCTCCGCTTAACTCGTTAGTGAGCAGGACGTGGTGTACTGGTGAGACTGGTCCGATCACAGAGCAGCGGCCATAAGCCCACTGCTGTCTCCGGCCACTCCAGGGATGACCAGCTTCTTATAATCATAATATTGGGATAATGCCCCCTGTAAAGTGTAAGAATATAATCATTCATCTGCAGGCCTCTGTACAGTGTGGTCGGTCGCTCACGAGATAGTCACGGGAAAGCTTCTAGTTTACATTTTCAACTTGTTTATTACATCAGGCTCCATAAACCAGTGCAAAGAAAAATATTAGACATGCTCAGTCTTATTGGCAAACCAAGCAGCATTCATTAGAGTCCGTATACCTGCAGGGTCCGACCACCCAGGAAAAACAGTGTTCAGCCCTGTTTGCCAAGAGCCACAAGCTAAACTTTTACCTCCTGGACCACACCCTAGAGTGGAGATATGGTCAACAGCCGTCCCGCCCAGCTCTTTAGCTGATCACAAAAAAAACTGGCCCTGTCATGGCTGATTAACCCTTCTCAGCACTTAGTGTGCTGGAGCATACGTCCAGGTTCATATCACTGAAGCTAATAACCTCAGTGAAACATATCTCCACTCCAGTATATTAACAGTGATCCTCTATCAACAGACACAGGACTCCAATATGACTGTGATGTCCTGCAGCAGCTGAGGTGTATATTATGAAGTTCTGCAGCAGCAGCTGACATTTCTATTGTAATGTTCTACTGCAGCTGAAGGGTGCATTAAGAGGTTCTGAAGCATCTGAGGTATATTCTGAGGTTCTGCAACAACCATGGTGGGTAATATGATGTCTTGCAGCAAATGAGGTGTGCAATAAAAGGTTCTACAGCAGCTGAGGTGTATTGTGAAGTTCTGTAGCAGTTGAGGTGTATATGATGTTCTGCAGCAGTTTAGATGTATTGTGAGGTTCTGCAGCAGCTGAGGTGTATATAATTTGGTTCTGCAGCAGCTGAGGTGTGTGATATGATGTTCTGCAGTAGCTGAGGTGTATTATGCGGTTCTGCAGCAGCTGAGGTGTATTATGAGGTTCTGCAGCAGCTGAGGTGTATTATGAGGTTCTGCAGCAGCTGAGGTGTATTATGGGGTTCTCAGCAGCTGAGGTGTATTCTGAGGTTCTGCAGCAGCTGAGGTGTATTATGAGGTTCTGCAGCAGTGGTGTATTATGAGGTTATTCAGCAGTTGAAGTATACTATGAGGTTCTACAGAATCTTAGGTGTATTATGAGGTTTTGCAGTCGCTGAAGTGTACTATGATGTTCTGCAGCAGCTGAAGTGCATTATGAGGCTCTGCAGCAGCTGAGGTGTATTATGAGTTTCTGCAGCAGCTAACGTGTACTATGATGTTCTGCAGCAGCTGAGATATGCATGATTTGGTTATGTAGCAGCTGAAATGTGTATTATGATGTTCTGCAGCAGTTGAGATATGTATGATTTGGTTCTGTAGCCGCTGAAATGTGTACTATGATGTTCTGCAGCAGCTGAGGTGTGTTAGGAGGTTCTGCAGCAGCTGATGTGTATTATGAGGTTCTGCAGTAGCTCAGGTGTATTATGATGTTCTGTAGCAGCTGAGATATGTATGATTTGGTTCTGTAGCCGCTGAAATGTGTATTATGATGTTCTGCAGCTGCTGAGATATATTATGAGGTTCTGCAGAAGTTGAGATGTTTATAGTTTGGTTCTGTAGCAGCACATGTGTTTGATATGATGTTCTGCAGCAGCTGAGGTGTATGATATGATGTTCTGCAGCAGCTGAGATGTGCATCATTCTGAAGCGGAGTGTGATATTATATGAATTTTTTTTACAGACATGAGTACAATATTAGTGGATTCTCATTCCTGCTCTTTAATGTCCAACTTACATAAAGGATTCCAAACTGATCCGGTGTGAAATCCCAGATGGGGATCCACCATAGGAGAGGCGGCTGCAGGTGTGAATTAGTGTCAGTGAGGTATTCATGGGGGATTCCTTCTGTAAAGTATGGCCACTTCAAGGTGAGGGAGGCAGAGATTGTGTATAGACTCCATCAGAGTAAGGCCTCTTTCACACATCAGTTTTTTTGTGTCAGGCATAATCCGTCGAATACCTGATAGGACGGATCCGGCGCTGAAATGAAAAAACTGATGCAACGGATCAGTTTTTTTGCTGGATCCGACCTGAACTTTGAACCCGAAAAGAAGGTTTTGCAGGTCTGGAGACACTGGAAAATGTAGTAGTTAGTAGTAGTGAGTAGTAGTAGAAAGTAGTAGTAGTAGTATAAGTAGTAGTAGTAGTAGTAGTAGTAGTAGTAGTAGTAGTAGTAGTAGTAGTAGTAGTAGTAGTATAGTAGTAGTAGTAGTATAGTAGTAGTAGTAGTAGTAGTATTAGTAGTAGTAGTAGTAGTCCCTGATTTCCAGAATCCGGATCAGTCTTTTGACGGATTGCACAAAAGTCTGATCTGGTTCCATTGACTTCTATTATTTCCGGCCGCCTGATGCGCCGCTTCAGGCACTATCAGGCGGCTCCGGCAAACAAAAAAAAACGTTACATGCACCATTTTGTCCGGCCGCCGGAATGTACATTTCCGCCGGATCCGAACAAAAACGGATACAACACACTGACATCAGGCACAATCCGGCGCTAATGAAAGTCAATGGTAAAAAAACGCATCCGGTACCGATCCGTTTTTTTAACAACACGCCGGATCATGCCTGAAGTCAAAAAACAGATGTGTGAAAGAGGCCTAAATCTCATCCTGTCTGCAGCTGGTAGTAATAATCATGAATCATTCACAGGACAGAGATGAATTCAGAATAATATGGAGAAGAGGAGGAAATCTGACCCATCATCACACGGGAACATACAATATACAAATATGATACGTTATAATAAACACTCAGCAGGCTGCAGTACACATCACAGCCACTGAGCGGCCAAATATACACACTGTAAACATCTCCCGACAGAGTATCACAATATTATGTTCCTATGGTTGAGAAAATTAACAAATTTCAATTCAGGGGCAGATAGGAGGTTGGACTTGTATCAAATTAATCCAATGTGAATGTAATATACAGCGAGAGGGCTAAAAAGCAATATATTATTATACTCGCCTCTCATCAGCCCTTCCCATACCTGTATCGCCACAGCTCACAGCCCGATCCTCTTTATACAGTCTAGGTCTTCTCCTGCAGTGAATGCCTAAGACATAATGATATCACAGTACACACAACAATGTCACAGTACAGGGATAATAAACACAGTGATGTCACAGTACAGGGATAATACACACAGTGATGTCACAGTACAGGGATAATAAACACAGTGATGTCACAGTACAGGGATAATAAACACAGTGATGTCACAGTACAGGGATAATAACACAGTGATGTCACAGTACAGGGATAATAACACAGTGATGTCACAGTACAGGGATAATAAACACAGTATGTCACAGTACAGGGATAATACAACCAGTGATGTCACAGTACAGGGATAATCACACAGTGATGTCACAGTACAGGGATAATACACAAGTGATGTCATAGTAAAGGGATAATACACACAGTGAATTCAATACAGGGATAATAAACAGTGATGTCACAGTACAGAGATAATAAACAAGTGATGTCACAGTACAGGATAATAACACAGTGATGTCACAGTACAGGGATAATAACACAGTGATGTCACAGTACAGGGATAATACACACAGTGATGTCACAGTACAGGGATAATAAACACAGTGATGTCACAGTACAGGATAATAACACAGTGATGTCACAGTACAGGGTAATACACAGTGATGTCACAGTACAGGAGATAATAACAAGTGATGTCACAGTACAGGGATAATAACACAGTGATGTCACAGTACAGTAATAAATAGTACAACAGGGTATAACAGTGATGTCACAGTACAGGGATAATAAACACAGTGATGTCACAGTACAGGGATAATACACACAGTGATGTCACAGTACAGGGATATAACACAGTGATGTCACAGTACAGGATAATAACACAGTGATGTCACAGTACAGGGATAATAAACAGTGATGTCACAGTACAGGATAATAAACACAGTGATGTCACAGTACAGGGATGAAAACAGTGATGTCACAGTACAGGGATAATAAACAGTGATGTCACAGTACAGGATAAAACACAGTGATGTCACAGTACAGGGATAATAAACAGTGATGTCACAGTACAGGGATAATACACACAATGATGTCACAGTACAGGATAATACACACAGTGATGTCACAGTACAGGGATAATAAACAGTGATGTCACAGTACAGGGATAATACACAGTGATGTCACAGTACAGGGATAATAAACACAGTGATGTCACAGTACAGGGATAATAACACATGATGTCACAGTACAGGGATAATACACACAGTGATGTCACAGTACAGGATAATAAACAGTGATGTCACAGTACAGGATAATACACACAATGATGTCACAGTACAGGGATAATAACACAGTGATGTCACAGTACAGGGATAATAACACAGTGATGTCACAGTACAGGATAATACACAGTGATGTCACAGTACAGGGATAATACACACATGATGTCACAGTACAGGGATAATAAACAGTGATGTCACAGTACAGGGATAATAAACAGTGATGTCACAGTACAGGGATAATACAAGTGATGTCACAGTACAGGATAATAACACAGTGATGTCACAGTACAGGGATAATAAACATGATGTCACAGTACAGGGATAATACACACAGTGATGTCACAGTACAGGGATATACACATGATGTCACAGTACAGGGATAATACACACAGTGATGTCACAGTACAGGGATATAAACAGTGATGTCACAGTACAGGGATAATAAACAGTGATGTCACAGTACAGGGATAATAACACAGTGATGTCACAGTACAGGGATAATAACACAGTGATGTCACAGTACAGGGATAATACACAGTGATGTCACAGTACAGGGATAATACACACAGTGATGTCACAGTACAGGGATAATACACACAGTGATGTCACAGTACAGGGATAATAACACAGTGATGTCACAGTACAGGGATAATACACACAGTGATGTCACAGTACAGGGATAATACACACAGTGATGTCACAGTACAGGGATAATACACACAGTGATGTCACAGTACAGGGATAATAAACACAGTGATGTCACAGTACAGGGATAATACACACAGTGATGTCACAGTACAGGGATAATAACACAGTGATGTCACAGTACAGGGATAATACACACAGTGATGTCACAGTACAGGATAATACCACAGTGATGTCACAGTACAGGGATAATACACACAGTGATGTCACAGTACAGGGATAATACACACAGTGATGTCACAGTACAGGGATAATAACACAGTGATGTCACAGTACAGGGATAATACACACAGTGATGTCACAGTACATGGATAATAAACACAGTGATGTCAAGTACAGGGATAATACACACAGTGATGTCACAGTACAGGATAATACACACAGTGATGTCACAGTACAGGGATAATACACAGTGATGTCACAGTACAGGGATAATACACACAGTGAATGTCACAGTACAGGATAATATACACAGTGATGTCACAGTACAGGGATAATAAACACAGTGATGTCACAGTACAGGATAATAACACAGTGATGTCACAGTACAGGGATAATACACACAGTGATGTCACAGTACAGGGATAATACACACAGTGATGTCACAGTACAGGGATAATACACAAGTGATGTCACAGTACAGGGATAATAAACCAGTGATGTCACAGTACAGGGATAATACACACAGTGATGTCACAGTACAGGGATAATAACACAGTGATGTCACAGTACAGGGATAATATCACAGTGATGTCACAGTACAGGGATAATACACACAGTGATGTCAAGTACAGGGATAATACACACAGTGATATCACAGTACAGGGATAATACCACTGTGATGTCACAGTACAGGGATAATACACACAGTGATGTCACAATGACAGGGATAATCACACAGTGATGTCACAGTACAGGGATAACACTCACAGTGATGTCAGTACAGGGATAATACACACAGTGATGTACAGTACGGGTAATAACCAGGTGCACGTACAGGGAAAATAAACCAGTGATGTCACGCAGGGGGTAAAACCAAGGGGCAAGTACACGATGTAAACTGAGTCCAGTAAGGATAATCCACAGTGAAGTCACAGTACAGAGATAAAAAAACGGTTTTCACAGTCAGGGTAATCTCACGTGGTCACCGTAAGGGTAATACACAAATGATGTCAAAACGGGATAACCCCCAGTGATTACAGTACAGGAAAATAACACGTGAAGTCAAATACAAGGTAAAAACACAAGGATGTACGGGGAAATCCCGTGATGTCACAAAAAGGTATACACCTTAGCCCGTACGGGATAATCACACAGTAATGTCCGACGGGGAAAAAAACCGTGATTCACAGTACAGGAAAAAACCAGTGAGTAGTACAGGGGAAAAACAAGTGATTCAAGACGGATTAAATGATTACAGACGGGTAAAACACACAGTGATGTCACAGTACAGGATAATAAACACGGTTTTCACAGTACAGGATATATCACGGATGTCACGACGGGATAAACCAGTGATGTAAGTACAGGGGTAATCACACAGTGATTACTTCAGGGTAAAACCAGTGATTCAGACAGGGGTAATCCCCAGTGAGCAAAATAGGGATAAAATTTACGTGTGTACGTCAGGGATAAAAACCACAGTAGTAAAATACGGGAAATCCCCAGTGTGTCAAGAAAAAGGGGGAATAAACAGGTGTCACAGTACAAGGTAAAACCACAGGGGTCAAGTACAGGGA
>JARQOD010000007.1:114721376-114759990 GCA_033576555.1 Oophaga sylvatica | reverse complement strand
GGAAAATTGTCTTAGTGACTGGAGAAGTGACCTGTAACTGTTAGACGCTTGTGCCTCACAGCCACGTTTAGTATGTCCAGATGGGACACAGACAGAACAAGCATCAGTGTTCTCGCCATCCAGTTATACAACAGAATTAATCTCATAAGATGTTTGTGTCATTATAATCTGTCTTCGAGCCCCGCTGCAGATAAAATTGCAAGCAGAAATGCAGCTTTCCATTTCATTTAATATCTTCTCTGGGCAGATTTCTTCCTAATATTACCGCCTTTTGTTAATCCATTGCTTCCTCTTGGGGAACGTTGTTGTAATGACAAGCTCAAGCAATTCATCAAAGGCTTCTGTAGGACAGCCGGCCTTAATATGCTAATAATCATGCAGTTTAACCCTTCGAGCGAATCAGCCTATTTATCTTCGAACGATGTCAATTAAGGTCTTGTCTAGTTAGGACTTAAGGCGTTGTCTCCTGGGAGATTCAATTCTTCTCCCTAATGTAGAGACATCAATTTTTTTTTTTAACGTCCCCAGTGGTTATTTACAAATTGCACATTAATCATCCCTAAATAACAAGGCACTCATATATATATATATTAGATCTTGTTCCATGCAGACTCCAGAACGGTGCTTTTACAAAACATCCATTTATCTGACAGGCGTTGGAACCTTAATTGTTCTAGTCTGCGGTCCTGCACTGTTACATCATCGACCTCGCAGGTAGTCTTCATCGTGGAGCTCATTCAATCCCTTTCAATGGATTTTCAGTGATCCTTGATCAAAGTTTCCAGTTGGAGGATGTAAAGAGCAGTCTATAACATTGATGTGGTGTTGAGTGCTGTGAAAGTGCCATCATACTTACTGTACATGCACAGAATAGCTGGTAATTCAGCACAAAAGCGGTATTTCACTGTTTAGATTTTATCTATAACGGATGAAGACACCTTTGAAATGTGAAAATAAATTTGACATAATTTAATTAATAAAATTGTACAAACTTTCAATCTGCCATCTTCATTTCTTTTTTTCATTTTCATAACCCTGATATGCCGTTAGCAGCCTGATCCAAGTTTGCAATTTTTTCTCTTTTGGGAGTGTCTCTCTCAGTAATATAGGCTGAATGTTAGGATTCTGTATATTCAGGGTGCTGCTTTCTCAGCACAGCTTCTATCCTGCATGTGATTTCCTCCTTTTCTGTCGCCTGTTTTCTCTTCCCTTCCTGAGTCTGTAGATTCTTTCTTCACTCTTCACAATGTGGAGATCTGTGCACAACCCCTTCACACTCCCTGATGCTATCTCTAAGGTTAAGAGAAGGAAGAGAGAAGCAGCGAGAGCTGACAGAACTAAACGGGAGCTCTGATGGATTTGTAATATTGTTGCAGTTTCGAATCGGACTTAGAGACTATTGGCTGCTGAAAAATTGCAGAAAATTTAGGAAGCAAGTGAACAATTGAAATATACGAGATGTGCAGCATCTGAAACAACGGATACTGGAAGCCTGTGCTAGCATTTCTTCTGCGGTATTGCTATCAGTGTGTCAAGAGTGGGAGAAGAGGGTTGCATTGACAATCGAACACAATGGGCAACACTTTGAATACATTTTATAAGTGGTCATAAACTTGTAAATAACTCATAAAAGAATAAAGTTACATGAAAAACCAAGCACACCATTGTTTTTCTGGTGCAATTCTCAATAAGTTTGATGTGTCACATGACCCTCTTAACATTGGAAAAAATAAAGTTGGATGCAAAATGGCCGACTTCAAAATGGCCGCCACAGTCACCTCCCATCTTGAAAAGTTTTCCCCCTCCCATATACTAATGTGCCACAAACAGGAAGTTGATATCATCAACATTCCCATTATATTTAGGTGTATCCATATAAATGGCCCACCCTGTAGTATTGAGTGTAGAGCTGTGCCTTTGCATATAGAATATAAACAACTCCACACAATCCCTTTTCCTAGTACTTACAATTAGAGAGTTAATGTGGATCAAGAGGGACCAAAATGGTTGCAGAACTTGTGCGGCTGTTGGCGGAGACAGAGACACCAGGAGGAGGAGGAGATGCTGCTGGTTGACTGGAGTGAAGACTCCTCATGCTTACTGATGATTATCCGACACTACTTCTCCAGTCCTCCTCCTAATTCACTATGGCTCTCTAATGTGTTTTGCCGGATGGTGCTTTTTTCTGTTTCACACTATGGACGGCAGAAAACAGCTTTTTGTGGACTGTCCATAAATGGTTTGGCAATCACTACTCGTCTTAGGACTTTGGTGCATGGTGCTTGTCTGGCGATTGATTCCTTGGGTAGCATATTAGTATAGTTGGATCAAGATTAAGGGGTCGAGGATAGCCCCATAGGATACAATCAAATAGTCATCATAGTTAAATACTGTCCTGTTCCATGAATTGGTTTAAGGACTACAATTTCTTAAGATACAAACTCAATACATTATCACTAAATGTTTGCAAAACCACAAACAGGCAGCAATACACATCACAGACATTGGGTGGTCACACATAGACCCTTATGGCATAGATGGCTCCCAATAGAGTATTTAGAAATTATGATTTAATTTTCAAGGCTGATCATCTTGCCAAAAGCAATAAAAGAGAGACACAAACTACTAAGTCACTAGAGATGAAGAGTAATTACGAAAAAGTATAGAGGGGTCAACCAAACAGTGTAGGCAAACAATCTAGGTCAGCACAAATCAATCGATGAACGGGGAGAAAAAGGATATTAACAAGGTGTAGGATATTAATCATCATAGATGGCAATGGCGACGACGGGCGTATTACTTTTGAAATAGGGCAACCAGTTCTCTGAATTATTGTCTGTCTGTGTGCACGACAAATACAATATGGCCGTGCTCGCCATCAAAGGCAAAGTAGAGGAACTTACAGATCAGTATGTTCAGGTCACAGAGTAGTAAACTTACTAATGCTAAAGTAAAACTTCCATAGTTACTCACCTGTCGAAGGTCCGGGGCCAAGTGCTACATGACGACCCTTTCCTACCGATCTTGTGGGAACATTTTGTTTGGATGCAACAGTGCAGACAATGACAGTGATAATTAACCAATGCTATTTATTTGACTAATACAGAAAGAAAACCAATCTATCAGTATATTTATATGAAAAAAACTCTTCTGTATCATACCCTAGCTCTGCTTCAACTCTGCTACATCATTCCTAAGCTCTGCTACAACTCTACTACATTATTAAAATTGCATGCCTATGACATCTTTTTCTCGGGTCCTAAGGTGGCAGGAGGTTGTTACCTGCCTCCATTTAGGGCAACAGCACAGCTATAAATCCTTGACACCATTTCTTAGTACTTCTATAAGTCTGAAAAAAACTCTGCTGCATTGTACCCTAGCTCTGCTTCAACTCTGCTGCATCATTCCTGAGCTCTGCTACAACTCTACTACATTATTAAAATTCTTCTTCATCCTTTTCCGACTTTGTTTCATCTTGATAACAACTGTTCTATATCATTGATTACAATTTTGCTACATGAATTGCCATAGTTCCAACTCTTCTACATAAGTTGCCATGGCTCAAACTCTGCTACATCAGTTGCTGTTGTTTCAGCCCAGATGCACTAGTTCAGTTCCAGCTGTGCTACTTCTGTCACCATAGTTCCGAATTGTGCGCTCTGCTGCGCCAACACCATCGCTCCGAGCTGCATAAGAACTCGTTCATCTGGACCAATGGCTTTGAAGAAGCATCCCACCAGGTGAGACATAACATTAGTATTAGTTTATAGATAAGTCCATTTCCCTTATATTACTATTTCTCAATTCTCCTGGTCTCCTGCATAGGTACCAGATGTTGGGTCACTCACAACCACTAATGGAATCCACAAGAGAACACAGCTTTCCGCTGTTCTGTAACAGCCGCCGAATTTGCTTTGTATGCTGAGTTACAATCCTTAACAATGCAGATTTAGAACTCTTTTCAAGTCTTGTGGCAAGCTGTGTGTCAGTCCCCATGGGCACTGTAATGGCTGCCATTAGTAGTTGTTATGTAGCATCCATTATTTGCGTCTGTGTAAGGGAGTGGGAACCACTGGGCTATTTTTCAACCCACTGGCTATGTAAGCACCATGTACCGTTAGTATCACTTTAGCATGCCCAGAAAGAAGAGCCATGCCAAACAGCATCATGACTTCAAACCATGACTTCTCATATCCTTATATTGCCTATTTTTTTACACTTCATCAGGTAGCAATTCATGAACATAGGGATTACAACCAGGGCTGGCCTTACCTGTATCCAACCAGTGGGATCGCACAGGTCAGAACACTTTTTACGTCTGAAGGGAGCGCTAATACGGTGTTTTGTCATCATGCGCCACCTGCCCTGATCAACTGGGCACACAGAGCTTGCACCCTTATTTAAGAAACTGGGTGTCAAACCAATGGAAATTGACAACCAATGGAAATTCAGCAGCTACAATGTATCCCATAGATAACTGATTAGGCATGTTATTTGGGCACTATACCAAAAAAAATATAGCAAATGGTTAGAAAAGCAACTGCTATTGGTGCTACATTTGGACCTTACTAATTGTTCTAATACCAGAATAAGTGATGTTGCTGTTGGGCATGAATTGTGTTTTGACCCTGTAGTTGGATCTTCTTCAGGATTGGGTTACAAAGTCAAAGCATATTGTGCACCTGACAATAATAGGTTTTTAACAGTGCCATCACATTTCCCTGTGTTTCTGCCCATACACAAAGACAAAACAATGCCAATAATAGTAGACATTCTTAGAATTTGCCATATTACTCCACAAAACAATCCATGGACCTGTTGGATGAATCATCGCTGCACGCAACTAGGCTTAGAATTTGACTCCTTCCCATTGGCTGGGTCGACCAAAAAGTGACTTCTAGACTTTTGTTTTTTACTGGCCTGAATTGCCCAAATTTACTTCCTTAACATTGTACTTTTTTCTTTTTAAGGAATGAGTCCAGTTTTTGACAACTATTTGGTTGGGAAGTCATAGTATTGGGTATTTTCGGTATTGCTAGAGTCTTTTTTTGTCTGAAGCCTATTTTTTAGCCTTTTTTGTTGTTTCCTAAGATCTTGTTCAATGTATTTGTCCACTGGTGGTGATTTTTTTTTTTAGCATTTTTGAAGCTTTTTTTTACTCTAATCTTCCTTTTGTTTTGTTTTTTAACTCTGTTAAATAATGAAGACATTCCTATCGGTTTTTCAAGCAAACATACTGTCAAGAGAGCTCTTGGATGTCTTTGGAGCCTTCCCATTGACTTGTATTGTAAAGTGTAGAAGATCTACAGGTCGGAAGCCACCTGAAGAATAGTCTGCTCACTTCTTTTGACCGCTTGGCCTTTTTGAAAACCTTTAAAAGACGCTTGAAAGACTAAACATGTGCACAGCGAGTTGTTTTTACATAGTCATTATTTGAGTATTAAGTTAGTGCTTCTTTAAACGGGTTTCAGAGTGGATCTTCTAGAAAAAGGCATTGTGTGCACATACCCTAAAAGAGCGCTGCACAAAGCACTAACCAACCTAACACTGACCCAGCTTCCCTCATCCGTTTAATAATTGGCCCTCATTAGGCTAATATAGGAAAATAGGTATTAATAATGGAGCATTCAGGACAAAGCCAAAGAGAAAATTAGAAAATCTTTTCTTTTGTTTGTATCTTCCAGACAATGGGGCATTATTTGTGTAGAAAATGAACTGGATGTAGATCCTTAGTCCATACATACGATGCTCATCATTCCTATTATATTTGCAGAAGTCAACAATCAACAGCCATTGACTTAATAGACTGTAGCCCATTAACAGTCAGACTCTACACAAAGCCTAGACTAATTTGTATGATGCTTAACACCGTTTTTCGCGTCTGATGGATCGCACTATTTCCATCACTATAATAGGCTTTTATTTGCGAGTAAAAAACCTAAAACTTGAATGTACACAGGATCAAAAAGGAAGCCCACACCGATGATGGATAATGCAATTCTGTGTGAGTGAAGCATGCTGCCAACAGAAAGCAGATTTTTAATCACAACCAAATGAGAGATTTTTCATTGGTCTCCAGCATTTATAATTCATAACTCTTTTATTACAGCTTGAGGCAAAACGAAAAGTTTGATTTTGAAAAAGACACATTTGAAGGAGGTGGTAGTGTGGGGGAGAATGTTGTGTGCAAGTCCAATGTGTCTTGTCAGGGGGACTGAGCGTTGTGCCAGAATTAATGTATTAAAACAATACAAAAAAAGACAATTTTTCCACCCTATATTGTATATTTTATTCTACTTGTACAAGACCTTCAGACCTTTACACAGGGGCTTATAGAAAAATCAGATTTGACCCCATTCCTTATTGACCTGGACATTCTTCTTAGAATTTTCACTTGCGTTATCTCTGATCTCAGTAATTTAACCCCTTAGATACCATCAGTAATAGTGACCATGGCATCTAAGTAGTTAGTCAGAAGGAGATTTCTTCCTCAGTCACTTTCTGCATGAAAGAGCATTAGTTCCTGCCAAAGTTTTAAAGTGTGGTATGTTTACCGTATTTGCAGATTTACTTTTGGAAAACAGTCAAGCATCTAAAAAAGCCCCATTATACCTCACCCCTATGACATTTTAAGGAAAGGCTTTCACTGGTCTCTGCAGATCCAACCTTCAGCTTTGACATGTCCTCATGTTTTGGACTAGACAACATGTCCTCATTGGAGGCCAGGAGGAGACTATCAGGCGGCCAGGCTGAAAATACCAGTGGCAGAAATTATGTGTCACGAGTGTGTCACGCCAACCTGGGAGATCTGGTTGTAGAAGATCACTGCGTTTTGTGAATCACAGGTTTTCCATTTAGCCAGTGTATTTGGATCCCATATTAAATTAATTTGGTTTCCTTTGGTGCTGAAGAGGTTAATGACTTTCTATGCTGGTCAGAAACATGTAGCTTCATTTCAGCTGGTTCTGATCTGGTCGTGAAATCTTCCTAAAAAACCTGGCCAGACCCTCTCTGTCCTGCCGTCGAAAGCTTTGCTTCCTTGCTCTAAGGAGACGCTGTACTGAATAGGAGTTTGTTCTTGCTATTGGAGATATATCTTCTTGTGCTGTGTGCTAAAGCTAAGTAGTTGAAGTTTTGAGTTGGACTTGTCATGTTCTGTAGTTTGCTGTTGTACGTGTGTGTTTATCTCCTGGTCCTTTTTCCCATTTTGTTTATTCCTCCCAGTCCCTATTCTCTTCCCTATTGTTTGTTAGTGGTTTTGTGTCATAGAGGTTTTCTGTTATCCCTATTGTGTCTTTGTGTCTGGTTTACCTTTCATTAGTGTTCCATGCCTCATGGGATGGGGGAGGGGACAGATTAGGTTTTTTACAGGAGCACAGTAAGGTTGGAGTCTCTGGCCTCTCTACCTTTAAGAGTACCCCTGGGACAGGAATAATTAGGGTTCCAGCTCCAGGGACAGTTTGAGGCCCTTCTACCTTACTGAAGACCATAACAGCGCGACATTTTCATTGGTGCAAAACATTTTGGATCTTGGTATGGATCCTAAACATTTGCAAGACCTGTCGCTTGAAGGGTCAGACCTGCAATCTATGGTCTCTCAGCAGCAGACTGTTGGTCTGGTGTGCAGTCAGGATGAACAGGAACCTAAGGGGCCCTCCAGAGTAGGTTTTCTGGGGGGCGGGATAAATTTATGGTGTTCCCTGAAGCCTGCAAGTTGTATTTTAGGCTTCTTCCTTGGTCATCTGAGAGTGAGGAGCAACAAGATGGGATTATTTCTCTCCTGCAAGAGATCCTCAATTCTGAGCCTTCTCATTTCCAGCAGACTCACTGTCTCTCCAGTCTTTTGATGTTTTTTTGAGGCTTTCAACCTCCTGAATGGAGATCTGGACTGTCTCTCCCTTGCTGAGTCTATGTAAGCTCGAGCAGGGAGATCAGCTGGAAGAGGAATTCTGCTCAGAGTTTCGTAGATGGAACAATGACACCCGGTGGAATGATCCTGCTCTTAGGAATCAGTTTTGTCAGGGCCTGTCTGAAAGACTAAAAGACGCACTAGCACTTTCCAAGATTCCTGAGTCATACACATTGATAGACGCCTCAGGGGTAGACCTGTCGTGACTCCACCCCCAAGGTAGTCCCTAAAACTGAGGTTCTCTTTGTGTGCTCTGAAGAACCAATGCAGTTAAGAGGGCCTCCCATCTGTATGAGTGTTTTACGGTTCGCCACAAAACAGGTTGTATTTTTATGTGGCCAAAGGGAGCATTTCATTGGGGTCTGTCCTTCTTTACTTAAAGCACAAAAATGTCGGAAAACTTCTCACCCAATGTTGTGTTTAGGATAACAACCTTGGTGTATATATCTCCTCCGCATGTGTATCTAATTTTTTCTTACCCGCAGAAGTAGTTATTGGTATGAAAACTGAGAAAATATCAGTTCTCTTGGTAGTAGGGTGAGGGCCAATATGGTGGATGCTTGGTTTGAAAGGGACCTTGGTCTTTCCTTTAGTACTCTGGCAAAGCCCGTCTCCATACTTGCATTTGACTTTGAGCCTCTTGGTCAGGGAAATTTTACGCAAATAGTGAATGGTGTGAACCTGCACACAGGGGCTTTCCACAGGGAGCTCCTTTTTTGTTATATCTTGGAAAGTCTCCTTACTCCTATTGTGCTGGGTCTTCCCTGGTTGACTAAACATAATCCAGTCATAGACTGGCAGGCCAGAGAGATTATTAAGTGGGGTGATTTTTTCAAAATAATTGCCAACCTGCTACTATCTCTAGTGTCTTTACTAACATCATTCCATCTTTCCTGTCAGATCTTGCGGAAGTGTTCTTTGAAAAAGGCTCGGAAGAGCTGTCTCCTCATCGTGTGTATGACTGTCCTAGGATTAAGAACGTCAAAGCGTATACTTTGTCTCGGAGTTTCCCTTGGGGTCGGAGTACTGACGATGTGGTCCCTATTTTGTAAGAATGGGTGGTCGTCTCGGCAGTGTGTTCTGAATTTGAGAGTGAGGTATTGAAGGCTCAGGGGGATGCCTCTGCTGGTCCTTGAGGGAAATTGTTTGTACCTGTTCATCTGCGTCTTAAAATTTTGAAAGCGCGTCATGACTCAGCTCTGGCTGGTCACCCAGGTAGAAAGGCGAACTTGGACCTCCTTTCTCGTCATTTTTGGTGGCCAAGGATGCACAAGGATGTAGTTGACTTTGTGTCTCATGTTGTGTCTGTGCACGTTCCAAGACCCCGCATACTTGTCAGTCTGGGGCTCTTTTGCCATTGCTATTTACCTTTGATAAAATTGTTATCTTATTTGTGGTGGATAGGTTTAGTAAATTGGTGCACTTTTTGCTTTACCAACTTTCCATCATGCCAAGACAATGAGATCATGAAGCTTCACAGGGTTCCCTCCAATGTGGTGTCATATCGTGGGCTCCCATTTGTATCTAAATTATGGAGGACATTTTGTGCTAGTTTAGGGATGCATCTATCCTGTTCTTTGACGTTCCATCCTCAAACATAAACGGCCAGACTGAATGCCTAAACCAAAGTTTGGAAACTTACCTTTGGAAATCTGTTGATTTCAAATTTCACCAGATTTGCGAATACAAAAATTGCAGTTTTTAGCATTACCCTCCAAATAAATGTATGAAAAGATTCAAAATTTTCATTTTTCAGTACCGAGCCCCAACTCACCACAGACCCCATAAAAGTTGCATGGTCTTACTCTATGGAAGTTTTGCCGTTGCCTTCACACTTCATAAGGCAGATGGCAAATAAACTTTTTTCAGCTTTCGTTCTAGAATTGTGTTAATTGTATTTGGTAAAACTATGGGATATCAATTTCTTTCGGAGCTGATACGTATCAGCTAATTAGAACATTTTAAATAGCTTTTTTTTTATATTCCTCTGTACAATGAATGCTGTAAACATTCTTATCGCGCAAGATATTAAAAAAGACCTTTTGTCTACCTGAAGAAAAACATCTGGTCGTCATAGAAACTTGGAAACAATTACCTCTGTCTCACTTTATTTTTACATACGGTATATTATTTTTTATTATTTATATGATTAAAAAAAACCTGAGCTTTTGACGTTGACGAGATTCTGCTTTTCTTTCCATAGACTGCAGATTATATGGAAGGAATCCAGCAGCGTAATTTCCTAATTATCATATTTAACGCTGCCATCCAGATAATTAATGAAAACAAGAATTCTAATTAACATAAGCAATAAAAACTGAGGCAAAATGTAACGATTTTGCTCTCTGATGTAAAATCTATAACATTACCTCCTCACTAGTGATGAGCGGGTATACTTGTTGCTCGAGTTTTCCCGAGTATGCTCGGGTGATCTCCGAGTATTTTTGGCATGCTCGGAGATTTAGTGTTTGTCGACGCAGCTGCATGATTTGCGGCTACTAGACAGTCTGAATACATGTGTGGAATTCCTAACAAACAGGCAATCCCCACATGTAATTGAGATAAAGCTCAACCGAAGCAGCTTGTGGTGTGTGGAAGCACGGAACTCACATAGTCTCATGTGCAAACAATGGAAAAGGAAGAAATGCTCCAGCTTCTGATTTGATCCAAAAATGTATTGATTAAAATATGGTGAAAAAAGTCATGATAAAACAGTTTGTATGTATGCTAGTAGCAGCAATGCGTTTCGAACACAAGAAAAGTGTCCTTTCTCAAAGCAGTGGCTCCTGGCAGCTCCACCACTACCACCCGTTTGTAATATTTGTGTCTTCTGATGTGGCTGTGAAGACTTTGGACCCCCTCAACCTTCATGACCCAACTGCAAATCTGTACTCCTAACTCTCACCCTGTCCATATAAGTGAGTTGTGATTAACTTATTTCTGAATGAGCCCTAAAATAAATTCCTTTATTGGACCCAAGACACTGCAATGAAATCACTGGCGTAACTTGAAGCTTGTTGGCTCCAATGCAAAATCTCCAAGAGTCCTCAACTATCCCAGGTCTAATATTGGTCTTCTTCTCATATGGGCCTATACAGGCTTGAGGGCGAGAGAATGACTATAACCCAACCCATGCACCAACTATGTCTACCTCCCAGTATAGACCGAGATCAGAACCAAGTGCTTGGAATGGTTGTGACTCTCTCACCAGTCGGGAGAGCTGACTGCTAGTCCATGCATTGCGTTTTGATCTGAGTCAGACTTATACAGCTATACAGAAGATACTATCAGTTGACCAAGCAGCAGACTACAATGACTACTCCTTCGTTGACTACTCCTTCATGAACTTTTCCTTCAATGACTACCCCTTCATTGGCTACTCGTTCGATGACTATTCCTTCATTGACTACTCCTTCATTGACTATTCCTTCAATGACTACTCCTTCAATTACTACTCCTTCATTGACTACTCCTTTATTGACTACTCGTTCAATGACTACTCCTTCATTCACCATTCCTTCAATAATAAATAATCTTTATTTTTATATAGCGCTAACATATTCCGCAGCGCTTTACAGTTTGCACACATTATCGTCACTGTCCCCGAAGGGGCTCACAATCCCTATCTATATGTTTTTGGAATGTGGGAGGAAACCGGAGTACCTGGAGAAAACCCACGCAAACACGGGGAGAACATACAAACTCCATGCAGATGTTGTCCTTGGTGGGATTTGAACCTAGGACTCCAGCGCTGCAAGGCTGTAGTGCTATCCACTGAGCCACCGTACTCCTTCTTGGACTACTCCTTCATGGACTACTCATTCAATGACTACTCCTTCAATGACTACTCCTTCAATGACTACTCCTTCATGGACTTTTACTTCATGACTACCCCTTCATTGGCTACTCGTTCAATGACTATTCCTTCATTGACTACTCCTTCATTGACTATTCCTTCAATGACTACTCCTTCAATGACTACTCCTTCATTGACTACTCCTTTATTGACTACTCGTTCAATGACTACTCCTTCAATGACTACTCCTTCAATGACTACTCCTTCATTGACTACTCGTTCAATGACTACTCCTTCAATGACTACTCCTTCAATGACTACTCCTTCAATGACTACTCCTTCATGGACTACTCATTCAATGACTACTCCTTCAATGACTACTCCTTCATGGACTACTCCTTCATGGACTACTCATTCAATGACTACTCCTTCAATGACTACTCCTTCATGGACTACTCCTTCATGGACTACTCCTTCATTGACTACTCCTTCATTGGCTACTCGTTCGATGACTGTTCCTTCATTCACTACTCCTTCATTGAAGATGCTGTCCAAGGTCCTGAAGGCTCCTCTAGCTCCACACAAAGAATGCTAAAGTTTTTTTTTTCCCCAGCATTGCGCCTATTTTCTGAAAAGCCGTTTGAGCTGACTTATCCATCTAGAGTAAATTAAACCTACCTGCGCTGTTTATTTTCCTCCTACTGAAATGAATGAAATGTCAAGTATTCTTTTTAGCAAACACGCACGTGTCTGGCTGGGAGAATTTCGGCGTCGTGCGAGAGATGTAGAGTTTATGCAGACAGACCTCGCTAGACAAACTCACTGCAGCTGTCAGGATTGTGATGATGAATGGGAATTTACCAAGTCAGGTATTCTGTGCTCGCAGTGTGATGAGAATGCAGGCCGGCAAGAATATGACCTAAGAATAGAAAATACAGTCCCCACTTAAACTGCAGCACTATCTCCGGCAGAAAGAAACCTCCGAGATGTTCTAAAAGCAACGAGCAAATTATTTCTATGTGAACGGATATAAAAAAATAAGAAGTGAACTGGTCCATGAGGTCATACAACGACAAATAGTGGGAAAAAATAGCAATTTTATATAAAAAGAGTCCTCCTTGGCTACTTTCCTCCAGTAACAGCGCCACGTCTGCCCACAGGTTGCAAAAGATATTGCAGTTTGGCTACATTAAAGGGAGCTGCAATACCACTCACAACCTGTGCACAAGTGTGGCACTGTTATTGGGGCAAAGCAGATTTTTTGTTTCTAATCCTTTTGACCTACCGTATATTACTTGACTAACAATATCTAACATCGTTATCATGCCTTGATCGTCTGTTGTGGTAGACTTAAGGCATCACTATTCACATTAGCCAGTTGGCCCGTTCCAATATTCATCTAATGTTTAGTCTAAATCTAGAAACACAGACTGCATTTATTAATCTATGGTACCAATGTATTCAGTGGCCCCGTACAGGGCCTCAGAGTCAGTCCCTTACATCCTATCCGCATTCAAGATGAACAAGTCAATTCGCCCCTTATACAATTTGCTACAAATTTGCCCACAAAAAGTCACATACGCCAAAAATTGCTTGATTCACTCAAACACATATACTGGTGTTTGATCGCCATTTTTCTTGATTCTTACAAGGTCAGGAAAGAGGTTAAAAATAAAAAAAAAATATTATACTCACTTCCCTCCTCATCAGACGTCTACATTACTAACCTCATAATCAAAAGTAAGAAGATACACAGAGGAAAAAAGTCCTTTAATTGAAAATAAATAAACACTGAGAAAAGAACACTCCCCACAACAA
The DNA here is from genome assembly GCA_033576555.1 of Oophaga sylvatica. Lineage (NCBI taxonomy): Eukaryota > Metazoa > Chordata > Amphibia > Anura > Dendrobatidae > Oophaga > Oophaga sylvatica. The sequence continues at coordinate 114,746,467 of JARQOD010000007.1, read as the reverse complement.
CCCTCTTTTACCTATTTATTAATGTAAAAATAAAAAATTCACAGTATTACTCACCTGTCTGCCAATAATCCATATGTCCCATGATGTGCTCTAACTCTGCTACATCTGGATGCATCGTTGAGAGGAGGCATGGTGCGACCGCTCAGCCTGGCATCCAGGATACACTAAGCTGACAGTGGGAACACAGCTGCATGTGACTGGCGGTAACCTTAATGACATCATCGCCAGTCACATATAGTCACATTCTCACGCTCAGCTCAATGTATCCTTATGCCACGCTGAGCGGTCACAATATTGGCACCGCTCAGCGATGCAGCCAGATGTAGTAGGTTTGGAACACGTCGTAGGACATATGGATTATCGGCGGACAGGTGAGGAATACTGAGATTTTTTTAATTTTTATTTTATGGTTAATAAATGCGTAAAGTAGGGTTTTTGTGTGGGAGTGTTGTTTTCAATTAAAGGACTTTTTTGCTCTGTGTGTCTTTATTACTAGGATACACTAAGCTGACCGTGGGAACACGGCTGCGTGTGACTGGCGGTAACTTTATTGACATCATCGCCAGTCACATACAGCCACATTCTCACGCTCCGCTCAATGTATCCTGATGCCACGCTGAGCGGTCGCATCATGGCACCGCTCAGCGATGCATCCAGATGTAGCAGGGTTGGAACACGTCATAGGACATATGGATTATCGGCGGACAGGTGAGGAATACTGAGATTTTTTTAATTTTTATTTTATGGTTAATAAATGCGTAAAGTAGGGTTTTTGTGTGGGAGTGTTGTTTTCAATTAAAGGACTTTTTTTCTCTGTGTGTCTTTATTACTTTTGACTATAAGATTAGCAATGTTGACCCTGCCAAAACCCCAGTCAATGAGCTCAGGGGAACTAATCATATGTATATCTCTACTGACTCTGCTCATACTATATAAAAAAAATTAATAAACTATTTTTTCATGGATAAATCATGAGCTGCGGAGATAGTCATGGCCTCCACGAACCGGAGCAGAAGAAAGCAAAATGAATTTCATGCTCCTTTTTATGCTGCTCATAATGGTTTATGATGAATCCCTACATCTCAGATGCAGAGAGGGAAGATGTAGCTTCGGGGAGAGTTTGCTGCAGCGAGAAGGATGAGGTGTATGGGGAGATACCGTCAGCAGCGGTGATGATTACTGTCGCTAGATTTAGCTGGGGGCTTTGATTCGCTGGGTCACTAGGGTGCTATTTTGCAGAAAGTAATGGCTCTTTCCTTAATTAATGCATTAAAACCATGACTTGTCGAGGGCGCCTACAACTTTAAAATTACGTCTGCCAAAAAAAAACATTGCGGAGCGTCCTGGGACTCTGATGTAACAGATAATCAATATCGGCGGATGAAAGGAGCCAAGTGCGCAAAATATCTATATCATGAATCATGTATCAATGAGCCGCTGATAACGCTCTGCCACATTTCTATACAATGCCATACAATAGATGTGCCAGATTCTCCGCGGCTCATGCATTTTACGCTGCTTTTCCCGAGGTGAAGATTCTTCACGCCCAACACGTCCTCTCTCTATGTGTTATTAGCATTTCAAAATGGATCAGATGCACTTTGCTGGGAGGAATATCAAGTGGACTTAACCCTTAGCGTAGTCTTCCTTCCACTGTCTCAGATACATTTAAGGTGGCACGGGGATTATATTTCTAATTGGATGAAATTTTATATGGTTTTTCTATTAGTCATTCTGTTACATGCTCATATTGTATAACTAGAGCTCGCTGTTGTCAGTCATGTTAAACCTAATATCAAATGATACCATTAAAGGGCATCCGTCAGTAGGATAAATCGGTCATAGGAAGCTGAATAGAATGACACCTTAATATCTGCGATCCGACGTCTCATTCCTGAGAAATCCATGTTTTTCTTAATATGTAAATGAGCTGTTAAGATCTACGGGCCGGACATAGATCTCCCTGACAATCTGCCTCCAGAGATTATTATGAAAGAAGACATTTACAGTGTGAGACATGTAGATCAGGAGATTGGACTGTCAGTCATTACATGTCTCACACTGGTAACGTCCCCTTTCAGTTGAAATAAGCAGATTCTCGGGGAGATCTATGTCTGGCCCATAGATCTTAACAGCTCATTTACATATTAAGAAAAATGTGTTTTTCTCTGGAATAAAATATTGGATCACGAAGGAGTATTACTGTTTCGTCCTGCTCCTTAAGTGTGCTTAATGCTTCTTATGTAAATAGTCGTTGTGTAGTTATAAACATTCAGTGGTACTGCTACATAACCTTATGTATTACCGCTAATACTTATGGTATTGCCACATTCAAGATATGTTACCATTATGTATATATATGATTACCTATGTCTTGGGTTCCTTTGTATAATATTGTATTATGTAATGTGTTTGATGGTCTTTACATACTGTATGTATAGCTTAGGGAAAGTTAAGTGCATCCTTTTGGAACAATAGAGGAGGGCACTTTAGCATATAGTTTCTATACCTGGGGTAAGTGTAGTTCTGTTGTGTGCCACTAGGTTGGGGCATACTAGTGGGCCTTGGTAGGTCTAGCTGATAGGTAGTTCATACAGAGTTAAGTGTAGGAGGGGCTGCCGAGTAGTAAGACAGGAGCTTGTAGAAAGTTAGCTCAGACAGGGCCAGCATGCCCAAGTGTCCACAAGGGCTTAGGCCCGGACAACAGGCAGCCACACAACTTTTAAGTACAGCAACCCACATTATCCACGGCCGCTGCTTAGTCTCGCAGTGGGCCTGTACAGGAAGAAAGATGTGGCATCTTACCGCCTGGGCCAATGCTCTTAAGGCAGAAGTTGGCTGGACCAAGGAAGCGAGGTGAGCTGGAGCTTCAACGAGTTCGGTACAGAAGGGCCGGATGCTTCACCGGGGGGCCACCAAACCTAGTGATTGATTAATTCAGTTTTGAGGCAAAGCAGGCTGAAGGAATTGTCATTATAGTGAGGTCAGGCCTGGAAGGAACTGGGAAGCAGTCTAGTATGGTCCGGTCCGGGCGTATACTGCACAGAAGTGACAGCAAGGCAGGGAGAGAAAAGGAAATGAACGAAACACCTGTTGTGCCTACTGTGGATGTAAAGTGTGAAGAGTTAAGTAAAGAGTGTGTTCAAGTTATTCTGGACTGTGTCTACATTACTGGGGTCACCTGGAAGAGGGACCGTCGGTGCCTGGAAGGTGCCCAGGGGAAGTGGAACCAGGAGATGCCGGTACTCCAGAGGGAAGATCAACATTTCATGTAGGGGAAGGGCTGGACATAGATTTTACGGTAATCCAGGTCACGACTATAGTCTTGTCCCTCCCTTACAGTAGCTCTATGTCAGAAAGGCAGATGATACAAAGTGGAAAAAACCCTTTAAATCACTTATACAATTTGATTTCCCAAAAGGAAACTAATACTTTATCTCCTCTACTTACAATCTGCAGATAACATTATATGAAAGTATTCTCTAAGATAACATAGCACTATATATTTAGCTTTGAAACAGCGCCCCTTTGGACTATGGGTTGAGTCTGGTATTACAGCTTAACCTTATACAGGAGATTGTAGCTAATGTTCAATACCAGACACAACCAGTGGATAAGGGTAATACTGATTCCGACAAGAGTAGATCCTTGTTACTCTCTCAGACAATCTTTTTCAGAAGAGTCACTTTAAAAAGAAAAGTTAACATTGCTTATGGGATGTCAGCTGCCAGATGACAATGACGGGAAGTGATTCAAGTGGCATGTTTGGCAGAATGATTCTCAGTATAGAAATTCCTTTAAAAAATCAGCAACGTGACAGCTCAAAGCAGACAGAATGTCATACTGACATCGCTCTAGACACCATGCGGTAGGAACTGCAAGCTGCTCATATCAGGACCTTTCGTTTCTTCATGTGCTTTCCCTGTTCACATACTGTACTAATAAGGGATAGGAAGTTTTTTAAAAATATCTTTAAAATGTTAGGGCTCAGCTGGTGAGGAGGATTCTCAAAGATGTAGGTATGAATGAAAAACATGGTCTGAGAATGTTGATGTGTAGCAGTGTAGAACAGCTGAAGTGGATATGTTGGATGGTAGCTTGAGCAATGTGGAATAACAGAGCTGCATAGGCTAGATCACACCTTGGAGCGAGGAACAGCAGAATTGGATGTGCGGATAGCACTTTGGATGTGGAACTGAAACACTGGATGCACTGGACATCACCTAAAGATTGGTACAATTTGGATATCCTGGATGGGATTTTGGTCATGAAACAGTAAAGCTGAGTGTACATGATGGCACCTTGGAAGAGCAGAGCCGAGCATGCAGACACGCACCTTTTAACACAGTCAAATATGCAGATGTGCACTTTGGAACAGCAGAGGCAAATGTGCAAGTTAATACCTTGGAACAGGAGATTTTAGTGTCCAGACAGGCACCATGGAACAGCAGAGCCGAGTGAGCAAATAGGCAACTTGAAACAAGCGAGCTAAGTATACAGACATGCACCATGAAAGAAGAGAGACAACTGTGCCTTGGAACAGACTAAAAAGAGGCCCAGCAGAACAGCAGAGTTGAGTTTGTCACTAGTCCTACTTTAGGGTATATGCAGCCAAGCCCAGTGATAAAACAGAGCTGGGCTTGACGTAGAAAAGCAGCGATGTGGTAGAGGTTTCAGTGCCAAATACTCAAATTGTTGATAACGCCGTAGCACTGTTCTATACTTCTTAGAAGGCTTTTTGAGCTGACGCATGGAAGTAGAGAGAGCCAAGTCCGACCGCGGAGAAAAAAGAACACACATTGTGTTTTGTACACACAAAATAAAATGTGTATACATACTTATATCAATCACGTACTTTATCACCTTGAACAACAGCGCCATTTTCCTATCCCTAAAAGATACAGTTTTTACTAGAGATGAGCGAGTCAGTCAAAATTGGAATTTGCCTTGTCGTGTGGATTTTTCATGAAGGAAGTCATCCTCTGCAAATTTAATGTCTTTTTTTTTCCAACATTTTGATTGTCCTTTAACTGCGGCCACCATTTTGCTTAACCCGTCCTGACGCAAATTCCAAAAAGTCTGAATTTATAATGAATTCGTAAAATTCGAGTAGAATTCAACTCCACTTGAATATATTCACTCATCTCTAGTTTTGACCAAGGAGGTGTGGCTTACAGATCCTCTGGGGCGTGTCCTTAGGCTCCTTTGAATTATTATCCTGTGAGCACTGCCCCCTTGGTACAGACCATGAATATGAACATACAGATCAGCCATCATTATGACTACAATCTACTGGTGTAATTATATAGATATTAAGCCCAAAAATAATTTTAACTTTAAATAATATAATTTATAATAGAAATATCTGGAATATTCCATAAACTTTCCAATTATATTTTATTACCCTAAATTGTAATACAAAATAATATATAATGCTTCCATTTTTTTATTCAGGACTTTAAAATCTGTGAGTCTGGAACATTTCATCTTTGTAGCCATCTGATTTCATTCTCAACCATTTTTCAGAAAAGAAAAAAAAGTTTGCATTTTTTTTCTGTTTTCTATTCAAAGCGCACAAGTCGTCCTCCGAATGCCAGGTGCAGTCATTTATATTCTGCAGGCCTGGTGGAGAAGACATTGGGGCAGCTCTGAATGTGAAGATTCTTTTTTTGTTAATCCTGTGTTCCCGAGCCTCTATCTAGCCTTTTATCGTCAACTCCAATGACTTCCCAGTTGGAAAATTTCAGGACCTAACACTCTAGAAGGACTTTTTGTAGCCGTCTATAGATCAGAAGATAAAAATATATATATATACAGTGGATAAAAACTCATGCAAGGAAAACAAAAAAGATTCAAACGTACAAGGTTAATAGTATTTCCAATATATATTCTAAATCAAAGTTTTGCAGTTCTTGTATATTTGGAAACAAATATTTATATCTATCTATCATCTATCTATCTATCTGTCTATCTATCATCTATGTATTATCTATCTATAGTGGGGAATAGAAGTATTTGATACACTGCCGATTTTGCAAGTTTTCCCACGTAAGAATGGAGAGATCTGTAATTTTTATCGTAGGTACATTTCACCTGTGAGAGACAGAATCTAAAAATAAAAAACAGAAATTTACATTGTATGATTTTTACATAATTAATTTGCATTTTATTACATGAAATAAGTTTTTGATACAATAGAAAAACAGAACTTAATATTTTGTACAGAAACCAAGTTTGCACACACTGCAGCAGGGATTTTGGCCCACTCCTCCATACAGATCTCCAGATCTTTCAGGTTTTTGGGGCTGTCGCTGGGTAACATTGAGTTTCATCTCCCTCTAAAGATTTTCTATTGGGTTCAGATCTGGAGACTGACTAGGACACTCCAGGATCTTGAAATTTTTTTTCAGAACCACTCCTTAGCTGTCCTGGCTGTGTGTTTCTGGTCATTGTCATGCTGGAAGATGCAGCCACGACCCATCTTCAATGCTCTTACCAATGGAAGGAGGTTATTCGCCAAAATCTTGAGATACAGTTGAAATTAGAAGTTCCCATCCACTATATAAAAAGACACATCTGTATGTTTTTCTCAATATCTAACATGAAATCAGAATAAACCTTTCCCGTTTTAGGTCAATAAGGATTACCATAATTATTAATATTTGCCAAATGCCAGAATAATGAGAAGGAGAGAATGTTTTAAGGCATTTTTTATTACTTACTGCAAAGTCAAAAGTTTCCATACATTTCATTAGTATTTTGGTACCATCGCCCTTAAGCTGAATGACTTGGGTCAAACGTTTGTTATCTATATCACGAACACCGCACTGCACTTGCTCACTGAGCCAGTGTGCGTATCCTGAATAAGACAGACTGCACTCAAAGATACCTGTGGAGCGGGGCAGTAGCGGTGAAGACTAACAGGACCCTAAGCACGTGACTGCCAAGGGGCGGCGCCGGCCACAGGTCTCTCAGAGAAGGCAGTAACAGACAGAGATTGTTTCAGGCCAGAGGACCTTAAGCACGTGACTGCTGATGGGCGTGGCCTAAGCTCCAGAGAGCTATGAGCAGAAGGAAAACTCCTAGAAGGGTAACTACGGGACAGAGTTACCAAGGGGCATAGACAAAACGGATAGTCAGGATAGCCAGGTCATACACAGAGGGAGCAACGCAGTACAAGTGGAGCAGGCAGAGAATAACCAGAACATAGCCAAGGGATCAGAAAACCAGAACGGGCAAATACACAGTACCAAGACAGTAGACAAACTCACAACGAAGAGACGGACCGGGTCAAAACCAAACAAGCAACAAGATCAGGCACAAGGCACAGGCACACAGGAGGTCAACTAACTCAGCCGAGGGCAGGAGTATAACTGACACCAGACCTAGGTCAAGTGGCAACTAAATAGCCGCCCTCTGCCAGAGAGAGGCTGAAACCATTAACCCTAGTCTGACCAGGACAGGGCAAAGACAAAACCCCGTCCTGGGTCATGACAGTACCCCCCTCTCAACGGGGGGCCACCGGACCCCCGGGTTTCTCAGGACACCTGGCATGAAAGGCCCGGACCAACTGATCCGCATGAACAGATCGGGCAGGAACCCACGACCGGTCCTCTGGACCGTAGCCTTTCCAATGTATCAAATACTGAAGAGCACGACGGACAAACCTAGAGTCAAGAATTCGTTCCACCTTGTACTCAGACTGCCCATCTACCAAAACCGGTGGTGGGGAAGACAACGATCCTTCCCTACAGGACCCCACAGGTTTCAAAAGGGCCCTATGGAAAACGTTGGGAATCCATAGAGACGGGGGGAGACGCAACCGAAATGCCACCGGGTTAACTGCTTCCGTAATTTCATAAGGACCAATAAATATAGGTCCAAGTTTCGCAGAGGGGACCTTGAGCCTTATATTCCTAGTAGATAACCATACCTTATCCCCAACCTGGAACACCGGCCCCACAGACCGTTTTTTGTCAGCAAAAAACTTATATTTAGACTGAGCCTTCGTAATGTTCCTTTGGACCTCCTGCCATAACTCCCCCAACCGCTGTATTGTCCCATCCGCCCCAGGACACCCAGAGTCCAAACGGGAGAACTCCCCAAAATGTGGATGAAACCCATAATTGCAGAAAAAGGGAGATGTGCCCATAGACTGGTTAGTGCGGTTGTTAAACGCGAACTCAGCCAAAGGTAACGCAGTACACCAATCATCCTGTCGGGCTGAGGTCAGGCAACGCAGGATTTGCTCTAAAGACTGATTGGTCCGCTCAGTCTGCCCATTAGTCTCTGGATGATAAGCGGATGAAAAAGACAGATCAATACCCAACCTCTTACAAAATGCCCTCCAAAATCTGGAAACAAATTGTACCCCCCTATCAGACACCACATTCAAGGGTAACCCATGCAACCGCACCACATGCTCAACAAACAATCTGGACAACGTTTCTGCATTAGGTAAAGCCGACAAGGGTACAAAATGTGCTTGTTTACTAAACCTGTCCACCACTACCCAAATGACGGTACTACCCTTGGAAGGAGGAAGGTTGGTGATAAAATCCATGGACAAATGGGTCCATGGTCTATCAGGAATTGGCAGTGGCACCAATTCCCCGGTCGGCCGGTTATGGGGGGGTTTCGCACGGGCACATACCCCACAAGCAGACACAAATTCCCCAACATCAGAGGCTAAAGAAGACCACCAGAATATCCTAGAGATGGCCCTCCGGGTAGCCGAGATTCCAGGATGTCCACCCAGAACTGAGTCGTGGAATTCCGAAGGACCCTGAGACGAAATTGAACTGGTACAAAAAGTTTATCCACCGGCTTAGCCGGAGGGGCAAGAGACTGAGCTTCCCGAATCTCCTGCTCCAACCCAGCAGAAACAACTGCCACCACCACCCCAGGCTGAAGAATGGAGGATGGAGGTTCGGGGGGAGACACCGGATCCAGACTGCGTGACAAGGCATCAGCCTTGACATTTTTGGATCCTGGCCGAAAAGTGATGGAGAACTGGAATCTGGAAAAAAAAAGCGACCATCTTGCCTGTCTAGGAGTCAACCTTTTAGCAGACTCAATGTAAGCTAGGTTCTTGTGGTCCGTAACCACGGTAATAGGATGGACAGCACCCTCCAAAAAATGCCTCCATTCTTCAAAGGCCAACTTCACGGCCAGAAGTTCTCGATTCCCAACATCATAGTTTCTCTCCGCAGGAGAGAATTTCTTAGAGAAAAAGGCACAGGGTCTCAAATTAGTCAAAGTGGCGGGTCCCTGGGACAACACTGCCCCCACCCCCACCTCCGAGGCGTCCACCTCAACAATAAATGGTTCAGACGGGTCCGGTTGAATAAGAACCGGAGCAGACATGAAACATTTTTTTAAGAACTGAAACGCCGCCACCGCTGCGGCTGACCAATTCTTGACATCAGCCCCCTTTTGAGTCAGATCTGTGAGAGGTTTAACTACCTGCGAGAACCCCCTTATAAACTTGCGATAGTAATTTGCGAATCCTAAGAAACGCTGCAGAGCCTTCAAATCACGAGGTTGTACCCAATCAACAATGGCCTGCACCTTATTAGGATCCATGCGATACCCCTCAGCAGACACAATGAACCCCAGAAATGACAGTTCCTGAACGAAGAATGAACATTTCTCTAGCTTAGCAAAGAGACAGTTCTCCCGGAGCCTTTGGAGAACTGCCCGAAGATGATCATTGTGAGTTTGTTTATCAGGCGAGTAGATAAGAATGTCATCCAAATACACAACCATAAAACGCCCAATAAAGTCAGAGAACACATGATTAATAAAATTTTGGAAGACTGCTGATGCGTTGGTCAGACTGAAAGGCATGACCAAGTTTTCAAACAACCCTACAGTAGTGAGAAAAGCAGTCTCCATCCACCCTCACCGGACCCGGATAAGGTTATATGCCCCCCGCAGATCCAATTTTGAAAACCACTTAGCCCCAGACAACTGGTTGTACAAATCAGGAATAAGTGGGAGGGGGTAAGTATTTCTCACAGTTATCTTATTTAACTCTCGAAAATCGAGGCATGGGCGCAAACCACCGTCTTTTTTCTTAACGAAAAAGAACCCCGCCGCCATGGGGGAAACAGAAGGATGAATGTGTCCCTTACGAAGGCTCTCGGAAATGTATTCTTTCATAGCAGCCCGCTCGGGACCCGAGAGGTTACACAAGCGGGCATTGGGCAATTTAGTACCTGGAACCAGGTCAATGGCACAATCAAATGGGCGGTGTGGTGGTAAAACTTCAGCCTCTTTTTCAGAGAAAACGTCCGCATAGTCCTTCAGGTACTCCGGAATACCTTCCAGACCAACGGACGACACAGACACAGTAGCAAGACATCTTTCAGAACAATTAGATCCCCATTTAACAATATCACGGGAATCCCAGTCAATAATCGGGTTATGCCGTTGCAACCAGGGAAACCCTAACACCAGGCCAGCAGAGAGGTTATCCAAAACAAAACATGACATACGCTCCTGGTGAAGGGCCCCCACCCTGAGGGTGAATTCTTCAGAGACAAAATGGACACCGTCCTTGGTGAGAGGTGTAGAATCAATGGCCATTATTTTTATAGGAGTCTCCAACCTAACTGTCCCTAATCTACAGCTGGCCACCAGCTTAGAGTCAATCAGGTTCAAGGATGACCCACAGTCCACAAAAGCTGAAGTAAGGAAAAAGCAGTTCTTCACACCAAGTTCCACCTTTAACAGTATCTTAGAAAATGAAGGAAAGGGTACCTGAGAGTCTGAGTGACCTCCACGATGATCACCCAGACTCAGTCGCTTGTTAGTCGGTGGGCAGGAGGGACAGTTCTTTTTCCAATGTCCAGGATCACCGCAGTAAAAACACAGCTTTTCTAAACGCCTCCGTCTCCTTTCTTTCTCTTTGAGGTCGATGGCTCCCATCTCCATGGACTCCAATACAGGACTGGCTCCCCTTCCACTGGAGAAAAATGGTGTCTCAACCTGCATCACACCTCTCGCCCGCAGCCTGCGATCCATTCAGACGGCCTGCGTCATGGCATCCTCCAGAGAATCAGGCGGAGGGTGAAGTGCCAAGGCATCTTTCAGACGTTCAGACAGGCCTCTACGGAACAAGCCCCGGAGGGCGGCATCATCCCAACAGACCTCAGCAGCCCAGCGTCTGAACTCTGAGCAAAACCACTCGGCTGAGTGCTTCCCCTGACATACACTCATCACCATGTCCTCAGCCATCAGCACTCGATCAGGCTCATCATAAATATGCCCCAGGGCCTCAAAAAATGCATCCACAGTCATTCTCTCAGGGGCAGTGGTAGGAAGGGAAAAAGCCCAAGCCTGGGGGGCTCCCCTTAACAGAGACATAATGACCCCCACCCTCTGACTTTCTTCCCCAGAAGAGTGCGGTCTTAAAGAAAAAAAAAGCTTACAGCCCTCTTTGAAAACTTTAAATTCCTTTCTATCTCCGGAAAAGGTATCTGGTAATTTAACCGGGGGCTCTGGGGAAACCAATGTAACATCTTGAACCCCTGTCCCATGAGCACCAGATGATAAAGCCCCCTGCACAGTGTCAGCCATCAGCTGCTGAGACTGAGACAGAGCTCGTTGTTCCTCATTCAGTGTCTGAGACATCTGAGTCAGGTGCTTTACCTGCTCAGAAAGGGCATACATAGGATCCATAACACACACAGGAAGAAAAAAAAAAAAAAAAAAAGGTAGCGGTCAGAGAATAACCAGAACGTAGCCAAGGGATCAGAAAACCAGAACGGGCAAATACACAGTACCAAGACAGTAGACAAACTCACAACGAGAGACGGACCGGGTCAAAACCAAACAAGCAACAAGATCAGGCACAAGGCACAGGCACACAGGAGGTCAACTAACTCAGCCGAGGGCAGGAGTATAACTGACACCAGACCTAGGTCAATTGGCAACTAAATAGCCGCCCTCTGCCAGAGAGAGGCTGAAACCATTAACCCTAGTCTGACCAGGACGGGGCAAAGACAAAACCCCGTCCTGGGTCATGACAATCTACTTCCACAAGCTTCTCACAATAGTTGGTCGGAATTTGGGCCCATTCCTCCTGACAAAACTGGTGTACCTGAGCCAGGTTTCTAGGTCGCCTTTTCAGCTTTTCCCATAAATTTTCAATAGGATTGAGATCAGGGCTTTGTGATGGCCGTTCCAAAACATTAACTTTGTTATCTTTAAACCACTTTGTTACCATTGTGGCAGTATGCTTCGGGTCTTTGTCCATTTGGAAGACCCATTTCTGGCCAAGCTTTAACTTCCTGGCTGATGTCTTGAGATGTGCTTCAGTATTTTCTCATGATGCCATCTATTTTGTGAAGTGCAGCAGTCCCTTCTGCAGAAAAACGACCCCAAAACATGATGCTGACACCCCCATGTTTCACAGTTGGGATGGTGTTGTTAGGCTTCCAAGCTTCTTCCTTTTTCCTCCAAACGTAACGATGGTCATTATGCCCAAAAAGTTCAATTTAAGTTTCATTAGACCACAGGACATGTCTCCAAAAAATAAGGTCTGTGTTCTTGTGTGCATTTGAAAACATTAATCTGTCTTTTTTATGCTTCTTTTGGAGTATTGGCTTCTTCCTGGCAGAGTGACCTTTCAGCCCATGTTGATACAGTACTTGTTTCTGTGGATATTGACACAATCTTACCAGCTTCCGACATCATCTTCACAAGGTCTATTGCCTTTTTTCTTGGGTTGATATGCACATTTCGGACCAAAGCACTTTCATCTTTGGGACACAGAACCCATCTCCTTCCTGAACGGTATGATGGCTGGACTTTCTAGTAAGTAACAAAAATGCCTTAAAACATTCTCTTTCTCTCATTATTCTGTCATTTGGCAAATATTAATAATTATGGTAATCCTTTTTGACCTAAAACAGGAAAGGTTTATTCTGATTTCATGTCAGATATTGAGACAAACATGCATATGTGTCTTTTTATATAGTGTACTAGCTGAAGAGCCCGGCGCTGCCCGGGCATAGTAACTACAGTTAGTTATAACAAATTGTAATGATTTTATATAACATTCCCCTCTGGCAGTATATATTACCTCACACATACAAATAATATACAGCTCATGTGACTGACATGTGGCTTATTTCCCTATATGGTCATATTAATGTCCTGTCGCAAAATAGAAGCTGAGCTGTGATTGGTTGCTATAGGCAGCCTGATAATTCTCCAGCCAACAGAAAACATTCCCCTCTGGCAGTATATATTACCTCACACATACAAATAATATACAGCTCATGTGACTGACATCTGGCTTATTTCCCTATATGGCAAATTTATAACAAATTGGTCTTGTAGTTTGGCTGGTTATTAATCAGATATTTATTTTTAAAAGATAAAAATACCAGACGTGTGTGTGTTTTTAATGCGCGCAATTTTGAACACGTGGGGTTAAAATGTCAACTCAAAACACAGCCTATGATGCTCCCGGGGTCGAGACGTGCGGGTGTGCAAAATTTCATGCCCGTAAATGCAGATTCCTATGCCGGACATACACACAAGCATTCAGCTTTCTCCCCATTATGTAGATAGGGCCAAAATTGTTTGGCGATTTGGAACATGTGGGGTTAAAATTTCCATTCAACACATAGCCTATGATGCTCCTGGGGTTGAGATGTGCGGGCATGCAAAATTTCATGCCCGTAAGTACAACGGTGCAGATTCCTATCCCGGGCCAAAATTATTTGCCGATTTGGAATGCGCGGGGTTAAAATTTCGACTCAAAACCTAGCCTATGACGCTCCCGGGGTCGAGACGTGCGGGTGTGCAAAATTTCATGCCCGTAAATGCAGATTCCTATGCCGGACATACACACAAGCATTCAGCTTTCTCCCCATTATGTAGATAGGGCCAAAATTGTTTGGCGATTTGGAACGCGCGGGTTAAAATTTCGATTCAAAACATAGCCTAGGACGCTTTCGGGGTCGAGACGTGCGGGCGTGCAAAATTTCATGCCCGTAAGTGCGAAGGTGCGGATTCCAATCCCGGACAAACATACCCACATACATACACACATACATACATTCAGCTTTATATATTAGATGTACACTTTTGGTTTCAACTGTACATGATCCCATCCATACTTTCTTCAATACGGTGCTTCATGGTTGGGACAGTGTTCTTTTGGTTGTACTAAATCTTCTTCTTTCTCCTCCAAACACGGCAAGTGGAGTTGATACCAAAAAGTTCTTTTTGGTCTCATCTGACCACATGACCTTCTCCCATGCCTCCTCTGAACCATCCATATGGTCATTGGCGAACTACAAATGGGCCTGGACATGTGCTGACTAGTGTTGAGCGATACGATACCGCAAGTATCGGGTATCGGCCGATATTAGCTGTATCGGCCTTTCGATACTTAGCTCCGATATTTTCCATATATCGTATACCGGAATCGGATTTGTCACTGTCAGTGTCCGTCGGTCGGGTCTGTCAGGAGTCAGCGGCACTTACCTGGCAGAAGATCTCCGGCGATCACGGGCTGGACTGGTTGATGGCCGCCATCATCTTTCCCCGGCGGTCACATGCAGTTTCTCGCGATAACTGCAGTGACTGCTGGGTAATCCCGGCCGTAAAGCAGTCAGTCCGATGACGTCACCGCCGGGGAAGCAGGTAATCAGCTGTGCTGCGTCGAGATGACAGCCTCTGCCTGTCATTGCGATGTAGCAGAGCTGGATCGTCGTGGGACTGTCGTTATGGACTGCGTCGGACAGGTGGTATACTGTTGGTTTGTTTTTTTTCTTTTTTTACAGGAGATCGATGGCGTCGCAGGAATGAGAGAGTAATAAAAAAAATGAAAACTGTGTTGTCTCTTTTATTTCATTAAAAGACTTTTTTCTTGCTGTATCTTTTTTTTTATACATTTAAAAACGTTGGGATTAATAATGGATCGGTGTCTTATTGACACCTCTCCATTATTAACCGGGCTTATTCTCACCGTGCAATCAACGGTGACATTAACCCCTTATTACCCCACTTGCCACCGCTACAGGGCAGTGGGAAGAGCCGGGTAAAGTGCCACAATTGGCACATCTTTTGATGCGCCAAATGTGGGGCTGCTGTAGCCTGGTATTATCAGGCTGTTGAGGGCCAAAATCCATGGGCCTTGACAGTCTTTTAATACCAGGCCGCAGCAGTCTGCATTTTACTTGGCTGGTTAACAAAAATAGGGGGACCCCTACGCCGTTTTTTTTTTCGAGGGGATCCCCTATTTTGTTAACCAGCCAAGCTAAGCAGACTGCTGTGGCCTGGTATTATCAGGCTGGCAAGGTCCATGGATATTGGATGCTTACCAGCCTGAAAAACCAGGCCTCAGCAGTCTGCTTCATCTGGCTGGTTAACAAAAATAGGGGGGACCCCACGCCAATTTTTTTTCGAGGGGATCCCCTATTTTTGTTAACCAGCCAAGATATGCAGACTGCTGTGGCCTGGTATTATCAGGCTGGCAAGCAGGGTCGGACTGAGGCACCGGGACACCGGAGAAACCTACGGTGGGCCCCAGCTCCTGCGTGGTGGGCCCTGATTTGAAAGGATAGGTCACGGGGCAGAGGGGGGGTGGCTCCGGGGCCCGCGCTCTGAGGGGGCCCACCCGGAGCTACGATACAGTTACATTCTGCGGCAGAGCAGGGAGAATCGCTCTCCCTGCTCTGCCGCCCGGAAGCTATGGGGCCTGAACAGGCGTTGGGGGGGCCCGGTGCCAGCAGTGGGCCCCCCACCCGTCATCGGAGGGTCAGCTGTATCGGCATCCAGCCGATAAAGCTGACCGCATAGAGAGAGAAGGAGCGAGCGCTCCTTCTCTCCCATAATCCCCCTCTCAGCGTATGACAGCGGGCGCAATAACATCACCTGCCGGCGCCCGCTGTCAGACGCTGAGAGGGAGAACAGTGAGCAGCACAGGAGCCGGGAGGTGAGTATTTTTTTTATTTTTTTTTTAATGGGGGTGCAGTCGAGTCCTGGCTGGAGAAGTCGTCATGTCGGTGTGGGCCAGATGGAAAAGACATGAAAAGTGAACAATTCCATTAGAAAGAACATCAGCGGTAAGTCATTATCTGTACCTGTGCTGTAATCTATATGTTCTGTAGGACTGGTATTATTTAACACAGACCATATGGCGGTAATATCATATTGTCTTTTTATATATAGATTATTTTGGCCAACAGCGCGGTCATTTGCTGAGGTTCTCTGATATGGGCCCACTCAGAAGTTTTGCCCCCACTAAACCAAAACCCTAGCTACGCCTATGGCTCTCTCTCTAGTCTTTCTTTCTCGCTCTCTGTTCTTTCCTTCTCGCTCTTGTTCTTTTTCTCTCTGTTCTTTCTTTCTCTCTTTTCTTTCTTTCCTCTCTTTCTTTCTCTGTTTGTTCTTTCTCTCTCGCTGCTCTTTCTTTCTTTTCCTCAGTACCAGCCACTGTGCCCTCATTACCAGTCAGTGTGATCAGCAGTGCTAAATGGTTACGCTTGGGGCGAGGATATGGGTGTGATTAGCTGTGAAATGGGTGTTGTCGGGGCGTGGCCTAAAATTTTCAGCGGCGCGCAACACGCGCCGCAGCCTTTAATCCTCTTTCCTGTCTTCCAAATTTGGGAGGTATGCTGTATGACCTCCCTACAACTTCTGGCCATGCTCCTGATGAGCGCGACGGATGGTCTCGTGAGGGATCTCCTCCCACACCTGGACTAAAGCATCCACCAACTCCTGGACAGTCTGTGGTGCAACGTGGCATGGCCTAAAATTTTCTGCAGCATGCACAGCGTGCCACAGCCTTTGTCCCTCTTTCCCTTATTCAAAGGTTGGGAAGTATGATGTTGGGCCGCAAGAATATATTTTCTCTGGTGGGCCCAAGGTACTCCAGTCCGACGCTGCTGGCAAGGTCCATGTATGTTGGCTCCTTAACAGCCTTAAATACCATGCCTCAGCAGCAGGGGCGTACATATAAATCATGGGGCCCCATAGCAAAAGTCTGAATGTTCCCCACCCCCCCAAAAAAAAAAACCCAGAGGCATTGTAAATGTAAAGTGCCAGCACAGTGAGGGAAGTTGAGTCGCACAGAGACAGGGGTTTTGGGGGTACTCGGCACCGATCACGTCGACTTCTATGGGGGATGTCACGAGTAGCACAGCTCGGTCCGTGACCTGGGCGATCACTGGAATGTGGGATATTTCCAGGGGATGATAGAATGTTCGTGTAGTTTGTCGTGACGCCACCTGTAGTACCTGGTCAGGGTGTCCAGCGCTGCTGTGCAGGTCCTCTGGAAGGGATGGTGTAGTGCAGGTAGGTGATAAGTCTTCTACAGGTAACACGCTATCCTTCCAGGGCAGATAGATGTGAGATAGAGCAATGGTGCAAAGTGATGTAGCAGAGTGGACTATGCGACGTAGTAAGAAAGCAGGAAACACTTCAAGTTAAACGTTGCATAATAAAATTTTTAATAATAACATTACAAAAGTGCAAATGGTTATATTATGTGACATTTTTGTTTCTGTCATACCCTGATATGTGTTACATGTGTGTTATAAATACATATTCAACAAAAGTGCAAATAGCATTAGTGCCGAAGTCGTGGAACTTCTTAGGACTACCCCCACCGGGGTAACTTCACAGTGTCCTTTACTTGTGCTTGTGGAGGACCCGCTCCAAACCTCCAACTGTGGTCTTGGGTGGGCTGCAAGACTTTCCTTGAGCAGACCTCACTTTCGGCCACACCAAACGGGTTTTTAGTTTCTGAGGTAGTTGAAAATAGTGCACAGTTAAGTTTTTTGTAAAACCAAGATGGAGCACCGAAGTGCCAACTATTTACAGAAAAGTTTGTGAGCCAGTACAGTTCATGGCTTCAAAGTTCAACATTTTGATTACATTGAAACACCATTACCCAACCTGGGTATATAAAGGCAACAATAAACTTGTTCTTCTGAACATTCACCCGTCCGGGTACATCAAACCATTACCCAACCTGGGTATATTAAGGCAATAAACTTCTTTTTATGAACATTCACCCGTCCGGGTACATCAATAATTTAACATTTACATACAGAGACCCTGTCCGGTTATTTAGACTTCTTTGGCTGGCCTCTTACAGGTACCACCTGGTACTCTCTGGAGCTTGCCAAACATCCGTGACAGGAGGGTCACCCAGACCTGATGACGTCGTGTGGCCTGTACAGTTACGTCGTGCCCGCTATCTGGGTCTGTGTGGCCACCTCTTTGTCTCCTCCGGGTCTGGAACCCTATGTCCCGACTGACAACCCCAGGGGGCCTAACAGGCGCCGGTACGGGCCAGCTATCATTATCAGTCCATAGCTGGGCTGCTGAGAACCGAGCTTGGGGATTACGGCGTGGTGGGCTGTGCAGAGCCTGTGGGAGCTGAAGCTCGGAGTCGTCAGTTCCTGACACCTGGAGTAGGGCACCTGAACATTAGGGTACATCCATTGTAACCATGGGTGTAGTCACAAGTCCTGCAACATCTTGTATTAAACTTCATACAAGCATGCTGAAAAGTTCACCACTGTTTGAGGAACAGGACAGGAGACACAGCAGGCCAGAGTGAAACATTCAAGCACTACAATAAATCTCCAAAGCAGGTTCAGGATCTCTTCTCTGTACCGTAATTCCTCTGCAAACATGGATTCACCAAACAGCAGGTTTCCAGAGTCCAAAAGTGTTCAAGGTTCCTCAGTAGGGAATAGCTGGAGTACAAGTCCAAGGCTTCCAGGAGTCAGGTCACAGACTGACTGAGGCTTGATTCAGGAGCACTGATTGTTCAGCTGAGGCTGCTTAAGAAGCAAGAGGAAGAATCAGGGCGGGAACATGAAAACTGGAACTCCATATTAACTGAGGGCAAGAGCTGCAGAAAGACAGAAAGCAAAATGGCCGACGGAAAACTGAGTTTCAAGGAACATGTCAACAGAGACAAAGAACCTTACATTACTCCCCCCTTAGGGACAACCTCCGGATGACCTCAGACCAGGCTTGTCAGGGTACCTCTGATGAAACTGGCGGAGCAGGCGAGGAGCATTTACATTATTGACTGGTTCCCATGAGTTGTCCTCCACTGGGTAGCCCTGCCATTTAATCAAATATTGCAACTGATTTCTGTACAACCTGGAATCTAGAATCATTTCCACCATAAATTCTTCCTGACCATCGACCAGCACTGGGTCAGGGCAAGGAGAAGAATGTCCAGGAAACGTATTGGGTGTTGCAGCCTTTAGTAGGGATACATGAAAGACAGGGTGGATTCTCATAGTTCTGGGCAGTTGAAGACGACAAGCAACAGCACTTATAATCTTTTGATCTTATAAGGTCCAATGTACTTATGTCCCAATTTAGACGATGGAATCTTTAATTTAAGATTTCTGGTTGACAGCCAGACCAAATCTCCTACCTTGAAAGCTGGTGCAGGTTTACGAAATTTATCTGCTGCTTTCTTGTACCTTTCCTGAGCCAATTCTAGATTTTCCTTTAGAAGATCCATATTCTTTTGTAAAGAAGTGATTCTTTCAGCCACTGCTGGCAAGGGCGTATCTATGGGAAATCGAGGAAGAATGTTAGGATGATAACCTAGATTGGAGTAAAAAGGAGACTGCTTAGTGGAGGCGCTCTGAGAGTTGTTATAAGAGAACTCAGCAATGGAAGTAGATCCACCCAATCATCTTGTAGGTAGCAGATAAAGCAGCGGAGATACTGCTCCAGGGTTGATTGGTTCGTTCTGTCTGTCCATTAGTCTGGGGATGAAAAGCAGAAGAAAGGTTTACTTTAATGTCCAATGCTGCACAGAAATTTTGCCAAAACCTTGAAGTGAATTGCACCCCTCGATCCGAAATGACCTCATCCGGTACTCCATGTAAGCGAAATACATTCTTAATCATCAAGTCTGATGTCTGTTTTGCAGTGGGTAAGCCGACACAAGGGATAAAATGAGCTGCCTTTGTTAGACGGTCAACCACCACTAGAATGGTGTTCTTCCCTTGAGAGGTTGGTAACTCCACAATGAAGTCCATAGAAATGGATCCCCACGGGCGGGACGGGGTGGGAAGAGGTTGCAACAGACCAGTTGGTGAGGAGCGAGGTGTTTTGCATCTTGCACAGACTTCACATGAAGTGACATAGTTTAAGACATCTTTCCTGTAAGTGGGCCACCAAAAGAAACGAGAAAGAAATTCTTGTGTCTTTAGAATTCCCCTATGCCCAGTATCTTGGAATCGTGGATGAGTTGCAATACTCTCAATCTGACTGTTTCAGGTATATACAGACGTTGTCCCTGAATCCACACACCATTCTTAAAGACAAGACTTACATCCCTTGGGGGTTGAGCCAACAAAGAATCCGCATGGTATGCTTCCTTGATGTCCTTAAGTAGGTCTTGATTATGAATCACTCCCAGGAATCTAGAGTCAGGAAGAATAGTCTTAGGAGGAGTAAGTGGACGTGTCTCTGCTGAATGAATCCTAGAGAGTGCATCAGCCTTTCCATTGCGCGATCCTGGTCTATAAGAAATGACAAAATTAAATTGGTTTAGGAAAAGATTCCAGCGAGCCTGGCGAGGAGTCAGGCACTTAGCCGACCTGATAAATTCAAGGTTACGATGGTCTGTCAGGACGACTATTTGCTGTGCAGCTCCCTGAAGAAGGTGTCTCCATTCCTTGAAGGCGGCAATAATGGCCAACAATTCTCTATTGCCCACATCGTAGTTCCTCTCAGCCGAAGACAACTGCTGGGAAAAGAAGGCACAGGGATGCAAGACATTCTTCTCACCTGTTCTCTGAGAGAGTATAGCTCCAACGGCACAGTCTGAAGCATCCACCTCTATTATGAAGGCAAGCTCGGGGTTGGGATGTACTAAGATAGGTGCGGTGGTAAATTTATCCTTTAAACAGGAAAATGCTTCCTGAGCTTGCGGGGTCCAGGAGAACCTAGACTGTTTCCGGGTAAGTTGGGTGATAGGTGACACTACCTCAGAAAAATTCTTAATGAAACGTCTATAGAAGTTGGCAAACCCGATGAACGCTGCACCTCCTTCACATTTCTAGGAATTGGCCAATCCTTGATGGCTTGGGTCTTGCTTCCATCCATACTAATCCCTTGCGTAGATAGTTCATACCCCAGAAATTGAATTTCGGTCCTATGGAATTCACATTTTCCCAAACTTGATGTAGAGATGGTTTTGTCTTAGGCGTTCTAAGACCATTCTCACATGTCCATGATGTTCCTCTGTGGAGTTAGAAAAAATTAGAATATCATCCAGATAAATCACCACAAATGTATCTAGGAGATCCCTGAAGATATCATTCACGAAGTGTTGGAAAGTGGCTGGGGCGGTACTCAGACCAAAAGGCATAACTAGATATTCAAAGTGTCCATAGCGTGACCTGAAAGCAGTCTTCCATTCATCCCCAGGTCTAATACGGACCAAGTTATAGGCCCCACGGAGATCCAGTTTAGAGAAAATTTTGGCATGCCACACTCTCTCCAACAACTCTGGGATTAAAGGAAATGGATAACGGTTTCTAATAGTAACCTTATTGAGTTCCCTATAGTCTATGCAGGGTCTCAGAGATCCATCTTTCTTCTTCACAAAGAAGATGGGTGCACCTGCGGGAGATGAAGAGGGCGTATGAAGCCCTTGGCTAAATTTTCGTCTATATAATCCTTCAAAGCTTTTAGCTCGGGCCCCGCTAGGGGGTAGATCTTACCAAAAGGTATCTCGGCTCCGGCAATAATTCAATTGGACAATCATATGGACGGTGAGGAGGAAGCTGATCAGCGTTCTTCTTGTCACATAAATCCACATAGTCCTGGTATACAGCTGGTAGTTCAGGGACTGACATGGTTCCTTTAGGAACAGAGCAAGCTGAAACTCCTTGACTCATCTGTTTCTCCGGAAAGTGTAATTCCTTGGTCTCCCAGTTAATCGTAGGATTCTGCGCCTGCAGCCATGGTAGCCCTAGAATGATGGGAAAGTGGGGAGAAGAGATAAGCAAAAAAGACATTTTCTCCTGATGATCTTTACCCATAAGGACCCTCAAAGGCTCTGTTTCTTGATCCACTGGTCCAGAAGTCAGTAGAGAGCCATCCACAGTCTCCATCTGTACTGGAGTAGCCTTCTTCACTGAACGTATCCCCTGTTTCAGAGCAAAGGAGATATCCATAAAATTTCCACTTGCTCCTGAGTCGATCATAGCAGAGCTAGACACCCAGACTGAGTCAACCCAGATTTTGATGGAAAGGAAGCAATGAGAATTGTTTCTTTTACAACTCAGCTGGGAAACTTGAAAAATTGCAGCGTTTATACCGTCATTGTCCCCAGAACTAACAGAGTTTAAGTCCGAGAAATCAAGATCTCTTGCAGCAGATCTCTCTGGAGCCTGAGGCTCGGAGATGACAGAGCTCCTCTCGCAACACTCACAGTGAATGACTGCTGCAGTAGTCTTACGAGAACGGCTGGGGCAGTTTATAATGAAGTGCCCTGACTTACCACAGTAAAAACATAGATTTTCCTTTATACGATGTTCTTTGCGTGCATCACTAACCCGTCTTTGTAAAGAGTCCACCTGCATGGGTTCAGGTTCTGGTTCCCTTGTGATCCTACTCAAAGGTTCCTTAGCTGAGGAGGGAGGTAGTAAAAGGTTAGTGCGATTATTTTCAAACCATCTCTCTTGTCTGCGTTCAGTCAGACGAGCATCAATACGGATATAATAGTTAATAAAGTCACCTAACGCAGTGGGAGGGTCGGCACGAGCAAGTTCATCCTTAATCAGTGGAGACAACCCTTTCCGAAAAATAGATTTTTTAGCGGAAGTGTCCCAAGTGGTATCAAGAGCCCATCTCCTGAAATCCAGGGCATATTCGGCTACTGAACGCTTACCTTGGCGCAAAGTTAACATGGCTGCTTCAGCTGTTGCACCTCGATTGGGGTCATCAAACACCTGCCCCATGGCTGAAATAAAAGCATCAAGGTGATTCAAACAATCATCCTCAGTCTCAATCAGAGGGTTTGCCCACATCAAAGCCTTATTGGTAAGCAACATGATTATAGTAAGCACTTTGGATCGTTCAGTGGAAATTGTGAAGCATGTGCAGAGAAAAATAAATTGCATTGATTAATAAATCCCCTGAATTTCTCACGTTCACCGCCAAAACGAAAAGGAGGTAATTTGGGGATCCCAGAACTTGGGGTTATGGCAGGAGCCTGGGCTCGTTCCTCTAGAGCCTTAATCCTGGCTCGCAATTCCTGGGTAGTCTGTCCAAACACTTGCAAATTATGATTAGTGAGGTCCTGTAGGCTTGCAAAACGGGTTTTTAAAGTCTGTACATCTGAAAGGATTGTATCAGTCACTCCGCAAAGTTCCTTTATGCGGGCCTCCATCTTCCAGATCTTTTAAGGCAGAGGTGCTGGAAGGAGAAGAGGAAAGGAAAAAAAAAAAAAAAACAATAGTGTTTACCTGTGGTAACACTCCAGAGTAAAATATTAAGGGAATGCGCTCACCTGGAATGGTTGTGAGAAGTCACAACCACTGTCATCACATAAGGTATTAAACGGACATCTGATATCCACAGTCACAGCAGACACGGCTTTCCCAGACCCAGCAGACACTAAACATTGGCTCCTGAATCTTGTCATGTATAGTGTACAGTTCCTATAGCGTCTTGTGCTTGGGTGCGAGGAAAACACAGGAGACATAGGTTGAAATTAAATGACTTGTATTACTTCATACAAGCATGCTGAAAAGTTCACACAGTTTGCAGGAACAGCGACAGGAGACACAGCAGGCCAGAGTAACTTCAAGCACTACAATAAATCTCCAAAGCAGGTTCAGGATCTCTTCTCTGTACCGTAATTCCTCTGCAAACATGGATTCACCAAACAGCAGGTTTCCAGAGTCCAAAAAGTGTTCCAAGGTTCCTCAGTAGGGAATAGCTGGAGTACAAGTCCAAGGCTTCCAGGAGTCAGGTCACAGACTGACTGAGGCTTGATTCAGGAGCACTGATTGTTCAGCTGAGGCTGCTTAAGAAGCAAGAGGGAGGAATCAGGGCGGGAACATGAAAACTGGAAACTCCATATTAACTGAGGGCAAGAGCTGCAGAAAGACAGAAAGCAAAATGGCCGACGGAAAACTGAGTTTCAAGGAACATGTCAACAGAGACAAAGAACCTTACAATTTACATACAGAGACCCTGTCCGGGTTATTTAGACTTCTTTGGCTGGCCTCTTACAGGTACCACCTGGTACTGTTCTGGAGCTTGCCAAACATCCGTGACAGGAGGGTCCACCCAGACCTGATGACGTCGTGTGGCCTGTACAGTGACGTCGTGACCCGCTATCTGGGTCTGTGTGGCCACCTCTTTCATCTCCCTCCGGGTCTGGACCCCTATGTCCCGGACTGAACGAACCCCAGGGGGCCTAACAGGCGCCGGGTACGGGCCAGCTATCATTATCATGTCCATAGCTGGGGCTGCTGAGGAGACCACTGAGGGAGGCTGGGGAGATTTACGGCGTGGGGTGGGCACTTGTGCAGAGGCCTGGTTGGGGGAGGCTGAAGGCTCGTAGGGTCTGTCAGTTTCCTGACACTCTGGGGAGTAGGGGTCGCACCTGGTAACATTTAGGGCGTACCATCCATTGTAACCCCAGTGTCGGGTGTAAGTCACCAAGTCTCCTGGCAACAGGTCCCTCCCCGGGTGTCCTTCTGGGAGGTAAGCCTCCACGTCCCGCCGGGTTACAAAAACTTCTAAATAAAGTCCAGGCTCCTGGATGAAGCCCCAACCACCTTTTAACTTAAAGTTTCGTACTGCACCCTTACGCCGCGGCTCCCTCACCGTACTTTTATCCTTTCTCATACGTGCCTTCTCTGCCAGGTCCTTCTCCAGGTGACGTTGCCGAAGCTTTTGGGATTCTCGCTGCTCCCTTTGTCGCTCTGCTTCCCGCTCCCGACGTCTCCACTCTTCCTCCTGACGCCGGTTGTAATTCTCCTCCACCAGCATCTCCATGTCTCCACCATCAAACGCCAGCTTACGATGTACGGTTTGCGGCAGCTCTCCTGGCGCCCGCC
>JARQOD010000007.1:114677382-114721276 GCA_033576555.1 Oophaga sylvatica | reverse complement strand
TGTACTGACATTTTAGGTAAATTTTAACGCACAATAAACAACAAAAAAAAGCAGAAACCAAACAACAATTGCTGTTTTTTGCACCATTTTACTCTATTTGCAACTTTTTTTCTGCTTTTCAGTACATTATATGATAAAATGAAGGGTGTCATTTAAAACTAAACCTTGTCCCATAAAAACAAATCTTCATATGGCTATGTCGGTGGAACAAAATATATATATAGTATATATATATGGAAGAAAAGGTAGAAAAGAAACCTAAGAAAAAGCTAAAAATGGCCTGGTTCTGAAGAGGTTAATTATAATGTTATAAGAAGTTTCATCTTA
Organism: Oophaga sylvatica; assembly: GCA_033576555.1. Lineage (NCBI taxonomy): Eukaryota > Metazoa > Chordata > Amphibia > Anura > Dendrobatidae > Oophaga > Oophaga sylvatica. The sequence continues at coordinate 114,720,949 of JARQOD010000007.1, read as the reverse complement.
AGCAATCTAGATCACATTAGCTACAGAAGATTACATTGCAATCACCGTCTCCCCGGCCTTACTGTCAGCGAGCTGTCATATAGCCCGACGGTGAGAGATTCCCTTCACCGTGCCGTGCTGGAAGACGTACAAGTGTTCGGTACAGAGTCTCGGAGGAGCCTGGGGAGGCAGAGGCTCCATATTCAGGTCTTTCAAAGTGACAAAGCGGAGGAAGCAGCTGGGAATGGAGTGACATCGCTGCCGAGAACAACTGACAAGCAAAACTTTAAAAACTCCCAGTTCCTCTATGTATTACAATCTGCGGTATCAGAACTGTATATAAAACACAGGGACAACTTTTCACAATGGATAAGTATTCACATGAGCATTGGGGTTTGAGTGTTGTCCGATCCATCTGACCAGAAGGATTTTTACCAGGTAAAAATAAAAATTATTGAGTCTGTAACAGCGGCAAACTAAGATCGTGAATAGGGATGAGTGAACCTGAACAAGTATTGGCATGGCATGGCTGTGATTGGCCGGCACCACCTGTGATCCGGCTTGTATAAACGTAAAAGTGTAAAATAAATTTAAAAAAATATATATACAGTATAATTTAAAAAAACACATGGGATTCTCCCTAGTTTTAATAACCAGCCAAGGGAATGCAAACAGCTGTGAGCTGGTCTTCTGCTGGGAAGGGCCTAATATCAGTGGACGTTCCTAGCTTATTAATATTAGCTTTCTGCTTTGCCTTATCTGGTTATTAAAAATGGTGGGAACCTAAAAAAAATTACATGGGGTCCCCCCATTTATGTTAGCCAGCTAAGGCAAAGCAGACAGCTGGGGACTGATATTAATAGGCTGGAAGGGTCAATGGATATTGGCCCCTTCCCAACCTAATAAGACCAGATGTCAGTTGCCCCAGAAATGGAGCATTCATTAGAGGCAATCTCTGTCTCTGTCTTCCAGTGTATGGAGCCCCGGTCAGAGGACTAGAGCCGCAGCCACTGCCGAATCTCACACTGTACTCCACCACATCTCGCGGAGTGATGAAATGATGAGTGGTGGCATGAATGCGAGTGACTTATGGAACCCCGAGATTATAATCCTCTAAAATAATAAAGTAATGGTAACATTTTATTTTTAGTCCATTTAGTTGATCTTTAGGCTGGACTATCCCTTTAAGGACATGTATTGCAGCTTTAGCAGCTTGAGAGGAGATTTCTGCTCTTCTCTCTTTAATTACCAAACAAAGTCTTAGCGCCTTACACTGGTAGAAATCCCTGTAGATGGAGGATCAGACTCTGTATTATCACAATGGATACAGCACATTGTTTATATGGCACTGCTGGGACATTATTATATGGAACTACAGCTGAGAACAGAGGAGACGTTCCTGCAGAATGGAAACATTATGGAACCTGAAGACATGATATCACCAGAATCCAATAATGCTACAAAGGAGTAAAAAAATAATATTTCCAATAAAATAAAGTAATTTTCTGGTAATTCTAAGAGCATTACATATGAAAGTAATGGTACGGCTGTCTCCCAAGAAAAATGACTCCTTTTTGTGTGTCTCTGATACACAAAAAATTAGTTCCCCCTGCTCCCATTTTTATATAGTTGTTCAAGTAATCAAAGGAAACCTGTCAACTCATATTTACACCACATGTGGAGGTAGTAGTATGGCTGTATAGGAGCTTGTCTCCCCAAAAATATGATACTTTTTTGTAGAGATCTGATGTGCCAGTAATGAGAACACTAGAGTAGAAGCCATATGCAAATCAGGCTGGAATGCATTGTGGGTGTGTCCATATACATGGAAGAAACAGACACACCCCTGGTGCACCTCAAGCCTAATGTGCTTATGGCTTCTACTCTCGATTTCTCATTATTAGCACATTGGATCTTTGCTAAAAATGTATAATTTCTTCAGGGAGACAGTCATACCGCTACCCAATGGCATAACTAGAATCTGATGGGCCATGATGCAAAATTTGGTCCTGATCCCCTACCTGCAAATTGGTCAGATGTATGGTCTTTTGTAGCATTTTAAATCTTATAAACACATAATGCCCCCCCATAATGCAATATTGTTTCCCATCCTGTACTGTCACCCATCCTGTGCCCCTTTCAGTTATAACGTGCAACATCCTGGGCCACCTCCTGCGATTATGTCCCCCATTCTGGGCCCCTTTTTAGTGATAATATCCCCATCCTATGCCCCTTCCAGTTTTAATCTTCCCATCCTGGGCCCCTTCCAGTAATAATGTGAAACTTCATGGGCCCCTTCCTGTTGGTAATAAGGTCTTCCATCCTGGTATAATGTTGCACTCCTGTACCCATCCTGTAATAATGTTCAATGTTCTTCTCTCACATTATGCAACTTCATGGGCCCCTTTTTGTTATCATGTTCCCCCTCCAGGGACCCTGTCAGTGATAATATCCCCAACTTGTTCCCCTTCCAGTTATAATGTCTCTCTTCCTGGGCCCCTTCCAGTAATAATGTGCAACATCCTGGGCCCCTTCCTGCTATTATGTCCCTCATCCAGGGACCTTCCAGTGAAAATATTCCCATCCTGTTCCCCTTCCAGTTATAATGTCCCTCTTCCTGTGCCCCTTCCAGTAATAATGTGCAACATCCTGGGCCCCTTCCTGGTATAATGTCCCCCATTCTGGGCCCCTACCAGTAATGATGTCTATCATCATGGTATAATGTCTCCCATCCTGGTATAATATCCCTCTCCTGTGTCAATTCTGCAATAATGTTCAAAGTTCTTCTCTAACACATTAAAAAAAGCAAATGATTCTTCACACTTTCCCCCACTCCCATGATGCGCATTAATTACTTAGACAACCATATAAAAATAGTAAAACTTTGCCATTAAAAAAGCAGTTATCAAATAATAAGCAATAACAACTTAATTATCAATTGGTAACTGATGTTCTAGTCCAAGTTTTAGATAATACCAGTGAGAGCTCATAATCTGACACTGCATTCATGGATCATGAGGTGTTGTAAGAGGAAGACGAGAATGCCAGGGTCACCTAACCAGGAAGCTTCAACCCAACTGCTGTATACCGACTGGTCGTTTACAACGATTCCTGATCACTAGAGCTATACACAGGTTTCGTGGGCTTTTAGGATTTAATTTAAATCGTCACTGTCATTTTATCAAACTTTTCATAAATCAATAGTACAAGTGAAAATCCCTCATGTCTCTGTGTGTGCTGTATATGAGAGACAACATAGCAGCTAGTCTGCATCCACTAGCTCAGAGACAACTGAAAACTAGAGAAGCCTGCAGAGAGGTGAACTAGTGAAAAATTCAAGATGCAGTTAATATAATGGCCAGAAATAGTCCTATCCCTTGTGTACATACCTCTTATTCTAAAAAAGTCAGCATCAAAAATATTTATATTATTAGGGGCATTTTATTCATATTGTGAACCTTTAGGAACCTGTTCTTAGGAGATGGAGAAACACTTTTTAGTTAGGACTAGTGTTGAGCGATACGATAATGCAAATATCGGCTATCAGCCGATATTAGCTCTATCGGCCGATATTAGCTCTATCGGCCTTTCGATAATTCGTTTCGATATTTTTGTCTTATCGAATACCGGAATCGGAAGTTCCCATAATTCTTTGCGAGGCAATGTGATTTTAGTCAGCCAATGAGGAATCCTAAGAAGTGTGGGCACATCCTGTACTGCTGCGGTCATGTTAACTAATGGCATGGCTGTGATTGGATGCTGAAATGATGTCAGAATGCACTATAAAAGGCGCCGCCGCCATTTTAGCGTCACTGTGCTGTGAATTCAGTAAGGGACAGAACGCTGCTGTGCTGACTCTGAGGGACAGTTAGAGATTGCGATTTTGTGTACTGTGCTGTAGGCAGGCTAGCACCAACCGCTGTGTAAAGCTTCCTTTTGCCTGCAGTGTTGTTTTAACAGCTCTGCAAGGTGTGTGTGAGTGCAGGTGACGCTGCAGTTTGCTCTGCATGCAACGCTGTCTGTAGGCATCTGCACGTGTCACTCACAGACTCTTTTTTTTTTCTTCAGTGTAATTCTTGCTGCTCCATGCAATTTAACTATTAGTGTGACGCGCTTCCATCCGTATCCAATACATTGGTTGCAAACACTATAGAAGTAGACAAAGGAGTAGCCTTTCACAGATTGTGGACAGTTGTGTTTCAGTGTTCACTTCAGTCTGTGTTTTTTATTTTTTGAGTGCACATCACGCTCCAGTTACTTGTTCAAGCACTGCTGCTTGTACTCTGCTGAGCGTGTCTCAGTGCCTCATCCTTTTCATTTCTCTCCAATTGGTTCTGCTCCATTCCATTTAAAATAAATATAATCTATTAGTGTGACGCGCTTCCATCCGTATCCAATACATTGGTTGCAAACACTATAGAAGTAGACAAAGGAGTAGCCTTTCACAGATTGTGGACAGTTGTGTTTCAGTGTTCACTTCAGTCTGTGTTTTTTATTTTTGAGTGCACATCACGCTCCGGTTACTTGTTCAAGCACTGCTGCTTGTACTCTGCTGAGCGTGTCTCAGTGCCTCATCCTTTTCATTTCTCTCCAATTGGTTCTGCTCCATTCCATTTAAAATAAATATAATCTATTAGTGTGACGCGCTTCCATCCGTATCCAATACATTGGTTGCAAACACTATAGAAGTAGACAAAGGAGTAGCCTTTCACAGATTGTGGACAGTTGTGTTTCAGTGTTCACTTCAGTCTCTGCGTAATAACCACACTTAGGCCTTATAACTTTTCTGACTTTCTTTATCAATCTACCAAGATGAAGAAGTCAGTGAGTAAGGCACGTGGTCGTGGCCGTGGAGTTTCAGCAGGGAGAGGACGTGGGGATTCTGTGTCTGCTGCCGCCCTCAGTGACACAGCATCCACCATTTATCCCCGTGAGCGTTCCTTTATGCGCACTTTGGTAGGAGCTCGGCGTGCCCCCTGCTGCGGGAAGAACAAATTGAAGCCGTTGTTGGTTGGATGGCAGCCAATGCATCGACTTCAATACCTTCCACCTCCTCTCAGGAACACAACACTGTTGAGCAACCATCTGTCTGTTCACCGCCTGTCAAATTGCCAAGGCAGTCAGAGAGTTCTGTACAGGAGCCAGCTGAGTCTCTGCTTCTGTTCTCAGAATCTGTTGGCTCGCAAACACGGGCACAGGCAAGCAGCATTCTGCAATTTGAAGAAGAGGGAGTATGCAGTGATGCGCAACAGCTGTGTCTCTCTCAATCTGAAGAGGCGGGTGAGCCAGTGCCGATGGACAGCACACCGCAGAATGCATCTTATGATGATGATGAGACTCAGGTGCCAGGTTTTGTGGAGCATGGTGCTGCCCAGACCATCCAACAGCAGCAGGTGTTGGAAGAGGGTAGTGGAGATGATGAAGTCCGAGACCCAACATGGTGTGAGCAACAGGAAGGTGGTGGGAGTAGCTCTGAGGAAGAGATTGTCCCAACGGTACAAAGAGGAGGGAGAGGTAGGCTGCAGACTCGCTTGCCTGTAGCCTCCAGTTTGGCACCTGTTGGGAGCAGTTCTCTTAGAACTGTCAAAATTGGCGCTCCCATGACTTGCACTGCGTGGTCCTTTTTTGACAGACTTGTACATGATATTTGCTATGTTCAATGCAAGCTGTGTAAGCAAAAAATTAAAAGAGGTAAAAATAGCAGGAACCTGAATACCACAAATATGTGGACACATGTACGGACAAAGCACGTAGCTGAGTTCCAAAGACACACTGGAGATGTAGGCCAACCTACAGCAGCACCTACATCTTTAGGTCATGTTCGAGCCTCTACCTCCAGCTCTCACACACCTGTTTCGGCTTCCTCACAGGATCTCCATGGAAGAACCTCGGTCACTGTTGTCCATAGAGAAACTGTTATTCCACCCACTGCAGCAAGTTCACAGTCATCGTCACACTCCCAGAACAAAAAACAGCTATCGGTAACACAGGCATGGGATAAAAGACGGCCATACTCGGCAAACCATCCACGAGCACAGGCTCTGAATGCTGGCCTTGCAAAACTCCTGTCCCTTGAAATGCTGTCATTCAGGCTGGTGGAGACTGACAGTTTCAGGAACTTTATGGCATTGGCAGTCCCACAATATAATGTGCCAAGCTGATTTTATTTCAGCAGGCAAGCTGTCCCTGCTCTGCAAAAACATGTCGAGGGAAACATTAAACATGCGCTACTAAACGCCGTCAGTAGCAGGGTCCACCTGACCACCGATGCGTGGACCAGTACCCATGGCCAGGGACGATACCTTTCCCTCACTGCCCATTGGGTCAATGTTGTGGAGCCGGGTACAGATCTTGCGAGTGGCGCTGTACGTGTTCTGCCAACTCCAAGGATTGCAGGAATCCAGTCTGTCCACATTGATTCCTCCTCCTACTCCAGTTCCTCAGAATCATCGCTGCACGAGCCGTCACGGTATACCTCCACATGGACCCGTGAACGCTTACCTGTTGCGACCGATATGAGCACAGCCGTGGCCAAACGTCAACAGGCCGTACTGAAATTAATTCCCATGGGGAATCGAAGCCACACAGCGCAGGAGCTCTGGGATGCCATCAAGCAGGAGAGCGATGTGTGGTTTTTGTCAGCTAATCTCCAGCCAGGCTTGGTAGTGTGTGACAATGGCCGAAATCTGGTGGCAGCTCTGGGCCTTGGTAACCTCACTCACATACCATGTCTGGCACATGTGCTGAACTTGGTCGTGCAGAGTTTTTTGAGGGACTATCCGGATCTTGATGCACTGCTGCACAAGGTCCGCCTAGAGTGCGCTCACTTGCGACGTTCCAGCATGGCCAGATCGCGCATTGCAGCTCTGCAAGTCAGATTTCGCCTTCCTGAACATCGCATCATATGTGACGTACCCACCAGGTGGAATTCCACGTTACATATGTTGGAGCGGTTGTGTGAGCAGCAGCCAGCAGTAATGGAGTATCAGCTGCAACAGGCGCAATCAACTCGCAATTTGCGCCGTTCACACTTCACCACTACTGAGTGGGCCTCTATGAAGGACATCTGCGACGTTTTGCGGGCGTTTGATGTCTCAACGCGGATGGCGAGTGCAGATGATGCACTAGTCAGCATGACTGTCCCCCTTATCTGCCTGCTTCAGAAATCACTGAAAGCACTAAAGGAAGAGGTTTTGGAAGAGGTGGAGGATGAGGAGTCACAAATTCAATTACCTTCAGGACAGTCAGCGCAACGTGGTTCCTCACAAAGGGCTGGGCAGGGCTCACTTTGTGAGGAGGATGAGGAGGAGGAGGAGTCAATAGAGGAGGAAGAAATCCCTACACAGGGAGGTACACAACGCTCTAGTCAGTATGTAGAGCGAGGGTGGGGTGATGCAGAGGAGGCAGAGATGACGCCTCTTCCAGAGGACAGCCTTTGTTGGCCAGTTGGGAGTCTGCAGCACATGGTTGATTTCATGCTTCAGTGTGTAATGTATGTAGTACAGTTCATATAGCGTCTTGTGCTTGGGTGCGATGAAAACACAGGAGTCACAGGTTTGATATAGAAAAGTCCTGTATTACTTCATACAAGTTGGCAGAAATAGTCACACAGTTTGCAGACACAGAAACAGGAGACACAGCAGGCCAGAGTAATCCAAGCTCAGCAATCACTCTCCAATACAGATTCAGGATCTTCTTCTCTGTTACCGTAAGTCCATGCAAACGTGGGTCTTTCAAAGAGCAGGGTTCAGAGTCCACAAGTGCTTCAGAGTTCCTCAGTAGGAATAGCTGGAGTACAAGGTCCAAGGCTTACAGGAGTCAAGTCACAGGTTCACTGCAGGCTAGATTCTGAAGCACTGATTGCTCAGCTGTGGCTGCTTAAGAAGCAAAGGAGAGAATCAGGGCGGGAACATGCAAGCTGGAAACTCCATTTTGACTGAGGGCAAGATAGCTGCAGCAAGACAGAAAGTAAAATGGCTGACAAACAAACTGAGTTTCAGGAATATATACATAGAACCTTACACAGTGCCTGAGAAACGACCGCCGCATCACCCACATTCTCACCACGTCAGATTATTGGGTGTACACCCTCCTAGACCCTCGCTACCGGGACAATTTACAAACCCTCATCACACCGGTGAACCGGGACCGTAAAATGCAGGAGTACCAAGACACACTGGTGCAATCCATACTGTTGTACATTCCAGCCGAGAGAGGTGCTGCTGCTGCTGCTGCTACTGCTTTACAAAGCAGCTCTGTGCGTCGAGGCAGTGTAGACACCTCTACAACAAGAGGGATCAGAAGCAGCGCCTCTGCACAGGGCAAGAACTGTATGTTACAAATGTGGCAAAGTTTTGTGACAGCGCCAGCAAGGTCTACACCATCCGAGACGGCTCCAGTCACCAGGAAGAAACGTTTCCGTAAGATGGTGACAGACTACTTGGCTTTCCCTCTAAGTGTACTCCCAGATGCCTCTTCCCCTTTCAAATTTTGGGTCTCTAAGTTGGATACATGGCCAGAGCTTAGCCAGTATGCATTGGAGGTGCTGGCTTGCCCTGCTGCCAGTGTATTATCTGAGCGTGTCTTTAGTGCTGCAGGTGGTGTAGTAACAGACCGTCGCATGCGACTATCCTCAGAGAATGTAGACCGGCTTACTTTTCTGAAAATGAACAAGGCATGGATCTCACCTGAATTTGCCTGTCCGTTTTCACATTAAATAACTGTTTGGCAACGTTTTCCATGTCTCCTGTTATGTTCATCTTTCTACCACCTGAACTCTACTCCCTGGGCTACAACACCGCCATTTGTTGCTCGTAAGTAATTGGCAGGGGTACTGACTCCTGGCCAGCCTGGTTACAGCACGACAGCTGTTTCCTGGCAGTGTGAACGTCAATTATCCTCCAATAAGTTGTGCTGTCGTGTTGCATTCGGGTTAGCCGACTCTATGGTGCCTGCAGTTTAGGTGATTCCTATGTGTGCTGTGGGATATGTAAATAAAGGCGGTTTCCATTGTGACAATAGGATAAGCACCCACTGTAGGACTGTGTGATTCGGTAACTGCGGACGGCTTGCGTCCTGTCAACTTACATTTTCATGGGTGCGTTCTTCTACCCGTCCGGGGTCCAGTACCGTCAAGTGGTTCTCCCCAGTGCCTTTGGCCTAGGTGCCTCCATCTCCGTATCTGAGTTCCAGCAACGTCTGCTGGTCCTTGGTAGTGCTTTGGAGCACAGGTACCTCCTGCTTAGTAACCGTGTCACAGTAACGTCAGCTGGTACTCGGTTGTGACATTGCCTCTTTTCCTTCTGCTACCCGTCCGGGGTCCAGTACCGTCAAGTGGTTCTCCCCAGTGCCTTTGGCCTAGGTGCCTCCATCTCCGTATCCGAGTTCCAGCAACGTCTGCTGGTCCTTGGTAGTGCTTTGGAGCACAGGTACCTCCTGCTTAGTAACCGTGTCACAGTAACGTCAGCTGGTACTCGGTTGTGACATTGCCTCTTTTCCTTCTGCTACCCGTCCGGGGTCCAGCACAGTCAGCTGGTCCTCGTTACTTCCATTGTCTCTTGCTCCATCTGATACCCGTCAGGGTTCCAGTAACGTCAGCTGTTTCTCGGAAATTAGACGACATTAAAGACCACCCAGAAGAAGATGACGACAACAAGGACGACGAGCATGAAGCCAACCAGCCTGAACACCATCACAAAGAAAAAATAAAAGATTACCCAGAAGAAGATCACCAACAGGACAAAGAAGGTTAAGACAAACTACAAGATACAGAACAAGAGACAGAAGAACAATAAGCAAAAGATCAAAAAGCAGAAGAACATGAAGTATAAGACCAAAATGAAGAGCAAAATATATGCTCTAAATTCTAAGCAGAAGAAGACTAAGCAGTGTATGGGGGTGAGTCCGTTCCTCCTCGTGGTGCCCCTGGAAAATGCCTGCTGCTGCAGGCTAAACTGAACACGGACAAATACTGTTGTAATTTAAATCTTTTGTGACAGCAAGAACGGAAGGATGAAAAATTCATACTTTTACAGATTACAAGTACAGGAATCTCTGTCACAAATAAGAATATGATGAAGAAGATGAAGAGGAAGAAGATGAAGAATTTGAATATGAAGAAGATTAATTAGTTTAATAATAACAATATGAGTAATGTAAACAAAAACATGAATAGCAAGAAGTTTAAGAAGAAGATTAAGAAGGTGAAGATGAAGAATAATTTGATGAGAAAGATGATGCTGCTGCTGAAGATTATAAAGGAGAAAGTGTGGCACTGGCAAAAGTTAAAAAGGTGAACAGCATGGAAGTTGTGAAACATACATATTTGCCAAAATAGAAAAAAGGTTAACAACATTGTCAATTTGTTAGTCAATCCAAACGTATTTCCAAAAAAAAATATATTAATGCTATTCCAATGCATTGGGTTAAACATGTATGCCTTTATTGTCTCCTCAACCTTCCACAATACATTCTACATTAGTCTTTGTTGTTTTCCTTCATGTACAATTAACCAACAAGGCAAGAATGGTTTTTTTTAATTTCGATATTTTGTTCCCATAGACTTACATTGGACTTCCGGTATCGAAATCGGATATCGGCGATATTTAGTGCTATCGGCGATACAATTTCGATACGATATTTTTAGATATCGAGCACTATCGCTCAACACTAGTTAGGATAGGTAATAAATGTGACAGCATTGAAGATGGTTCCGCTAAGCCTGATTCTTGAGGATCCAGAGCCCCAGTCTTGGTATCATTGAGACCCCGGTTATCAGCAAGTTATACCCCATTCTAAGGATAGGGAATAACTTGTATATTTTGGAAATAACCTTTTATGCTGTTCTGCAGTACTAGACGCAACTAATGGAAAGGTGAAATGCTGTTTCTAGGGAAAAAGCAAGCATGTGGACAACCTCTTCAACAAACTGGCTGAGAAGTTTTGTTTTAAAGGGGATAACTCATCAAGAAAAAAAATGATGATATGCATTGCTCTTCACCGATCTGTCATAATTAAAAGAACATATAAATCAGATGTTCTTGAGCCATGGCGACTTGATGGATGAACGCACTATAGGAAGGTCGATCTTGGGCAAGCCTAAATAGGTCCACCAGAGTCTTCTCCACCGTTATCTTGATAGCATCAAGCCATCAGGTTGCTGGTCTTCCTCTTCGTCTTGTTATTTGCATTCTTCCGACCATGATAACCTTCTCCAGTGATCACTCTCTTCATATGATGTGTCCAAAGTAGGCAAGTCGTAGCTTGGTGATTCTTGCTTCTAGTGACATATCTGGCTTGATCTGTTCCAAAATTGATCTGTTTGTTCTTCTTGCCATCCACAGTATTGATCTTTACGGTTCCATTCCCATTATTAACCTAGGAAACTGTATTTGGTCCTGTTTATGTCAAAACGTTGATGTATAAAAAGCATAGATGTTACAGGGACCTAAGAAATGGACACTTGATGAAAATTGTCAGTTTTCTGGATGAATCTCATTCATCGATCATGAGTGTCCGCTATGTGTGTGCAGAGCAAGTTGTCAATCAAAGTGCCGGCAGGGAGTGAATACTACCGCACTCACTGTATGGTGAGTGGTGAAGGCAATCGCTCTCTGCACCGGCACGGTGACCGCAAGCGAGCGGCTGTAGGGACATTATAACTTTATTTTTTCTCCCTGTAGAGTTTCATCCAGAAAACTTGGATGATTTTCTTCTGTATTATCATCCGTGTGCCATCCGTGTATCCAATTTTTCTGTACATTTTTCACTTTATTTTCTCACTGCATCCGACGCTCGAATAAGGCAGTCAGGTAGTATTTTAATGCTATTTACCTGCAAAATAGCCCTATATCTACAAGGAAATAGCATTTTTTGGACGTGATGTGAGAGGTTTCATTTAAAATGGAGTGTAAGTGACTATTTCAGTGCCCAGACCAGTATTTAGCTACCATATGGCCATTTATTTTGTGTTTCAATTTTTTTTAAGTTTTCAGCTTGCTTTTAGACAACAGACATATTTGTTTCTATGGACTTATAATCTGTTGAGACCCAATATATCTTACAGCCGAGAGTTGTATTGGATCAGCCAATTTACATCGTGTCTTTTTGACACCAGGCACTGACGTAAAGCTGAACAGTGGATACCATTTCATTTTGTGGTACAACATCACTACCTGGTGGCACACAGTGGAAATACTGGAAAATGTTCAATGCACATACAGTAACAGGTAAGAAAAATTATAAAAAGTCTCACTGACCTGGACCAGGCTGCATTTTAATTATACTTGTCTTCTTAAATAAGAGTCTAGAGATTAAATATCTTTTTATGGAAATTCTGACCAATGGAACAGTCCATGCCTCCTTAGCAGGTACGGACTGTGACTGAAATTCATGGTGAATATAACGTGGCACTACCGCAGAAGGTGCTCAAGTAGGAACCCAACCTAGTGACAGTATAATAATAAACTTGGCACTCAACTTGTGAATAAAGAGGAAATTTTTATTGCAGTCCAAAACACCAACGTTTCGGTCCAACTCGGACCTTCATCAAAGCACTGCAGTGATTCACACAGAAAATAAGAAAATTACATGAATATGATACAATCACAAAATGAAAAAACAAGAGGAAGTTTGCGAATCCAAGTGTTAGAAGCATCACAAATGGATGTTCAAAGAAAAAAAGGAAAATCAATATGAAAGAATGCCTACCCGACTGCTTGATGAGTATAAGTTCAAATGTGGATTGGATTACAATTTGGTAAACGTTGTATACTGTGGGTTACTAGATTGCACATGGATGGAACGTATGGAACGAAAAAGAGAAAGGGGGGATGTTTTTGAAAAAAAGCCGTATACGGTAAACATTGGGAAAAATAAATAGGATGCGGTAAATGTTGAGAAAAGAAAGATGACCTACCCATATATAAATGCTGAATATTTATAATAGAACCCGTGTCCCTGAAGAGGGTCAAAATATATCTATAAGCAAAAAAAGATAATTCAGTGAACTATCAGTGAGGGTGTCCACTTAAGTGAGATGTGAAGAAAATAACACAATACCTGGTTATTAGAGTAAAGAGTTACCAGTATCCACCGGTTTAACACTAGTGTAACCTGGGCAATAAATATTGAAACGTCCATTTAGGAATAAGATTAATACTCATATCTTTAAACAGGTATAGTGATACTATAAAAGCCCAGAATGATAAATGACACGTCATAACTATAGGAATAGGCATCTATAAATGAGCCATCTATGTAGTGTTATGCTCTGGACAGGCACGCAGGATTCCTTAAATCAGTTTTTTGATACACTAAACCAAGCCTGGCCTGGCTTATCTTTTACCATAACCTTGAGCCAAGATAGAGTCAGCTTTTTGGACACCTCAGTCATCAAGAATGCTTTAGGGGTCATTTCAACTGACCTATATACAAAACCTACTGATCGTAATAGCCTCCTGCATTATGATAGCCTTCACCCTCCTTCCACCAAAAGATCAATCCCTAAATCACAATTCCATCGGGTCCGACAAATAGTTTCAGACCCTAAAATAAGTCATTTAAGGATGGAGGAGATGCATAATAAATTTGAAGAACGGGGCTATCCTACTGATCTACTCAACGAGGCAAAAAGGCCTATTGAGGCCTCACGTAGGTCCATTTTGAATCGTATTCCCCTAGTGCACACGTTCCACCCTTATGTTCATATCTTGCATCATACCATAAGGAAACATTGGAATATATTAAAAACAGCACATCCTAATGTTAAAGAATTTCAGAATCCCTTCTTGCCATGCTATAAACGCCCCCACAACATTCGTGATTCTTTAGTCAGAGCGGATATGGGTACACAAGAACGAAAATCACTACAGAGATTCCTACATAAACCTAAAATGGGCACGTACCCTTGTTTGCATTGCACTCAATGCAATAATGTAATAAAAGGCGATACGTTCTTTCATCCACACTCCGGAAAAAAATTCCAGATCAAAGACTATTCAACATGCGACTCCTCATATGCCATCTACTTGATTAAATGCCCTTGTGGGCTTTTATACGTAGGAGAAACAACGCAACCAATAAAGGATAGAATTTCGAAGCACAAATCTACCATTCGCTGTAAGAATACATTGTTACCCATTCCGTTTCATTTCATCTCCAAGGGACACTCTATCTCCCAATTAAAATTTCAGGTGATAGAGTTAATCACTCCATCAAGACGGGGGGGTGCACACATTCAGTATTTGAAAAAAAATGAATCTTATTGGATTCATCATCTACAAACGTTACATCCACGTGGTTTAAATAGGGAGTACGATTTGCATTCTTTTATTTAATGATTTATTCTATCTGATTTCTATATTTGATATTGTCTATAGTTCTAACATGTGTTCCCGTATACTAATGCTGACGAATTATTTAAATCATAATATTGATGGTATTATTTTCTTTCACAGAGTCGTCTATACTGACAACCAATCTGATCCCTCTCCTACCTATCCTCTGGATTCCTTCATATTCCTACTCGACTGCTCAACATATATTCATATGTTTATGTTTAGTCAATGTGTATTATCTCTTACTTTACTCTAGTCTAGTAACCTAAATGGCGCCTGGAACGCAAATCGATTGTTACAGGATGCAATTAGAACTCATTCACGCCCCTTAATGTGTCACAAGTACTTGGAACGTAAACTTTAGACAAAAGGAACGCAAATAGCGACTCCATTGGTGACGCACAATTTAGCGACGCCATTGGTGACGCACAACTTAGCGACGCCATTGGTGACGCTATCAGTGATGCGACTCTATTCAGAATGCAAACTGAATATTTGGGAACGCAAAATCTGTAGTGATGTCATTAGTGACGCACTTCCGGTTTACGTCCCAGCATTAAGCCCGCCTCTAACACATATGTGCACAATATTTTAATTTTATCACCGATAAGAGTATAACACTACATAGATGGCTCATTTATAGATGCCTATTCCTATAGTTATGACGTGTCATTTATCATTCTGGGCTTTTATAGTATCACTATACCTGTTTAAAGATATGAGTATTAATCTTATTCCTAAATGGACGTTTCAATATTTATTGCCCAGGTTACACTAGTGTTAAACCGGTGGATACTGGTAACTCTTTACTCTAATAACCAGGTATTGTGTTATTTTCTTCACATCTCACTTAAGTGGACACCCTCACTGATAGTTCACTGAATTATCTTTTTTTGCTTATAGATATATTTTGACCCTCTTCAGGGACACAGGTTCTATTATAAATATTCAGCATTTATATATGGGTAGGTCATCTTTCTTTTCTCAACATTTACCGCATCCTATTTATTTTTTCCCAATGTTTACCGTATACGGCTTTTTTTCAAAAACATCCCCCCTTTCTCTTTTTCGTTCCATACGTTCCATCCATGTGCAATCTAGTAACCCACAGTATACAACGTTTACCAAATTGTAATCCAATCCACATTTGAACTTATACTCATCAAGCAGTCGGGTAGGCATTCTTTCATATTGATTTTCCTTTTTTTCTTTGAACATCCATTTGTGATGCTTCTAACACTTGGATTCGCAAACTTCCTCTTGTTTTTTCATTTTGTGATTGTATCATATTCATGTAATTTTCTTATTTTCTGTGTGAATCACTGCAGTGCTTTGATGAAGGTCCGAGTTGGACCGAAACGTTGGTGTTTTGGACTGCAATAAAAATTTCCTCTTTATTCACAAGTTGAGTGCCAAGTTTATTATTATACTGTGACTGAAATTCAGCCCTGGCATTTGAAATCACACAGGCCAATGCTGTCTCCATCCTCAAGCACCAGATGGATTATATTACTAACATTAACCTGCGTGGAGGAAAGCAAGATTTACTACAAGACCAATATTTCTAATGATACCTCTGACACAACTCTTAACAGTATGGGTGTCTTGAGAACACCGATTCTGTTACAACATAGCAGACAAGGTGGCCCACGAGCTGACAGGCCCTTCTGGCATTTGCCAGAATTGCCAGATGGCCAGTCCGGCCCTGCTCCTTAGTATGAGCCAACCTGCCTCCATTAGTAGAGCTATTGGATTTACCCCCATTAACAGTGCAAGAAGAGTGCCACCTGATATTCAGTATCTGACAAAGGTGCCCTAGTGCCAGTAGACTTTCCTCCATACTTGACAACTTTTCGGCATGCTCTTTGACCACACAGATCTTCCACCCTCCTACTTGCCTCAACCATGTCCCTAAATGCATATTTGGACCCTAGGATTCTGCCTGCTGAATGAACATCACTGCGTCCTGTGCAGGACACCTCAAAATACATGCTTCTTCTTAGATTTTTGGAGGCTTCTTAGATGCTCAGGCGATTTGCCAACACTTTTGGGAGTCAAAATGTCTCTCCTTGTATTAGGAGCCTCATAGATGTTCATTTCCCCTAAAACAGTGTCAGAAGAGTTCTCCCTATTACTAGTACCGGCAGAGTCCTCCCTAATAGCACCATTTACTGGTTAAAAATGTTACTCCATCCTACAATATGTCTTTACTGAAGACTTTTATTATTTTCCAATAGTCCAGGAATGGAGCATATATTCATAGACTTCATGACTTGCCTTTGACTTGATTGAAATATTGTTTTTGTAAAAAAAAAATCCTCCTATGGAGACTGGAGGATTACAGGTTAATTATCACGGTCTGTTAAATGCCATGCTAGCTATAGCTAGTGGCTGCCCATCACTCCTATTGACGACTTGATTTAATTGACGCTGGATAAAAAGTTGGTGATGCAGAAACTACGGATACAAATTAGATACTTAACAATTATACCTTAGCATTCAAGAAAATGAAAAAAAAAAATGAAGGGCCCCCGTCTTGTAGGAGGATCGATAGTACCTGCTTCACAGGCAGATTTCATTCCAATTAAGGAGATAAGTCATCCAGGAAAGCATCGTATGGAATCACCATCAAGATACAGGGCCGGACAGCAGTCTTGTAATCAGCAGATAAAAGCTAAAATATTACCTCTCGGCTGACAGGTCTAATAAATATACCTGGTGGCTGCGTTCTATGCTCAGATCCAGAGGACAGAAGCAGCAACTTCTTAACTCTTCATCTGGAACATGCAAAAAAAAAAACGTTGCTTCCATTCCTGCTGCTTGATTGTGTCACCATAGTCCTTGCTGGTCAGATTTGAAGTGAGATGTTGGATCATTTTTGCTTCCTTGTGGCATACATTGGAAGTGGTAACGGCCTCCATGCTTGAGCTCCCATCATTTTAAGGCTATTTTTAATTGGAGTTGGATCTTACTTGCTCCTTAAATGTGTAGGCTTTTTACCCAGAAGAGGCATGTCTAATAAAAAAGATTAGGTTCTATTCAAAAAAGGTCACCTTGACATGGGTAGTTGGCTCTCATGATTTGAATTGGCCAATTTGTGTGCAAAGTGCCTCAATTTTACAAGTAGAGGTCCAGTGCCTGTTCACCTTTTGGTCTCATTCATGAAGTGTAATCCCATCATTTCTGAGGCTTTGGAGAATGGGAAAGATGTTAATGTTCACATGCTGCCCATTTCAAAGGTTGTTGGGTCTTCATGGCATACTGTAGCTCGATTGCTGCCAAGATGCATTTTTTCCACCTTTGTTCCTCCACTATTAAAAAACCTATCTGCAGTAAATTTCCTACATGGACCCTGTTTGAAACTTGGAGTACCTGGGTTGGTCCGAAAAGTACATACAGGGTAGAAAAAGGAGACCTTCAGGACTTCTGGATGAGTTAGCAGATCTCCTGGGTGGTTCAGATGCCACCCAGAACCTCCAGGAAAGTAGAATTCCTCTAAGATTTTGTTTTCTGTAATAAACAGACTCAACATTTAGAAATATATTCAGGGAGTGAGAAAAGGGCAAAGATGGGGTATGGTGTAGAAGTAAGGGAGGGTCATGTGCCAAAAAATAAGCACTCTTTGCACGCAATAATTATTTGTGTTCTGCAGTCTGATTTGGAAAGTGTGACTATGTGCCAAGTGTCATTCATAATGCTGGTGCCTTCATTGTCAGAGGGGAGGCTAAATAATCTCTGGCACTGGGGTAGAGGTATACCCTTTACCTCTACACCGCCTACTGAAATATCTTTGGCTCGTAGAGAAGACCACAGAACCCAATAGGAAACAATGCATGCTTAATAAGTCTCAACTCTCAACTAAAGCATTTTCTTTAAAAGTCAGTTCTGTATTGTAGACATCTTAATATAATAATTATTGACCTAGTATAAGGCTAGATCTGACCCCGACTTCAGCCATGCTTGTCAGGGTCAAAGAACATTGCCCTACCCCAGAAATCACGCCAATAAAGATCTATTTATCTCCTATATCATATCCAACTGTCTACGTTAATCTAAATCTTTCTATCATTCTCGTTCCATCTACTTACCTCTTATTACCGCATATCATTGGCTTCATCAATATCTTTCAGATCATTTCCTGCTTGAACAGGGACAGAACATGGAAGCTACTGAGCATGTGCATCTATCACTAAAGATGGACCTGTACTCCAGCCCCAAGAGATATTGCATGCGGCTCTACTACAGATAAAAATGTCACTTATGACTGAGTCTTAATAATCACAGGGATGAACAAATCAGGGGAGATGTTAAACCTACACACACCAGGATAATATACAGACTAGGCAAATCCCTAACCTGACCCTGATTTGTCCCTGCCAGAAGTTGGCACTCTCAAGTGTATAATTATATGTATTGTATATGTTACTGTAAAAGTCAGAAGTCTGGTAAAACCTAGGATTTACCGGTCAATCTGGACATTTACTGAGGCCGTCGGTAAAAGCTCAAAATGAAAAGTAAAATTGGACTTTTACCGGTGAAGTCTTGGTAAATGTTAACATTTCTCAACAGCGTTGCTAAAAGTCAGATGTATTCCATATAAACGAACGATTTTGGACTTTTACCTGGGCGAATTGGTAAATCTTTACATTTACCAGCATGTGTTGGTAAAAGTAACTTTGAGTCACAGAATTCTGACTCTTACCAGCAGATGATGGTAGTAAAAGTTAACTAAACGCAATTTCCGACTCTGATGAAGGCCTTAATCATTAGAAATATTTTTATTCTTCAAAATGCAAATGCAAATGAACAAATACAAATAGGAAAATGCAAATAGAAAACATTTATGTAGGAAAATACTTCTCAAAAATGACAAATTACCGCAAATACAAGAATAACGCAACTTCAAAACTATGTAATTCTGTAATTGTGACTAGGGATAAGCGGATAGATCCGTCCAGACCCGTTATCCGAGCGGATAACGGGCTGTACGGATACGGATAATCCCGATATCTGTCGGATATATCCGTGCCTTCTGATAATGCATGTTTCATGCATCATCGGAAGGCATAGATGGTGCGAGTGTGCAGGGCAGACAGGTATAAAGCTAAATTGCTACTTACAGGAGGTTTCCCAGGTCTCGTCGTTCGTGTTCTCTTTCCGGGTCACATGACTGCATACGTCACCATGCAAGTGACGCATGCGTAAGTCATGTGACAGAAATCTGCCTAATCAGACACCTTTCCCGCGGTGGCTTACACTTTTTATTACACCCTTCTCAGCTACATTTACCAAGAAGCCGTGGTAAATGTGCACATTTACCAACTGCGCTTGGTTAAATCAGATGTTCCATCTTCACACCTGATATTTCTGACTTTTACCACGCTCGACGGTAAATGTTAACATTTACCAAGACTTCACCGGTAAAAGTCCAATTTTACTTTTTATTTTGAGCGTTTACCGACGGCCTCGGTAAATGTCCAGATTGACCGGTAAATCCTAGGTTTTACCGGCCTTCTGACTTTTACAGTAACATATACAGAGAGTAACCCAAAACCACAACAACAGAACGTAGTGCATACAGAGAGTGTGAAATATAGCCAGCAAAGACTGCATGTACCAGGAGAGTAAAACCATCCCCACCCAAGATGTGATAGGACAAACCAAAGAGGAAGTGAAAACACCTGCACAGAAGAAACACAGCAAAGCAAAGAACATTATTAGCAGTTGGATAAAGCCAACACAGTCTGTGGTCCAACGAAGAGGGGAACCGACCCACAGCTAGAGGTCACCGGATCAAGTCCAGGAGTCGAGTCATGTATATACAAAACCATATATTATTTTTAATGAATGTATATTATAAATGCGTTTCGTTTGGCATGTGATTTTGTGTTGTACACAATACTTCTTTGTGGAACTATCCCTTTAAGGCCGGTGTTACACTTGCGAGAAAATCACACGATTCTCGTGCTAGTCTCTCGCATCAACACCTGGCGCTGCCGCCGGCACTCGGACTAGAGCGTGTGGCTGTATGTATTTCTATGCAGCCACACACTCCGGTCCGAGTGCCGGATGTTGATGCGAGAGACTCACACGAGAATTGTGTGATTTTCTCGCAAATGTGACACCGGCCTAACCATCCGTCAGGCGCACCTTTGGCACTTCTGAGTTCAGGAGCAAGTTATAAAACCACCTATAATATCTAACTATCTCAGTTTCATGACTCTAAAAGTAATAAGTGACCTTCATATGGATGTATTAAAAGAGAGTACACAAAACCACATGCCAAAAAAAATGGAACAACCATAAACATATTAAAACAAAAAGTACCAAATGTCTCAACTACTGACTAATAGCCTCCATTTTTCATGGCATAACTATTACTAAACATTGAAATTAGGAAAAAAAAAAAACATAGTTGTAATGCACTTAGATGCTACTTGATTGCTATTCACTCAGATTCAGAGGTTACATGTTCAGCAGAAGAAGAGCAGTTACACTTAGAGAAGCGAGGCTGGCAGATTATATCTGCATGGGACAGGCAGATTGCGTTTTTTTTTTTTGCATTTATAATTTGACAACCATCTGTCAATAAATAATTGGGATGAATGAAACAAAAAGGGAGAAGATACAGATATTAGGAATAACTTTTTGACAGTGAGGGTGATCAATGAGTGGAACAGGCAGCCACGAGAGGTGATGACTTGAGTTCTCCTTCAATGGAAGTCTTCAAACAGAGGCTGGACAGATATCTGCCTGAGATGGTTTAGTGAATCCTGTATTGAGAAGGGGATTGGACATGATGACCCTGGAGATCCCTTCCAACTTTAACATTCTGAGAAAGAGAAAATACCAATCTTCAAATCTGAGACGAGTTCAGGCGCAGTGAGCCTGAGAAGCCACAAAAGTCAGATCTGCTGTCCATAAGGTCTGCTGTAGCATTGTGCGATCAGGTTACAAAGAGCATGAAAAAGTGAACCTGGCAGCTCATTTTTCTGCAACAAGCTGCGACCACTGCCTTTCGGGGCTTATCTATAGCATTCTATAATGCTGTAGATAAGCCCCGATCTAACCTGAAAGAGAAGAAAAACAAGTTATATTATACTCACCCGGGGGCGGTTCGATGGGCGTTGCAGGCGCAGGTCCGACGCCTCCCATCTCATGTGATGAAGTCCTCCTCCTTGCTTTGTGTCACGGCTCTTGCGCAGGTGTTGAGGGCAGAGTAAAGTACTGCAGTGCGCAGGCGCTGGACCTCTCAGACCTTTCCCGTCGCCTGCACACTGCAGTACTTTGCTTTGCTCTCAACAGGGCAGATCAGTACGCCTGCGCAGGAGCTGCGACACGAAGCAAGGAAGATCACGACATTGCATGAAGATGGTGTGTAGCCCTGGTATGTAAGGCACACATGATCCGGGAGGATGCGTGGAAAGGTAATGGTTTAATGCTTGATATCCATTCACTCACTCATCACACACCTAGACACACCCATAGGGTATATAAGGCAGTGACATACCACAGAGTAAGTAAGTCAGTCAGTCAGTCAGTCAGTTTCCTGTCTTCGGACAGAGGAGTCTAGTCTGGACTTGGAGGGAGGAAGAAGTTCAGTTCAGCCCAGGTGTCAGATCCTGTCAGCAGTGAAGCAGTTCAGAAAGTGGAGGCTAGTACGGATGAGATAGTATCCTAGCCTAGTCAGAGCTGTTCCTGACCCTGAAGCGAGAGACAATATTGAGGAGGAAGAGTTTTGCAGCAGTACTTCAGTCGCCTGTCCCAAGGACAGTGAAGTTCAGATGATGTGTTCCTGAACTGGGAGAAAACTGGGAATCTGTGAGCAAGCTCTAAGAAAGGTCAGAAGAAAGGACTGTGACTATTTCGATGAGAGTGCTTATGTTAAGAGCGCGAGCAGGGCGAAGGGCGCAGTGGAAAGAATTATAGAAGTGCTTGAAGGATTGGACTATCCTGCATTAGTCACCGGTCACTGGGGACCGAAGTGTCGCTACAGCTTCAAGCGTAGTGATAGAATAGCCAGAGGTTCGCTGGACTTCAAGTCACAGGAACAAGCCCTGTTGTCAGTACGAAACCAGGGTCAGGTAGAACAAGAACTTTGAGTCAGTGCACGACGAGAGAAGGAACTTAGTTCTATCCATTAGAAGACTCGACCACCATGCTGACCGGGCAGTACAGCTACAG
The DNA here is from genome assembly GCA_033576555.1 of Oophaga sylvatica. Lineage (NCBI taxonomy): Eukaryota > Metazoa > Chordata > Amphibia > Anura > Dendrobatidae > Oophaga > Oophaga sylvatica. Next base: position 114,698,450 of record JARQOD010000007.1, on the reverse strand, counting down.
AATTAGCTGGAGTTTTTGAGTGAACTTAGCTTCATGCAAGTTGGACTCGTTACATTGAAAGTTAAGGAGGCCTCTAACCTACTCAGCCGTTACCTTGAAACGCATCCTCCATCCACCCCAACAGCTTCCGGGACCTGCCTTATCATCTTGGAAAGTAAAAGGTATGGAAAGAAGCTTTAATGTGTGAGACTGTGTCATTTAACTGCACACCTTCACGACATCATAATCACTATAGACCCTGAGGGAAGAGTCCCACCTGTAGGGGACCCGACATCTAGCTGCCACACCATCCCCTCAGAGATCTACAGCAGCGCTGGTCTTAGTGATCAGAAAACTACAGGTGGCGTCACGAACTGTTATATACAAGTCCCCTGTAAATAATCCCCCCCCAACATACGCCTGACCGCCAGGGCCACAGACCGAGCCACCGCTACCTGTGACAACCCCATAGACTTCCATGGGCTCGGCTCTGAGTACCCCGTTGCCCTGGTAACCCACAATTGTGGTGCGGGTCACGACAATGGGAGGCGCTGGACCCGGACCTGCGATGCCCATTGGATCGGACCGCCCCCGGGGGAGTATAATATAACTTGTTTTCTTCTCTTTCAGGTTAGATTGGGGGCTTATCTACAGCATTATAGAATGCTGTAGATAAGCCCCGAAAGGCAGTGGGCGCAGCTTATTGCGGAAAAAACAAGCTGACAGGTTCCCTTTAAGACCGGAAATAACTGGGAGGGAGAGATTTTCTGACAATTTGGAGAGGAGGGAGAAACTAAGCTAATTGAGCTGTGATTGTCAGATTAGCTGTGCATGACGGACGGTTAAGGGTTAAAAATGCCTAATTTCATCGCTTCAGTTCACTTGTTTAACCTTATGCTAAATCTGTTGATGACCGAGGGGGTCCACATCTCCTGTTGGCCTTTTTTTTTACAAAGGAACATTGACTTTATAAATGAAATCACCAGAGTCCTTTTAACAAAGCTCAGAGAAGCTGAAGGAGGACCTATAAATATATCATTTCTTTATCTGGTGTAATGCCGCTGTTCTGCTAAATTAGAGGTGTTTTTTATTTTATTTCTGCAGAGATATGGCCCCCTTTATAGTCTTGATAGCCAAGTGGGTGTGGTCCTTCACAATAATTCCCATAGAGAAGAATTCAGAGCCACACCTACCTAGTAACAAATATAGACTGATATGGAATAAAGATGGGTCCGTATCTCAGGAACGGAGGGTGCGGGAACAAATAAAAAGCAATGCCGGACTCAGTAGGACAATGGCATTTACATCAGGAAAAAAATTCTGATTTATGTCAACCGACAGGAAGTCTTTTAAGATGAAGTGGGGGCAAAATTGGTTCCCATGAGCGTTCCTTGAAGTGTATCGTAGTTGGCTTCAGATGAATTGAAATGTGTAAAGTCACGGAACTACAGTCATGGCCAAAAGTTTTGAGAATTTACACAAATATTATATTTTCACATGATATGCTGCCCTCTGGTTTTTATGTGTGTGTTTGACAGATGTTTTTATCACAGACAGAAATATAATTGCAAACATATGAGTAACAAACGCTTATATTGACAGTTAGAATGAGTTAATGCAGCAAGTCAATATTTGCAGTGTTGACCCTTCTTCTTCAGGACCTCTGCAATTCTCCCTGGCATGCTCTCAATCAACTTCTGGACCAAATCCTGACTGATAGCAGTCCATTCTTGCACAATCAGTGCTTTCATTTTGTCAGAATTTTTAGGTTTTTGTTTGTCCACCGTCTCTTGATGATTGACCACAAGTTCTCAATGGGATTAAGATCTGGGGAGTTTCCAGGCCATGGACCCAAAATCTCTATGTTTTGTTCCCTGAGCCATTTAGTTATCACCTTTGCTTTATGGCAAGGTGCTCCATCATGCTGGAAAAGGCATTGTTGATCGCCAAACTGCTCTTGGAGGGTTGGGAGAAGTTGCTCTTGGAGGACATTCTGGTACCATTCTTTATTCATGGCTGTGTTTTTAGGCAAGACTGTGAGAGAGCCGATTCCCTTGGCTGAGAAGCAACCCCACACATGAATGGTTTCAGGATGCTTAACAGTTGGCATGAGACAAGACTGGTGGTAGCGCTCACCTTGTCTTCTCTGAATGAGGCGTTTTCCTGATGTCCCAAACAATCGAAAAGGGGATTCATCAGAGAAAATAACTTTACCCCAGTCCTCAGCAGTCCACTGCCTGTACCTTTTGCAGAATATCAGTCTGTCCATGATGTTTTTTCTGGAGAGAAGTGGCTTCTTTGCTGCCCTCCTTGAGACCAGGCCTTGCTCCAAGAGTCTCCGCCTCACAGTGCATGCAGATGCACTCACACCTGCCTGCTGCCATTCCTGAGCAAGCTCTTCACTGCTGGTAGCCCGATCCCCAGCTGAAACACTTTTAAGAGACGGTCCTGGCGCTTGCTGGTCTTTCTTGGGCGCCCTGGAGCCTTTTTGGCAACAATGGAACCTCTCTCCTTAAAGTTCTTGATGATGCGATAGATTGTTGACTGAGGTGCAATCTTTCTAGCAGCGATACTCTTCCCTGTTAGGCCATTTTTGTGCATTGCAATGATGACTGCACGTGTTTCTTTAGAGATAACCATGGTTAACAGAAGAGAAACAATGATGCCAAGCACCAGCCTCCTTTTAAAGTGTCCAGTGGTCTCATTCTTACTTAATCATGACAGATTGATCTCCAGCCATGTCCTCATCAACACCCACACCTGTGTTAATGGAGCAATCACTGAAAAGAGGTTAGCTGGTCCTTTTAAGGCAGGGCTGCAATGATGTTGAAATGTGTTTTGGGGGATAAAGTTCATTTTCTAGCCAAATATTGACTTTGCAAGTAATTGCTGTTAAGCTGATCACTCTTTATAACATTCTGGAGTATATGCAAATTGCCATTAGAAAAAGTGAAGCAGTAGACTTTGTAAAAATTAATATTTGTGTCATTCTCAAAACTTTTGGCCATGACTGTATGGCCCCAATTCATCAAACTGTTCTGGCATTAGTTAGTTTAGGCTGCTTTCACACTTGTGTTTGAGCGACCTGCGCCTGTCTGCGCACGGCCGCCACTAAGCTCCGCCCCCGGCCACGCCTCCTCCCAGTGGCTCCGCCTATGGGCGCATGACGCCGCATGCGACCTGCGTACCCTATCTTTATCATTGGGTACGCAGGCCCTGCGCAGGTATGCATTTGGCAGTGCATGCGTCGTTTTGACGGTGCGCCGAGTGCACCAAAATGTTGCATGTTGCTTTTGGTGTGCTCGCCGCACCAGTCAAAAGGACGCATGCGCCGCCAAACGCATACCTGCACATGGCCTGCGTACCCAATGATAAAGATAGAGTATGCAGGTCGCAAGCGGCGTCATGCGCCTATAGGCGGAGCCACCGGGAGGAGGCGCGGCCGGGGGCGGAGCTTAGTGGCGGTCGTGCGCAGACAGGCGCAGGTCGCTCAAACACAAGTGTGAAAGCAGCCTAAACTAACTAATGCCAGAACAGTTTGATGAATTGGGGCCATAGTTTCATGACTTTAAAGCAGCCTTAGAAAGTCGAAAATTTGTTATGCAACGTGTGGTTTCCCCCCCCAAAAAAATTGCCAATTTTGGAATTTCACGCCACTTTCAGTCAGAACCGCCAAGTAGCTGGAGCTGAGGAGAAGCTGGGACTGGACCTGGAATGGCAACACCTGCCCATCAAATTTATCAAAAGTGGTGGCCTTCCTGACACCAGAAATATCAAGGACTGAAGTAACATTTCTGTTGAGGCACACGCCACTGATAATAAGTGCCAAATTCATTAAATAGAGTGCGCCTCTTAATGGATGCATCTAATACCTTATTAAGACCTTAAATGATCAGAATAAATCGAGGCCTATGGCTTGGAAAAAAAATCTGGTCTTTGTTGCCATTAGCAACCAATCAAAGAAGAGCTTTCACTTCATTTTGTGCTTTTGAAAAATGAAAGCTGCGCTGTGATTGGCTGTGCTATGGGCAACAGACTACTGTTCTTGTAGAAAACGTATTAATCTGACGCTAATTGTATGAACTTGGAAACTTTGAGATAGAAAGATTATTTTTCCTTCTGTCTTAAAAAGTTGGTTGCTGCGCGCGGCATCTATTATAAAGTTGTAACGGCTTTGTACCTCATAAAATGAGAAATCGCCCTGTTTATTACCCGGGTCGTCCACCTCATCCTAATAGCTGTAATTTCTCAGATGGAAAAAAAAACCTCACAAAGCAATGAATTAGCATAATCAATGGCAGACATTCCTCTTGTGTCCATTCGACCGGTCGGAGCACTCGCGATCCATCTCCGGGACAGTAACAAATGGCTCAGAATCAGTAATAAAGGGCGCACATGTGTCGGCTCCTCAGCTGCTTCTTACAAAATAATCTGCAAGATCCAAAATGCTAAAAATGAATACATCAAATGGAACCTTACGATTTTGGGGTCCTTTGAAACAATGACCAATCCATAGTGACTCATGTGTCGAGTAATATATATATCGCCAAAGTGAAAACATGAGTGAAAAACAGCGCCACCCTGATCCTTAGGTTGCTTTTGGCATTGCAGCCAAGCTTCATTCACAGTAGTGGAGCTGTGTTGTCCTACCAGACATAAACCATAAGCAAGCGTGCCGCTGTTTCTGGAAGAAAGTAGCCATGCTTTTGCATGAAAAAAAAACGTAATTTGCATCAGGGGCTACACAGAGCAATGGACCCATAAACTTCTAGCTGTCCTGAAAATGTCCTGATCTCACAGATGTACGGCTTGATATTGTCTTTTGTGTGAGCAATACATGATAAAAATAAAACTTTTACAGCCCATTCAATCAACGCTGCTCCCATTCTCTGACACTGAGCAAAACTGCTGAGAGAAATTGGAAAGTTATATACAAAATATTTTAGAAAGATGAGAAATTTCCATAATAATAAAAGCATGTCTGTCTTTTCAGGTGATGTTTCAGAATATCCTGCATGGTGTGAATTGCACTTTCTGGCCACAAATTTCCCCCTTGACCCTCCGCCATGCGCCTGCAAAACGCTGCTTTTCTTGGAGGAGAGCAGTGAGTGTTGACCCGAATCTGCATATGCAGAGTGCAGTGGCAAGAATAGCTTATCATTAACTGCTGCGCTCTGCATAGGCCGCTACCGAGATAACAAACTCTGTATAAAGAAGTGAGCTTTGTTATCCCGGTCACTGTACAGCGGTATGACAAAGCTCATCTCGACTGTAGCGCGCTGTAGAAGCAGCACCCAAGATGACAGAAGAAGATCAGCTAATGAAGACAGGATTTAATTAAAGGGGTTGTCCATTAGTTGGACAAACCCTTCTGAATCCCTACGTTATGCCCAAGAAAAATAATAACACTTATGTGACTCGCACCACAATTGTGGTTACCAGGGCTATGGGGTACTCGGAGCCGAGCCCATTGATTTCTATGGGAGTTGTCACTGGCAGCGGGACTCGGTCCGTGGCCCTGGCAGTCATGCGATGGGGGAATATTTACAGGGGATTATTAGGATAGGTAGTTCGTGACGCCACCTGTGGTATCTGATCAATTGGACCAGCGCTGCTATGAGGATCTTCACAGGGGATGTTATGGGGCAGCTGGATGGTAAGTCTCCCACAGGTGAGACGGGTCCCTGGAAGTCTATGGTGATGATGCAGGGTGTAGTTAAGAATTCAGTCACACACAATGCAGCTTCTTTTCATACCTTTACTGGTAGATGGTTCAAGCAGGTCCCGGGGAGCTGGTCGGGGTGGAGAATGCACATTCGGGATACCGCTGAGCAGGTTAGAGGCCTCCTTTACTTCATATATAACTGAGTCCAAACTTGCATGAAGCGAAGTTAACTCTGCAATCTCCAGCTTTCTCAATAGCTGCAAAGCCCGGCCGACATTGTGGTGGAGCCTTCTATGTCTCTGACTATCAGATGTTGAAAAGAACAAAGTCCCTCTTTGCAGGGCCCTGCTAAAAGTCCTTGTTCTCCCTGACTCCGTTTATGTATTGGCTCTTAGGGCTGCTCTCTGCGACCTGTAGTCCAGATAGCCTCCGGTTATCTTGTTACTAAGCTTGAAACTCTAGCAACGCTTCGGACCCCGGTGTCCGGTGAATTAGTGCAGATAATTTGGTACCTGAAGCACTTCTCTCTGTCTTCTCCACTGCGCCCTTCGCCCTGCTCTCGCTCTTATCATAAGCACTTGTAGCTTTGATGGAAATGTCAGCTTTCTCCAGAGCTCGCTGAGCAGCTCTCAGTATCCTCCTTGTTTCAGCTTCTGTTGAGGTACTGATTAAGGGTAGCTCTGACTAGGCTAGGATGATTCACTTCACCCGTACTAGCCTCCACTTCCTTGTCAGGTGAGCTACGCTAGCTCTGCGAGGATTCAGTCCTCTCTCCTCTCCCTCCAAGTCCAGACTGTACTGACACTGAACTGCACTGTCCTAAGACAGGAAACTGACTGCTCTGAGCTCTTCTCAGACAGGAAACTTGAATGAGCTCTGCTACGTGTCACTACCTCCTATACCCCTGGTGGGTGTGTCTGAAAGTGTGAGTGACGTGAATGGATAACAAGCTTTTGCGGTTACCTTCCTGTGCATTTTCCTGGATTTATGTGTGCCTGACATAGCTGGGCCACACATCCCCCCTTGGTTAAACACAGCACTCCCGGGCTGTAAAAGGAAAAAGAAAACATTTTTGTTTTGCATTAAACAACAACATTTTAACTCTTCCCATCCGGGAGGTAAGACTTCTTGAACGTTACAATTTGTACATTAGAAAAATACAAAAGTATCAAAACATCAACACATTTCCATAAATATTAGATAATATTCTTGTGGAGGACCCACACCAAAAACCTCCCACGTGGGTCCTGGGTGGGCTGCAGGACTTCATTGCAGACCTCACTCTAGGCCACACCATACGGGTTTTTCTTCAGAGGCAGATAGTAATGGTTTCGTGTAAAACCAAGATAGGGCACCGTAGTGCAAACTATTTACAATATAAGTTCTTGGGCTGGCACAGTCCACAGCCACGCAGTCCATGCATGGTTAAACACATTTCAAATAATTACATTAATACTTTTTCAAACTTTATACAATTTGTCAGTGACAATAAACCTGTCTGGGTCTTGCTAACTAGTTTACTAGGACTACTCCTGATAGCGAATAGGTAGTTTTCCTTTAGTGATACGTTCTGACCTACGTGGGGTAGCATCAGGTATAGTAGTCTCTAACCTTTCTGTTCTGCGTAACGGCAAACTATAGATACGACTCCACCTCTCTAGGGACCTGGCAAGCATGCTAGCAACTGGGCGAGGCGGTACTGCTTCACCAGGGGACTCCACTTCTTGTGGTGCTGCCTCTTGTGGTTCCGCTGCTTGGGATCCCAATAGTTGAGGGTCTGCCGGAATAGGTCCTTCTGGAACTTGGTCAACTGGCACAATTGGTATGACTGGATGTAGAGACTCCTCTTGCGGTTGATAAAACTGCAGCACAGGAATAATTACAGCGTCTCCCAATCTGGGCCAATCTGCAGGTAAATCTCCCAAATCCGTATGTATGACCGCTTCATCATTTTCTTTCTGAAGGACAACAGGTTCTTCCTCACGAAGCTTTAATGGGCCAGGACACAACTTTAGATGATCTCTAGACACAGTTGCAGTCGTTTTTCCTCCATCCTTGCTGATGGTACAGGTCATTCTGTTATCAAAATTGGAATTTTGCACGACATATGGCTCCTGTTCCCACTGATCATCCAACTTGTGCATTCTTCTTTTCCTTTTGAGCACCATTTCTCCAGGCATAAAAGGCGTAGCGGGAGCATTTTTGTTATAGTTCTTCTCTTGCTTTTCCCTTACTTTGTTGAGACTGTCTTCTATGCAGGCTTGTACTCTCCTGTACTGTTCTTGTCGAGTTGTGTCCCAATCTTCAGCACTGTCATCAGCCTCTGGTTCTACCACTCCCAGCTCCAAATCCATTGGCAGTCTTCCAGGTCTTGCTCTCATAAGGTAGGCTGGAGTGCAGTTGGTGGAGCTTACTGGTATGTGGTTGTACAAGTCAACCAGGTCAGGTAACAAGTCTGGCCACCGATTTCTTTCTTCCAGTGGTACAGTTTTCAGTAAATCCATGACAATGTGATTCATCTTTTCACAAAGGCCGTTGGTCTGAGGGTGGTATGGTGTTGTTCTGATCTTTTTACATCCATACAATTGACAGAATTCCTGAAACAGTTCAGCTTCAAAGGCTGGACCTCGATCAGTCAGCACCTGCTCCGGATATCCGTGTGGTCTGCAGAAACTTGCTTGGAAGGTTCTTGCTGCTGTCTCTGCTGTCAGATCTTTGACAGGGGCGACCACCAGAAACCTGGAATAGTGATCCACCATGGTCAGGGCATATGAGTATCCTGACCTGCTTGGGGACAACTTGACGTGATCCAATGCTACGATCTCCAGGGGACGAGTCGTCCGGATAGGCTGCAAGGGTGCTCTCTGACTGTGATAGTCTTTTCGTCTGAGACCACAGGGTCCACGGTTCCGGCACCACTTCTCGATGGAGCTGCGCATCCCTACCCAGTAGAACCGACACCTCAACAGGGTCTCCAGCTTTTTCCAGCCAAAGTGCCCCGCTTGATCGTGGTAGGCTTCTAGCACCATTTGGATGTCTGCTCTGGGGACCACTATTTGCCAAACCATCTCATGGGTCCTTGGGTCGACGTATCTCCTGCACAACTTCTCACGGTAGATGAACAACCGGCTTCTCTCATTCCACAGGAGCTTTGCTGGTATGGGTGCGTCTTTCTCCAAGGAGCAACCTTCCTGTCTTATCAGCTCCTTGACACCGCTGACCACGGGATTGCTGTCCTGAGTTTCCTTCCAGCTGTGATGAGGTAAAGGGTTCAACATCTCACCACACCGCTTTCTGTAGACTCGTTGCTCTTGGACCATCCCATTTCGGTGGAACGCAGGTAGCTCGATTTCTTCCAGATCATCTGATTCTTCCTCCGTGTCGGATTCATGCGGCATTCTGGACAAGGCGTCCGCGTTAGCATTTTTACGGCCCGCTCTGTACTTGATGGTAAACTGATAGTTTGACAACCGAGCCATCCAACGTTGCTCCATGGCTCCCAACTTGGCTGTTTCAAGGTGCGTCAAGGGGTTGTTGTCTGTGTACGCAGTGAACTTGTTGGAGGCAAGGTAATGTTTGAATCTTTCGGTAATGGCCCAGACCAGCGCCAAGAACTCCAGTTTGAAGCTGCTGTAGTTTTCTGGGTTTCTCTCAGTTGGCCTGAGCTTTCTGCTTGCATACGCGATGACTTTTTCTTGGCCGTTCTGCTTCTGACTGAGGACTGCTCCCAATCCCTCGTTACTGGCATCGGTGTACAGCAGGAACGGTTGGCTGTAATCAGGGTAGGCTAAGATTTCATCGCCTGTCAGAATCTCTTTCATCTCTTTGAATGCCTCAGCTTGTTCTTTTCCCCAATTGAATGGAGGGTTTCTACTCTTGAGAGGTTGTCCGACCAGGAGGTCCTGCAAAGGCGCCGCCTTCTTGGTGTAATCTTTTACAAACCTCCTGTAGTAACCTGTTAGTCCCAAGAACTGACGCACCTCCTTTAGATTCTTCGGCTCCGGCCATTTCTGGATGGCTGTGACCTTCTCGGGGTCCGGCGCTACTCCTTCGGAACTGACAATATGTCCCAAGTACTGTACCTTTCGTTTGAGCAGATGGCATTTGGAGGGCTTCAGTTTCATCCCATACTTGGACAGGGACTCGAATACCTCTGCCAGGTGCTTCAGATGATCTTCATATGTCTTGGAGTACACAATCACGTCGTCCAGATACAGCAACACGGTTTCAAAGTTGAGATGTCCTAGGCAGCTCTCCATCACTCTCTGGAATGTTCCTGGGGCACTGCTGAGGCCAAACGGCATTCTGTCAAACTCGCAGAGTCCCATTGGGGTGGTGAAAGCAGTTTTCTCCCGATCCTCCTCAGCCACAGCTACTTGCCAGTACCCACTAGTAAGGTCGAGGGTAGAAAAGTAGTTAGCCGTTTTCAGAGCAGCTAAGGATTCCTCTATGCGTGGTAATGGGTATGCATCTTTATGTGTTATGCGATTGACTTGTCTGTAATCTACACACATTCTCATGCTACCATCCTTTTTCTTAACTAGAACTAGAGGTGCTGCTCAGGGACTACAACTATCCCTTATCACCCCGGTTTCCTTCATGTCTCGCAGCATTTCCTTAGCTTTCTGATAGTGGGCTGGAGGTATAGGCCTGTACCGCTCTTTGATGGGAGGATGACTGCCTGTAGGGATATGATGCTGTACTCCCTTAATTGTCCCAAAGTCAAGTGGGTGTTTGCTAAATACTTGTGCGTACTCTTGTACCACCCGTAGTACCCCCTGTTTCTGGTGGACGGAAGTGGTGTCTGTCCCTATATGAAGCTGCTGACACCAATCCACTACCGGGGTTGCCGGATCATTATCCTCCGCTGGTTGGCGGGAGGCTAAGGACTCGGTTGTGAGGATAGAATTGTTATCTACGGCATGTAATTTAGCAACTGTGGCATAACGTGGTAAATTTACTTCGTCGTCCCCCCAGTTGAGAAGTCGTACTGGTACTCTCCCATTTATTACTTCCACTACCCCTCTAGCAATCATGAGTGTAGGTCTGTGCTCTGAGCGATGGGGCTCTACTACTGCTTGGTAGTTCTGTCCTCTCAGACCTATGGCTGCTCTACACCATATTAACATTTCACTCATTGGGGGTATTACAATGGGGTTCGAGTCTGTGACCCGTACATTACCAATTTCACCATCTGTAAGCTTCACTTGCTGCTGGCACATCAGGGCCCGGATCTCCCTCTGGATCACCCCCTTCTGCTTTGGCTTGGCAACTTCAGCGAGCTGTTGGAGCAAAAACACAACTTCTCCCAGACAGTTACTGATAATGTTAGTACCTAATATCACATTTAAGCCATTCTCCTCATTTACAGTCCTTACTACTAGAAGTCCCTGATCCTTCAGCTCCACCCTGCCCACTTTTACGTTCACGTTTTTGGCTCCAAGTACTTCAACAGGGAGACCATTGGTGGCGTACACTGTCAAGTCAGGGCTCGGGGGCTGGAGACTGTCCATGGACCAAAATTTATTATAGAGGACATCAGGTATGATGGTCACCTGAGATCCAGTGTCCAGCAGTGCAGGAATTGCAATCCCGTCCAGAATGATGGACAGGTAGGGTCGTCCACCCACGAACCTGCGGTTCCAGTCTAAGGGGCCTGATGAGTCTACTCCTGGGTGTTGGCCCTCTGACCCAGGATCGGCTCGTTTAAAGGACATTGCTGAGCCATATGACCTTTTTGGTGCAGCGGTAGCAGATGATCTCCCGGCGAGGATGGTGTTGCTCAGGAGTCGCTCCTGGGGGTGGCGTGGTCCTCCTCCGGTGAGGCGACGTCCTCCATTTCCTCCGGTTCATCCAAGGAACATCCTCCGGACAGTCGGCTAGTAGGATCTTTCCTCCTTCCTCTTTCCGCAGTTGCAGGGCATCCATTACAGTGGCCAAGTTCTTAGTCAGCTGGCGCACTTCTGAGCGCAGACATTCCAACTCACTAGGGGGCGCCACCTGCGTTTTAGCTTCTGCCACCTGCGGGGAAAAGGTGGGTACTGCCGGCTTTAGAGTGGCTCCACCCGGGTGATACCGATTTGCCACCTCAGGCTTTTCCAGGGGTCGCAGTCCTTTTATTGCCATGTCCTTTAGGGCATCAAAGGTGGCATCTGGATGATCCAAGGACCACCAGTTTACAGTCCTGCCTTCCGCTGGAGACCTCAGTCCCCGCACGAATTGCTCTTTCAACATTTGGCTCTCATCAATGGGACTTGTAGGGTTAGCCTGTTTAAAAGCTCGCAGGGCCCCCTGTAGTCGGCAGGCGTAGTCCCTAATACTGTCACCCGGTCTCTGGAAGCACTCAAAAAAATCACATCCGGAGATCCGTTTCTGTGCGGTCCTCAAAGATGGCCTGTAGCTTTAAGAGAATCGCAGGTACCGACTCCTGGTCTGCAGTGGGCCAAGTCTCTACTTCTCTCTCAGCCGCACCAGCTAACTGTCCTATTACCACAGCAGCTTTTTGCTTCTCAGTCATTGAGTACATATCCAAAATGCTACATATTTTCCGTTTAAACCCTGGCAGGGTGTCTGGCTCGCCGCTGTACTGGGGGAGCCACTTCGCTCCTGGCATGTATGGGAGCGTTAGGGGCATGAGCGGGACCATCGGACTAGGTGAGGGGCCTGCCCCTCCATCCTGCGCTACAACGCCAAGCGGTGGACTATTGGGGCCACCGGCTGGGGCCGCTCCGTCTGCCGGTTGCTGCGACATGTTGATGCCCCCTTGGTTAATCTGAGCCTACCTCTTTCACAGGCTGCAGCGTCGCAGGCACAGCGGTGGAGACAGGACCTTTGTCGCTGGCGCTCTGATGTCAGAGCGTTCACTTCCTGTTTCACAGGACCTGCCGCCGCGTCAGAGTTGGGGGCGTGTCCAGGCAACAGCGCGCTTTTTCAGGTACGCCCCCCTTCTTCACCAGCGCCTGAGGGCGCGAATATTGCGGTAAAGATGGCGGTATTATGGCGCCAAACGCAGCAAACAGTCTTTTTCACCAAACAGTTCAATATAGGCACACAGGACTCACAATTGCAAGTTTCGCATCCTGTTCGTGACGCCAAGTTTTAGTTGACTCGCACCACAATTGTGGTTACCAGGGCTATGGGGTACTCGGAGCCGAGCCCATTGATTTCTATGGGAGTTGTCACTGGCAGCGGGACTCGGTCCGTGGCCCTGGCAGTCATGCGATGGGGGAATATTTACAGGGGATTATTAGGATAGGTAGTTCGTGACGCCACCTGTGGTATCTGATCAATTGGACCAGCGCTGCTATGAGGATCTTCACAGGGGATGTTATGGGGCAGCTGGATGGTAAGTCTCCCACAGGTGAGACGGGTCCCTGGAAGTCTATGGTGATGATGCAGGGTGTAGTTAAGAATTCAGTCACACACAATGCAGCTTCTTTTCATACCTTTACTGGTAGATGGTTCAGGCAGGTCCCGGGGAGCTGGTCGGGGTGGAGAATGCACATTCGGGATACCGCTGAGCAGGTTAGAGGCCTCCTTTACTTCATATATAACTGAGTCCAAACTTGCATGAAGCGAAGTTAACTCTGCAATCTCCAGCTTTCTCAATAGCTGCAAAGCCCGGCCGACATTGTGGTGGAGCCTTCTATGTCTCTGACTATCAGATGTTGAAAAGAACAAAGTCCCTCTTTGCAGGGCCCTGCTAAAAGTCCTTGTTCTCCCTGACTCCGTTTACGTATTTGCGCTTAGGGCTGCTCTCTGCGACCTGTAGTCCAGATAGCCTCCGGTTATCTTGTTACTAAGCTTGAAACTCTAGCAACGCTTCGGACCCCGGTGTCCGGTGAATTAGTGCAGATAATTTGGTACCTGAAGCACTTCTCTCTGTCTTCTCCACTGCGCCCTTCGCCCTGCTCTCGCTCTTATCATAAGCACTTGTAGCTTTGATGGAAATGTCAGCTTTCTCCAGAGCTCGCTGAGCAGCTCTCAGTATCCTCCTTGTTTCAGCTTCTGTTGAGGTACTGATTAAGGGTAGCTCTGACTAGGCTAGGATGATTCACTTCACCCGTACTAGCCTCCACTTCCTTGTCAGGTGAGCTACGCTAGCTCTGCGAGGATTCAGTCCTCTCTCCTCTCCCTCCAAGTCCAGACTGGACTGACACTGAACTGCACTGTCCTAAGACAGGAAACTGACTGCTCTGAGCTCTTCTCAGACAGGAAACTTGAATGAGCTCTGCTACGTGTCACTACCTCCTATACCCCTGGTGGGTGTGTCTGAAAGTGTGAGTGACGTGAATGGATAACAAGCTTTTGCGGTTACCTTCCTGTGCATTTTCCTGGATTTATGTGTGCCTGACATAGCTGGGCCACACATATGCACATCTCCTATGCCTGTGTCGTTTCAGCAGTGTTGGCACTGGCATTTCTGGGGCTCATGTGACATTTTTATGTCATGTAATCCCTGAGGCCAAGCAGTGCTAGCTTCACCCTCCTCTCCTACGAACGTAATTGACATCCAAAGGAGGTGAGAGAGCAGGCACAGCTCTGACTTCTTGTAAGGTTCTTTGTCTCTGTTGACATGTTCCTTGAAACTCAGTTTTCCGTCGGCCATTTTGCTTTCTGTCTTTCTGCAGCTCTTGCCCTCAGTTAATATGGAGTTTCCAGTTTTCATGTTCCCGCCCTGATTCTTCCCTCTTGCTTCTTAAGCAGCCTCAGCTGAACAATCAGTCTCCTGAATCTTGTCATGTATAGTGTACAGTTCCTATAGCGTCTTGTGCTTGGGTGCGAGGAAAACACAGGAGACATAGGTTGAAATGAAATGACTTGTATTACTTCATACAAGCATGCTGAAAAGGTCACACAGTTTGCAGGAACAGCGACAGGAGACACAGCAGGCCAGAGTAACTTCAAGCTCTACAATAAATCTCCAAAGCAGGTTCAGGATCTCTTCTCTGTACCGTAATTCCTCTGCAAACATGGATTCCTCTGCAAACATGGATTCACCAAACAGCAGGTTTCCAGAGTCCAAAAGTGTTCCAAGGTTCCTCAGTAGGGAATAGCTGGAGTACAAGTCCAAGGTTTCCAGGAGTCAGGTCACAGACTGACTGAGGCTTGATTCAGGAGCACTGATTGTTCAGCTGAGGCTGCTTAAGAAGCAAGAGGGAAGAATCAGGGCGGGAACATGAAAACTGGAAACTCCATATTAACTGAGGGCAAGAGCTGCAGAAAGACAGAAAGCAAAATGGCAGACGGAAAACTGAGTTTCAAGGAACATGTCAACAGAGACAAAGAACCTTACATTACTCCCCCTTAGGGACAACCTCCGGATGACCTCAGACCAGGCTTGTCAGGGTACCTCTGATGAAACTGGCGGAGCAGGCAAGGAGCATTTACATTATTGACTGGTTCCCATGAGTTGTTCTCCACTGGGTAGCCCTGCCATTTAATCAAATATTGCAACTGATTTCAAAAGATTCAGGAGCCAATGTTTAGTGTCTGCTGGGTCTGGGAAAGCCGTGTCTGCTGTGACTGTGGATATCAGATGTCCGTTTAATACCTTATGTGATGACAGTGGTTGTGACTTCTCACAACCATTCCAGGTGAGCGCATTCCCTTAAAATTTTACTCTGGAGTGTTACCACAGGTAAACACTATTGTTTTTTTTTTTTTTTCCTTTCCTCTTCTCCTTCCAGCACTTCTGCCTTAAAAGATCTGGAAGATGGAGGCCCGCATAAAGGAACTTTGCGGAGTAACTGATACAATCCTTTCAGATGTACAGACTTTAAAAACCCGTTATGCAAGCCTACAGGACCTCACTAATCATAATTTGCAAGTGTTTGGACAGACTACCCAGGAATTGCGAGCCAGGATTGAGGCTCTAGAGGAACGAGCCCAGGCTCCTGCCATAACCCCAAGTTCTGGGATCCCCAAATTACCTCCTTTTCGTTTTGGCGGTGAACGTGAGAAATTCAGGGGATTTATTAATCAATGCAATTTATTTTTCTCTGCACATGCTTCACAATTTCCCACTGAACGATCCAAAGTGCTTACTATAATCATGTTGCTTACCAATAAGGCTTTGATGTGGGCAAACCCTCTGATTGAGACTGAGGATGATTGTTTGAATCACCTTGATGCTTTTATTTCAGCCATGGGGCAGGTGTTTGATGACCCCAATCGAGGTGCAACAGCTGAAGCAGCCATGTTAACTTTGCGCCAAGGTAAGCGTTCAGTAGCCGAATATGCCCTGGATTTCAGGAGATGGGCTCTTGATACCACTTGGGACACTTCCGCTAAAAAATCTATTTTTCGGAAAGGGTTGTCTCCACTGATTAAGGATGAACTTGCTCGTGCCGACCCTCCCACTGCGTTAGGTGACTTTATTAACTATTGTATCCGTATTGATGCTCGTCTGACTGAACGCAGACAAGAGAGATGGTTCGAAAATAATCACACTAACCTTTTACTACCTCCCTCCTCAGCTAAGGAACCTTTGAGTAGGATCACAAGGGAACCAGAACCTGAACCCATGCAGGTGGACTCTTTGCAAAGACGGGTTAGTGATGCACGCAAAGAACATTGTATAAAGGAAAATCTATGTTTCTACTGTGGTAAGTCAGGGCACTTCATTATAAACTGCCACAGCCGTTCTCGTAAGACTACTGCAGCAGTCATTCACTGTGAGTGTTGCGAGAGGAGCTCTGTCATGTCCGAGCCTCAGGCTCCAGAGAGATCTGCTGCAAGAGATCTTGATTTCTCGGACTTAAACTCTGTTAGTTCTGGGGACAATGATGGTATAAACGCTGCAATTTTTCAAGTTTACTCAGCGGTGTCCCAGCTGAGTTGTAAAAGAAACAATTCTCATTGCTTCCTTTCCATCAAACTCTGGGTTGACTCAGTCTGGGTGTCTAGCTCTGCTATGATCGACTCAGGAGCAAGTGGAAATTTTATGGATATCTCCTTTGCTCTGAAACAGGGGATACGTTCAGTGAAGAAGGCTACTCCAGTACAGATGGAGACTGTGGATGGCTCTCTACTGACTTCTGGACCAGTGGATCAAGAAACAGAGCCTTTGAGGGTCCTTATGGGTAAAGATCATCAGGAGAAAATGTCTTTTATGCTTATCTCTTCTCCCCACTTTCCCATTATTCTAGGGCTACCATGGCTGCAGGCGCAGAATCCTACGATTAACTGGGAGACCAAGGAATTACACTTTCCGGAGAAAACAGATGAGTCAAGGAGTTTCAGCTTGCTCTGTTCCTAAAGGAACCATGTCAGTCCCTGAACTACCAGCTGTATACCAGGACTATGTGGATTTATGTGACAAGAAGAACGCTGATAAGCTTCCTCCTCACCGTCCATATGATTGTCCAATTGAATTATTGCCTGGAGCCGAGATACCTTTTGGTAAGATCTACCCCTAGCGGGGCCCGAGCTAAAAGCTTTGAAGGATTATATAGACGAAAATTTAGCCAAGGGCTTCATATGCCCCTCTTCATCTCCCGCAGGTGCACCCATCTTCTTTGTGAAGAAGAAAGATGGATTTCTGAGACCCTGCATAGACTATAGGGAACTCAATAAGGTTACTATTAGAAACCGTTATCCATTGCCTTTAATCCCTGAATTGTTGGAGAGAGTGCAGCATGCCAAAATTTTCTCTAAACTGGATCTCCGTGGGGCCTATAACTTGGTCCGTATTAGACCTGGGGATGAATGGAAGACTGCTTTCAGGTCACGCTATGGACACTTTGAATATCTAGTTATGCCTTTTGGTCTGAGTACCGCCCCAGCCACTTTCCAACACTTCGTGAATGATATCTTCAGGGATCTCCTAGATACATTTGTGGTGATTTATCTGGATGATATTCTAATTTTTTCTAACTCCACAGAGGAACATCATGGACATGTGAGAATGGTCTTAGAACGCCTAAGACAAAACCATCTCTACATCAAACTTGAAAAATGTGAATTCCATAGGACCGAAATTCAATTTCTGGGGTATGTACTATCTACGCAAGGGATTAGTATGGATGGAAGCAAGACCCAAGCCATCAAGGATTGGCCAATTCCTAGAAATGTGAAGGAGGTGCAGCGTTTCATCGGGTTTGCCAACTTCTATAGACGTTTCATTAAGAATTTTTCTGAGGTAGTGTCACCTATCACCCAACTTACCCGGAAACAGTCTAGGTTCTCCTGGACCCCGCAAGCTCAGGAAGCATTTTCCTGTTTAAAGGATAAATTTACCACCGCACCTATCTTAGTACATCCCAACCCCGAGCTTGCCTTCATAATAGAGGTGGATGCTTCAGACTGTGCCGTTGGAGCTATACTCTCTCAGAGAACAGGTGAGAAGAATGTCTTGCATCCCTGTGCCTTCTTTTCCCAGCAGTTGTCTTCGGCTGAGAGGAACTACGATGTGGGCAATAGAGAATTGTTGGCCATTATTGCCGCCTTCAAGGAATGGAGACACCTTCTTCAGGGAGCTGCACAGCAAATAGTCGTCCTGACAGACCATCGTAACCTTGAATTTATCAGGTCGGCTAAGTGCCTGACTCCTCGCCAGGCTCGCTGGAATCTTTTCCTAAACCAATTTAATTTTGTCATTTCTTATAGACCAGGATCGCGCAATGGAAAGGCTGATGCACTCTCTAGGATTCATTCAGCAGAGACACGTCCACTTACTCCTCCTAAGACTATTCTTCCTGACTCTAGATTCCTGGGAGTGATTCATAATCAAGACCTACTTAAGGACATCAAGGAAGCATACCATGCGGATTCTTTGTTGGCTCAACCCCCAAGGGACGTAAGTCTTGTCTTTAAGAATGGTGTGTGGATTCAGGGACAACGTCTGTATATACCTGAAACAGTCAGATTGAGAGTATTGCAACTCATCCACGATTCCAAGATAGCCGGGCATAGGGGAATTCTAAAGACACAAGAATTTCTTTCTCGTTTCTTTTGGTGGCCCACTTACAGGAAAGATGTCTTAAACTATGTCACTTCATGTGAAGTCTGTGCAAGATGCAAAACACCTCGCTCCTCACCAACTGGTCTGTTGCAACCTCTTCCCACCCCGTCCCGCCCGTGGGGATCCATTTCTATGGACTTCATTGTGGAGTTACCAACCTCTCAAGGAAGAACACCATTCTAGTGGTGGTTGACCGTCTAACAAAGGCAGCTCATTTTATCCCTTGTGTCGGCTTACCCACTGCAAAACAGACATCAGACTTGATGATTAAGAATGTGTTTCGCTTACATGGAGTACCGGATGAGGTCATTTCGGATCGAGGGGTGCAATTCACTTCAAGGTTTTGGCAAAATTTCTCTGCAGCATTGGACATTAAAGTAAACCTTTCTTCTGCTTTTCATCCCCAGACTAATGGACAGACAGAACGAACCAATCAGACCCTGGAGCAGTATCTCCGCTGTTTTATCTGCCACCTACAGGATGATTGGGTGGATCTACTTCCACTGGCTGAGTTCTCTTATAACAACTCTCAGAGCGCCTCCACTAAGCAGTCTCCTTTTTACTCCAATCTAGGTTATCATCCTAACATTCTTCCTCGATTTCCCATAGATACGCCCTTGCCGGCAGTGGCTGAAAGAATCACTTCTTTACAAAAGAATATGGATCTTCTAAAGGAAAATCTAGAATTGGCTCAGGAAAGGTACAAGAAAGCAGCAGATAAATTTCGTAAACCTGCACCAGCTTTCAAGGTAGGAGATTTGGTCTGGCTGTCAACCAGAAATCTTAAATTAAAGATTCCATCGTCTAAATTGGGACATAAGTACATTGGACCTTATAAGATCAATAAGATTATAAGTGCTGTTGCTTGTCGTCTTCAACTGCCCAGAACTATGAGAATCCACCCTGTCTTTCATGTATCCCTACTAAAGGCTGCAACACCCAATACGTTTCCTGGACGTTCTTCTCCTTGCCCTGACCCAGTGCTGGTCGATGGTCAGGAAGAATTTATGGTGGAAAGGATTCTAGATTCCAGGTTGTACAGAAATCAGTTGCAATATTTGATTAAATGGCAGGGCTACCCAGTGGAGGACAACTCATGGGAACCAGTCAATAATGTAAATGCTCCTCGCCTGCTCCGCCAGTTTCATCAGAGGTACCCTGACAAGCCTGGTCTGAGGTCATCCGGAGGTTGTCCCTAAGGGGGGAGTAATGTAAGGTTCTTTGTCTCTGTTGACATGTTCCTTGAAACTCAGTTTTCCGTCGGCCATTTTGCTTTCTGTCTTTCTGCAGCTCTTGCCCTCAGTTAATATGGAGTTTCCAGTTTTCATGTTCCCGCCCTGATTCTTCCCTCTTGCTTCTTAAGCAGCCTCAGCTGAACAATCAGTGCTCCTGAATCAAGCCTCAGTCAGTCTGTGACCTGACTCCTGGAAACCTTGGACTTGTACTCCAGCTATTCCCTACTGAGGAACCTTGGAACACTTTTGGACTCTGGAAACCTGCTGTTTGGTGAATCCATGTTTGCAGAGGAATCCATGTTTGCAGAGGAATTACGGTACAGAGAAGAGATCCTGAACCTGCTTTGGAGATTTATTGTAGAGCTTGAAGTTACTCTGGCCTGCTGTGTTCTCCTGCCTCTGTTCCTGCAAACTGTGTGACCTTTTCAGCATGCTTGTATGAAGTAATACAAGTCATTTCATATCAACCTATGTCTCCTGTGTTTTCCTCGCACCCAAGCACAAGACGCTATAGGAACTGTACACTATACATGACACTTCTTCCGGATGTCTTGATTTCTCTGAAGGAGGGGACAGTGAAACCAACACTAATTATGCCCCAGAATAAAAATGTCATGTGATCCCTGGGAGAGCCATTGTCGACATCGCTGGAATGGCAACGGCACCAGAAGTGAGTATAAGTGTTATTATTTTATCGGGGGAAAGACATGGGAATTCTGAGTAGTGTCCAACCCCTTTAAGTGTCTTCACTCATTAGTTAATAGTTTATTTTTATCCATTTTCAAACCATAGCTAAGTATAGGAATTGGGTTAGGGATAGGCTTACTGCTAGGGTATTCAAATTGTTACATAACAGGAAACAAAAAAAATAAAAGATATATAGCAAAAATATAACAATGTATAACTTTTTATTTTTAAGATTTTACCAAAGAAGCAATAAAGAAAATAGGAGGTCAAAGCACAAACTATAATTACTGCAGTATTTTCCTCAAATTACAATACATGTGTCTGATTGATAAGGAGCTCAATGCTGGACTGGTGGAAGGGACACAGAGAGTGTGAACTGTTTATAGGCAATGGGACACAAAAAACTTGCTTTCCTCTGAACAATGGCAACCGAATTTACACCAATGTACAAACATTAAGGACTTCCAGTCTCCAATAGATAAAAGAGATAAAACACTTACTAGAAATCAGCAACACCATGAGTATCTCTGCATTTTAC
>JARQOD010000007.1:114584533-114677282 GCA_033576555.1 Oophaga sylvatica | reverse complement strand
CCGCTCTTCCTCCTCCCCCCTTTTTTTTTGTTTTGCTTTCGCTTCCCTAAGGGGCCCTCCTCTCGGCCGGGGTGCCGCAACCATCACAGGAGTCATCCTGGGTCAGGGGGACGCTCCCTTGCCCGGTCTCCCTTCCCCCCGACCACTCCATGCCCACGGATTTTTTTACAACCCTGAAAAACGGTTTTTTATTTCTAACCTGGTTTGGGACACAGGACTTCACTTCCCGGTGACCATCCAGGGAACCCGGAGCCTCCGTACTACTCGATGGGTTCCACATTTAAAATCCGGCAGCACTAGTGAGCCAAGCAAGTCACATGACACCATCAGGTACCAGTTATACTTTTTGTTCTTATTTCAGTGTATCCCCTATTGTACCATTTTTCTCTGCTCCCTTGGGAAGCGCAGGGTTATTGCATGTTTTCATTCCAAATATATAAATTTGGTATCGTCATGTTTGTATCAATCATGTCATGCCGTATCTGCTTTGGCAGGGGTGGGACCAGATAACCCAGGAGGTCCCTTCAAAACTCTACCATTCTATGATTCTAATCAGCAGAATCAGCTTAAATGTAATGTTACTTAAAGGGAACTTGTCACCTTGCAAAACGCTCTTTAGCTCAGATATAGGGTTAATATGAAGTAAATAGCGTTTTTCGAGGTGACGTTCCCTTTAATTACTTACCAAATGAATGTTGCGCAAAAACAAAGCAATCCGAATTCCTTTTGTTTCTTTAACTTCACCTCCGAAAAAAAATGTACTATAAAAGGTATCAAAATGGCCGATGGGCCCTAAAATGAAACCAATGAAACTACAAAAAAAAAAAACGACCTCCCTTGATGGAAAATGTAAAAGTTGTGGCTCACAGAACATAGAACATAAAATCTAATTTTTTTTTTCCAGTGTGCGCTTTGTACAAAAGTAATAAAAAACTACAAGCGTTAACAGTGCCTAATCAGACTGACCCCCCTGAATAAAATTAACACTTTATTTGTGCAGCACTTACATAGCGTAAAAAAAAAAAAATCTAAAAGAACAGATATGCAGATTTTTTTTTCTATATCTAAAACATAATAGTTAATTTTATTTTTAATCAAGTAATTATATATTTTAAACAATATTTTTTAATTATTTTAAATGTTATAGTTTTTTTTTATCTTTCTAAAAAATCACCTTTTTTGGGGGGGTTATCATATTCTGGAAGCCAAAGCGTTTTAATCTTTCCATTTACGGAGCTATCGGGGGCTTGTTTTTGCATAACGAGCTGTAGTTTAAAAATACTATTATTTTGGAATACACACATCGCTTTGATCACTTCTATTTCAGTAATTCACAGTAATTCTGTTTTTTTGGTGATTTTTTGATTATTAGCAGATTTCAAATCTGCATAAATGTGTTTTTTTCTGCAATGTGTGAATGTGATTTTATGATATCTTATTCACAATGATTTTTGCTATGACGCAGTGAATTTTTTAGTATGCAAATATATTCTATATTTCCAACTGTTTTGTTTTTCATAAGAATTCAGTTTTTATTCCAGCACTGACAAAAAAGAAATCCTTTCTGAAACTACAGCTAAAACACAGTCCACAAATACATCTTTGCGCATGCCTTATTTTGTGACAGAATGGCGCAATTTAATAAAGAAGGTAAAACAAGGATCTATCCGTGGTCACCTAGTAGCTTTAAAAGGGCTTCCACGACAACATTTGCCATAGCTACTCCAATATATGTTCCCAGGGGAGCCCTGGGAAACTTTTAACGGGGATGGTAACTTACAGCTCTGGCAAAAAATTAAGAGAGCACCATATCAAAACCCTGTCATGGGCAGCCCATTATCCAGACCTGAACCCATTGAAAACCTCTGGAATGTGATCAAGAGGATGATGGATAGTCACAATCGCATGGATTTATGTCTTTTTACATCAATTAAGGAATTTGCTCCTAAGACCTTTGAGGGCATCACAACACAATACCAAATACTCACTTGCAAACTCGACTTCTTCAGCGATGCTCTAGGAGTGCTGAACGCCTTGGAGAAAAACCCGCACACCAAAGACTTCATCCACTTTAAATTCATGTTAAGAACTTTAATGCTGCCCTTCACCTCGCCAAACAGACCTACTTCACCACACTGATCTCCTCACTAGCCAACAACCCCAAGAAACTTTTTGACACTTTTCACTCCCTCCTCAGGCCAAAAGCACAAGCCCCTATCACAGACATTTGTGCTGACGACCTGGCCTCCCACTTTATAGAAAAAATAGATACTATCCGTCAGGAAATCTGCTCTCAACCACCAAGTGCTGTGACTCCCATCCCACCCTGCATTTCCCCTGGCTCACTTTCCACATTTGATCCCATCACAGAAGAAGAAGTCTCCAGACTCCTCCTTCCTCTGTCCGACTACATGCACTACGACCCCATCCCCTCACATCTCCTCCAGTCTCTCTCTCCAGTTGTCACAACTCACCTAACTACAATCTTTAATCTCTCACTCTCCTCTGGCATTTTCCCATCCTCCTTCAAACACTCCATCATTACTCCATTACTAAAGAAACCCGATCTTGACCCTTCCTGCACAAACAACTACAGACCGGTCTCAATCTCCCCTTCATCTCTAAACTTTTGGAGCGCCTAGTCTACTCCCGCCTCACCCGTTACCTCTCCACTTACTCCCTCCTAGACCCTTCACAGTCCGGCTTCCGCCCCCTACATTCGACTGAAACTGCACTCATCAAAGTGACCAATGACCTTCTTACAGCAAAACGTAACGGCGACCACTCTCTGCTCATTCTTCTCGACCTTTCTGCAGCTTTCGACACGGTTGACCACCGTCTCCTACTCTCTAGGCTCCAGTCACTAGGTATTAAGGACCACTGTTCTCTCCTGGTTTCCTCCTATCTTTCTGACCGCCTTCAGTGTTTTCGTTCTCTGGCTCCACGTCATCTCCTCTTCCTCTCACTGTCGGTGTACCCCAGGGCTCAGTCCTTGGCCCCCTTCTCTTCTCTCTCTACACGGCCCCAATTGGACAGACCATCAGCAGATTTGGCTTTCAGTACCATCTTTATGCTGATGACACACAATTATACACGTCATCCCCCGACCTTACCCCCGCTGTTCTACAGAACACCACCGACTGTCTGTCCGCAGTCTCCAACATCATGTCCGCTCTCTATCTGAAACTTAACCTCTCCAAGACTGAACTCCTTCTGCTCCCGCCGTCTACTAACCTCCCTAAATCTGACATTTCCCTCTCTGTGGGCGGCACCATAATAACACCCCGGCAGCAGGCTCGCTGTCTGGGTGTTATGTTTGACACCAATCTCTCCTTCACCTCCCATATACAATCTCTTGCCCGCTCTTGCCGTCTACACCTAAAGAACATCTCTAGAATCCGCCCTTTTCTCACCATGGAAACAACAAAAACCCTCACTGTAGCATTGATCCACTCCCGCCTGGACTACTGCAACGCTCTATTACTTGGCCTCCCCATTACTCAACTATCCCCTCTCCAGTCCATCCTTAATGCAGCAGCCAGGGTCATCCATCTGGCTAATCGGTACTCGGACGCGTCCGCTCTTCGCCAGTCCTTACACTGGCTGCCCATTCATTATAGGATCCAATTCAAAGTACTGGTTCTCACCCACAAAGCTCTCCACAGTGCAGCACCCCCCTACATCTCCTCCCTCATTTCTATCTATCGGCCTAACCGACTGCTGCGCTCTGCAAACGACTTTCGACTAACCTCTGCACTAATCCGTACCTCCCACTCCCGACTCCAAGACTTCTCCCGCGCTGCGCCAATCCTCTGGAATGCTCTACTCCAAGAAATTAGGACTATCCACAATTTGCATGGTTTCAGGAGCTCCCTCAAAACACATTTGTTCAGAGTGGCCTATCACATTCACTAACCAAAGTCGTTCTATGTTTAAGTGTGTATGTGTAGCCCATTCACTATCTCCATCCATGCCTCACTCCCTCAAGATGGCTGGACCATCATTGTAAATGCACCATTGTATATACACACCTGTACTTTGTATCTCCCCCACCTCATTGTAGATTGTAAGCTCTCACGAGCAGGGTCGGCTTATTTTGCTTTAATTATTGTATTGTTAACGTTGTTACCTATGACTTGTGTTTTGAAACTGTTAAACTGTAAAGCGCTGCGGAATATGTTGGCGCTATATAAATAAAGATTATTATTATTATTAATACCAGACCCCAATCAGAGGGCAATAAAACTTTCACTCCTTATCTATGAACTGTTCCAATATTTATGGCCATAACTGTCTATCACTCTACCATAATGACAGTTCTGCTTTACGTCACTTGTCTTATCTATTGCATTGTTTCTGTGCTGTTTTGTGTATAAATATGTGATTCTTCAGATGTTGTATTAGTCTTTGCCTGATGAAGAGACCTGAATAGTCTCGAAAGCTTGCAATTCGTTACCATCTTTTCAGTTAGCCATTAAAAGGTATCAACCACTGAGGACTCTCAATTCTGGATAGTCACAAGCCATCAAACAAAGAACTGCTTAAATTTTTGCGCCAGAAGCTGCGTGAAAGACTGGTGGAAAGCATATTAAGACGCATGAAAGCTGTTTTTAAAAATCATGGTTATTCCACAAAATATTGATTTCAGAACTGTTCCTTAGTTAAAACATTAGTATTGTTGTTTCTAAATGATTATGAACTTGCTTTCTTTGCATTATTTGAGGTCTGAAAGGACTATTTTTTTTTTAATTTTGACCATTTTTCTTTGTCAAAAAAAAATAAAAAAATAGTGCTTGGAAATTCGGAGACATGTTGTCAGAAGGTTATAGAATAAAAGAGCAATTTACATTCTACTCAAAAATATACCTATAATAAGAAAAATCAGACAAACTGAACATTTGGAAGTGGTCTCTTAATTTTTGACAGAGCTGTATATAGGGGCCCTGGGTTGAGTTCTTAGAGTAGCTGCTGGCCAATGAAGCTGGTTGGCAGAAATAGATAGATGAGTCTGAACCAGGAGCAGATAAGGGATAAAATCCAGAGGCAGAATAATAGTGAGAAATTGGCTGAGGTCTGAAATTTCAAATCCAACAGGTTGAACTAGAGTAACATAAAAGGAGAGCACCAGAGCAAGTATGAACTATTACTGGCAACTCCCGGCAGATTTCTGGGAGTTTAAGTAGGAAGTGGTGCATTACATTTGGCCACAGCAGGGAGATGATTATTATTGATTGATGGCAACCACTCAAAAACTGCCAGACTAGGCAGCACTACAAGTCCCAGACACACAAGTATCTCTGGCAGGACACAGCCTATACCTCCTAGAATTTCTGGTCATCACATATCCTCCAAACAAAAGCGCCACCTGTTATGAATGTGCTAGAGATGGTTTCTGAGCAGAGGCTCCCTATGGTGGTTACAGACAGTACTGAACCTTTCAGCGAGGAATGGCAATCTGGGATCACTGACTGGTCTGATATAAGGGAGGTTCCCTCCCATGATGGTTGCCGGTGATCAATTGTTCTTGTCTCAATTGTGGTTCCTGGTTCATTTGGAAGTTTGCTGAGTCTTGCCTGCATCTTCTGCTATCAGATAAGATATTTTCTGCTTTTATTTTTGTGCTTGCGTTTTGCATTGTTCCCTGCATTTCTGTGGAGGTCAGCCAGGTCCCCTCCGGGGGCTTGTGCTCCTCTCAGTTTATCTGAAGCCACTGTTATTTGTTCTTTTGCTTTTTCCTGTTTTTTCAGTGGCTGCGGCTTAGTTTTGTTACACCAGAGATCTGATTTAGGTGGTAGAGATCGTGTGATCTCAGGTGTTTTTGCAATCAGAAGTGTTGGTATTTTTTAGGTTTTTTTTTTATTGCAGTGAGTATCCTTTCCTGTACTTTTCTCTCTAGACAGATTGGGCCCCAGCTTTTGCTCATTCTATTTTCTGTCTGTGTCCGTGCTTCTTCTTGTCTAACCGCCATTATATGTTTGGGGGCTTCCTATTTTCTTTGGGCATCTGCTCCGGGGCAGATAGCTTTCATCTTTCTGCCTTTAGGTGTAGTTATCTCTCAGGCTGTGACGAGGCGTCTAGGATCAACGTAGGAACGCTCCATGGCTACCTCTAGTTGTGTGGTTAGTTCAGGCTACTGCAATCCAATTGTTTCCAGCCTCTCTGGTGTATTGCCGTTTTTGCTTATTCTCCTCAGCTACCAAAACACAACAGTCACCCACAAATCTATATGGTGACTTCTGATGACAGAAGCATATGTCACAGAAGGCAAGTCAAGGGAGAGATGTGAGAGAAAGTTGCACAAATTTACACTTAATAACTTCTTGAACCAATGTGCAAAATAATGCAGGTAAATAGGAAGGGGCTGTAGATTAGAATGTATAGGGCACATAAATGTTAGATGGTGGCCTTGGAGACCACTGTATGGAGCTCTTTCCAAAAGGGCTCTGAAACAGGTCAGAATTTGGACGTTGACCCTTGAAGTAGCTGCTGGCTGATGTAGCAGGCTGGCGGGAATATTCAGGTAACTGAGTCAGGAGGATCAGATAAGTAGCAAAGTTCCTGTCAATAGCACCTTTAGAAATATATTTACTTAGAACATTGAGACTTGTTGAACACTTATGCTGAATGATATATAGTTCAGCTTTCAGAAAGGATTCGGTACAAACCTGAAACGCGCTAATTACTTGAAGTATTACCACACTTGGAACTGTTTCTTATTCACAGCAGCGTGGTCTACTAGAACGTCAATCTCCTTCTACTTAAGGCTTTATTTTTGGCACATACACCCAGGAAGTCTTCCTACATATGCACTGAAGGTAAACCCTCGATGAGTACCATATTACTCAATAAAATCCCAAATAAAAAGACTCATATATCAGATTATATTTTATTTGTGGGATGGATGCCTCTGGAATAATAAATGGAGTCAACGATGTGTTATAATACCGTCAAACTTATGATATACCGATTGGTGTACCATAATGGCAGTCACTAGGCTGACATCGGGTAAATGAGTTATGGCAAATGTGGAGCATGTACAGTACAAACACTATAACTAAACATGGTCCAAGCCCTACAGTAAGTATTACTAATATCTCTATGATACATTTTAATATAATTTTGCTTCTTTACGACAATGAAGGTTTACATTCTTTTTTTAATATTTTTTTCTGTCCTTCAGTTTCTAACCATGGATCAAGAAATACTTGAAAAAATGTGTCATTTGATCTGGGAGATCCAAAGTTCTCCAGAACTAAGAGCTTATCTCCTAGCACCAGTCACCCAACCGCTTTCCAGTACTTCAGCTTTACACTGTCAGTAATCACTTGTATCATGGGATTTGTCGCCAAACATTATTGTCATCATCGTCACCGGATTCTTATTGAAGAAGAACAAATATAAAATCTGGTTCCTGAACTTGGCGGTGGCAGATTTCACCTTCATTTTGATTCTACCGTTTCACGCTATGTCTGAAATAAGAGGAAAATGGCTATATGGGTCCAGCCAGTGCAAATTTTACAACTTTCTTGGCTTTGTTAATACGTACGCCAGTATTTACATCCTCACGGTGCTGAATATTGATCGCGCCTTGTCTGTGGCTAAACCAATATGGCACCGGAGTTTTCATTCTCAAAAATTTTGCTGCCTTATGTGCACATTCATCTGGTTATCATCGGCCCTATGTAGTATTCCAGCCATCATCTATAGCGACGTATATGAAGGAAACCAATGCACCCTCTCTTACTATGACACGTCTCTTGTTGCATATGAACTAAGTTACAGATCCAAAAACGAGTCACTCGATGATTCACTAGAAATGTGTGAAAATATCTCAGATCTTGAAACTTCTGAACGAAGGAAATTAGTCGCAGATTGGAGGGAAATGACCTTTACGACAGAACGTCTCGTAGTGCCGCTCGCATTGGTTGGTTATTGCATCCCGCTGTGCGTGATCGTATCCTCCAATATCATCATCGCTTTCCATGTGAAAAATTCCAGGATGGTGGCATCATCCAGCATCTACAGATTGGTGATATTTGCCGTCATGAGCTTTTTCTTCGCCAAAACTCCATATGTTTTAGCCTATATCACGTTCTTGGTGTCTATTTCCACTCTCAAAATGATTTTGATGTATAAATTATCAGCCATTTTGCCGCTTTTATTCACCATAGAGGCTACGAATACTTTCCTAAATCCAGTGGTATATGTTTTAGTATTAAAGCAAGCAAGGAATGAACTTCTTAATTTTTTAGGAAGAAGTAGATTGAGAGTGATAAAAAGATTTTCCAGAATTCCTCATACTCAACACTCCAATGCATCTGCTTCTCCAGTGGCCTCTGACATGATGGGAAGTGGCGACATCCCGTCCATTCAGTCACCGACCGCCTGACACCACTGAATATCTTCAGGGTCATGTAACTGATATAGCAGAAATTAACACTTTTCTTTTTTTTAAAATGTGACCAGTTTTTATTGCAAAGAATTTAAATTTAAAATTTAAATTGTAAAAAACTATTTTAAGTAGACCTGTATTTTTATAATTGAATTCCATGCACCTTCAATGCTCAGGAGTCCAGTGTGCGGACTGACTAATGGATGAGATATCGTCACGTCTGATCCTGGTAGAGGACTATGGAGCATCTGAGCTAAAGCAGTGAAAAATAGAAATACTTTTTTTTAATTATCCCTTTAATTTTACGATGATCCTCTTAATATTACACTATTTCACTGTTTTGTTAAATTTGAATAGTGGTTAAAGCTGATCACACCCATTCCCAGCTAATAATTTACCATTCAGGACACCAAACTCCAATGAACACCGCGGGAACGGCTCCCTGTGATGCTGAGTCACTTCTAAGTTCTTAATTTGGTGGAGGATGCGGGCAGTCTGTGAACTAATAACGGTTGTAATAAAGTTCTTACACTGTGAATGTAAGCAAGGACCAGTGACTAAACATATTCTGTATACACTGCTCTACACCATGTCAGTATTCTATGAATGTCATGTGTGCATCGCCACGAAGATCGTCGCGGTTGCACATTCTGACTTCTCACAGCTGAGTTGCTGTTTCTTTGTGTTTGGCAGTTAGGGAGTTAATTCTGTCTGTGCTCAGTTCTGGGACTGGGTGCAGTTTCTCCCGGCTGCAATTAATTATTTGTTGATTGGTTTCCTTTAAATCTCTGGTTGTCTGTGTTGGGAGTTGCCAGTGAAATTCTTCATGCAGACCACAGATAGGATTGTATCTGTATAGACTTAAGTTAAAGAGCTCCTTAGTTGTTTTAAGCTCACCTTGCTTAGAGTTTAATATCCCAGATCATTTATGTTCCTTCTGTGTTTGAGTGTGTATGCAAGTCTGTGTTTTCTCCAGTCTGTCTTATATGTCTAATCTGAGTATTTAGCAGAGATCAGCCCATATCCCTTTGGTGGTAATCAGAATCCTTCTTAGGACTGATTACAGGGTTCAGGGACTGATAGGAGACAGGGTTAGGCTGGAGACTTGGACCTCTGAACCATTATCAGTACCTCCAAGGTGAGGGATTAGTTAGGACCCCAGTTTAGGGTCAGGTTAGACCCCCGGTCCTCCTCTTTCCTGTGACAGTGTATCAAGTCCTCAAGATTAACCCTGAGTTCAACGGATATCGTGTCAGGTAAATCTATTCTATATTTACATGCTGATGTTGCTAATCTATATGTTGTATAGAGTGTTGTTCTTTTAAGAATAGTTTACTGACATCGTACACATATCATAAGACCGCGTGACATTTTCACTGGCCAATAAAATTATTCCCAGTTGCCATGGATCCAGTAGCCCAGCTGGCTCTGCAGTTGCAGGGATTATCCATGGAGCTGACGGACATTAAGTCCAAAGTTTTGTCTCCCTCGGAGCAAACCAGATTTGAACCTAAAGTAGCTCTCCCGGACAGGTTCACTGGTGGGCGAGACAAATTTTTTACCTTCAGGGAAGCATGTAAATTGTATTTTCGGCTTCGGCCTCGATCATCAGGGAGTGAAGAGCAGAGAGTGGGAATTGTTATCTCGCTCCTACAAGGGGACCCTCAATCCTGGGCCTTCTCCCTTCCTCCGGGATCCCCGGCTCTACAGTCAGTAGATCGATTTTTTACTGCCCTGGGTTTGGTATATGATGACCCAGATCGGGTCTCTCTTGCTGAGACAAAATTACGTAAGATACAGCAGGGAGATCGTCCGGCGGAGGAATTTGCTTCTGAGTTCCGTAGATGGGCCACAGATACTCAGTGGAATGACCCAGCTCTTAGAAGCCAGTTTTGTCATGGGCTTTCTGACAAATTAAAGGACGTTTTGGCTCAGTATGATTCTCCTCCATCACTGGAGGCTGCTATGGCCCTAGCTATCCGTACTGATAGACGGCTCCGGGAGAGGTGCGAGGTAACTCCGCCCCTGTTGTTACTCCACCTACTACTAAAGTCCCTTATGTTGAGGTTCCCCTTGTCTGTTCGGAGGAGCCTATGCAGTTGGGAGGGACATCATTTCGTAGGAGGGGATTGGCGGTACGCCGCAGGACTAGAAGGTGTTTCTTCTGCGGGAAAGAGGGACATTTTGTTGGGGGATGTCCATCCCGTGCCTTGTTGAGCAAAAAGTCGCCGGAAAACTGTTAATCCCAGGTTGTGTGGTGGACGACAACCTGGGAGTATGTATTTCGTCCGCTAGTTCTTCTCAGTTCCTTGTACCAGTGGAGGTGGTGGTTGGTACGAGAGTGGAGAGATTTTCTGTTCTTCTTGATAGTGGGTCCGGGGCTAATCTGGTTGACGCTCAGTTTGCTCAGGCTCAAGGTATGCATCTGAGTGTATTGGTCAAACCGATCCCTATATTCTCCATTGACGCCAGGCCTCTCGGTCAAGGTAGCTTTGTTCATGAGGTTCATAACATTGACCTTCGGGTAGGGGCAATACATAGGGAACTATTATCTTGTTATGTGTTGGAGGGTCTACCTACTCCTATTGTGTTGGGACTTCCTTGGTTGGTTAAACATAACCCTGTGATTAATTGGCAGTCCAGAGATATAAGCCAATGGGGGGAGTTTTGCAAAAGTAACTGCATGAACACAGTCATCAGTGCGGTCGTGCCTAGTACTTTGCCTCCTTTTTTGGAGGACTTTGGGGATGTGTTCTCTGAGGAGGGGTGTCAGGAGTTGCCTCCTCATCGCGTGTATGACTGCTCTATTAATTTACTTCCTGATGCTAAGTTACCTAAAGCTAGGTTATATAACCTTTCTGGTCCTGAGAGGCAGGCTATGAAAGATTATATTTCGGAAAGTCTGGCCAAAGGGCATATTAGACCTTCATCTTCCCCAGTGGCCGCGGGGTTCTTCTTTGTGAAGAAAAAAGATGGAGGCCTACGCCCTTGCTTGGATTTCCGTGAACTTAATCGGATTACTGTTCGAGATCCGTATCCACTCCCTCTGATTCCTGATCTCTTCAATCAAATTGTTGGCGCCAAATGGTTCTCTAAATTGGATCTCAGGGGGGGGCGTATAATCTGATTAGGATAAAAGAGGGGGATGAGTGGAAAACGGCGTTTAACACGCCGGAGGGACATTATGAGAACCTTGTCATGCCTTTTGGTCTGACTACTGCACCAGCAGTATTCCAACATTTTGTTAATGACATTTTTCGTCATCTGGTGGGGCTGTTTGTGGTCGTATATTTGGATGACATTTTAATTTACTCACCAGATCTTGTGTCTCACCAGGAGCATGTGAGACAGGTGTTGCAGATCTTGCGAGACAATAAACTATACGCCAAACTGGAAAAGTGTGTATTCGCCGTACAGGAACTTCAGTTTTTGGGTTTCTTGGTGTCAGCCTCCGGTTTCCGTATGGACCCTGAAAAGGTGAGAGCAGTGCTTGAATGGGATCAGCCAGAGGATCTTAAGGCTCTGCAGCGTTTTCTGGGGTTTGCTAACTACTACCGGAAATTTATTTGTAATTTCTCATCTGTTGTCAAACCTCTCACTGACATGACAAGAAAAGGGACGGATTTTTCTAAATGGTCGGACAAAGCTTGCCAAGCTTTTTCCTCTTTGAAAAAATGTTTTGCTTCGGCACCCGTTCTCATCCAACCAGATGCATCACAGCCGTTCGTTGTGGAGGTGGACGCGTCTGACGTAGGGGTGGGTGCAATATTGTCCCAGGGTCCGTCCCCTGGTAAATGGCATCCGTGCGCTTTCTTTTCTAAAAAATTGTCGTCCGCCGAAAGGAATTATGATATCGGCAATAGGGAACTTTTGGCCATTAAGTTGGCTTTTGAAGAATGGCGTCACTTTTTGGAGGGGGCAGTCCACCCGGTCACCGTCATTACTGATCACAAGAACCTGCTGTATTTGGAATCTGCTAAGCGTCTGAATTCCAGACAAGCTCGATGGTCGTTGTTTTTTACTAGGTTTAATTTTGTTGTCACTTATCGCCCTGGATCTAAGAATGTTAAGGCGGATGCCTTGTCTCGCAGTTTCCCAGGGGCCGGGAAAATGGATGACCCGATTCCTATCCTTCAGGAGGGGGTGGTAGTGTCGGCTGTATGTTCTGAGCTTGAGGAGGAGGTGTTAGAGGCTCAGGGGGACGCCCCTGCAGGACCTCCAGGGAGACTGTTTGTCCCAAATCAGTTGAGACAAAAGGTTATTGAGGCACATCATAATTCTGCTTTAGCAGGACATCCAGGGAGTAAGGCTACTTTAGATCTCCTTTCTCGCCGGTTTTGGTGGCCTAACGTTAATAAAGATGTTTTAACTTTTGTCGCGTCCTGTGGGGTTTGTGCTCGCTCTAAGACCCCTCATACCCGTCCGTCTGGGACCCTCTTACCCTTGTAACTTCCGGAGCGTCCATGGACTCATTTGTCTATGGACTTCATCACGGACCTTCCTCAGTCGTCAGGGAAGACTGTCATACTGGTGGTTGTTGACAGGTTCAGTAAGATGGCACATTTCATTGCTCTTCCTGCCCTCCCTAATGCTAAAACTCTGGCGCAGGTGTTCATTGGGGAGATTGTGAGACTTCATGGGTTGCCTTCTGATGTGGTGTCAGATAGGGGGTCTCAGTTTGTGTCCAAGTTTTGGAGGGCATTTTGTTTACGTCGGGGGATGCAATTGTCATTTTCCTCGGCTTTTCATCCGCAGACCAATGGTCAGACAGAGCGTCTGAATCAAAGCCTAGAGACTTATCTTCGGTGTTTTGTCTCAGAGAACCAGGAGGACTGGTCTTCTTTCTTGCCTCTGGCAGAGTTCGCTCTTAACAACAGGCGGAGCGAGTCCACTGGTAAGTCCCCGTTTTTTGGGGCATATGGTTTTCATCCCCAGTTTTGTACATTCAATGGGGGGGGGCCCTTCTGGGGTTCCTGAGGAGGAGCGTTTCTCGTCGTCACTTGCTTCAGTGTGGAGAGGTGTATTGAATAATCTGAGTGCTATGGGGAACCGTTATAAACGTATGGCTGATAGGAGGAGAGTTTCTGGTCCAGATCTTAATGTGAACGATCTGGTATGGTTGTCTACCAGGAATATAAAACTTAAAGTTCCCTCCTGGAAGCTGGGCCCCAAATTCATCGGGCCGTACAGGATCAGTTCCATAATTAATCCTGTGGCATTTCGTCTGGACCTCCCTCCTACGTTTAAAATCCACAATGTGTTCCACAAGTCATTACTTAAGAGGTACGTGGCACCAGTCATACCATCACCTCTACCTCCTCCTCCAGTGGTGGTCAATGGTAACTTGGAGTTTCAAGTGTCAAAGATCATTGACTCACGTCTGAATCGCCGGTCCCTTCAGTACTTGGTGCATTGGAAGGGGTATGGTCCAGAGGAGAGGACGTGGGTTCCTGCGTCTGACATTAACGCAGATTGTTTGGTGCGGACCTTCCACAGAACTCACCCGGGCAAACCTGGCCCTGAGGGTCCGGAGGCCCCTCGTAGAAGGGGGGGTACTGTCATGTGTGCATCGCCACGAAGATCGTCGCGGTTGCACATTCTGACTTCTCACAGCTGAGTTGCTGTTTCTTTGTGTTTGGCAGTTAGGGAGTTAATTCTGTCTGTGCTCAGTTCTGGGACTGGGTGCAGTTTCTCCCGGCTGCAATTAATTATTTGTTGATTGGTTTCCTTTAAATCTCTGGTTGTCTGTGTTGGGAGTTGCCAGTGAAATTCTTCATGCAGACCACAGATAGGATTGTATCTGTATAGACTTAAGTTAAAGAGCTCCTTAGTTGTTTTAAGCTCACCTTGCTTAGAGTTTAATATCCCAGATCATTTATGTTCCTTCTGTGTTTGAGTGTGTATGCAAGTCTGTGTTTTCTCCAGTCTGTCTTATATGTCTAATCTGAGTATTTAGCAGAGATCAGCCCATATCCCTTTGGTGGTAATCAGAATCCTTCTTAGGACTGATTACAGGGTTCAGGGACTGATAGGAGACAGGGTTAGGCTGGAGACTTGGACCCCTGAACCATTATCAGTACCTCCAAGGTGAGGGATTAGTTAGGACCCCAGTTTAGGGTCAGGTTAGACCCCCGGTCCTCCTCTTTCCTGTGACAGTGTATCAAGTCCTCAAGATTAACCCTGAGTTCAACGGATATCGTGTCAGGTAAATCTATTCTATATTTACATGCTGATGTTGCTAATCTATATGTTGTATAGAGTGTTGTTCTTTTAAGAATAGTTTACTGACATCGTACACATATCATAAGACTGCGTGACAATGAATAGTTGATAATATGTACAGTAATTATGCATATTTTATGGCCCGTAAATAAATTGTATTTTGAGGCCACAGACTGAATAGATCTGTGTAGAGCTACAAATAATAGATGTTAGAGTGTAAGATTGTGAAAAGGGCCCTCACTCCTCTTGATATATGTTGAGTTATGTATTTCTCTATAATGTCTGATTTTTGATAATAAATATGACTCAGAAGAGGCTTGCAAACACCCCATTGCTCAAATTAGCGTTTAAAATTATTTGACAATGTCATTCTCTAAATATAATAACCGTATTCCAGACCCTCAGCTTTTCTGACAATCCATCCATTACTGTACTCTTTTTTATATCTTCTCTAATACCTCAACAATGGCAGTGGAAGTTAAATCTGGGCCTGATAAATGACCAAGCATTCCTTCAAGACAATAAATGTGTCACGAACATTTCAAAGGTTCACATCCAAGCACAAATTGGGAGACTCACAAGTGTGCCATCAGAGGAATTGGACACCATCCCAAGCATAAACGCACCCACCCAATGAATGAAACCCTCTCTGAAATAGATGACTTGGAAATTACAGTCAAATATGTCCCTGTTGTTGAAATTAAGATAATTCTGACTCAGAACTGAAGCCAACCCTCCTTACAGAAAGTGTCAAAGGCAGCCTATCCAAATGAGGTCCCATTTTTATGAATACAGCAATAAATGCAGTAGATCCCTTTCTAGAGCATTGAGGTTTCAACAATTTCAGAACTAATGTATGTCCCCGAAATCTTTAATGTTCCACAGATCCTCAATCATCTATCAGTAGAACACAGCAAAGACTTTTAAGGGTTATTAATACATCACTTTATTCTGTAGATAGAACTTATTTGAAGACGCTAAGACAAGACTTCCATACTTGCATTTCAGAACTCATTCTGAGATCCAAAGTTCTCTTTTTCTCAAATGTGAATGAATACAAAGATCTAGAATCTCCTATACCGGTGTAGAACTCTATTGGTAGCCAAATAATCACAAGCCGGAAAGGTCCATGGCAAAGGTGGTTTTTCCCTCTCATACTCCAAAATTTCCATAGATAGTCTCAGCTCCTCACATATTAGCATAATTCAACACTCTAGCTAATGGTTCTACAAAGAAGAGGCCATTTTCAATATAGTCTTAAAATCTTACTTGATAAAGTTGATATTGGCCCTCTTCTCCTCTCTCATATTTTTCTGTTATCCCTTTTTTAAGCTCAGGAAGAGGTTTGGTGTTTGGAAAGTGAATGAATAAAGCATTTTTATAGCAATCATATCTTATACATTCTTTTTGGAATCAATGACAGGTTTGGTGCTTGAAAAGTGAAGAAGCAATGGCTTCTTTAGCAGTCAAAAAATTATGTGTTATTTCAAGATCAGGAACAGGTTTGGTGTTACGAAAGTGAATTTACAATGTCCTTATAAAACCATCAAAAATTATCCCATTTTTTTGGGGGGGAGGTGATAGCAGGTTTGGTGTTATCAAGTGAAGAGTAAAGGGATTTTTTAGCAGTCTAAAAATTATCCTTTCTTTGGGAGCAATTTTGGCTTTTCTATATTTACTCTGGGCAGGGTAGAATTCCTAGCAGGAGAAGTACAATATAGAACATGATGGAAAGGTAGAAGATGGGTGACTGTGTAGTAGCAGTGGTAATGGCAGCAGCTGCAGAAAGGTATGGAATATAATGGATAGGCAATAGCTGTCTGGCCGTGTAGGGGCAGCAGCACTGACAGCAGGAGAAACAGTAAAATATGGAACATGATGGACGGAGAGAAGATGGGTGGCAGTTTAGCGACTGGTGAGCTCTCATTACAATACAAAATATAAGAAAGAGGTAAGAGATATCCAGCTGTGTAGGAGGAGCGGTAGTGAAGCATAATGGAGGCAGTGGATGTTCAGCTCTGTAGGGGTATTGGTACTGGCAGCGTCAGCAACAGTACAACATGGAATATAATGGAAAAGCGTGAGATGTCTGGCTGTGTAGGGGCAGAGAAACATATAGAAAGGCTTCAGATTATCCAGCTGTATAGGGCAGTGGAACATGATGGACATTCAACAGTACTGACTGTGATAATTATAATAACTGTGCACTGCCCCTTTAATAATTCAAGAAATCCTTGAATGACCCAGCACAGAGCAGCAGAAGTACAGAGGAACCCCACTGGCCAGAGGAAACCGTTGGGAAATGAAGAGGATGAATATGGGGGCTGGGACATGGTTATTAAAAGAATCA
Organism: Oophaga sylvatica; assembly: GCA_033576555.1. Classification (NCBI taxonomy): domain Eukaryota; kingdom Metazoa; phylum Chordata; class Amphibia; order Anura; family Dendrobatidae; genus Oophaga; species Oophaga sylvatica. The sequence continues at coordinate 114,660,318 of JARQOD010000007.1, read as the reverse complement.
GCTGTAACTGAGAAAAAATGTAATGCGTGCCCTTACAATGAAATTTTTTTTTACTTTATTTGCTATTTGTTAAGAAGTGTTTTCCAGTAAACTAACTAAATGAAAAGAATGCCAGAGAATTCTCCAATTTTGGCCATTCTAGAAAAAGATTTTTGATCTCTAAACGGTAACTTGCAGAGTGTTGTACATATTCTCTGTGAACTGTGCTTGCTAAAGGGTATGCCACACTAAACAATATCGCTAACGGGATCGCTAAAAAACGTCACTATTTAGCGATCTCGTTAGCGATATTGTTCAGTGCGGCATCTGCCAGCGACGAGCTTCCTGCTGTGATCTCGCTCGTCGCTGGAATCGTTCCGGACCCTATTTTCTCGTCGGCGCTCCCGCTGGGTAAGTATCTAATCGCTGTTTGGCACCTTTTCTTAGCGATTTAGCGGTACTTTTGTACCGCTAAAGTCGTTAAGAAGATCGCTAACGGCGATAGCGTCGTTAACTATATCGCTAAATGCGGCAGCATTTAGCGATATAGAAACAATCCCGCTAGCGATCTCATTAGTATGCAACGCTAACGAGATCGCTAGCGGGATTGTTTAGTGTGGCAGTACCTTAAGACAATTACCAATTTACTTGGGATCTGATAAGACATTTGTTTGTTTGTTGTGAGTATACAGTTGAAACCAGAAGTTTCCATACACTATATAAAAAGACACATCTGCATGTTTTTCTCAATATCGAGATGAAATCAGAATAAACCTTTCCCGTTTTAGGTCAAAATCCTCCTGACAGATTCCATTTAAGCCTACGTTCAACCTTGAAGATCATGAAACTATGAAGCTTATTCTCACCTCATCGCTCATTGCTTTGATGAGCCCTAGGAACGTTCTGCGCAAACCTTGTATGCTTAGGCCTCGTTCACACTTCAGTCATTCGACGTCAGTTGAAATCCACCAAAGGGTGAAAAAAACATATCCGTTGTAAATTTGCAAAAACGGATGTAGCGGATCAGTTTTTAGACAGATCCGTCATGAACCTTTGAACCCGAGAAATACAGGCTGAATATGGCTGGAAAAGGAGAGAGAGAGAGAAAGAGAGAGAGACTCCAGAATGGGTTTTGGCACTTTTTGCAGAGAAGAATGGATCCGCTGGCGGATTCCACCAAAAATGGATGAAGATGGATCCACCACTCATAGGCGTCCATTATACAAATCGGCGGGCGCGACGGATCCGTCATAGTCCACCTTTTCGATGAACACAAAAAACGTCGCAGTGGACGTTTTCAAAAACCGACGGGCGCCAAAATAATGACGGATCCGTCATTTGACGGATCAAACTGACGCATATCCGTCAAAATCCGTCACTAATGCAACTCAATGGCAAAAAAACGGATCCGCCCCAAAAAAAGGTGGATCCGTTTTTTGACGCTTTGATGGATTTTGACTGACCTCGAACGACTGAAGTGTGAAAGAGGCCTTAAGGGATGAATCTGTGAACAGAAATCTGTACACATGGAGATCACATTACATGCAGCCACTTACTGAACTCTGTGAAATAAGGAGAGGGAGGGCATTTTCAGCTGCTCAGGATGTTGAGCTCCTACCTCACTGACTTGATTTATGATGAGCTCACAAGACAGGTGACATGGCAGAAACACACGCTCCTGTGATAAAACAAGCAGTGAAAGGTTTTACATCAGAAAGCAGAAGTTGTGAGCTCCTTCAGCGTCATCACTGTATACTCAATTATCATAAATGACTAATATTTCCTCCCTTGGGCAGGGATGTAATTTGTACCGACTATGAACTGGAGCAGCTTTACATGATCGGACACAGCCATTACACAGTAGGAGAACATGTATAAGGTTATCTCAGCACAGGAACATTTAAAAAAAAAATGTAATTGTGGAACTTGTTACTAATAATATAATAATAATCATTTTATATATATAAGTGACTACTAACAGGGACTCTGTCAGCACGGAATGACTGTTCAAACCCAAGTGCAGGCGCTGGAATGCATCATGGCGACCAATAATTTAAATACATGTGACCACCCGCTTGTTTTTTTTTTATCTCCGCTGTTATGTTTAGGTAGCTGAGGAGAAAAAGCAAAAACGGTAATACACCAGAGAGGCTGGAACCTATTGGATTGCAGTAACCTGAACCTAAAGGCAGAAAGATGAAAGCTATCTGTGTTATGTTTCGGTAGCTGAGGAGTGCAGGTAAAAAAAGGCAATACACCAGAGCAGTTGGAATCTATGAGATTGCAGTACCCTGACTAACCACCACAACTAGAGGCAGCCGTGGAGCGTTCCTATGTTGGTCCTAGACGCCTCGTCACAGCCTGAAACTAACTACACCTAAAGATAGAAATAGGAAAGCTATCTGCCCCGGAGCAGAACCCCAAAGATAATAGAAAGCCCCCAAACATGTAATGGCGGTTAGACAAGAGGAAATACTGACACAGAAAGAAAATAGTATGAGCAAACGCTGGGGCCCAAACTATCTAAATAGAAAAGGATAGGAAGGGCACTTACTGCAATCCCAGAAAACCCTGAAAAGCACCAACTCCACTAATTTCAAAATCACCTGAGATCACACGACCTCTACCACCTAAATTAGTTCTCTGGTGTAACAAAATCAAAACAGCAGCCACTGAAAAAACTGGAAAAAGCAAAAGAACAAAACTCAGTGGCTGAACCAAACTGAGAGGGCAGAAGCCCCCGGAGGGGACCCTGAAGGCCCCCAAAGAAGTGCAGGACAAAATGCAAAAAAACAGCAAAAACACAAAAGAAGCAAAAGTCTTATCTGTTAGCAGGAGATGCAGACACGACACAGCAGGCTACAAGGGAAACTGGAATGAAGGATTCAGACCAGAACAATTGATCACCGGCAACCCTGATGGGAAAATGACTCCCTTATATAAGACCAGTCAGTAACACCTGATTCCCAGTCCTCACAATCTTCACTAGCACCGCTTGTAACCACCAGAGGGAGCCTCTGCTCAGAACTCATCTCAAACCCATTCACAACAGTACCCCCCCTTGAGGAGGGGTCACCGAACCCTCATTTGAGCAACCAGGTCGGTCAGGATGAGTTCTATGATACGCACGGATAAGTCTCCTAGCATGGATGTCCGAAGCAAACACCCAAGAATTGTCTTCCTGACCATAACCTCTCCATTTAACCAAATACTGGAGTTTCCGTCTAGAAAAACGAGAATCCAATATTTTCTCAACCACATACTCCAGATTGCCCTCAACCAAAACAGGGTCAGGAGGCACAGCAGCAGGAACCACTGGCTCAACAAACCTCTTCAACAAGGACTTGTGGAACACGTTATGGATCTTAAATGTCCCTGGAAGAAGCAAATGAAAAGAAACAGGATTAATAATCTCCATGATCTTATAAGGTCCAATGAACCTAGGCTTAAATTTAGGAGATGCTACTCTCATAGGAATATTCTTTGAGGACAACCAGACCAAGTCCCCCACTTTAAACCGAGGACCATCAGTCCTATGCCGGTTAGCAAACCGCTGGGCCTTCTCCTGAGAGAGGGACAACCTCTCCACTACCTGGTCCCAAATCTGTTGCATACGCTCCACAACAGAGTCAACACCTGGACAGACAGAAGCCTCCGTCTGTCCTGAAGAAAATCGAGGGTGAAACCCAGAATTACAGAAAAACGGAGACATCAAAGTGGCAGAGCTAGCCCTATTATTAAGAGCAAACTCAGCCAAAGGCAAAAAAGAGACCCAGTCATCCTGATCAGCAGACACAAAGCATCTTAGATAAGTCTCCAATGTCTGGTTTGTTCTCTCAGTTTGACCATTGGTCTGAGGATAAAATGCCGAGGAGAAAGACAATTGAACACCCAGTTTAGAACAAAAAGTCCTCCAAAATCTGGAAACAAACTGGACTCCTCTGTCAGACACAATGTTCTCAGGAATGCCGTGTAAACGAACCACGTGCTGAAGGAACAACGGCACCAATTCAGAGGAGGAAGGCAACTTAGGTAATGGCACAAGATGTATCATTTTGGAAAACCTATCACAAATTACCCAGATGGTGGTCATTCTCTGAGAAACAGGAAGATCGGAAATGAAATCCATAGAGATATGGGTCCATGGTCTCTTGGGCACAGGCAATGGCATCAACAAACCACTAGAGCGAGAGCAAGGCTTGGAGCGAGAGCAAGTCCCGCAGCACTGCACAAATTCCCTGACATCACGAGACAAGGTAGGCCACCAAAAGGACCGACTAACCAAGTCTCTGGTACCAAAAATTCCGGGATGCCCAGCCAATGCGGAACAATGAATCTCAGACATCACACTCTTTTTCCATTGGTCCGGGACAAACAATTTTCCAACAGGGCAGCGCTCGGGCCTATCCTCCTGACACCCCTCCAGAGCAAGTCTCAAATTGGGCGAGATGGCGGAAAGAACTACACCCTCTTTCAAAATAACAGAAGGATCAGATAACTCAGGAGAGTCCGCAAGGAAACTCCTCGAGAGGGCATCCGCCTTAACATTCTTAGTGCCAGGAAGAAAGGAAACCACAAAATTAAAAACGTGTGAAAAACAAGGCCCACCTGGCCTGTCTAGGATTAAGTCGCTTGGCAGATTCCAGATAGACCAGATTCTTATGGTCCGTAAGGACCACCACCTGATGTTTGGCTCCCTCCAGCCAATGTCTCCACTCTTCAAAAGCCCACTTCATGGCCAATAACTCCCGATTACCCACGTCATAATTACGTTCAGTAGGAGAAAATTTTCGAGAGAAAAAGGCACAAGGGTTACTTTTAGAGGTCTCTGGATCTTTTTGGGACAAAACGGCACCTGCCCCAATTTCAGAGGCATCAACCTCCACCTGAAATGGCAGAGAAACATCAGGCTGCCGTAGAACAGGAGCAGAAATGAATCTCTGCTTAAGTTCCTGAAATGCAGAGACTGCCTCAGGAGGCCAATTCACCACATCAGAACCCTTTCTGGTCAAATCCGTTAATGGTTTAACAATAACCGAGAAATTACCAATAAATTTACGATAAAAATTGGCAAAACCCAAAAATCTCTGAAGAGCCTTTAATGAAGTAGGTTGGACCCAATCACAGATGGCCTGAACCTTGACCGGGTCCATTTCAATAACAGATGGGGACAAAATGAATCCCAGAAATGAGATCCTCTGTACGCCAAAAAGACACTTTGATCCCTTCACATACAGAGCATTCTCTCTCAAAATCTGGAATACAGTTCGAACATGTTTCACATGAGAGTCCCAGTCATTAGAAAAAATCAATATATCATCCAAATAAACAATCAGAAATTTGTCCACAAAATCCCTGAAAATGTCATTCATGAAGGACTGGAAGACGGAAGGAGCATTAGTGAGCCCAAAGGGCATCACTAGGTACTCAAAATGCCCTTCAGGGGTATTGAATGCCGTCTTCCATTCATCCCCGTGCTTAATGCGAATAAGGTTATACGCCCCCCTGAGGTCAAGCTTGGTAAACCAAGTAGCGTTTTTCACCCTGGAAAACAGGTCAGAAATCAAGGGTAACGGGTATTGATATTTCACAGTAATATTGTTCAAGAGACGATAATCAATACACGGCCTTAATGAACCATCTTTTTTGGCCACAAAGAAAAAACCGGCACCTAAGGGTGAAGAGGATGGTCTGATATGACCCTTCTCCAATGATTCCTTGATATAAGACCGCATAGCGTCATGTTCAGGTACAGACAAGTTAAAAAGGCGACCTTTAGGGAATTTACTACCCGGCACTAATTCAATAGCACAGTCATAGCTCCTATGGGGAGGCAAGGATGCAGATTTACTTTCGCTAAACACATCAGAAAAATCAAACAAAAAGTCAGGAACATCCTGAGCCTGGGGGGAGGCAGAAAAAACAGGAGTGTTGGTATTAACACATTGGCAGCCCCAACTGGTTACAGACACAGATTTCCAATCCAAAACAGGATTATGAGACTGTAACCAAGGGAAACCCAGCACGATAATGTCATGCAGATTATATAGAACCAAAAATTTGCAGCACTCCTGGTGATCAGGTTCAACCCTCATTATCACCTGAGTAGAAAACTGGGGTTTATTCTCAGCCAAAGGGGTAGAATCGATCCCCAGTAGGGGAATAGACTTCTGTAGGGGTATCAAGGGAAACCCACAACGTTTAGCAAAATCATAATCCATCAGGTTAATAGCTGCTCCAGAATCAACAAAAGCCTGAGCAGAAAATGAGGACAGAGAGCATATCAGAGTGACAGTTAATAAAAACTTAGTCTGAACACTACCCAAGACAACTGAGCGTGCAAAACGTCTTCCCCGCTTAGGGCAGACTGAAATAGCATGAGAGGCATTACCACAGTAGAAACATAACCCATTGCGCTTTCGAAACTCATGACGCTGTGCCCCAGACACCACTCTATCACACTGCATGGATTCAGAAGCAGGTTCACAAGGCAACACTATTCCACGCATACTTCTCCGCTCACGCAAACGTCTGTCAATTTGAATCGCTAATGACATAGAATCATTGAGACCAGAGGGGACAGGGAATCCCACCATAACATCCTTTACATTATCTGACAGACCCTTCCGGAAAAGGGCCGCCAAAGCGTCGTCATTCCATTTGGTCAGGACTGCCCACCTACGGAATCTCTGACAGTATAACTCAGCGTCATCAAGCCCCTGATTTAATGCCAACAAGGCTTTCTCAGCTTGATCCGTGACATTAGGCTCATCGTACAATAACCCCAAGGCCTGAAAAAATGCATCAACGTCACTCAAAACAGGATCCCCAGGTGTCAGGGAAAAAGCCCAATCCTGAGGATCGCCGCGCAGGAGAGAGATGACAATTTGAACCTGCTGCGCTGCGTTCCCTGAGGACTTAGATTTTAAGGCAAAAAACAATTTACAATTATTTTTGAAATTCTGAAACTTAGCTCGATCCCCTAAAAACAAATCTGGCATGGGGATCCTAGGTTCCACAACAGGCAACCCAGCAAGATAGATAGCAATACTCCGAACCTCAGTGGCAAGCTGATCCACACGGCCAGACAACTGTGCAAACTCCATTGAGAGAAAAGATCCTCTCCAGCACCCAGAGATACAGAGGGGAAAAAAAAAAAAATGCAACAAACAGAAAAATATCTCTGACAACTCTGACAATATTTTTTCCCTTCTGTGAGTACAATACAATTTTCAATTTTTTCTGGCCGGTGATACTGTTATGTTTCGGTAGCTGAGGAGTGCAGGTAAAAAAAGGCAATACACCAGAGCAGTTGGAATCTATGAGATTGCAGTACCCTGACTAACCACCACAACTAGAGGCAGCCGTGGAGCGTTCCTACGTTGGTCCTAAACGCCTCGTCACAGCCTGAGAAACTAACTACACCTAGAGATAGAAATAGGAAAGCTATCTGCCCCGGAGCAGAACCCCAAAGATAATAGAAAGCCCCCAAACATGTAATGGCGGTTAGACAAGAGGAAATACTGACACAGAAAGAAAATAGTAATGAGCAAACGCTGGGGCCCAAACTATCTAAATAGAAAAGGATAGGAAGGGCACTTACTGCAATCCCAGAAAACCCTGAAAAGCACCAACTCCACTAATTTCAAAATCACCTGAGATTACACGACCTCTACCACCTAAATTAGTTCTCTGGTGTAACAAAATCAAAACAGCAGCCACTGAAAAAACTGGAAAAAGCAAAAGAACAAAACTCAGTGGCTGAACCAAACTGAGAGGGCAGAAGCCCCCGGAGGGGACCCTGAAGGCCCCCAAAGAAGTGCAGGACAAAATGCAAAAAAAACAGCAAAAACACAAAAGAAGCAAAAGTCTTATCTGTTAGCAGGAGATGCAGACATGACACAGCAGGCTACAAGGGAAACTGGAATGAAGGATTCAGACCAGAACAATTGATCACCGGCAACCCTGATGGGAAAATGACTCCCTTATATAAGACCAGTCAGTAACACCTGATTCCCAGTCCTCACAATCTTCACTAGCACCGCTTGTAACCACCAGAGGGAGCCTCTGCTCAGAACTCATCTCAAACCCATTCACAACATATCTGCCCCGGAGCAGATCCCCAAAGAAAATAGGAAGCCCCCAAACATATAATGGCGGTTAGACAAGAAGATAGCACAGACAGAAAATAGAATGAGCAAACGTTGGGGCCCAATCTGTCTAGACAAAAAAGTACAGGAAAGAATTCTGACTGCAATCCAACAAAAACCCTAAAAAATACCAGCACTTCTGATTGCCAAAAAACCTGCGATCACACGATCTCTACCACCTAAATCAGATCTCTGGTGTAACAAAACAAAGCCGCAGCCACTGAAAAAACAGGAAAAAGCAAATGAACAAACAACAGTGGCTACAGATAAATTGAGAGGAGCACAGGCCCCAGGCGGGGACCCGGCTGACCTCCATAAAAGTGCAGAAAACTATGAAAAAAGCAAGCACAAAAAGAAAAGCAGAAAATATCTTATCTGAAAGCAGCAGGTGCAGGCAAGACTCCAGCAACTTCCAAATGAACCAGGAACCACAATTGAGACAAGAACAATTGATCACCGATGACCATCATGGGAGGGAACCTCCCTTATATCAGTCCAGTCAGTGATACCAGATTGCCATTCCTCGCTGAAAGGTTCAGTACTGTCTATAACCACCAGAGGGAGCCTCTGCTCAGAAACCATCACAAGCACATTCACAACACTCCGCCCTTCTCTGGCTCTAGGAAGCCAAAGCTGTCAATCAAAGAAGAGAGGAGGGCGGAAATAGACGGAAAACAAGCAGATGTGACGGTATATTTAAATGATTGGTCCCGCCATGAAGCACCGAGTGCCTGTACTCGATTTGAGCTGACAGAGTCCCTTTAACTCTCTCTCTCTCTCGTGGTGGTGGTGAAGTGAATCAGCACCATGAACATTCTCGTATCTGTCCAATCCAATTTTTTTTTTGCATTATTTTGTTGGCATCCTTCATTTATTTTATTTATAGATCTTTTTCTTCCGTTGATGAAAATATAAATTTTTTTTATACAATCTTGCATCCAGCTATAAACATTCATGTCACAAAGTTCATATGTTTCATTGCAAAAGCCATATTCTGCAAATGGCCCTTAACACATGGAGATGCCGGTCGAGATAGATCATACTTGTCCTATGAAGACACTTGTGGAAGTAAAGATAAGTTCTTAAACCCTGATATAAGAGATATAGACGGCATGACCATTGTGTGACATTTATGATAATGAAGGAACCAGTATGATTGAATCAAGTATCGTCCTATAATTACGAGAACATTATGCAAGTGCTCACTTTTGAATACAAATACAATTGGATCTCGCCTGACAAGCCAGGAAAATAAGGTATGGAAAGACAATTTGTTTCCAATGTTGGGTTTGCACTTTCTTTGAATTGTCCTTGAATATATTATATAGTAAATATTGGTCATAGGTGTAATTCCATTGACAGCTTAAAGCAAACGTCTCACCAGGTTTGACCGGGATACAGGGACCACCCTTCAGGCCGGATATACAGCATCCTATATTGCTGTATATCTGCCCTCAACACCACCTGTAGAAGAAGAAAAAGACCTTTTATCATACTCACCTTCGGGGCGGTCCATTCCGAGTGGTGCCACTGGCCTTGGTCCGGTGCCTCCTATCTTCTTACGATCGCCATCCTCCTTCTTAGATTGTATGGAAGATGCGTCTCAACGTCATGCGCACAGTCTCCCTGGCATCGAGCTCCTGATCAGGCATACTTCTCTGTCCTGTTGAGGGCAGAGTAAAGTACGGCAGGGGCCAGGAAAAGGCCAATAGCCCCAGAGCATGCACAACGCAGTCCTTTGCTCTGCCCTCAACAGGGTAGAAATGCATCATCCACATGAAGCAACAAGGAGGACAGCAATTGTAAGAAAATGGGAAGCACCAGATCAAGACCAGTGACTGCCCCACAGGTAAAGATAATAAAAGTTATTTTTCTTCTGCTATAGGTCGGGTTGGGGCAGATATACAGCATTATAGAATGCTGTATATCAGCTCTGAAGGTGGTGGCCATATCTCATATCGGCCAAACTTGATGACAGGTTCTCTTTAAAATGTATTAAAGGGAGTCTGTCACCCCAAACTGACAGTATAAATTAAGCACATAGCCTTATAGGATATATAAACCCTTTAAAAATTGCACCTTAAGTGTTCTAAATGCTGCCTCCGTTCTACAGAAAGTGAAGTGTAATAAAATATGCTAATTAACCCCTTTACGACCAATGACATATAGGTATGTTATAGGTCGTCTCCCCCTGTTTGGTGCAGGCTCCAGCGCTGAGACCGCATATTTTCTGGAATATGACAGCTGATTCGATCAGCTGTCATGTGACCCTAACAGCCGCGGGTGGAATAGCGTTCCAACCGCAGCTGTTAACATGTTAAATGCTGCTGTCAATCTCTGACAGCGGCATTTAACATGGCTGCGCCTCAAAGTGTCATAAGACCCTCCCATCGGCGCACCTGTCACATGATCGTACGGCGCCGATGGGTTGTATGACAACCCAATGTCTGCAGGAGACCCCTATAGTTGTCATTGCAGCTCTGCTATGAGCGCCATCCAGTGGCCAGCATTCATAGCAGATGAGTATTTTAGCTACACATAGCAGGGCTAAAGCCCTGCTATGTGTAGGACAAGCGATCAGAAGATGGCAGCTTCAAGTCTCCTTTGCAGACTATTGAAGCAAGTAAAAATAGAAAAAAATGCTTTTAAAAATATTAAAAAAATAAAAAAAGTCCAAATCACCCCCCTTTTGCCACATTCAAAATAAAACAATCCCAAATATAAAAAATACACATTTTTGGTATCTCTGAATTCAAAACCACCCAATATATCAAAATGTAAAAAGAATTAATCTGACCGGTAAATGGCGTAACAAGAGAAAAAGTCAAAAATGCCAAAATTACATTTTTTGGTTCCCTCAACATTGAAATAAAATGCAATAACTGGCGACCAAAACATCGGAACTACCCCAAAATGATATCAATAGAAATGTCAGGTCGGTGTCCAAAAGATAAGAAGTCACCCAGTCCCTGATCACGAAAAATGGAGATGCCGCGGGTCTCGGAAAATTGCCCAATTTTTTTTTCTTTTTTATAAACTTCGGATTTTTTTCACCACTTAAATTAAAAATAACCTATACATGTTTGGTATCTACAAACAAAGAATGACCTGGACAATCATAATGGCAGGTTAATTTTACAATTTAGTAAACATGGTAAAAAAAAAACACTTGTGGAATGGCACTTTTTTTGCAATTTCACCACATTTTGAATTTTTTTTCCCATTTTCCAGTACACTATATGGTAAAAATCAATTGTGTTGTTCAAAAGTATAATTGGTCCTGCAAAAACAAGCCCAACACATGGCCATATTGTTGAAAAAATAAAGTTATGGCTCTAGGAAGAAGGGGAGCAAAAAAAGAAAATGGAAAAATGGAAAATCCCAAGTTGGCAAACCAGTGAAGATACTTGGTGTGCCATGGGGGTGGCCAAAAGGCGAAGTGCACATCTCCACCCACTGGTTTTGCATGCTTTCTCCTCCTCACTGGTGATTGACAGTGCTGCAGAGAAAGCTTCGGGAGGGCACTGTTGTCAATTACCAGTGAATGGAATCATGCACATAAGCAAATATAATAACATTTCAGTTTCTGCACTAAGGAAGCAGCAATTAGAACACTAAGGGGGTGATTCTTATAGGGATGAGCAAACTTGTTCGGTGATACTCGGATATCAGCTGCAATATACTTCAGTTGGATGTGCGTCTCCGGACTCACATCCAGCTGAAGTAGGCGCTACAGTAGGCGCTCCCTATCTCACGCTGGAACGGAAGATGACGACCAAGAAGATGCCGCACCTTGATGGCACTGAGAAAGGTGAGAAGATTATACCAGGATGGGGTACAGACATACCAGATTGGGCCTAGTATGGGGGACATAGCTACCAGAATGTGGCACACACATACCAAGAAGTGTGACATATATACCTGGGCCTGGGACAGCTTATAGAGTCCCATGGCTTTCAGTATCATCTCTATACTGATCTACACAGATCTACCTCTCTGGACTTGATATAACAAGAATCTTACAATGTCTGCCCGCTATTTCAACCTTTTTCTCTGCTCGATTTCTAAAACTTATTAACATGGACAAAACAGAATTGTTCATTTGTCCCCCATGCCCCCCAACAGACCTATCCATCAAAATCAATGGCTGCTCACTCTCCCCAGTCCTGAAAGCTTGCTTCCTTATGGTAGTCATTGACTCTGCTCTCTACTTTTAACCACATATCAAAGTCCTTTCCACCTCCTGCTGACTCCTACTCAAAAATATTTCCCAGATATGAACATTCCTTAACCAAGAATCTGCAAAAGCACTAGTGGAGGCCCTCATCGTCTTTCACCTCAACTACTACAACATCCTGTTCTGTGGCCTCCTTTCTAACATTATCACCCTGCTACAAACAGTGATATAACTAGACACCAATGAGTACTGGTGCAAAATTTGGACCTGCCCCACCCTTTCCTTTCATGTTGGTCAGATGTATGAGCCCTGTAGTGTTCTAATTCCTATAAGGCTATACAAGTTGGCCCTCTCACCAATTATGTAGAAATGTCATCCTTGGCTTCTTCCAGGTATATTTTCACTCCTTCATATTCCCATTTCTGGTGTACAGTTACAGTATATGTCCCCATCCTGATATAGTATATGTTCCTCATTCTGGTATATGTTTTCCCTAATTGTGGATAATGGCTCTTACTGTGGCTCGCTAAAGTCCCAAAGCTTTAGAAATGACTTTATAACATTTTCCAGACTGATAGATCTCAATTACTTTGTTTATCTTTCGTTCCAGAATGTCCTTGAATCGCGGCATGATGTCGAGCTTTTGAGTATCTTTTGATCTACTTCACTTTGTCAGGCAGGTCCTTTTTAAGTGATTTCTTTATTGAGAACAGGTGTGGCAGTAATCAGGCCTGGTTGTGACTAGTGAATTTGAACTCAGATTCCAAAACATGTGATAAACCACAATTAAATTATGTTTCAAGGGGTGGGGAGGCAATTACTTTTTCACACAGGTCACTTTAGGTTTGGATTTCTTTTTCCCTTAATAATAAAAAACTTCATTTAAAGACTGCATTTTGAGTTTACTTGTGTTATCTTTGTCTAGTTTTTCAATTTCTTTAGTGATCTGAAACATTTAAGCGTGACAAACATGCAAAAGAATATGAAATCAGGAGAGGGGCAAGAACTTTTTCACACAACTGTATATATCAGGAAAAGGTCCAGGATGGGGAACATACTTTATATGTAGCTAGGATGCGGGACATTACTAAGTGATAAAAGGATGAAGGGGGGTGAATATATATGTCTTTATGGAATTTCAAACACTCTAAGGGCTCATACATATGACCAACATACAGGCGGGGCCCAGGTCCAAATTTTGCACTGAGGCCCATCGAACTCTAGTTATGCCACTACCCATAAGGTGTCTAATTGCATTTGTTCTTATGATGAAAGTTCAGATTCAGACATTAATGGTTTGTTTCCGTCCTGCAGTTTCTAATCATGGATCAAGAAATATTTGAAAACTTCTGTTATATATTCTGGGATGTAGCCAGTTCTGCAGAACTGAGAGCCTTATCTCCCAGCAAAGTCCATCCAACCTCTATCCAATACATCAGCTTTGTGCTCTCCATAATCACTTTTATCATTGGATTTGCCACCAACCTTCTGGTCATCTTCATCACGGGATCCTTAACGAAGAAGAACAAATATAAAATCTGGTTCCTGAACTTGGCCTTGGCAGATTTCTCCTTTCTTCTGTTTTTACCCCTCACAGCTGTGTCTGTACTAAGAGGAAGATGGCCATATGGGTCCATTGTGTGCAAATTCTACAACTTTCTTTCTTTTGTTAATACATACGCCAGTATTTACATCCTCACAGCGTTAAATATTGATCGCGCCTTGTCAGTCGCTAAACCAATATGGCACCTGAGGTTTCGTTCCAGGAGATTTTGCTGCTTTATTTGTGCACTCATCTGGGTATCAGCGGCCCTATGTGTAAGGTTCTTTGTCTCTGTTGACATGTTCCTTGAAACTCAGTTTTCCGTCGGCCATTTTGCTTTCTGTCTTTCTGCAGCTCTTGCCCTCAGTTAATATGGAGTTTCCAGTTTTCATGTTCCCGCCCTGATTCTTCCCTCTTGCTTCTTAAGCAGCCTCAGCTGAACAATCAGTGCTCCTGAATCAAGCCTCAGTCAGCCTGTGACCTGACTCCTGGAAACCTTGGACTTGTACTCCAGCTATTCCCTACTGAGGAACCTTGGAACACTTTTGGACTCTGGAAACCTGCTGTTTGGTGAATCCATGTTTGCAGAGGAATTACGGTACAGAGAAGAGATCCTGAACCTGCTTTGGAGATTTATTGTAGTGCTTGAAGTTACTCTGGCCTGCTGTGTCTCCTGTCGCTGTTCCTGCAAACTGTGTGAACTTTTCAGCATGCTTGTATGAAGTAATACAAGTCATTTCATTTCAACCTATGTCTCCTGTGTTTTCCTCGCACCCAAGCACAAGACGCTATAGGAACTGTACACTATACATGACAAGATTCAGGAGCCAATGTTTAGTGTCTGCTGGTTCTGGGAAAGCCGTGTCTGCTGTGACTGTATATATCAGATGTCCGTTTAATACCTTATGTGATGACAGTGGTTGTGACTTCTCACAACCATTCTAGGTGAGCGCATTCCCTTAAAATTTTACTCTGGAGTGTTACCACAGGTAAACACTATTGTTTTTTTTTTCCTTTCCTCTTCCAGCACTTCTGCCTTAAAAGATCTGGAAGATGGAGGCCCGCATAAAGGAACTTTGCGGAGTGACTGATACAATCCTTTCAGATGTACAGACTTTAAAAACCCGTTTTGCAAGCCTACAGGACCTCACTAATCATAATTTGCAAGTGTTTGGCAGGGCTACCCAGTGGAGGACAACTCATGGGAACCAGTCAATAATGTAAATGCTCCTCGCCTGCTCCGCCAGTTTCATCAGAGGTACCCTGACAAGCATGGTCTGAGGTCATCCGGAGGTTGTCCCTAAGGGGGGAGTAATGTAAGGTTCTTTGTCTCTGTTGACATGTTCCTTGAAACTCAGTTTTCCGTCGGCCATTTTGCTTTCTGTCTTTCTGCAGCTCTTGCCCTCAGTTAATATGGAGTTTCCAGTTTTCATGTTCCCGCCCTGATTCTTCCCTCTTGCTTCTTAAGCAGCCTCAGCTGAACAATCAGTGCTCCTGAATCAAGCCTCAGTCAGACTGTGACCTGACTCCTGGAAACCTTGGACTTGTACTCCAGCTATTCCCTACTGAGGAACCTTGGAACACTTTTGGACTCTGGAAACCTGCTGTTTGGTGAATCCATGTTTGCAGAGAAATTACGGTACAGAGAAGAGATCCTGAACCTGCTTTGGAGATTTATTGTAGTGCTTGAAGTTACTCTGGCCTGCTGTGTCTCCTGTCGCTGTTCCTGCAAACTGTGTGAACTTTTCAGCATGCTTGTATGAAGTAATACAAGTCATTTCATTTCAACCTATGTCTCCTGTGTTTTCCTCGCACCCAAGCACAAGACGCTATAGGAACTGTACACTATACATGACACTATGTAGTATTCCAGCCATCATCTATAGTGATGTCCACGCAGAAAATCTATGCACCCTGTCCTACTATGATATTTCCCATATTGCACAAACGTTTAGTAATTTATTTGACGAAAATGAGCCATTCGATTTGTTTGCACTTGAAATCTGCAAAAATTGGTCAGACATTTTCCCAATTTCCGTAAGAAGTAATGTAGTCACAGAGTGGAAAGAAGCGACTTTTACAGCAATGCGTCTTGTACTTACGCTAGCGGTGATTGGTTACTACATCCCGATGTGCGTGATCGTATCCTCCAACATCATCATTGCCATCCATGTGAAGAATTCCAAGATGGTGGCAACTTCCAGACTGTATAGGTTGGTGATATTTGGCGTTATGAGCTTTTTCTGTACTAAGACTCTTTATGTTTTAACCTATATTACAGTCTTGGTATCTATTTTCACGCTGAAGATGACTTTGACATATAAACTATCTGCCGTTTTGCCGCTGTTATTCAGCATAGCGGCAACTAATAGTTTCTTAAATCCAGTGGTGTATGTTCTGGTAGTAAAAGAAGCAAGGAGTGAAATTCTTCATTTTTTTTTAAAAAGAAGTAAACTTTTCTATAAAAACTGTACTAAAGATCATTATAAAATAGTAAATAAGTTTTACTTATTGCCCAAATACACCCAGTGCTATTGCTTCTTTTCTTTGGTTGACTTAAAATATCACTTAAAGTGGGGTGACCATGATTACATGGCTGGTGTATTATACTGCTGGATACTAGATAGGCAGAAGCCGCTGAATCTGTGACCACACTGCATCAGCAGAGATTGGCGCCGAGCACATGTAACGAGCGGAGATGGCTGGATGTGTGCTGCTCTCACCTTGGTGAAATGCCTCTGCAGACAGCATGCTTTAGCTTGACATGACATGCCAAGATCACATGTAATGGAGATGAATGAGAGAGTCCAGAATCCAAAAATAAACTTTTCCTTACTGATTTAAATGATACCTTGGTTGATGAAATCTGTCTTGTGGTTCTTGTTTATTTTTTGTTCTCAGTTTTGAAAATAGACGATAGCTGCTACAGTGCAGATGCCGGTGGCGCCATCTTGGAGGAGGCAATTTTTTTCCTCTAGCAAAATGGCACCGCCGGCGTCTGCGCATTGCAGCAATTGGATCGCCGATAGCTGTTACTGCGCATGCTCGGCCAGTGCTGTTTTAAGACACATTTTTTAATGCATTTATTTATAGCAAGAAATAAAATAATCAAATGCACATTACACATGTGATCATGCTGCAGCGCAGGTGGCGCTGCTGGAGCCTGCATGCTACAGGTGATTTTTTTTTTTTTAAAAAATATAGAATATTCATTATGTAAGCTAGCGGGCAGGTCAGTGAGGGATCAGTCACATGTCAGAAATATAAATATGTCAGACATATATTAATCAAATGGGCCAGGATGGGGACATTACACCAGGAAGGTGGCCATCACTGCTGGAAGGGGCCCAGAATAGAGGACATATATTACTGGCTGGATGATGCCTGGGATGTGGGGCATTATAGCAGGAAGGGGTCCATAATGTTGGACATTATTACTGGAAAGGGCCCAGGATGGGGAACATTCTTACTGGAAGTAACACAGGATGTTGGACGTTATTACCGCAAAAGGCCAAGAATAGGGGACATTATTAGTGGAAGGAATTCAGGGTGAGGGACATTATTATCAGAAGGGGTCCAGGATGGAGGACATTATACCAGAAAGGGGCCAGGATGAGTGACATTAGTACAGGATGGGGGACATTTTTACATTATTGGGGTGACACATACTGTATGTCTTTATAGGATTAAGAAAGCTACAAGGGCTAATACATCTACATGTAGGTAGGGTCTAGGTCCAAATTTTGCAGCGGGGCCCACCACACTTCCATGTACTACATTAGGAGGAAGATTCAGACATTCTTTGAACAAATGTTTATGGTAAGGCTCTTACACTGTGGATGTAAGGAAGCACCAAACGAAAGAATGAACGTGTTCTTTGCACATTGCTCCAAACCAGTGTTTCTCAACTCCAGTCCTCAGGACCCACCAACAGGTCATGTTTTCAGGATTTCCTTAGTATTACAAAGGTGATGGAATTAATGCTTGAGCAGGTGATAAAATTATCACGTGTGCAATACTAAGGAAATCCTGAAAACATGACCTGTTGGTGGGTCCTGAGGACTGGAGTTGAGAAACACTGCTCCAAACCACGTGAGTATTCTATAAGTAAAAGATAATGTATGCATTGACAGTTCACATTGGTGACCCTAAATAAATATTATTTTGAGGTCACAGTCTATCAAAAGACAGGTCAGTGTAGGGCAAGAAAGAAAATATATTTAAATGCAATGGATATTGTATTACACTTTTATGTTATGAAGTTGGTGAATGGGTTGACTATTTTGGACAATCTCCCAAAAAACTCATTGCTACAGGGTCTGCTCAATAACCACCTGGAATTTTTAGGGAAACCTGGAATAAATTGTTCAATTAAATCTTAGGAAAATAGGCAAAAAAACCAATGCACAATAGTGCAGAAGTTATGGATAAACTCTGTTCGAGCGTTTGTCAATCAGCCAAGAACGTATCTAGAAATCATGGGGCCTCATGCCAGAAGTTCTAATGCCCCCCTCCCTCCCCAAAAAAGTTATTAATATTTGACGGGGTCACAGAAGAACATAGCTCACAACTTTGCAGCATTTACAAAGTAATTTTCCTCCTACTGAAGCCCTAGTTTCCTCTTTGATTGCACCCATAAAGGATGATGCCTACAAAAGTGCCACACAAACACTATATTATACCCACACAGTGAATTCCTCCATAGTAACCCACAAAATACACAGTATGATGACCCTACTGTACCCCACCTCAACTCCCCTGGAAAAGTATGGTAATCCCAACACAGTATGATCCCCAAACTGTGACCCCCATACAGCCCTCCATGCAATAGAATAGGCCTACATGCAATATAATGGCCCCACACCTCATAACACTGTATAATGGCCCCCACTAGCCCTTCAAACTGGATAATTGTCCCCCACACAGTGTGATGGACCCCACACAAACCTTCACACTACATAATTGCTTGTACATAGTATAAAGAAACCTACATAGCCCTCCATAAAGTATAAATGCCCCCACATAGCCCTCCAAATATTATAATAGCCCTCAAAGAGCCTATCATATAGTATAATGGACACCATAATCTGCCATATAGTATACTACACCCCCTAATCCTCCATATATTATACTGCACCCCATAATCCTCAATATAGTATAATGCAGTCCACATAGTCCTCCATATAGTATAATGCAGTCCCCCTAATCCTCCATTTATTATAATGCACTCCCCATAGTCCTCCATGCAGTGCAATGCACTCCCCATAGTCCTCCATATAGTATAATGCACTCCCCATAGTCCTTCATGCAGTATAATGCACCTCATAGTCCTCCATATAGAATAATGAACCCCATAGTCCTCCATACAGTATAGTGCACTGGCCATAGTCCTCCATACAGTATTATGCATTCCCTATAGTCTTCCATACAGTATAATTCACCAGATAATCCTCTATATAGTATAATGCACTCCATAGTCTTCCATATAGTATAATGCATTATAATAATTACCTTACCCATTCCTTAAATGAGGCACTGCCAAAAGTAGACTAATGTACAAAGAGAATGTGCAAAAAAAAGTGCACGTACATTAAAATATCATCCATCATTATCTAATATAGATGGTGGCCCGATTCTTACGCATCGGGTATTCTAGAATATGTATGTAGTTATTTATGAGCTGCTGGGGTGTATATAGAGGCTGCTGGGGTGTATATAGAGGCTGCTGGGGTATATGTGGAGGCTGCTGCTGCTGGAGTATATGTGGAGGCTGCTGCTGGGGTATATAGGGGCTGCTGGGGTATATGTGCAGGCTGCTGCAGTATATGTGGAGGCTGCTGCTGGGGTATATAGAAGCTGCTGCTGCTGGGGTTTACGTGGAGGCCGCTGGTCGGGGTACTTCCGCTTCGAGCAGCCGGGAGATGACCGGCTGGTGCCAGTCATCTCCCGGCTGCGTCGCCGCTGACCAACATGCGCCGCCGATCTCCCGACGATAGCAGTGGCGTGCGTGATTCAAATCCTGCTCCAATTCGTGGCCGGACTCCACCTGTCGCTAATTGGTCGCGTCTGGCCAGGCGCGACCAATCAGCGACGTGGGATTTCCGTTACAGACAGACAGAATTAGACGATTATATAGTAGACTAGGTAAGCATAGTCTAATACTAAATATGTATGCAGAAATTGATCACCATTTAAAGGAAGTAAATAGTGCCTTAGTAAGAAAATAACTTATCTACTACAGATCTCTCGCATCTTGTGCTGACACGTTTTCTCCTACAATCTAGAAGGTCATCACAGGACCATCCTGGAGAGATAAGGCAAGGCGGATGCTAACAATGAACAACGTTCCTCTCCTGCAGCTGTAAAGATATTGTGTGAACTTCAACTTCAGGATGGTCCTAATATGATCTTCCCTGATGGACAATTATATAGGGAGAGCCAGCGCACGAGCTGGGGTGTCAGATCCTACACAGATAGAGACACTCTTTATGGTTGCTTTCCTCTCAGGAATGATTGCTAGATGTTCTGGACCACCCTCATTTAACCCAAGACGTCCTAACTGGTAATTTTTCAAATAGTATTTCTAAAGCAAGCAATTCAATAAAGTAAATTTAAAGGAGTGACGTTTGAAGCTGAATTCACACTATTTTCTTCAAAAGAAGCTATTTTTTGACATTGTTCTCAGCAAGATAAGCAGAACGGAAGGATGCGCAAAAATATCTCTTATCATTTACCGCAATAGTAACTGTTTATCAGATAAATGTGATTTCTGATGAGGCCTGCAAAACAGTCACACATGTCTCTATATTTTGTCATCCACCATTTTATTAGCTTAGTCATTAGTGATTTGAGATTCAATTTTACATTTCTTTCTAAAATTTGTGAAAAATATTTAGACTTGAGAGTCCTCAGTGGTTGATACCTTTTAATGGCTAACTGAAAAGATGGTAACAAAACTGCAAGCTTTCGAGACTACTCAGGTCTCTTCATCAGGCAAAGACTAATACAACATCTGAAGAATCACATATTTATACACAAGAGGACACAGGAATAATGCAATAGGTAAGACAAGTGACGTGAAGCAGAACTGTCATTATGGCAGAGGGATGAACATAAATATTGGAACAGTTCATAGATAAGGAGTGAAAGTTTTATTACCCTCTGATTGGAGTCTGCTATTGTGTTTTGATGCCCCTAGAAGGTCAGAGAAGCAGATTCCTTAATTGATGTACACAGACATGAATCCGTGTGATATATTCATTCCAGCACTAAGAGTGTCAAAGGTCATCATAAGTTTATATTCCCAAACCTTTCTATCTTTCTCAGATTTGAAGTTATATTTTAATACAAGTAATTCCATATCCATCATGCTATGACCAGGAATACAAAAGTGTTTTGCCACAGGTAAATCCATTATTTTTTCTCTTATTGTGTGGCGATGAGAATTCATCCTTGTTCTCAGTTTTTGCCCGGTCTCCCCCACATATAGACCCCCAGTTGGACATTTCGTACAAATAATTAGGTACACCACATTAGATGTGATGCAGCTGAAAGTACCTGGGATCTTGTAGTCCTGATGGGAGTTGGGGATCTTTATCTTGTCCGTGGTCATTATAGATGCACAGGTTTTGCATTTCTTCTGGTTGCAAGGAAAAGTTCCTGCAGCTGTTGGGGAGGACAGGGAGCTTCTGACAATGATGCTTCTTAGATTTGGGGGCTGCCTAAAACATAGTAGTGGGGGGTCTGGAAATATGGATTGTAATCGGGCATCTTTTTGTAGTAAAGGTTGTAGTTTCCGTGCAGCTCCCCTTAGCATCTCCAGATTTGGATTGTAGGTGACCACTAGAGGCACCCGGTTATTTTCTTCTTTAGCTTTGTAATGTAGCAGGTGATTCCTTGATATTCTGGTGGCTCTTGTAATTTGGTTTTCAATTGTTCTTGGATGGTAGCCCTGGTTCAAAAAGGTCTTTCTGAGGCGAATCAAATCAATAAGAGCTGATGACCTGATACCAGAAAGTCCAAGAACAGGGACGTTTTTCATGCTTCCCAAAATCCACAAAGCTGGGAATCCAGGGAGGCCGATTATTTCATGTGTGGACACCCTTACTGAGCAGGTATCTGGATGGGTAGAGGGTATTCTTAAACCCCTGGTAAAGGATACACCCAGCTACATTCAGGACACAACTGACCTACTGAATAAACTAGCAGCAATAGGTCCCCTACCAGAAGGAACCATCCTGGCCACCATGGATGTGGAATCTTTGTACTCTAATATCCCACACCAGGATGGATTAAATGCCTGCAAAGTCTTCATGGGAAACACCGGGAATGATGCTGATTCTGTGGTGAAACTCACAAAATTCATCCTCACCCACAATTACTTTGAATTTGACAACAAGATCTATCTTCAGGAGACTGGCACAGCTATGGGAAGTAAAATGGCTCCACAGTATGCAAATCTTTTCATGGCCAAGCTTGAAAGCAAATTTTTGTCCTCATGTCCCATCAGGCCTCGGGCCTACTACCGCTACATTGATGACATTTTAATCATCTGGACAGAGTCTGAACAACAGCTAAAGACGTTCCATGAACAGTTCAACCAATTTCATCCCACCATCAACTTAACACTTAACTACTCCAGCACTGAAATTAACTTTTTAGACACCACCATTAAGCTAAAGAACAATGAAATAGAGACATCCCTGTATCAGAAGCCAATCGACCGTCCAACATACCTTAAATGGGACAGTTTCCATCCAAAACACATAAAAAACTCTATTGTCTACAGCCAAGCCATCAGATACAATCGTATATGTTCCAACCCTATGGATAGAGATGAACACCTTATTCGCCTCAGAAAGACCTTTTTGAACCAGGGCTACCATCCAAGAACAATTGAAAACCAAATTACAAGAGCCACCAGAATATCAAGGAATCACCTGCTACATTACAAAGCTAAATATGAAAATAACCGGGTGCCTCTAGTGGTCACCTACAATCCAAATCTGGAGATGCTAAGGGGAGCTGCACGGAAACTACAACCTTTACTACAAAAAGATGCCCGACTACAATCCATATTTCCAGACCCCCCACTACTATGTTTTAGGCAGCCCCCAAATCTAAGAAGCATCATTGTCAGAAGCTCCCTGTCCTCCCCAACAGCTGCAGGAACCTTTCCTTGCAACAAGAAGAAATGCAAAACCTGTGCATCTATAATGACCACGGACAAGATAAAGATCCCCAACTCCCATCAGGACTACAAGATCCCAGGTACTTTCAGCTACATCACATCTAATGTGGTGTACCTAATTATTTGTACGAAATGTCCAACTGGGGTTCTGTATGTGGGAGAGACCGGGCAAAAAATGAGAACAAGGATGAATTCTCATCGCCACACAATAAGAGAAAAAAGAATGGATTTACCTGTGGCAAAACACTTTTGTATGCCCGGTCATAGCATGATGGATATGGAATTACTTGTATTAAAATATAACTTCAAATCTGAGAAAGATAGAAAGGTTTAGGAACATAAACTTATGATGACCTTTGACACTCTTAGTGTTGGAATGAATATATCACACGGATTCATGTCTGTGTACATCAATTAAGGAATCTGCTTCTCTAACCTTCTAGGGGCATCAAAACACAATAGCAGACTCCAATCAGAGGGTAATAAAACTTTCACTCCTTATCTATGAACTGTTCCAATATTTATGTTCATCCCTCTGCCATAATGACAGTTCTGCTTCACGTCACTTGTCTTACCTATTGCATTATTCCTGTGTCCTCTTGTGTATAAATATGTGATTCTTCAGATGTTGTATTAGTCTTTGCCTGATGAAGAGACCTGAGTAGTCTCGAAAGCTTGCAATTTGTTACCATCTTTTCAGTTAGCCATTAAAAGGTATCAACTACTGAGGACTCTCAAGTCTAAATATTTTTCTATCTACTGGCTAACACGGTACGAAGATACACATCTTTCCTATATTAAAATTTGTGAGGATTTTCTGGTTGCATACATTGCACATATGCTAAAGGTGCTCGTTCAAAGTCCAATTTTTGCATATGATTTTCTCAGATAGCACTTGTACCTGTGATAGTCTATTGGACCATTCACATTCCGATTTTTTCTTCGGACTGAGAGGTCTGCGTAAAATGTCGGAGACACGTCTCATTTTGATCTGAGGGTCGGATCCAAATCAGCGATGCTAGTCAATGGGTCCATGAAAAAATCAGACCGTTTGCAGATGACATCTGAATGTGGTCCGATTTTGATTGGACAAACAATCAGTAGATTTGGTTTCCAGTACCATCTCTATGCTGATGACTCCCAATTATACACTTCTTCACCCGTTATCACGCCTGCCTTTTTAGAAAACACCAGTGATTGTCTTACTGCTGTCTCTAGCACCATGTCTTCCCTCTATCTGAAACTGAGCCTGTCAAAAACTGAACTCCTCGTGTTTCCTCCCTCTACTAACCTACCTATGCCCGACATTGCCATCTCCGTGTGTGGTTCCACCATTACTCCCCAGCAATATGCCCGCTGTCTTGGGGTCATACTTGATTCCAAGCTTTCATTCACCCCCCACATCCGATCACTTGCTCGCTCTTGTTATCTGCACCTCAAAAACATCTCTAGAATTTGACTTTTTCTTACTTTCGACTCTGCAAAAACTCTTACTGTTTCTCTTATTCATTCTCGTCTGGACTATTGTAACTCTCTACTAATCGGTCTCCCTCTTACCAAATTGTACCAAGTAAACACGGTGCCTTAAAGAGTAACTAAACTTTTATTTTCTTTTATAGATCAAGTAACAATAAGAAACTACTACTACCCAAATTAGTATAGTAGTTCATACCCAAAGTAATGTTATTACATCTGCAGGCAATAGACGTCTGTGTAGATTGCTGGGGGATGAGGGAGGAACTCCTATGGTGTCTTTGTCTCTACAGGAAGTAAAGGGCATGGGTTTATCTCTACAGGAAGTAGGGTGTGTGTCAGTCTTTCTACAGGCAGTGAGGGGAACGTCTTTGTCTTTATACAGGAAGTGGGTGGCATGTTTTTTCTCAACAGGAAGTGGGTGTATGGCCTATGTGTCTTTACAATAAGTGGGGGTGTCTTTGTCTCTACAGAAAGTGGGGTGTCTTTGTCTCTACAGGAAGTAAGGGGCAGGTCTTTCTCTTTCTACAGGAAGTGGGTGGTGTGTTTTTCTCTGTCTACAGGAAATGGGGGTGGGTCTTTGTCTCTTTACAGGAAGTGGAGTGGGTCTTTGTCTCTCTGCAGGAAGTAGCGTGGGTCTTTGTCTCTTTCCAGGAAGTGGGGAGGGTCTTTGTTTCTTTACAGGAAGTGGGGCAGGTCTTTGTCTCTCTGCAGGAAGTGGGGGTGGGTTTTTGTCTTTACAGGAAGTAGGGCAGACGTTTATTGCAATATTCCTGCTCTCTTGTCTATCAAACTATATACAGGCATAGCAGAAAAAAAGGAAATACATTGGAGATTGTCATGGACAATGCATTCTTTTAAGTAAGGAAAAATAATTTCTATGACTTATAGACCCATGTGTATGGCGCTTTATAATTTTGTGGAGAAATTGTATAGGTATAAACCTTATTATAGCAATTTTCTCCCCAAGAAGCAGAGCTTACCCAACAGTGGTACCTTGCGTTGGCACGAACAGTATCATCAGGTTGATAATAGGGATTCCGTTGTAGCTGTTTTAGACTTTTTTCACAAACAGTCATATATTAGGGGTATGTGCCCACAGGGTGCAGTAGAATTTCGGCTTGGATTCTAATTGTAATGAGAATTACAATAACAGCATTGTCGTTGAGATTCCATAAGATGTCATCTACACGTTGCTGAGAGAATCTGCAGTATAAATCCATCAGCATTGATCTGCAGATGATCTCCTACTTATGAATACACTTGATACCATTTCTAAAGAATTTACAAAACATCTACTTCTCCGAGTTATGCATTAATTGCACAACAGAGTGAGTTTTCTGGGGAAATATGGTTAACCACCAAACAGACCTCTATAATCTTTACTTCCTACATAGGCTTCACATTGCAGAATAATGCACATAATTCCTCTGTCAGTCTCATGTGAGTATATCCCCACGCTGATGAACTGTAAATGCTTTTTAATGCCTTCGTTATCAGGAATTGTTGTTGTAGGTGATAAAGGGTATTGTTCAGTGTGTTGCTTATGTGTATGATTATTTTATTGCTTTTTTTTCCTTTTTTTTGCTTTCATGTCATTTACAGTATGAGTAGCACAACTATCATTGCTATAAGTTTTCTTACTTTTTCTTCTTTGTGTCATTTGTAGTTTTTTTTTAACATTTTAGGCTCTTTATTCTATGAATCTTACTTATTTAAGTACTTGTGCAAACTTTGCTTCTTTTTTTGACGGAGTTTTAACTTGCTATTTTCCGCTTAAAAAAAACTGCACCTTTTTAAAGCAAAAATTGAATGAGATTTTCAAAGTCTCATGCACATGCTGCATATTATTATTATTTTTTAGCAGATTTCAACCATTAAAGTGTTTTTTTTTCTTTTGGCAGCATATCAGTTCTTTAAGAGTTTTGGCTATACTGCAAGGCACTGCTACTGAGTGAGGTGGACAGATGGTGTACAGCAGAGCATAAAAAGGTAGCACACTGAGCTAGCTGTGTGTGATGTTGGGTCACTTTTAGTATAGTGTTAGCATTAGCATGACTGACCATGATCCCTACATGTGTACAGAGGGCTATATTATCCTGTATAAGTGTCCAAAGAGAATTGATACAGTAAAGATGTATATCTTTGTACCGTGTTAGCCAGTAGATAGAAAAATATTTAGACTTGAGAGTCCTCAGTGGTTGATACCTTTTAATGGCTAACTGAAAAGATGGTAACAAATTGCAAGCTTTTGAGACTACTCAGGTCTCTTCATCAGGCAAAGACTAATACAACATCTGAAGAATCACATATTTATACACAACACAGCACAGAAATAATGCAATAGGTAAGACAAGTGACGTGAAGCAGAACTATCCATATGGGAGAGGGATGAACAGTTGTGGCAATAAATATTGGACCAGTTTATAGATAAGGAGTGTGAAAGTTTAATTCTGGTAATGTTTTGTGATGCTCCCACAGGGTCTCAGGAGCAAATGTAAAAAGCCATAAATCCATGTGACAGGTTCATTCCAGCATTGAGAGTGTCAAAGGTCGTCATCAGTTTGTATTCACAAGCTCTCCTGTGTCTCTGAGATGTGAAATTACCTTTCAATACAAGTAATTTCATGTCCATCATGCTATGACCGGGAATACAAAAATGTTTGGCCACAGGTAGATCCATTCTTTTTTCTCTTATTGTGTGGCGAGATCGATTTATGGCTTTCTACAGCCTGCACTGCAATTGATGTAATCTGCCCCAGGAGGAGGAGATTGACCTGCCTGGATAAAGGAGCTACCATCAAAGAGAAAGGGAAAGTACTGTGGCCACAGAAGGAAGCACAAAGGCCTGTTCTCACTGTGAGGATTGCCACTCAAGAAGAGTGTGAGGGCTGATACCTGATTATGAAGAGAATTAAGACATCAAAGACAGCCAGAGACTCACATCAGTGAGTGAGGAACTGTGACTCAGGACCGGATGTGAATAGGTCACAATAGTGTGCGTTACCCGACACGAGCTACAGGACACTGCTACCGAGAGAGGTGGACAAATAATAAACAGCAACAAGCTAACACTGATGACAATTTGTTTGTGTTTGTGACAACAAACTGTCCCAACTTTCGAGCGAAAAGTCACCGGTATTAGCGCATCAGTACAATCAAAGTATCACCGATGTCATTTACGATAAGAACTATCAACAATGGAACCCCAACCCTCTTCATAAAAATTCATTTTTATTCTTCACAGTGAGAAGAAAAAAAAACAGAGATCACATCGAAGCCTAAGAGTGATTTTTATCCATAATCTGGATCAAAAATGGTCATGTCACTTTGATTTTTTTGCGAACAGTGGGCTGAAAAAAACATGGTCATGTGGACAACACCGCAGACGATAATGGGTGGGCATCTATGCATCAAAAACATGAGCGTGAAAAACTGATGTTTAAAATGCTTTTTTTTAACCTCGTGAGTATGGGGCCTTCAGAGGCGGAAAATGACAATTTGTCAAATGTTCTCATACAGTAATCCAAACACATCAGCCATCCGAGGGAGGCTGGAGAGTTCTGGTAATAGGAACACTCATAAGATGGTGAATGCAGGGTGATGAAAAATTAACTTTATTTTATGAAATTTTCACTTAAACTTGTATAATTCTATTAAGCTTAATAAAATATTTATGGTTTGTAATGTATCTTACATTTTCATATACAGCTGTGTATTCACAGAATCGGCTGGAGAAGACCGGAAGGAGGGATTTGTAGGACTCTGAAGCGAGAGGATAGAGAAAGCATTAAATATAGTGAGTTCTTACTCTACAGACTTACATTCCAGGCTGGATTCCTTACAACTCTACAATCTCTATTCACCAAGAGATCTCAGAAGACTCCGAAGAAGACCGGCCACACACTAAGACTGAGGCTGATGGGTACCAGTGCCTACCAGTAGTGACCCACAGACTCCACCTTTGTGTGTATACCTTCTTCTATACTATGTAGAGGTATATAGATCTGTAATGTGATTTGTAGATAGATAGATAGATAGATAGATAGATAGATAGATGATAGATAGATAGATAGATAGATAGATATTTTTGTTATAAATATGTTTCCTTTGAAGCTGACTGTCTTATGAGGACGCCATAATCTTGGCTGCAGTGTTATTTAAATGAAAACATATGTTGTTTGTGATCCTTGGTTTAGTGTAAAACTTTACTGGGGAATTTCTAGACTAATATTCTGCCCATTATTCCTGTCCATCACAGGCCCGTCCATACTGAACATTTGACATTTGCTAAGATTTTATTATTCAAGAACTTGCATCCTAGGTAAGTGAAAAATAAGTGTACGTTTTCTTGCTTTTTGCTTGCTAGTTTTTATCACATCATGACCATTTTATTATTCTGAAAAAATTGAACTGGTCAGGAAGGTGAAAACAGGCTTGGGGTGAAGGGGTAAAGTTTATGTCAAGTCCTTTTCAACTTTTTGGACCACTTTATTAACATTTTTTTTAACATGCAATTAGATGTCCGAACCACCCCTAGCCAGTTCGAGTATTTGATTTGCTTTATCTCGAGCTCCTCCTCAGGTTTTCTAGAGACAATCGCTATTTTTGCTCTTATGGGGGATTTTATTCAGGAGGAGAATAATTCTTAGACTGGATTTGAAGGTAGAAGTGTTAGTTGTGATGAATATCGAGATACGTTGTTATATTAGTTGTGTTGAGCGACGAAAATTTTTATTATTTGGTTTATTACAAAGAGCAGAAAACTTGCCAATTTGGCTAATAAGCCTAACTTGCAATAGGGGGGTGAATAATTTTGATTTTACCTGTAGATAGTAATGACTATGTTTTGTTTCTCTTTGGCAGATTCTAACCATGGAGCTTGAACTACATATGAATCAGGAATTACATAGAAAAGTATGTTACTTGTTCTGGGATATGTACAACATCCCACAATTACTAGAACTTTCTCCGAAAATGAGCCACCCCACCGCTATCCAGTACTCCGGCTTTGTGCTCTCTATAATCACTTGCATCATAGGATTTACTGGCAACCTTCTTGTCATCTTCGTCACCGGATTCTTAATGAAGAAGAGCAAATCTCGGATCTGGTTCCTGAACTTGGCGGTGGCAGATTTCTCTTTTCTACTTTTCCTTCCCCTTCAGGCTGTGTCTGTATTAACTGCAAGATGGCAGTATGGGTCCAATATGTGCAAATTCAACAACTTCATTACCTTTCTTAATACGTACGCCAGTATTTACATCCTCACAGCTCTAAATATTGATCGCACCTTGTCTGTTGCTAAACCAATATGGCACCAGAGGTTCCTTTCCAGGAAAGTTGGTTGCAGTATTTGTACACTCATCTGGGTATTATCGGCTGTATGTAGCATTCCAGCCATCATCTACAGTAAAGAAGATTTCACTGATGAAGAACCTCAGTGTTTTCTCTTTAGTAATGATATTACTAGCATTGTATACTCAAATGTTAACCAAAACTCAACCCTGATTGAGGAATGGATGAGTCTTCCACTTGAATTATGCGATAAACCTTTCCAAAATGTGGAAAAGTTCAAATTGTGGGTAGAAATGCAATCTACAACAATGAGTCTTGTGGTTCCACTTGCAGTGATCGGTTGTGTCATCCCGTTATGTGTGATTCTATCCTCCAACATCATCATCATTCATCAAGTGAGGAAATCAAAGGTACCATCATCATCCAGACTGTACAGAGTGGTGATTGCAGCCGTTCTGGCCTTCTTCTGTACCAGGACTCCATTGATTTTGGCCCAGATTATCTTCTTGGTGTCGGCCCATACTATGGAGTTCACTCTGATGTATAAAGTTATTGTATTTTTTCCATTGTTATCCAGCATAGCCGCCACTAACACTTTCCTGAATCCCTTGGTGTACGTACTGGTGGGGAAAAAAGTAAGAGAAGAAATTTCACAATTTTTGTGGAAATTATAAAGGATACCATATACCAGATGTGTGGCTATATGAGGAACAATTTTCCTTGCAGGTCATTGAAAGAAACACCCGCTAACTTCTGGAATTAGAGTAGTTTTCTGTTTAGCTTCTAAAGGATCAGTGAAATACTGATCGACCCTTCTTAATCTTCCATACACATTAGATAATTCTCCAAACCCACCAATCTAATCTGTTGGGGGACTTGTTGTGAATGGACTTGAGATGAGTTCTGAGCAGAGGCTCCCTCTGGTGGTTACAAGCGGTACTGGACTGTCCAGTGAAGATTGTGAGGATTGGGAATCAGGTGTTACTGACTGGTCTTATATAAGGGAGTCGCCTTCCCATCAGGGTTGCCGGTGATCAATTGTTCTGGTCTCAATCCTTGATTCCTGTTTCCTTTGTAGCCTGCTGTGTCGTGTCTGCATCTCCTGCTAACAGATAAGACATTTTCTTCTTTTTGTTTTTGTGCTTGATTTTTGCATTTTGTCCTGCACTTCTGTGGGGGCCTTCAGGGTCCCCTCCGGGGGCTTTTGCCCTCTCAGTTTAGTTCAGCCACTGATGTTTGTGCATTTGCTTTTTCCAGTTTTTTCAGTGGCTGCTGTTTTGATTTTGTTACACCAGAGAACTAATTTAGGTGGTAGAGGTCGTGTGATCTCAGGTGTTTTTGAAATTAGTAGAGTTGGTGCTTTTCAGGGTTTTTTGGGATTGCAGTAAGTGCCCTTCCTATCCTTTTCTATTTAGGTAGTTTGGGCCCCAACGTTTGCTCATTCTATTTTCTGTCTGTGTCAGTATTTCTTCTTGTCTAACCGCCATTACATGTTTGGGGGCTTTCTATGTTCTTTGGGGATCTGCTCCGGGGCAGATAGCTTTCCTCTTTCTATCTTTAGGTGTAATTAGTTTCTCAGGCTGTGACGAGGCGTCTAGGACCAACGCAGGAACGCTCCACGGCTGCCTCTAGTTGTGGTGGTTAGTCAGGGTACTGCAATCTCATAGATTCCAACTGCTCTGGTGTATTGCCTTTTTTACCTGCACTCCTCAGCTACCGAAACATAACAGTATCACCGGCCATAAAATTGTATGGTACTCACAGAAGGGAAAAATATTGTGAAAGAAAAAAAGGTTGTCAGAGTTGTCAGAGATATTTTTCTGTTTGTTGCATTTTTTTTTTCCCTCTATATCTCTGGGTGCTGGGGAGGATTTTTTCTCTCAATGGAGTTTGCACAGCTGTCTGGCCGTGTGGATCAGCTTGCCACTGAGGTTCGGAGTATTGCTACCTATCTTGCTAGGTTGCCTGTTGTGGAACCTAGGATTCCCATGCCAGATTTGTTTTTGGGGGATCGAGCCAAGTTTCTGAATTTCAAAAAATAATTGTAAATTGTTTTTTGCCTTAAAATCTAAGTCCTCAGGGAACGCAGCGCAGCAGGTTCAAATTGTCATCTCTCTCCTGCGCGGCGATCCTCAGGATTGGGCTTTTTCCCTGACACCTGGGATCCTGTTTTGAGTGATGTTGATGCATTTTTTCAGGCCTTGGGGTTATTGTACGATGAGCTTAATGTCACTGATCAAGCTGAAAAAGCCTTGTTGGCATTAAATCAGGGGCTTGATGACGCTGAGTTATACTGTCAGAGATTCCGTAGGTGGGCAGTCCTGACCAAATGGAATGACGACGCTTTGGCAGCCCTTTTTCGGAAGGGTCTGTCAGATAATGTAAAGAATGTTATGGTGGGATTCCCTGTCCCCTCTGGTCTCAATGATTCTATGTCATTAGCGATTCAAATTGACAGACGTTTGTGTGAGCGGAGAAGTATGCGTGGAATAGTGTTGCCTTGTGAACCTGCTTTTGAATCCATGCAGTGTGATAGAGTGGTTTCTGGGGCACAGCGTCATGAGTTTCGAAAGCGCAATGGGTTATGTTTCTACTGTGGAGATGCCTCTCATGCTATTTCAGTCTGCCCTAAGCGGGGAAGACGTTTTGCACGCTCAGTTGTCTTGGGTAGTGTTCAGACTAAGTTTTTATTAACTGTTACTCTGATATGCTCTCTGTCCTCATTTTCTGCTCAGGCTTTCGTTGATTCGGGAGCATCTATTAACCTGATGGATTTTGATTTTGCTAAATGTTGTGGGTTTCCCTTGATACCCCTACGGAAGTCTATTCCCTTACTGGGGATCGATTCTACCCCTTTAGCTGAGAATAAACCTCAGTTCTCTACTCAGGTGATAATGAGGGTTGAATCTGATCATCAGGAGAGCTGCAAATTTTTGGTTCTGTATAATCTGCATGATATTATCGTACTAGGTTTCCCTTGGTTACAGTCTCATAATCCTGTTTTGATTGGAAATCTGTATCTGTAACCAGTTGGGGCTGCCAATGTGTTAATACCAACACTCCTGTTTTTTCTGCCTCCCCCCAGGCTCAGGATGTTCCTGACTTTTTGATTGATTTTTCTGATGTGTTTAGCGAAAGTAAATCTGCATCCTTGCCTCCCCATAGGAGCTATGACTGCGCTATTGAATTAGTGCCTGGTAGTAAATTCCCTAAAGGTCGCCTTTTTAACTTGTCTGTACCTGAACATGACGCTATGCGGTCTTATATCAAGGAGTCATTGGAGAAGGGTCATATCAGACCATCCTCTTCACCCTTAGGTGCCGGTTTTTTCTTTGTGGCCAAAAAGGATGGTTCATTAAGGCCGTGTATTGATTATCGTCTTTTGAACAATATTACTGTGAAATATCAATATCCGTTACCTTTGATTTCTGACCTGTTTTCCAGGGTGAAAAACGCTACTTGGTTTACCAAGCTTGACCTCAGGGGGGCGTATAACCTTATTCGCATTAAGCACGGGGATGAATGGAAGACGGCATTTAATACCCCTGAGGGGCATTTTGAGTACCTTGTGATGCCCTTTGGGCTCACTAATGCTCCTTCTGTCTTCCAGTCCTTCATGAATGACATTTTCAGGGATTTTGTGGATAAATTTCTGATTGTTTATTTGGATGATATCTTGATTTTCTCCAATGACTGGGACTCTCATGTGAAACATGTTCGAACTGTATTCCAGATTTTGAGAGAGAATGCTCTGTATGTGAAGGGATCAAAGTGTCTTTTTGGCGTACAGAGGATCTCATTTCTGGGATTCATTTTGTCCCCATCTGTTATTGAAATGGACCCGGTCAAGGTTCAGGCCATCTGTGATTGGGTCCAACCTACTTCATTAAAGGCTCTTCAAAGATTTTTGGGTTTTGCCAATTTTTATCGTAAATTTATTGGTAATTTCTCGGTTATTGTTAAACCATTAACTGATTTGACCAAAAAGGGTTCTGATGTGGTGAATTGGCCTCCTGAGGCAGTCTCTGCATTTCAGGAACTTAAGCAGAGATTCACTTCTGCTCCTGTTCTACGGCAGCCTGATGTTTCTCTGCCATTTCAGGTGGAGGTTGATGCCTCTGAAATTGGGGCAGGTGCCGTTTTGTCCCAAAGAGATCCAGAGACCTCTAAAAGTAACCCTTGTGCCTTTTTCTCTCGAAAATTTTCTCCTACTGAACGTAATTATGACGTGGGTAATCGGGAGTTATTGGCCATGAAGTGGGCTTTTGAAGAGTGGAGACATTGGCTGGAGGGAGCCAAACATCAGGTGGTGGTCCTTACGGACCATAAGAATCTGGTCTATCTGGAATCTGCCAAGCGACTTAATCCTAGAAAGGCCAGGTGGGCCTTGTTTTTCACACGTTTTAATTTTGTGGTTTCCTTTCTTCCTGGCACTAAGAATGTTAAGGCGGATGCCCTCTCGAGGAGTTTCCTTGCGGACTCTCCTGAGGTATCTGATCCTTCTGTTATTTTGAAAGAAGGTGTAGTTCTTTCCGCCATCTCGCCCAATTTGAGACTGGCTCTGGAGGGGTGTCAGGAGGATAGGCCCGAGCGCTGCCCTGTTGGGAAATTGTTTGTCCCGGACCAGTGGAAAAAGAGTGTGATGTCTGAGATTCATTGTTCCGCGTTGGCCTGTCATCCCGGAATTTTTGGTACCAGAGACTTGGTTAGTCGGTCCTTTTGGTGGCCTACCTTGTCACGTGATGTTAGGGAATTTGTGCAGTCCTGCGGGACTTGCTCTCGCTCCAAGCCTTGCTCTCGCTCTAGTGGTTTGTTGATGCCATTGCCTGTGCCCAAGAGACCATGGACCCATATCTCTATGGATTTCATTTCCGACCTCCCTGTTTCTCAGAGAATGACCGTCATCTGGGTGATTTGTGATAGGTTTTCCAAGATGATACATCTTGTGCCATTACCTAAGTTGCCTTCCTCCTCTAAATTGGTGCCTTTGTTCCTTCAGCACGTGGTTCGTTTACACGGCATTCCTGAGAACATTGTGTCTGACAGAGGAGTCCAGTTTGTTTCCAGATTTTGGAGGACCTTTTGTTCTAAACTTGGTGTTCAATTGTCTTTCTCCTCGGCGTTTCATCCTCAGACCAATGGTCAAACTGAGAGAACAAACCAGACATTGGAGACTTATCTAAGATGCTTTGTGTCTGCTGATCAGGATGACTGGGTCTCTTTTTTGCCCTTGGCTGAGTTTGCTCTTAATAATAAGGCTAGCTCTGCCACTTTGATGTCTCCATTTTTCTGTAATTCTGGGTTTCACCCTCGATTTTCTTCAGGACAGACGGAGGCTTCTGTCTGTCCAGGTGTTGACTCTGTTGTGGAGCGTATGCAACAGATTTGGGACCAGGTAGTGGAGAGGTTATCCCTCTCTCAGGAGAGGGCCCAGCGGTTTGCTAACCGGCATAGGACTGATGGTCCTCGGTTTAAAGTGGGGGACTTGGTCTGGTTGTCCTCAAAGAATATTCCTATGAGAGTGGCATCTCCTAAATTTAAGCCTAGGTTCATTGGACCTTATAAGATCATGGAGAGTCTTAATCCTGTTTCTTTTCGTTTGCTTCTTCCAGGGACATTTAAGATCCATAACGTGTTCCACAAGACCTTGTTGAAGAGGTTTGTTGAGCCAGTGGTTCCTACTGCTTTGCCTCCTGACCCTGTTCTGGTTGAGGGCAATATGGAGTTTGTGGTTGAGAAAATATTGAATTCTCGTTTTTCTAGACGGAAACTCCAGTATTTGGTTAAGTGGAGAGGTTATGGTCAGGAAGACAATTCTTGGGTGTTTGCTTCGGACATCCATGCTAGGAGCTCATCCGTGCGTATCATAGAACTCATCCTGACCGACCTGGTTGCTCAAGTGAGGGTTCGGTGACCCCTCCTCAAGGGGGGGTACTGTTGTGAATGGACTTGAGATGAGTTCTGAGCAGAGGCTCCCTCTGGTGGTTACAAGCGGTACTGGACTGTCCAGTGAAGATTGTGAGGATTGAGAATCAGGTGTTACTGACTGGTCTTATATAAGGGAGTCGCCTTCCCATCAGGGTTGCCGGTGATCAATTGTTCTTGTCTCAATCCTTGATTCCTGTTTCCTTTGTAGCCTGCTGTGTCGTGTCTGCATCTCCTGCTAACAGATAAGACATTTTCTTCTTTTTGTTTTTGTGCTTGATTTTTGCATTTTGTCCTGCACTTCTGTGGGGGCCTTCAGGGTCCCCTCCGGGGGCTTTTGCCCTCTCAGTTTAGTTCAGCCACTGATGTTTGTGCATTTGCTTTTTCCAGTTTTTTCAGTGGCTGCTGTTTTGATTTTGTTACACCAGAGAACTAATTTAGGTGGTAGAGGTTGTGTGATCTCAGGTGTTTTTGAAATTAATAGAGTTGGTGCTTTTCAGGGTTTTTTGGGATTGCAGTAAGTGCCCTTCCTATCCTTTTCTATTTAGGTAGTTTGGGCCCCAACGTTTGCTCATTCTATTTTCTGTCTGTGTCAGTATTTCTTCTTGTCTAACCGCCATTACATGTTTGGGGGCTTTCTATGTTCTTTGGGGATCTGCTCCGGGGCAGATAGCTTTCCTCTTTCTATCTTTAGGTGTAATTAGTTTCTCAGGCTGTGACGAGGCGTCTAGGACCAACGTAGGAACGCTCCACGGCTGCCTCTAGTTGTGGTGGTTAGTCAGGGTACTGCAATCTCATAGATTCCAACTGCTCTGGTGTATTGCCTTTTTTACCTGCACTCCTCAGCTACCGAAACATAACAGGGACTGAAGTATCCTGTTGGGGAGTGAAGGAACCTACCTGATATATTTCTACTGACCTATTCCTTTTGTTCTGCTGGAAATTAGCCATTGACAGAGGAGTCAGGCTGTGGCTTTTTCATAGAGAACACAGTAGCGCTCAGCCAAGCTAAGAATTCCTGTGTATGAAGGAGTCTAGAAAGATATCTGTCAAACGATTGTTCAGCCAACAGCTTTCTAATGTGTATTGGGGCCTGTAGGCAATGTCTATTAGGGAATCTGAGAGTATTGCCCAGGGACTTTTGTTATACTCTACCGTTAAAGGGGGTTCTTCAGGAATATGACAAAATAGCCGCTGTCACATATTTCAAACCGCAGCCTGTTCTTGTTACATGTCAGGACCTGCCGCAATCTGAAGAAACAACACTTCAGACACATGTCACAACTGTCAGAGGAGCAGCTTCATGAGCAAACGTAACTGATCTGCTCGCTCAGTCATGGAGCAGGGCTGCGACAGGAGAAAAAAAATGAGCTAAGTAAACAGAATGGAGCTTCTTCCATGCTCATTTGTTCACCTGTTCTTCTCAGTCATTCTGACAGGCTTACACGGACACTGACTAAGCCCGTTGTGCTCAGGAAGGAAGGAGAATTTTCCATGGCTGAGTGAGCTGATCAGTTGTGTTTGTTCACAATGCTGCTCCTCTAACAGTTGAGAGACACGTCTTGTTTAGTGCTTCTTGTTCTGTAACCTGTTTTGACACATAGCTGGGATGGATTGCAGTTTGAAATATGTAAGAGTGACTATTTTATAAAATTTTCAGAGAACCCCCTTAAAATAAAACTTTTTTCCCATTCCCTCACTTAAGAAGCAACCTTGCCTGTCCTCCCAGAATGTCCAATAGACGCTGCTTAAAAGGTAATCTTAGAAAACAGCCAGGAAAATGTTGTATTATTCCCTTGCTAGGCTTCATCCATAACAACCGGTATAGAGAATTACCCCCCTCCTTCTGTTTGCATCCCATAGATTGCAGCATGTAGGGATGTAAATGGACGAGATTGAGAATCACATCAATCCTCCTGTTGGTGATGGCATGTGCACAGCTGTAATGTAATTTTATGGCACGATGCATGAAGGTGGTGCGTACTATGATGTACCGTACACTTAAGTCATGTTAAGAGGTTAAAGTACTTTTGTGTTTCCGTTCGTGTTCTCTCTTGTCTTGAATGTTTTCATTCTGAAGTTGCATGATGTCTTCTGTAATTTTCTGAAGTCTATTGCTGCCCCAGAAGAGAAAATGATGCCAAAACAAATCTGTGCAGCATGGAAAGGAAGTGTATTGTATAGCACCTGGTAGAATTTCTGTATGTTTATGTTGCTGCATGATTTTTTTTTAGATGACGGATTTGGAAACTTACCAATTGGTGAGCTGCATGAAAATAAACATAGATGTTATAATGAACAGTTTCAATAAAGCATGGATGAAGACAAAGCACCATTGTTGTTCATATCAAGGGAACATATTGCAGCCCAGCCTAATTTAAATAACAGACATTACTCCACATCACAAACATCTCCATCATCATAGTCCTCTGCAAACTGAGTTACTTGGTGGTAGATACCATACATAGGAGGGACCTTATGTGTAGATGGTCAGACATATGTGCGAAGTTCTCCATAAAGACTTATGGGAGTAATGGAAACAGCTGAACCAGATTGCACTTGGGCATTAATTATGACCCCTTCACAAAGGGGTCATATTCCGTGTTTGCAATTCCGTTCCCCCCTCCCCTTACATACAGCTATCATAAAGTGTTGCAGTGTATTAATAAGGTGTTATTAAATTCATGTGTTTGTAAAATTAGAAAAATGACTCACTCATAGTTGTAATAATCATGATAGAATAAGAAAAAACTCCAAAAGATGGCGCCAAGGCAGTTTTACTGCACAAGCTGATTAGCTGATCAGCCAATAGAAAACGTTTAGGCTTGAAAACATCAAGGCACTGAGACTGTCCAACACATAATGGAGACCGACCCAGATACTAGTAATGGTAATGGGCAAATCAAAAAAAAATGTTCGGTAAAGGTACTGGAATGGTACCCGAACTTGAACCTGGACCCCATTCAAATGAAAGGGGGCCAGAACATCCGGCGTTTCCTATGCTGTCATCTGCGTGACAGTATAGGAAACACCAGCTCTGATCGGTAGTAAGTTCGTTACTGCCAGTTAGAGTGCTGCTGTTCCCACGCAGTTGCACAGAAGACAGTGTGTGAGGCAGTAGCTCTGACTGGCGGCAAATAGGTTTCTGCTGGCTATTGTCGTTGGCTGGTCTCACTGACAGCAGCTAGAGAGGAGCAAACCTTTCAAGGTTCAGGTCGGTTCGGGACGTTCGGCGACTATGTTGGCCGAACAGTTCGACGAACGGCTCCTACACGCTCATTAACAGTTTGTCTGAGTCCCCCTTGATCACTGTTAACAACCCTCCCAAGGTATCTGCCTGTGCAACGACAGTCTGGAACTTAGAGATATTGTTATCCCTTCCACATCGTCCTCTGCTTCCACCTCTTCCTCTTTGACCACCACCTCCTCACACAGACTATTCAAAGTGTGCTCCAGTTTGTAGATGACCGGAATAGTGATGCTGATGATGGCATCGTCAGCGCTAACCATCTTAGTAGCTATTTTTAAACTGTGAAGAAGAGTGCAGAGATCCTTCATCTGTGCCCACTCCGCAAGCGTGATTTGCACCATGTATGTACTGCGTTGCCCTATAACAAGGGCGACCGGGGTGGTAGTCCTGACTGAGTTCACCCACAAAACACAGTCCGCAGGCACCCCGGCCCCTTGCACATGAAACATAGACGAACACTGCTTCCTCAATAGATTACCTTTTCTTTCCCCAGCCACGATAGTCCAGGTAATTAAGTCCAGGGTTACCACTGTGGTCCAACAGGGAAAACAAATTTTAATAAAACTGAGATGAGGAAAATAAGATACAACAGGGATTCTGCTCTTTTCCTGACACTGTCCACGGCCGCACCCACAACGGCCACAGTAGCAGAGATCCAAACAAGTAGTCCACACGCTGGAATCTTGACGCTCACAGTCCCTTCAGCAAGAGGTCCTTCCAAAGTCCTCGGGTCCTGTGTCGTGGTCTTTCCATCCTTGGTCCGGGGCAGCAGATGTCCTCCCCTCCGGCAATGCCCCAGCTGTTGCTGTACGTCTGCCCTGGGCCAAAGTGCCCGGGCTTCTGACTGGGAGCAGCAGCTTCCTCCCTCCTTTCTGCTGCTGACCAAGCCCACCAGTTTAACTGTTTAATATCCTTAACTCTAACATATACAGGCATTAGGGCATGGCAAACAAAGCACATAGAATGGAAGAATACAGGAATAGCACACAGGACACTGACAATAAAGCATAACAACAGCACGTGCATTACAGTACATTACAAGTTTTCACACCACACAGTAAGAACACATATATTACCATAAGTAAATATACACATTTTATCATAACAGGGGTCGCGTAGATCCCGCGTGGGGGAGGGGAAAATGAGGGTTCCTGCCACCTCCGTACAGTCCCAGGCTGTGCAAAAGGAAACACTGCACCACTGCTTGCCACAGTCACAGCAACATGTGCAGAGTGGAATTCCACCAAGTCGGAACATTGCAAAACAAACAGTTAACCAGTAGGCTGAAAGACCTCTGTAGCAATGCAAATCAATGACCTGCGGGATTGAGGAAGTGAGCCATGCAAGGCACGTGTGTGAGGTTACCCTGGCGAAGGGCCGCCAGCAGGTTTGCACCGTTATCACACACGGCATTTCCTGGCTTCAGGTTCAGAGGAGACAGCCCTTGCTCTAACTCGGCCTGGATAGCTGTCCACAACTCTTGAGCTTTTTGACTACGATCTCCAAGGCATATTATTTTTAACACTACCTGATTTTGGCGAGCCCTGGCTGTGCAGTATGGAGGGGAGGGATTCTCTCTGCACTGCTGAAACGTGTGTTTCATTAAGGGAGAGGTTGAGGGCACAGGTGGAGGCCCTAGAGGAGACAGAGGAGGAGGCATAAGCAGTGGAGGAAGTGTTAAATGTAGATGTTTGTCCTGCAAGCCTTGTGTATTCCAAGACCTGCCCCCACAGCCACTAGAGTCACCCAGTGCCCTTAGAGAAGTAATGGCAACTGGGCAACTGGCATTGGAGGACTGCGACGGTTATCAACTTTCTGAAACCGTCTGTATCTGCCAAATGGAAAAGCAGCATTTCCGTGACCAACAGATTAGAGATGGTGGAGTTCAAAAACTTAAATTTGGCATGTGTAGGCGGAAACATTCTTTTAAGTGACCACAACTGCACAAACGAGGGCTGGCTGCTGTTCTGAGAGAGGGTAGAGTAGGGTGAACAGGTCAAACTGCTGGCCTGTGAATGAGGTGCAGGTGGAGATGTTATGGTGGATTGAGAAAGATTGGTTTGTGCTAGATGACCCAAAAACATCAGGCATGTCCACTTCCATAACAGATGACGGGCTCTCACTCACCCTGACTGTAGGTGGTAAACAAGTGGAGATTCTGCAGTCGGAGACCTGTGAGAACACTTGACACGGTGACTGAGGAGAAGGAAGAAGCAGCAGATGGGGTTGATGGGACGGCTGGGGGTTGGCGAGACCTGCTAGTTCACATTTTAGTGCAATGAGATTCCCAGAATACAAGAAACATTAGAATATGAAACATAACAAGAACATATCTGTTTCTTTAGATAATGTGGAATGTGGGCAAAGAATCTGGTACAAAATAGTGATAGTACCCAGAGATGTATAGCAGCAAGCAGAATTGCACTAATTGTCACGTCCATTCTGAGTAAAAGACTGTCCTGATTATTGCTGGAGGGAACTTATAGAATAGATGAAGTTGTAGGTGGTGATATCACATACACCATGCGGCTGGTTACACATGGATTGCACACAAGATCGCTGTGAACCAGTAAGGACCAATTTAGCTTTAACCAATTTAAAATATAACTTTACAAATAATCTGAACTCTCTCAATCCAAGTCACAGGAATTAAATCAAGTGTCAGACTTTCAGTTACATGAATGTTCTACACTGTTATAGTTAATATCATATGTTATAGCTTCATCCAGTCTGGTACCCACAGTCTATACATTCACCAGCTAGCAAATTTGCCTCTGCTACATCTTACAGACTGCCTGACTCCTCTGTCACTCCATTCAGAGAGAGACCTCAATATGTCTCTCTATAAGCTACAGCTCACATCCTGGCTGGTCCCACAATGAATCCACTTCCTGCTTCTTAGAGAAACTATGCTGGTGCTTCTAATCAAACACTGCAGAGCTGGCATTTAATCATGTCCTTGCCAGCTTTGCTACAGTTGCCTTGATTAACAACACTAATAAATGAATTTCCCACCACAAAGTCATAGCCCAGTCTGAGTGTCTTTGTGGGAATCTAGAGAGGAGAATTAGAGAGGTTAAGTAAAAGAGATACAATTTAAAAGAGCAGACAACGCAACCAAGTGCACCTCTCCTTTAAACCACAAAATTGCAGCAAAAGACTGGCTAAGGGTCCATGTGTTTTCAATAGAGAGAGTGGGGTAAATTACTCTTAGGGCAGGTGCAGATGACCATATAAATTATATGAGTACTAAACATGATTTTAATGAGGCTGTGCAAATTTTCGTTGTTTTCCTTTAACCGAATAATCATTAGAAAAATGTTGCAGCATGCACGATTTGCTTCCAAGAATCGGATGGCACTCACCCATTCAAGTCTATGGGTCCCGGAAAAATCTACAACTGCACTCGAACAGACTATTTTCCTTCACCATAAAACCCAAGGTCTGAGACCCTTTGGACAGTTCAGCCACTAATTAGGACAGAGAAAAGGCTCATGCAGGGGAGAGGGTGCTTTTGTCGCAGGAGGTTCCTGAGCCAGAGGAGACGGGGGCCACTGGGAAGTTACAGCTGCACAGGTTTGACCAATGGGAATTTGAGCTTACAGGAAGTGTAGGCAAAGTAGGTGAACATGGAGGGCTGGGCAGACAGGCATACACGATCCTTTCTGGGGACAGGCATGACAGCTAGGAAGAAACAGCTGGAGAGAAAGACAGATGTTATCAGCGAAAAGAATATGAACTTGTGTGAAAATGTGGTATGAAATGCTGAAGAGCCACAAGTGTCAGTCCCTCAGGGGGGCAGACATGTAACAGGTCTTGGGGTAGTATCCTGTCCTGTGGAAGGTGGATGATGGAAGTAGAGCTGCAAACAATCCAAGGAGAAGACAGTCTGTTGGAATTTAGCGTAATAGGCCACACTCCAGCCGGAGCGCATACTGAAGACAGCCCCCTGAGGAAACCCATGCAAAACGTGCATTGGGGTTGCCAGCATGGGACTCTGAGTGGAGATTATGGGTAAGATTTGCATTACAATGTTGAAAGTGGCACATACTGTCTGATCTCTGATTTTGTCTATACCTGTGATCCTTCACATTGGCCTCTGAGTTACTGCTACTAAGTCTGATGGTACTGCCACACTACACAATCCCGCTAGCGATCTCGTTACCGTCGCATACTAATGAGATCGCTAGCGGGATTGTTTCTATATCGCTAGTAGCTACCTATTTTAGCGATGTCGTTAGGACGCTATCGCGGTTAGCGATCTCCTTAACGACTTTAGCGGTACAAAAGTACCGCTAAATCGCTAAAAAAGGTGCCACACTCAGCGATTAGATACTTACCAGCGGGGCGCCAGCGACGAAAATAGGGTCCGGAACGATTCCAGCGACGAGCGAGATCACAGAAGGAAGCTCGTCGCTGGCAGATGCCGCACACAACAACATCGCTAACGGGATCGCTAAATAGTGACGTTTTTTAGCGATCCCGTTAGCGATGTTGTTTAGTGTGCCATACCCTTGAGTCATGTCTATACATGCTTATTGTTGAGGCTTAAATTTTTGAGACATATTGTACTAGAATATAGTCGGGATTATATGAAGCATGGGCACTTTATATGAATTTCTCTATTGATCTTCTCATCCACTTAACTACTGTGGGTCTGTTTCTTTGCACCTTTGTTCCATACTGTCCATTTTGTCATTGTGTTATCTTTTGTACATTCTTGTGCTATGATTCAAATTGCTTTTCTAAATACAATTTGTTACTTTTTATCTGGGACTTTTTGTTGCTCTTTTTTTGTTTGGTGTTTCAGACTGCTCTTTCTGGCAGGGAATGTGTGAAGTGCCCATATGGGGAAGAAGAGGCGAGTATGAGCGCAGGGAGAAGTCCTGCACTCGAGTCTG
The DNA here is from genome assembly GCA_033576555.1 of Oophaga sylvatica. Taxonomy (NCBI): domain Eukaryota; kingdom Metazoa; phylum Chordata; class Amphibia; order Anura; family Dendrobatidae; genus Oophaga; species Oophaga sylvatica. Next base: position 114,616,434 of record JARQOD010000007.1, on the reverse strand, counting down.
CTTGAGTGAGGGAGTAAGGGCATGATCCAATGCAGGTCACAACAGAAGCCAGGACCTAAATTAGAGTCCCTGCTTCAGAAAAAGAAATACGACAGCCACAGACCAAACTACTGGGACCAGAAGTAGAGTGGATGAGTGGGATTACAACAGGGGCCTAGAGTGGAAAAAGAGGTGATGCCGAACTGTGAGAAGGAAAGACGGCATAGCTGTTTTGTGTAAGATGTCCAAGCGAGGTAGTTGTGGGCAAGTTTCTTTTCTCACTCGCTCTGGCATCCTACAGACAACACGTGTCCCTGTCCGGGTGTGCTGTTGTTTGTGGAGTACTTCACACTTACTTCAGGGCCGTAGGCCTCCAGGGGTTCCAGGCTTTCCTCTTCTGGAACCTAGACAGCCATAACTCCAGGGGACGGATTCTATAAAAACAATTGAACTTATACTTGTCAAATGGCAGTATTTACAGTATTTACAGTCTGATGTAGAGGATATGGCCCAACAGGGTGGCATCTTTCAAACAGATACCGGACACAACTTCAGCCCTGGTTCTCGGTTTAGGTAGAATACCACTTTTACCACCTTCTGTAGCACTAGGGAATTTTCTCCCTTTCTAGCAGTATATTTGAGATTCCATTTCACTCCACCTCTTAGGGTTTTAGTCCAAACTTTCCACTGGACCTCAAGCAGCTTGGATTGTGGCTTTTCCACTCTTCCTCCAGACTCTGGGACCTGGATTTCCAAATGAAATGTGAAATTTACTTTCATCTGAAAACAACACCTTGGACCACTGACAACAGTCCAGTTCTTTTCCTCCTTGGCCCATGTAAGATGCTTCTGGCATTGTCTATTGGTCGTGAGTGGCTTGACACAAGGAGTGCGACACTTGTAGCCCATTTCTTGGATACATCTGTGTGTGGTAGATCACTCTGTTTGTAATGACTATAATATATGAGTTTCACTTTTTTTGTATTGAAGAACTGAAATAAATTAACTTTTTGGTGATGTTCTAATTTTGTGAGAAGAACTTCTATACCAGCATGGGGCACAGGATAAGGGACATATTACCAGGATGAGGATGTATATACTAGGATGGGGCCCAGGATAAGGTACATATATACCAGGATAGGTTGTATATATGTGTAGCCCAGCTGCGCTTGGTGCCACATGTTACCCTGGAGGATGCATGAAAGGTAATTCACAATCACCTGATATTCATTCACACTTCACATTTTCCTGGTACCACCAGAGGGAGCCCTTTAGAATACGCAGGTATATAAGGGTGTGGAGAGATAGAGCAGTGAGATGAAGGCAGTCTAGCTGAACGTTAGCTAGTTGTTGGTTGTACCTCAGAGAGACGAGCTGAGAGTAAAGTTACCTCAGAACGTGCGGACTGATAGTTCCCTAGGGAAGTGGAAAGTGACTCTCGAAGTGAGCATAGATCAGTCTGACGGAAGGTCCTGATAGCTACTTCGGACAGAGCCTAAGAAGGAAGTGAAGGAAAGGGAACTGCAGTACTTGTAAGACCGAGTCAACTGAGGTATTGTTAGAGAGCGAGCGTGCCGACACTTGGAGAGCGGTGAAGAGAAGGAAGCTGACATCTACTGCTGCTTGTGCTTATGTTAAAGGTGTGAGTAGGACGACAGGCAAGTGGAAAAGGGAAAGAGAGAGTGACTGAGGATGAATAGCAATGATGGCTTACCTCCACTCTGCACTACCGGACACCGGGTCCGAGCTTGCTATAACCTTCACGGCTAGTGGGAAAAACCGGAGACCCTGCTGGACTTCAGGTCACAGAGGGGCCCAACAGTGCTGATACGTAACCGGGGTCAGGAAGAACAGGAGTCTGGTCAGCGCAACCATTGGAGACTTAGTTCTGTCCAAAAGAAGGCTCCACCACAAGATCAGCCGGGCGTAGCAAAGAGAACGGAGTTAAACTTTGTTTCATGCAAGTTAGAAACTCACACACATATAGACGTAAGGAGGCCCTACACCTACTCAGTGATTACTGGACGTGCATCCTCCACCCTGACGGCCTCCCGGGACGTGCCTGCAACTTCATCACCAGTAAAGGTACAGAAAGAGACTGTCTTGTGTGTGTCTGGATTATTGCTCCTGCACCCTTACACCGCCATATACTCTGAGGAATCAGTCTCGCCTGTGGGAGACTTAACACCTTGCTGCCCCAAACCCTCAGAGGACCTACCCTGCAGCGCTGGTCACCCTGATCAGGAACCACAGGTGGCGTCACGAACATTTCTATCATCCCCTGTAAATATTCCCCTTTTAGTGAGCGCCCAGGGCAACGGACCGAGCTGCGCTACCCGTGACATCCCCCAGTGAAGTGAATGGGCTCGGTGCCGAGTACCCCAAAGCCCTGGTACGTGCGACTCATATACTGTATAACCAAGATGGGACCCAGGCAGGAGGAGGGACATATATACCAGGGTGGAGCACATACAGTTGTGCTCAAAAGTTTACACATCCCAGCAGAATTTTTGCTTTCTTGGCCTTTTTTCATAGAATATGAATGATAACACCAAAACTCTTTCTCCACTCATGATTAGTGTTTGGGTGAAGCTATTTATTGTCAAACTACTGTGTTTTCTCTTTTTAAATCATAATATAGTAACATAGTAACATAGTAACATAGTTATTAAGGTTGAAGGAAGACTTTAAGTCCATCTAGTTCAACCCATATCCTATCCTAACCTGCCCTAACATGTTGATCCAGAGGAAGGCAAAAAAAACCCAAGTGGCAAACAGTAAGCTTCACATTGGGGAAAAAAATTCCTTCCCGACTCCACATACGGCAATCAGACTAGCTCCCTGGATCAACGCTGTATCTAGGAAACTAGTGAATATAGCCTGTAATATTATACTTTTCAAGAAAGGCATCCAGTCCCCTCTTAAATTTTAGTAAGGAATCACTCATTACAACATTAGACGGCAGAGAGTTCCATAGTCTCACTGCTCTTACAGTAAAGAATCTGCATCTGTGATTATGGCTAAACCTTCTTTCCTCCAGACGTAGAGGATGCCCCCTCGTCCCCGTCACAGGTCTAAGAGTAAAAAGATCATTAGAAAGGTCTTTGTACTGTCCCCTCATATATTTGTACATTGTAATAAGATCACCCCTAAGCCTTCGTTTTTCCAAACTAAATAACCCCAAGTGTAATAACCTGTCTTGGTATTGCAGACCCCCCAGTTCTCTAATAACCTTGGTCGCTCTTCTCTGCACCCGCTCCAGTTCAGCTATGTCTTTCTTATACACCGGAGACCAGAACTGCACACAGTATTCTAAGTGTGGTCGCACCAGTGACTTGTATAGAGGTAAAATTATGTTCTCCTCATGAGCATCTATGCCTCGTCTAATGCATCCCATTATTTTATTTGCCTTGGCAGCAGCTGCCTGACATTGGCCACTAAATTTGAGTTTGTCGTCCACCCATACACCCAAGTCTTTTTCAGTGACAGTTTTGCCCAGTGTTTTACAATTAAGCACATAATTATACATCTTATTTGTTCTACCCAAGTGCATGACCTTACAATTATCCCCATTAAAGCTCATTTGCCATTTATCAGCCCAAGCTTCTAGTTTACATAAATCCTCCTGTAATATAAAATTATCCTCCTCTGTATTTATTACCCTGCAGAGTTTAGTGTCATCTGCAAATATTGAAATACTACTCTGTATGCCCCCTACAAGGTCATTAATAAATATGTTAAAGAGAAGCGGCCCCAATACTGACCCCTGTGGTACCCCACTGCTAACCGTGACCCAGTCCGAGTGTGCTCCATTAATAACCACCCTTTGTTTCCTATCCATGAGCCAGTTCTTAATGACAAACAAAACATCAAATGACCCTGATCAAAAGTTCACATACCCCATTTCTTAATACAGTGTATTGCCCCTCTAACATCAGTGACAGCTTGAAGTCTTTTGTGGTAGTTGTGGATGAGGTTCTTTATTTTCTCAGATGGTAAAGCTGCCCACTGTTCTTGGCAACAAGCCTCCAGTTCCTGTAAATTCCTGGGCTATTTAGTATGAACTGCGTGCTTGAGATCTCCCCAGAGTGGCTCAATGATATTGAGGTGAGGAGACTGAGATGGCCACTCCAGAACCTTCACTTTATTCTGCTGTAGCCAATAACAGGTCGACTTGGCCTTGTGTTTTGGATCGTTGTCATGTTGGAACGTCCAAGTACGTACCATGCGCAGCTACCGGGCTGATGATTGCAAATTTGCCTCCAGTATTTGCTGATAATGTGCTGCATTCATCTTTCCTTCAATTTTGACCAAGTTTCCTGCGCCTTTGTAGCTCACACATACCCAAAACATCAGCAATCCGGTGTTCCTTTCATCATAGGCCTTGTTGACCTCTCTCCAAATGTAACATTTATGGTTGTGGCCAAAAAGTTAAATTTTGGTCTTATCACTCCAAATTACCTTGTTCACGAAGTTTTGAGGCTTGTCTCTGTGCTGTTTTGTGTATTGAAGGTGAGATACTGTTATGAACTGCTACAAGCACTAAGGAAAGATGGGAACTCTGTCCCTACAATAAAACTGAGCTTGATCCCTACGATGTAACGGGGAACCTGATTCTGCGACCAGACCCGCTAAAGTCCTCAGCTAGTCTGAACGAAGACCTATAGTTGCGAGGGAGGAATCCCTACAAGATCTTGGGACTGGGAGAAAAGGTGGACACCTCCTAACAGAAATTGTAGCAGGGAAAATTAAACAGAAAACAAATTACTACGAGATCCTAAGATTAAGCAAAACTGACAGAGTAAGGCACCTAAGCACCCGGCTAGCTTAAGAGTAGATAATACAATGAAGTCCAGCAAAGCCAGAAGGGCGGAGCCAGACTAAATAGGGTAAAAAGGTCATGTGACCAGCAAACTGAAACAAAATCTAACAAGAGGGTTCTAACAGTACCCTCCCTTCTAAGAGGATCCTCCGGATCCCCTAGGACTTAGGCTTATCCGGAAACCTCTTGTGAAACGCTCTGACAAGTCTAGACGCAGAAACATCATCCGCCCTCACCCATGAGTTATCCTCGGGTCCATAACCCTTCCAAGCGACGAGGTACTGCAAACCCCCTCTATACCGTCTAGAATTTAGGATGCGGGAAATCTCATATTGCCCGTCCTCCACCACCAGGGAACAGTGGCCGAGACGTCTCCATCTGAGACCTCAGCTTTTTTCAAGAGAGAAACATGAAACACCGGATTAATCTTCCAGGAGGTGGGAAGCTCCAACTTAACAGCAGATTGGTTAATAACCTGAAGCACCTTAAAGGGCCCTACAAACTTGGGACCCAATTTCTTAGACGGAATCCTCAAGAGCAGATTCTTAGAGGACAACCAGACCATGTCACCAATAGCAAATAAAACCTCTTGTCGTTTTCTATCAAAATACACTTTGGATCTTTTGTTAGCCTCCTGAAGATTACCACGCACATCAGTCCAAACTCTCTCCAACACACCAGAAAAATTCTCCTCTTCAGGTACAGCCGATCCCAACTTGGAAAATTACCCAAAAGACGGATGTCTCCCAGTACAACAAAAAAAAGGCGAACAACCAGCAGAAGCGGATGTATGATTGTTAAGAGCAAACTCAGCAAGTGGCAGAAACTCAGACCACCCCTCTTGATTATCAGTCACAAAACAACGCAAGAACTGCTCAACATCCTGGTTTTTCCTTTCTGTCTGGCCATTAGACTCAGGATGATATCCGGATGAAAACGACAAATGAACTCCCAACCTGTCACAAAAGGCGCGCCAAAAACGAGCCACAAACTGAGGTCCCCTATCAGAAACAATGTCAGTAGGAACACCATGTAGTCTGACTATTTCCTTGACAAAGGCCTTAGCGAGAGTCTTAGCGCTGGGCAATTTGATGAAAGGAACCAAGTGACACATCTTGCTAAAACGGTCCACGACCACCCAGATGACAGTGAAACCCTCAGAGGGGGGAAGGTCAGTAATAAAGTCCATAGCCAAATGTGTCCAAGGTGCACTAGGGACCTCCAGAGGGCAAAGCAACCCTGCAGCAGGAGTATGAGAAGACTTAGATCTAGCACACACAGTGCATTGACGCACCCACTTAATGACTTCCTTCTGCCATTCAGGCCACCAAAAGCTGCGACCCACAAGTCTCTTGGTCTCAGAGATTCCAGGATGACCTGCCAACCGAGAGTCATGACATTCAACAAACAAATCTCTCCTCAGGGTACCAGGCACAAACAACCTCCCATGCGGCGTGTTAGATGGGGCATTCTCCTGTGCTTTAAGAATCTCATCTTCCAACACAGAGTCCAAAACAGCAATAACAACCCCCTCTTGCAAAATGTTTTCCTCCTCCTCAGTACCCACCATAGGAGAAAAGCTGCGAGACAAAGCATCAGCTTTAACATTTTTAGTACCTGGGATGTAAGTAACGGTAAAATTAAAGCATGAGAAAAACAGTGCCCACCTAGCCTGACGGGCATTCAAGCGTTTGGCAGCATCAAGGTAGATCAATTTTTATGATCGGTGAAGACCTGAACGGGAAATTCCGCTCCCTCCAAAAAATGACGCCAGTGTTCAAATGCGAGTTTAATTGCCAACAATTCCCGATTACCGATATCATAATTTAGTTCAGACTCAGAAAATTTCTTTGAAAAAAAAGCACAGGGATGTACTCCATCCGTCTTTTCCTGAGACAACACCGCGCCGACCCCCACAGAAGAAGCATCAACCTCAACCAAAAATGGTTTAGTCACATCAGGCTGCGTAAGGATGGGAGCAGAGCTGAACCTCTCCTTTAGCAACACAAAAGCCTCAATGGCCTCAGTAGTCCACTGAACCGCATCAGCACCTTTCCTGGTGAGATCGGTCAGAGGTTTGGCAATCACAGAAATTTTTTTTATGAATTTTCTATAATAATTGGCGAACCCCAAAAACCTCTGTATTGATTTCACACCAATAGGTCTAGGCCAATCCTGCACAGCTTGCACTTTCACAGGGTCCATCTCAAAACCTTCACTGGAGACAATGTAGCCCAAAAAACTAAGTCTCTGTACAGCGAACTCACATTTTTCTAGTTTGGCAAAAAGTGAATTATCACTCAGTAACTGTAATACTTCACGCACACTCCTCCAATGAGACTCCAAATCCGGTGAATAAATCAAAATGTCATCCAAATACACAACCACACTTCTGCCGATCAAAGGTCTAAGGATGTCATTAATAAGATTCTGAAAAAATGCCGGAGCACTGGAAAGTCCAAAAGGCATGACCAGATTCTCAAAATGACCCAGTGGAGTGTTAAACGCAGTCTTCCACTCATCCCCCTCCTTCATGCGCAACAAATTGTATGCCCCTCGAAGATCAATTTTCGAGAACCACTTGGCCCCCACTAACTGATTAAACAAATCAGGAATCAATGGCAGTGGGTAAGGATTGCGTACAGTAATCTTATTAATCTCACGAAAGTCTAGACAAGGCCGTAAACCGCCGTCCTTTTTTTTAACAAAAAAAAGTCCAACCGCCACAGGAGATTTGGAAGGCCTAATGTGACCGGCGGCCAAGCTTGTCTGTATGTATTCCTCCAAAGCCTTTCTCTCAGGAATAGTCAAATTAAATAAACGACTTTTAGGAAGAGTTGCTCCAGGGACAAATTCAATCGCACAATCATAATCTCTATGAGGAGGCAATACCTGCGATTCCTTATCAGAAAAAACTTTCCAAAAATCCTGAATAGGTACAGGTAACTCCCCCTTAACTACAGCAGCAATACGCCCGTTACAACACTTGTCATAACACTTAGGACTCCAGGACTTAATTTCATTGGTAGACCAATCCAGTACCGGATTGTGCAATTTTAACCAGGGTAACCCCAAAATCACCGGTGAGGGCAAATTATTCAAAACTACCAAATCCAAATTCTCTTGATGAACACCATTAATAGTAAGAGGAAATTCACAGATATGGTGAGTAACATTTTTCAAGGGAGAGCCATCCACAGACACCACATTAATGGGAGAAGACAGAAGTTTGGGTTTTAATTTTAGTTTTTCCAAAAGTTTCCCATCAATCATATTGAGAGTTGAACCACAATCCACAAATACCCGAAACTCCATTAATTCCTCCTCAACACCAGTGGTAGCAGAAAGAAAGACACCTTTATTGTTTAAACCAGCTATGCGGGCGACACTGACCTCATTTTTTTTTTTATCTTTATTCATTCGAAGCGCACAGTTCTTAATGAAATGCTCAGATTTACCACAGTAGAAACACAAACCTTGAGCAAATCTGCGTTCTTTTTCCCGAGAGTGAGGTGTCATTGCTCCAATTTCCATCGGCTCTGCAATGTCAGTACATTCCTTCTCCAAACCTGGAGCTGACAAAGCAGACTTACTCTCATTAACCCTTGCACGCAGTCTCCTATCCACCCGTATGGCCAATTGCATAGCCTCTTGCAAGTTACCAGGTATAGGATAAGCAATCAGCAAATCTTTAACCCTTTCACTTAATCCTACAAGAAATAAACTTTTCAAAGCTGAATCGTTCCAGCCCACCTGAGTGGACCACCTACGGAAGTGAGTACAATATTTTTCCACATTACCCGATCCCTGTCTCAAACGTCTCAACTCTGTCTCAGCTGATGAAACACGATCCGGATCGTCATACAACAACCCCAAAGCTGAAAAAAAACCATCCACTGATCCAAAGCATGGATCACTAGGCTGCAGAGAAAAGGCCCAGTCCTGAGGTTCTTTGCGCAAAAGTGACATTATAAACCCTATGCGCTGTGATTCATCACCAGAGGATCTGGGTCTCAAACGAAAATACAACAAGCAAGCATTTTTAAAAGAAAAAAAAAATCTTGTTGTTCACCAAAAAATAAATCAGGCAAACGTACCTTTGGCTCCACGAAATGTGCTCCAGAACAACTACTCACGTGTTGCTGGATTTCAGCCACCTCCAGAGAGAGACCCTGCAGGCGTTCAGCCAAATCCCGAACCGACACCATAATGAAAACAGAAAATCTTTCCTTAGAGATTTTTTTTTTTTTTTATTTCTTGGCTGGACTTACTGTTATGAACTGCTACAAGCACTAAGGAAAGATGGGAACTCTGTCCCTACAATAAAACTGAGCTTGATCCCTACGATGTAACGGGGAACCTGATCCTGCGACCAGACCCGCTAAAGTCCTCAGCTAGTCTGAACGAAGACCTATAGTTGCGAGGGAGGAATCCCTACAAGATCTTGGGACTGGGAGAAAAGGTGGACACCTCCTAACAGAAATTGTAGCAGGGAAAATTAAACAGAAAACAAATTACTACGAGATCCTAAGATTAAGCAAAACTGACAGAGTAAGGCACCTAAGCACCCGGCTAGCTTAAGAGTAGATAATACAATGAAGTCCAGCAAAGCCAGAAGGGCGGAGCCAGACTAAATAGGGAAAAAAGGTCATGTGACCAGCAAACTGAAACAAAATCTAACAAGAGGGTTCTAACAGATACTTTGTGGCATTTGCGCAGTAATGTCTTTCTTCTGGTGACTCGACCATGAAGCCTATTTTTCTTCAAGTGCCTCCTTATTGTGCATCTTGAAACAGCCACATTGCTAGTTTTTAGAGAGCCCAGTATTTCAGCTGAATTTAGTTGTGGGTTTTTCTTTGCATCACAAACAATTTTCCTGGCACTTGTGGACGACATTTTTGTTGGTCTGCCTGACTGTGGTTTTGTTTTTACAGAGCCCCTGATTTTCCATTTGTTAATCACAGTATGAACGCTACTGACTGGCATTATCAATTCCTTGAATATCTTTTTGTATCCCTTTCCTGTTTTATACAGTTGAACTACCTTTTCCTGTAGATCCATTGACAATTCTTTTGCTTTCCCCAGGACTCACAATCCAGAAATAGTAATATAAGCACCGCTAGCACAGCCAAATGGTGGAGGTGCACCAGTAGGTTCCCAAGCCGTAAATACTGAAATGAAAGCTGGGCACACTCAGGTAGGTATAATGGGTGAATTTATTTACGTACAGTAGTCACTATTAGGGTTGAGCATTCCGATACTGCAAATATCGGGTATCGGCCGATATTGGCTGTATCGGAATTCCGATTCCGAGTTCCGATATTTTCGTCATATCGGATACCGGAATCGGGATTGTCACTGTCACTGTCAGTGTCCGTCGGTCGGGTCTGTCAGGAGTCAGCGGCACTTACCTGGCAGAAGATCTCCGGCGGTCACGTCCTGGACTGCTTCATGGCCGCAATCTTCTTTCCCCGGCGGTCACATGCAGTTTCTCGCGATAACTGCAGTGACTGCTGGGTAATCCCGGCCGTAAAGCAGTCAGTCCGATGACGTCACCGCCGGGGAAGCAGGTAATCAGCTGTGCTGCGTCGCGATGACAGGCTCTGCCTGTCATTGCGATGTAGCAGAGTTGGATCGTCGTGGGACTGTCGTTATGGACTGCGTCGGACAGGTGGTATACTGTTGGTTTGTTTTTTTTCTTTTTTTACAGGAGATCGATGGCGTCGCAGGAATGAGAGAGTAATAAAATTAATGAAAACTGTGTTGTCTCTTTTATTTCATTAAAATACTTTTTTCTTGCTTTGTCTTTTTTTTATACATTTAATAACTTTGGGATTAATAATGGATTGGTGTCTTATTGACGCCTCTCCATTATTAACCGGGCTTATTGTCACCGTGCAATCAACGGTGACATTAACCCCTTATTACCCCGCTTGCCACCGCTACAGGGCAAGTGGGAAGAGCCGGGTAAAGTGCCACAATTGGCACATCCTTTGATGCGCCAAATGTGGGGCTGCTGTAGCCTGGTATTATCAGGCTGTTGAGGGCCAAAATCCATGGGCCTTGACAGTCTTTTAATACCAGGCCGCAGCAGTCTGCATTTTACTTGGCTGGTTAACAAAAATAGGGGGGATCCCCACGCCATTTTTTTTTCGAGGGGATCCCCTATTTTTGTTAACCAGCCAAGCTAAGCAGACTGCTGTGCCTGGTATTATCAGGCTGGCAAGGTCCATGGATATTGGATCCTTACCAGCCTGAAAAACCAGGCCTCAGCGGTCTGCTTCATCTGGCTGGTTAACAAAAATAGGGGGGACCCCACGCCAATTTTTTTCGAGGGGATCCCCTATTTTTGTTAATCAGCCAAGATATGCAGACTGCTGTGGCCTGGTATTATCAGGCTGGCAAGGTCCATGGATCTTGGCTCCTTAACAGCCTGAAAATCCAGGCCTCAGCGGTCTGCTTCATCTGGCTGGTTAACAAAAATAGGGGGGACCCCACGCCAATTTTTTTCGAGGGGATCCCCTATTTTTGTTAATCAGCCAAGATATGCAGACTGCTGTGGCCTAGTTGTCATGTGTGCATCGCCACGAAGATCGTCGCGGTTGCACATTCTGACTTCTCACAGCTGAGTTGCTGTTTCTTTGTGTTTGGCAGTTAGGGAGTTAATTCTGTCTGTGCTCAGTTCTGGGACTGGGTGCAGTTTTCTCCCAGCTGCAATTAATTATTTGTTGATTGGTTTCCTTTAAATCTCTGGTTGTCTGTGTTGGGAGTTGCCAGTGAAATTCTTCATGCAGACCACAGATAGGATTGTATCTGTATAGACTTAAGTTAAAAAGCTCCTTAGTTGTTTTAAGCTCACCTTGCTTAGAGTTTAATATCCCAGATCATTTATGTTCCTTCTGTGTTTGAGTGTGTATGCAAGTCTGTGTTTTCTCCAGTCTGTCTTATATGTCTAATCTGTGTATTTAGCAGAGATCAGCCCATATCCCTTTGGTGATAATCAGAATCCTTCTTAGGACTGATTACAGGGTTCAGGGACTGATAGGAGACAGGATTAGGCTGGAGACTTGGACCTCTGAACCATTATCAGTACCTCCAAGGTGAGGGTTTAGTTAGGACCCCAGTTTAGGGTCAGGTTAGACCCCCGGTCCTCCTCTTTCCTGTGACAGTGTATCAAGTCCTCAAGATTAATCCTGAGTTCAACGGATATCGTGTCAGGTAAATCTATTCTATATTTACATGCTGATGTTGCTAATCTATATGTTGTATAGAGTGTTGTTCTTTTAAGAATAGTTTACTGACATCGTACACATATCATAAGACCGCGTGACATTTTCACTGGCCCATAAAATTATTCCCAGTTGCCATGGATCCAGTAGCCCAGCTGGCTCTGCAGTTGCAGGGATTATCCATGGAGCTGACGGACATTAAGTCCAAAGTTTTGTTTCCCTCGGAGCAAACCAGATTTGAACCTAAAGTAGCTCTCCCGGACAGGTTCACTGGTGGGCGAGACAAATTTTTTACCTTCAGGGAAGCATGTAAATTGTATTTTCGGCTTCGGCCTCGATCATCAGGGAGTGAAGAGCAGAGAGTGGGAATTGTTATCTCGCTCCTACAAGGGGACCCTCAATCCTGGGCCTTCTCCCTTCCTCCGGGATCCCCGGCTCTACAGTCAGTAGATCGATTTTTTACTGCCCTGGGTTTGGTATATGATGACCCAGATCGGGTCTCTCTTGCTGAGACAAAATTACGTAAGATACAGCAGGGAGATCGTCCGGCGGAGGAATTTGCTTCTGAGTTCCGTAGATGGGCCACAGATACTCAGTGGAATGACCCAGCTCTTAGGAGCCAGTTTTGTCATGGGCTTTCTGACAAATTAAAGGACGTTTTGGCTCAGTATGATTCTCCTCCATCACTGGAGGCTGCTATGGCCCTAGCTATCGTACTGATAGACGGCTTCGGGAGAGGGGTGAGGTAACTCCGCCCCCTGTTGTTACTCCACCTACTACTAAAGTCCCTTATGTTGAGGTTCCCCTTGTCTGTTCGGAGGAGCCTATGCAGTTGGGAGGGACATCATTTCGTAGGAGGGGATTGGCGGTACGCCGCAGGACTAGAAGGTGTTTCTTCTGCGGGAAAGAGGGACATTTTGTTTGGGGATGTCCATCCCGTGCCTTGTTGAGCAAAAAGTCGCCGGAAAACTGTTAATCCCAGGTTGTGTGGTGGACGACAACCTGGGAGTATGTATTTCGTCCGCTAGTTCTTCTCAGTTCCTTGTACCAGTGGAGGTGGTGGTTGGTACGAGAGTGGAGAGATTTTCTGTTCTTCTTGATAGTGGGTCCGGGGCTAATCTGGTTGACGCTCAGTTTGCTCAGGCTCAAGGTATGCATCTGAGTGTATTGGTCAAACCGATCCCTATATTCTCCATTGACGCCAGGCCTCTCGGCCAAGGTAGCTTTGTTCATGAGGTTCATAACATTGACCTTCGGGTAGGGCAATACATAGGGAACTATTATCTTGTTATGTGTTGGAGGGTCTACCTACTCCTATTGTGTTGGGACTTCCTTGGTTGGTTAAACATAACCCTGTGATTAATTGGCAGTCCAGAGATATAAGCCAATGGGGGGAGTTTTGCAAAAGTAACTGCATGAACACAGTCATCAGTGCGGTCGTGCCTAGTACTTTGCCTCCTTTTTTGGAGGACTTTGGGGATGTGTTCTCTGAGGAGGGGTGTCAGAAGTTGCCTCCTCATCGCGTGTATGACTGCTCTATTAATTTACTTCCTGATGCTAAGTTACCTAAAGCTAGGTTATATAACCTTTCTGGTCCTGAGAGGCAGGCTATGAAAGATTATATTTCGGAAAGTCTGGCCAAAGGGCATATTAGACCTTCATCTTCCCCAGTGGCCGCGGGGTTCTTCTTTGTGAAGAAAAAAGATGGAGGCCTACGCCCTTGCTTGGATTTCCGCGAACTTAATCGGATTACTGTTCGAGATCCGTATCCACTCCCTCTGATTCCTGATCTCTTCAATCAAATTGTTGGCGCCAAATGGTTCTCTAAATTGGATCTCAGGGGGGCGTATAATCTGATTAGGATAAAAGAGGGGGATGAGTGGAAAACGGCGTTTAACACGCCGGAGGGACATTATGAGAACCTTGTCATGCCTTTTGGTCTGACTACTGCACCAGCAGTATTCCAACATTTTGTTAATGACATTTTTCGTCATCTGGTGGGGCTGTTTGTGGTCGTATATTTGGATGACATTTTAATTTACTCACCAGATCTTGTGTCTCACCAGGAGCATGTGAGACAGGTGTTGCAGATCTTGCGAGACAATAAACTATACGCCAAACTGGAAAAGTGTGTATTCGCCGTACAGGAACTTCAGTTTTTGGGTTTCTTGGTGTCAGCCTCCGGTTTCCGTATGGACCCTGAAAAGGTGAGAGCAGTGCTTGAATGGGATCAGCCAGAGGATCTTAAGGCTCTGCAGCGTTTTCTGGGGTTTGCTAACTACTACCGGAAATTTATTTGTAATTTCTCATCTGTTGTCAAACCTCTCACTGACATGACAAAAAAGGGACGGATTTTTCTAAATGGTCGGACAAAGCTTGCCAAGCTTTTTCCTCTTTGAAAAAATGTTTTGCTTCGGCACCCGTTCTTATCCAACCAGATGCATCACAGCCGTTCGTTGTGGAGGTGGACGCGTCTGACGTAGGGGTGGGTGCAATATTGTCCCAGGGTCCGTCCCCTGGTAAATGGCATCCGTGCGCTTTCTTTTCTAAAAAATTGTCGTCCGCCGAAAGGAATTATGATATCGGCAATAGGGAACTTTTGGCCATTAAGTTGGCTTTTGAAGAATGGCGTCACTTTTTGGAGGGGGCAGTCCACCCGGTCACCGTCATTACTGATCACAAGAACCTGCTGTATTTGGAATCTGCTAAGCGTCTGAATTCCAGACAAGCTCGATGGTCGTTGTTTTTTACCAGGTTTAATTTTGTTGTCACTTATCGCCCTGGATTAAGAATGTTAAGGCGGATGCCTTGTCTCGCAGTTTCCCAGGGGCCGGGAAAATGGATGACCCGATTCCCATCCTTCAGGAGGGGGTGGTAGTGTCGGCTGTATGTTCTGAGCTTGAGGAGGAGGTGTTAGAGGCTCAGGGGGACGCCCCTGCAGGACCTCCAGGGAGACTGTTTGTCCCAAATCAGTTGAGACAAAAGGTTATTGAGGCACATCATAATTCTGCTTTAGCAGGACATCCAGGGAGTAAGGCTACTTTAGATCTCCTTTCTCGCCGGTTTTGGTGGCCTAACGTTAATAAAGATGTTTTAACTTTTGTCGCGTCCTGTGGGGTTTGTGCTCGCTCTAAGACCCCTCATACCCGTCCGTCTGGGACCCTCTTACCCTTGAAACTTCCGGAGCGTCCATGGACTCATTTGTCTATGGACTTCATCACGGACCTTCCTCAGTCGTCAGGGAAGACTGTCATACTGGTGGTTGTTGACAGGTTCAGTAAGATGGCACATTTCATTGCTCTTCCTGCCCTCCCTAATGCTAAAACTCTGGCGCAGGTGTTCATTGGGGAGATTGTGAGACTTCATGGGTTGCCTTCTGATGTGGTGTCAGATAGGGGGTCTCAGTTTGTGTCCAAGTTTTGGAGGGCATTTTGTTTACGTCGGGGGATGCAATTGTCATTTTCCTCGGCTTTTCATCCGCAGACCAATGGTCAGACAGAGCGTCTGAATCAAAGCTTAGAGACTTATCTTCGGTGTTTTGTCTCAGAGAACCAGGAGGACTGGTCTTCTTTCTTGCCTCTGGCAGAGTTCGCTCTTAACAACAGGCGGAGCGAGTCCACTGGTAAGTCCCCGTTTTTTGGGGCATATGGTTTTCATCCCCAGTTTTGTACATTCAATGGGGGGGGCCCTTCTGGGGTTCCTGAGGAGGAGCGTTTCTCGTCGTCACTTGCTTCAGTGTGGAGAGGTGTATTGAATAATCTGAGTGCTATGGGGAACCGTTATAAACGTATGGCTGATAGGAGGAGAGTTTCTGGTCCAGATCTTAATGTGAACGATCTGGTATGGTTGTCTACCAGGAATATAAAACTTAAAGTTCCCTCCTGGAAGCTGGGCCCCAGATTCATCGGGCCGTACAGGATCAGTTCCATAATTAATCCTGTGGCATTTCGTCTGGACCTCCCTCCTACGTTTAAAATTCATAATGTGTTCCACAAGTCATTACTTAAGAGGTACGTGGCACCAGTCATACCATCACCTCTACCTCCTCCTCCAGTGGTGGTCAATGGTAACTTGGAGTTTCAAGTGTCAAAGATCATTGACTCACGTCTGAATCGCCGGTCCCTTCAGTACTTGGTGCATTGGAAGGGGTATGGTCCAGAGGAGAGGACGTGGATTCCTGCGTCTGACATTAACGCAGATCGTTTGGTGCGGACCTTCCACAGAACTCACCCGGGCAAACCTGGCCCTGAGGGTCCGGAGGCCCCTCGTAGAAGGGGGGGTACTGTCATGTGTGCATCGCCACGAAGATCGTCGCGGTTGCACATTCTGACTTCTCACAGCTGAGTTGCTGTTTTCTTTGTGTTTGGCAGTTAGGGAGTTAATTCTGTCTGTGCTCAGTTCTGGGACTGGGTGCAGTTTTCTCCCGGCTGCAATTAATTATTTGTTGATTGGTTTCCTTTAAATCTCTGGTTGTCTGTGTTGGGAGTTGCCAGTGAAATTCTTCATGCAGACCACAGATAGGATTGTATCTGTATAGACTTAAGTTAAAGAGCTCCTTAGTTGTTTTAAGCTCACCTTGCTTAGAGTTTAATATCCCAGATCATTTATGTTCCTTCTGTGTTTGAGTGTGTATGCAAGTCTGTGTTTTCTCCAGTATGTCTTATATGTCTAATCTGTGTATTTAGCAGAGATCAGCCCATATCCCTTTGGTGGTAATCAGAATCCTTCTTAGGACTGATTACAGGGTTCAGGGACTGATAGGAGACAGGGTTAGGCTGGAGACTTGGACCTCTGAACCATTATCAGTACCTCCAAGGTGAGGGTTTAGTTAGGACCCCAGTTTAGGGTCAGGTTAGACCCCCGGTCCTCCTCTTTCCTGTGACAGTGTATCAAGTCCTCAAGATTAATCCTGAGTTCAACGGATATCGTGTCAGGTAAATCTATTCTATATTTACATGCTGATGTTGCTAATCTATATGTTGTATAGAGTGTTGTTCTTTTAAGAATAGTTTACTGACATCGTACACATATCATAAGACCGCGTGACACTAGTATTATCGGCTGGCAAGGTCCATGGATCTTGGCTCCTTAACAGCCTGAAAATCCAGGCCTCAGCGGTCTGCTTCATCTGGCTGGTTAACAAAAATAGGGGGGACCCCACGCCATTTTTTTTTCGAAGGGAACCCCTATTTTTGTTAATCAGTTCCCTCTGACGTCACTGATTGTGTCCCTGGCTGACCTGAAGTGAAAGTGGAAAGCAATCAATTAAGCTTTCCACTTAAGGGCCCGTCTCACATAGCGATATCGCTACCGAGATCGCTGCTGAGTCACTAGTTTTGTGACGCAGCAGCGAGCTCACCAGCGATATCGCTGTGTGTGACATTCAGCGACGATCAGCCCCCCTGCCGGGTATCGCTGATCGTCGCTGAAATGTCAGGACCTTTTTTTGATCGCTGGTTTCCCGCTGACAGGCACACATCGCTGCGTGTGACAGGCGGGAGACCAGCGATCCGCTGGTAACCAAGGTACACAGCGGGTTTCCAGGCGTGGGGCTGTGCCTAGAAACTCGCTGTGTACCTTGGATACCAGCGCCCTGATGCAGGGAGCTGGTATCCAAGGTACACAGCGGGTTTCCAAGCGCTGCGCGGTGCCTGGAAACCCGCTGTGTACCTTGGTTACCAGCGGATCACTGGTCTCCCGCCTGTCACACGCAGCGATGCGTGCCTGTCAGAGGGAAACCAGCGATCAAAAAAAGGTCCTGACATTTCTGCGACGATCAGCGATACCCGGCAGGGGGGCTGATCGTCGCTGAATGTCACACACAGCGATATCGCTGGTGAGCTCGCTGCTGCGTCACAAAACTAGTGACTCAGCAGCGATCTCGGTAGCGATATCGCTATGTGAGACGGGCCCTTAAGCGATGTTACCCGCAGTGTAGCTGTCCCAGATCGCTGCCTGAGCTGCCTGTTTGGCAGCTTAGCAGCGATCATGTAGCGATACACCAGCGATCCTGACAAGTGCATATCGTTGTCGGGATCGCTGGTGTATCGTTATGTGACACCCAGCCTTTACTCTCCTGTCAGGCAGGAGAGGAACTCATTCATTTGGGGTTTACTGTGAGGCTGCAGCATTAGCTGCGGTCCCTGCAGTAAACATTAACCCTTTCTGAAGGATTACACCGTGGGACCTGACTGTGCATGGGATAGGTAAGAATAATTTTGCTTTTTTATTTTATTTTTATTACAGGAAATGGTTTTTGCAGTAAAATAAAAGATGGTCAAAAACATGTGTCTTTATTTCATTAAAATGATTTTTAATTAAAGTGTGTGTGTTTTATTTTTATTTCATGCAATAGGATTAATAATTGATAGTTGTCTAATTGACAGCTCTCAATTATTAACCTGGCTTAAGGTCACCTTTCAATAGCAAGGTGGCTTTAACCCCATATTAACCCATTCGCCACCGCTACAGGGCAATGGGAATAGACGGGCAAAGTGCCAAAAAGGGTGAATCTAATTATAGATTTGTCTTTCCTGGGGTGTCTGGGGCAGATGTTAGTAGCCGGGGGGGGGCAAAAATAATGGTCCCTCTCTGGGCTATTATTATCTGCCCCCACTCACTGGCTTTGTCTGTCTGGTTGCGAAAATAGGGCGGGAGCCCACGCATTTTTTTTCAGCAATTTTACACCTCATATATATATATATACATGTCATTGAATTTGTGACACATATATATATATTTATATTTGTAGTTCATACACTTCTACATAGTATAATAGCCGCTAATTCAATTGCCGGCTTTTGTGAAAATGCAGAACCCGACATGAAATGACACTTGGTGTACATAGGGTTAACCATGTCTTTTCATGTCCTTTGCTATCTAATTTGCACAAACAATTAAATCAGACTATGTGTGCAAAATTTCACACCTGTAGGGGTTAATTAAAGGTGTAAATTCGTAGCAAAAAAGTCCGTTTTTTTTACAACGAATTTACACCTTTAATTAACCCCTACAGGTGTGAAATTTTGCACACATAGTCTGATTTAATTGTTTGTGCAAATCAGATAGCAAACGACATGAAAAGACATGGTTAACCCTATGTACACCAAGTGTCATTTCATGTCGGGTGCTTCTGTCTTTTCACTGAAGCCGGCTTTACCCGGCAATTGAATGAGAGGATATTTTACTATGTAGAAGTGTATAAACTATACATATATGTATATATATATGTCACAATGACATGTATAAATATATATATGTATTCTATGTGTGTATATTTAGTGTTTACAAGGAAAGAATGGGGTTTTTTTAGCTGCGATATTTTGTTCCCATAGACTTACATGGGACTTCCGGTATCGGTATCGGGTATCGCCGATATTTTAGTGATATCGGCGATACCATTCCGATTCCGATACTTTAGGATATCGGAAAGTATCGCTCAACTCTAGTCACTATATCAAACGTTTCGGTCTTTATTGACCTTCCTCAGTGAACTTAGTGATAGTGACAGTTGTCATTAATGTAAATGGTTAAGGTTTAGCTGCATGCAATCATTGTAGCCGGGTAGTAATAACATAAAGGAGCCGAAAATGACTACTGTTGATACTAATGGTCAGATGATGCAAGCTGTGAAAACACCGGAGTGGGAGACAAGAGTGGTATAGCTTCAGACGCGGCATCCACCACATGTCATATGGGAAGCAGCCACTTCTGCGGTGGATGCCGCGTCTGAAGCTATACCACTCTTGTCTCCCACTCCGGTGTTTTCACAGCTTGCATCATCTGACCATTAGTATCAACAGTAGTCCTTTTCGGCTCCTTTATGTTATTACTACCCGGCTACAATGATTGCATGCAGCTAAACCTTAACCATTTACATTAATGACAACTGTCACTATCACTAAGTTCACTGAGGAAGGTCAATAAAGACCGAAACGTTTGATATAGTGACTACTGTACGTAAATGAATTCACCCATTATACCTACCTGAGTGTGCCCAGCTTTCATTTCACAATCCAGAAATGTCAGTGGCTGGATTAAAGATGCAAGAGTCTGTCTGGATCCCAGAAACTCACTCAGCTTTTATGCACACACACTGATTACAAGCAAACAGGTCACAGGTGAGGATGTTATCTTTAGTAGCCATTCAAACCCATTTTTGTCAATTTCTGTGCATGTTGTCAGGCCAAAATTTCCAAAGTATGTAAACTTTTGATCAGGGTCATTTGGTTGTCATTAAAAGACAATAAATGGCTTCACCCAACTGCTAACCATGAGTGGAGAAAAAGTTTTAGTGTTATCATTCATATTCTCAGAATAAAAGGCTAAGAAAGCAAAAATTCTGCCCTTTTGAGCACAACTGTATGATGAGGGAAAATTCAAATGGTCAGTGGTAAAAGGAAATGGGGGAATCTGTATGAATAAGTATACCGGTATGTATAAAACATAAACCATCAATAAACATCAAGCAATTGAAAGAAACTGTGAAAAAAAGTGTTGCCTGACGAAGACTCGCCTATAGGGTATCAAAAAATCAGAAATTACTAAACCGATAGAATCACATCAATGAAGCACCTGAGAAATGGCGCCTTAGAAAGGTTTAGGGAAAACAGGTACTTGGAACGTCTTTTTAACCTCATGTTTATGGGGGTCTTTATAGGGAGTTAATGAAAATGACCACTGGTCAAAAGTTCTACTCATATTGCAAACGCATATGCAATATTAAAGAACTTTGAGACTTTTGGTAATATTATATGACCACTCATAAACCAGTGAAAGCAAGTTGAAGAAAATGGAATTTTTGTATGAAACTATAATTTAAACTTGTATTATTCTATTAAGCTTAATAAAATATTTATGGTTTGTAATGTATCTTACATTTTCATATACAGCTGTGTATTCACAGAATCGGCTGGAGAAGACCGGAAGGAGGGATTTGTAGGACTCTGAAGCGAGAGGATAGAGAAAGCATTAAATATAGTGAGTTCTTACTCTACAGACTTACATTCCAGGCTGGATTCCTTACAACTCTACAATCTCTACTCACCAAGAGATCTCAGAAGACTCCGAAGAAGACCGGCCACACACTAAGACTGAGGCTGATGGGTACCAGTGCCTACCAGTAGTGACCCACAGACTCCACCTTTGTGTGTATACCTTCTTCTATACTATGTAGAGGTACATAGATCTGTAATGTGATATATAGATAGATAGATAGATAGATAGATAGATAGATAGATAGATAGATAGATAGATAGATAGATAGATGATAGATAGATAGATAGATAGATAGATAGATAGATAGATAGATAATAGGTAGATAGATAGATAGATAGATAGATAGATGATAGATAGATAGATAGATAGATAGATAGATAGATAGATAGATAGATGATAGATAGATAGATAGATAGATAATAGGTAGATAGATAGATAGATAGATAGATAGATAGATGATAGATAATAGATGATAGATAGATAGTAGATAGATAGATAGATAGATAGATAGATAGATAGATAGATAGCAAAAACTGAGTCTGCACATCTTTCAATAAAACTTGGAAAATATTTAGGAGACGTTTGGGCTCTAGCACTGTTTTATTGAAGAACGTGCTGTTTCCATTTTTGCTACAAGTGTTTTTGGGTCTGATTTCCAGAGGATCCAGAGAGTTGCACCTGCATTGGTGGATTGGTGCTGCTTTGCTGTTTTCTTTTTCCTACATAGACAGATAGATAGATAGATAGATAGATAGATAGATAGATAGATAGATAGATAGATAGATAGATAGATTAGATAGATAATAGATATATGATTGGTAGATTTATAAAAGATAGATAATATATAGATAATGAATAGATGATAGATAGATAATAGATAGATGTTAGATAGATATCAGATAAATAGATAGATAATAGATAGATGCTAGATAGAAAGATAACAGATACATAGAAAGATAGATAGATAAATAGATAGATAACAGATAAAGAGTTAAATAGATAATAGATAGACGTTAGATATATAGATAGATAGTAGATAATAGATAATAGATAAATAGATAGAAAGAAAGATAATAGATAGATGATAGATAATAGATAGATAGATAGATAGATAGATAGATAGATAATAGATAGATAGATAGATAGATAGATATATAGATAATAGATTGATAATAGATAAATAGAAAAATAGATAGATAGATAGATAGATAGATAGATAGATAGATAGATAGATAGATAGATAGATAATAGATATAGAGTTAGATAGATAATAGATAGATGATAGATAATAGATAGATAGATAGATAGATAGATAGATAGATAGATAGATAGATAGATAGATAGATAGATAGATATATAGTAGATAGATGTGATGATAGATATATAGATAAATAGATGATAGATAGTATAATAGATAGATAGATGATAGATGATATAGATAGATAGATAGATAGATAGATAGATAGATAGATAGATAGATAGATAGATAATAGATATAGATAGATAGATAGATAGATAGATAGATAATAGATAATAGATAGATAATAGATAGATAATAGATAAATAGATAGATAAGATAGATAGATAGATAAATAGATAGATAGATAATAGATAATAGATAATAGTATAGATAGATAATAGAAAATAGATAGAAGATAGATAATAGATAGATGATATAGATAGATAATAGATAAATAGATAGAACGATAATAATAGATAGATAGATGATGATAGATATATAGATATAGATAGATAGATAGATAGATAATAATAATAGATAGATATAGATAAATGATAAAAGATAGATAATAATAGATAGATATCTATAATAGATAAATAGATAGATAATAGATAGATAGATAATGATAATAGATAGATAATAGATAATAGAAGATGTAATAGAATAATAATAATAATAGTGATTGTAGACTAATGACATATATGTTTTGTGATCCCATTGGACTGCCGGATTTTCTAGACTAATATTCCGCCTCTCATTCCTGCTGATCACAGGGCCGTCTATACTGAAGAACTTTGCATCTTAGGTAAGTGAAAAATATTTGAGTATTTTTTTTTTGTTAGCCTTTATAACATGATGACTTTTCTATAATTTGCTGAGTTTTCATGATTTTTGCTTTTTGGAAATTTGAAGGTGAAGATTTGTCTTAATAGATTAGCTATGATTTCATGATTTGAGCCCCTTCTTCCTGCAATAGATAAATAGATGCCCCCCAGAACAGACCTGCTATAGATGCTGTCATGTATTGCCTCACCTGCAGCCCGTAACCATGGCAATAACTGACGCCATACCTGGCGGAGACTGTTACCAGCTGGTGGTAGGAGAGGAGCAGAAACCGCCGTCACTGCAGAAAATCAGACCCTCTCTGTCAGGCTCCTAAAGAACAGCGGTGTTAGCCAGCGCCATCTCCAGGAGTGGGACACAGCTCTCCACCAGCCTCTCCAGCTGACGTACCGCCGACGTACAGCCATCGTGTGTGACGTCCACAGCACTGACTGACTATGGAGGCTCTTGTGTCACCACAAAATGGAGAATGGCTCAACCCAGTTTCTGAGAGTGACTTTATTCAATCTCTTGCATCACCTCACAATGGAAGTACGCTTGACGTTGTTTCCGAGTGTGACTCTATAGATGTGGTTGGTGAGTCTCCTGTTAGGCCTGAAGAAAAGGTAAAAATCGTAGAACCCTGGGAGTTTTTGGCATTACCTGAAGCAGATGATATTAAGAGAGAATGTCATCCACATAAAGGCATTTTGAAGTCCACGTCCCTTGACGACCCTGCAGTCCTAGAGAGTACCGAGCAATGTACAGAGAACGGGACCCAGACTGCCCTCCCTACATTGGCTTCTCCCACAGAATGGCATCCTCAGTCACCAGAAATTCCAATTTGCTACCAAGTCCAACATGAAGTGCAGGAATTGCAGACTTTCCCTATGGTCAAGCGAGATCCTAATCCCAAAGCTAGGTACGTAGGCCTAGCGGGAAGCAGAGCCCCATATTTCATGCCCGGCAGTGGATTCTTCCTCTCAGCTGCCGCTGGAGAGATGCCACCACACCCCATACACACACGGGGCTCAGGATTGCCTCAGCGAAAAATGGTGGCACCTTCGTCGACAGACTTCCATGTCCCTCAGCAGTTGACGGAGGAGGTATCATGGAAACGAGAGCTGCGACTAATGAAAAACAGAAAAGCAGCGAGAGCGTGTCGACTGAGGAGGAAAGAGTACATTAGATGCCTGGAGAACAACAACGCCTTTCTGGAAGGACGTATCAAGGCGCTGACGCAAGAGCTGGAAATTTATAAAAATATGCATTCTCTCAAGGCAAAACCAACAAACTCATGAAACTACTTTTACTCCTAAAATACTAAAATAAAGTTCTAGTTTGTCACAAATCGGCCTCGTGTATATCTTTTATAGTAAACGGGTAACACAGCCAAAAATATCCCCAAAAACCTGTATATATGTCTATATTGTGTTATTATAGATATGGTAGCTTTTTCACACATTTTACATGCCGTGATATGAATTGTCAAACAATTGTATATATATATATATATATATATATTTTTTTTTTTGGCAATTTTTAAAGTCAAGATTTTTTTTTAAAAAAGACAGATGGCTAACATGAGAAAAAAAAATATAAAATCAATCATTAATTAGGTATGCATTAATAACTAGACAACATATAATTACGATATATTTCATGTGTGTATTTAGATTGATAAAGGTATTGCGATAGAGCCAGACCCCCAAAAAATGGGGCTAAATTGCCCTAACCTACAGTACAGACCAAAAGTTTGGACACACCTTCTCATTCAAAGATTCTTCTGTATTTTCATGACTGTGAAAATTGTAGAATCACACTGAAGGCATCAAAACTATGAATTAACACATGTGGAATTATACATTACACTTTACAAAAATGTGTGAAAGAACTGAAAATATGTCTTATATTCTAGGTTCTTCAAAGTAGCCACCTTTTGCTTTGATTACTGCTTTGCACGCAGAAAAGGTGAACGGATGGACTCTACATGCCTGGTTCCCACTGTGAAGCATGGAGGAGGTGGTGTGATGGTGTGGGGGTGCTTTGCTGGTGACACTGCTGGGGATTTATTCAAAATTGAAGCGGTGAGCGGTCCAGCTCACCCCAAACCATCTCGATTGGGTTCAGGTCTGGTGACTGTGGAGCCCAGGTCATCTGGCATAGCACCCCAACACTCTCCTTCTTGGTCAAATAGCCCTTACACAGCCTGGAGTGTGTTTGGGGTCATTGTCCTGTTGAAAAATAAATGATGGTCCAACTAAACGCAAACCGGATGGAATAGCATGCCGCTGCAAGATGCTGTGGTAGCCATGCTGCTTCACTATGCCTTCAATTTTGAATAAATCCCCAACAGTGTCACCAGCAAAGCACCCCCACATCTTCACACCTCCTCCTCCATGCTTCATGGTGGGAACCAGGCATGTAGAGTCCATCCGTTCACCTTTTCTGCGTGCAAAGCAGTAATCAAAGCAAAAGGTGGCTCCTTTGAAGAACCTAGAATATAAGACATATTTTCAGTGTTTCACACTTTTTTGTAAAGTGTAATGTATAATTCCACATGTGTTAATTCATAGTTTTGAAGCCTTCAGTGTGATTCTACAATTTTCACAGTCATGAAAATACAGAAAAATCATTGAATGAGAAGGTGTGTCCAAACTTTCGGTCTGTACTGTATATCCCTATTGGCACTCTAACGTATAACGATGATGGTGCCCCCAATAAAACACTAACAATGTAAATTAACTCAAGACAAATAACACAAGTGGTTTCTCCAAATTCATCACAAAATGTCACTTTTACTGAATTTACTGAACACTGCAGTAAATTTCACCACGTTCATGACAAGTGTCTTTATTACTTTGCATGTAAAGCAGCTTTGGCTGTTTATAACCTGCTGAAAATACGGTGCATAGCCATCTGACAACATTCCAAGGCAATGGCCTCCAGTTTACTAATATTCTGGGGTTTGATGCTGCATCTGCCTTTTTCAAGTCTCACCACCAGAGATATTCTGTGAGATTTTAGTGGGCTGTGACAGCCAATTCAGAATCATCCAAG
Organism: Oophaga sylvatica; assembly: GCA_033576555.1. NCBI lineage: Eukaryota > Metazoa > Chordata > Amphibia > Anura > Dendrobatidae > Oophaga > Oophaga sylvatica. The sequence goes on along the minus strand of JARQOD010000007.1, from coordinate 114,590,285 downwards.
ACTTCTTATTAAACCAACCCTTGGCGACGAGCTTTAAGCTATGCTTGGGATCATTGTCCTGTTCCAAGATCCAGTGATGGCCAAGATTTAGTTTTCTTCAGAAGGAATGGCACATTTTTTTCTGGATTCCTGGATACTGGATTGAATCCATCTTGCCTTCAACAGTGCCAGAGGAAACAAAGCAGCCTGAGAGCATCTCCGAGCCATTGTCTTGCTTCAGTGTAGATATCATCAAGCCACCGCCATGCCTCATTGTAGATATCAATAAGTGACTACCATGTTTCACTATAAGTAACACTAAGCCACCACCATGCTTCACTGTAGGCATCACAGAGCAATTGCCATGCTTCGGTGTAGCCATCAAGCCACCGCATGCTTCACTGTAGATATCACCAATCGACTGACATGTTTTATTTTAGGTATCACAGATCCACCACCATGCTTCACTATAGGCAGAGGGTTCTTTTAAGAATATGCTCAATTTTTTCCCTCCAGTTTCGAATTTTTTCATGGTTCCACATAACAGAATTGCAGAACTTTTGTGGTTTATTTAGATGGCTGTATAAATTTTGTAGACAGTTTTTTTGTTAGTTGGGTTGTATGCCTTTGAGTTTTGGAATGGAGATCTTCAGCTTTCATCATTTTTCTTACTGTGCTGTCTAAAAATCGGCTACGCCAGGAGGAATAAGGTTAATTTTATACCGGTAGCTTCTCTTATACTAAGGGGGATGGATAGTTTTGTAATGCTGTTTACTTTCAGATTAACTATATATCTGCAGGTTAATAGAATTAAAGCACATGAAAGGTATAGCCGATGTTTTTTTCTGGAAATCATTAATACAATAGAATAAAAATAAGAAACATTGTAATACATTATATCAGAGAAATCCGCTTGTTTCTTCTCCATGACTGATTATTCATTCTCAAAATCATTGGTAAAAACTGGCTTCAGTGAATACAGATTTCCTATTACTAAGATAGATGACAATTGGTGCTCATAAACTTCTATGGAGAACTGTTGCTGTCACTTCAGCAGAAAATGCAGCAAAATGTCTGTGTTTGCCTCTAGCTCCTCACCTCCCCATAGAATTTTAAAAGCACCAACTGTCATCTCCTGTCTCAGTAATGGGAAATGTGTCTTCATTAAATACAGAATGAAAGATCAGTCCAGGAAGATAAAGAAGCAGATTTCTCTGATAAGATATAGTGCGAAGTTGCTTGTTATCATGTCAGCTATTGATTTAAAACAATGATTACATTTTAAAGTTTATGACATGTCCGATTTAACTTTTTTAACTTCAAGCAAATCCTCAAGTGTAGAGGTTCAGCTCTTGCTAGGTACTGATTGACACTGTGGCTTTAAGAGACCATGCTCCCATCTGAGTTGTGTGCACTTGAACTACAGTCATGGCCAAAAGTTTTGAGAATGACACAAATATTAATTTTTACAAAGTCTACTGCTTCACTTTTTCTAATGGCAATTTGCATATACTCCAGAATGTTATAAAGAGTGATCAGCTTAACAGCAATTACTTGCAAAGTCAATATTTGGCTAGAAAATTAACTTTATCCCCCAAAACACATTTCAACATCATTGCAGTCCTGCCTTAAAAGGACCAGCTAACCTCTTTTCAGTGATTGCTCCATTAACACAGGTGTGGGTGTTGATGAGGACATGGCTGGAGATCAATCTGTCATGATTAAGTAAGAATGACACCACTGGACACTTTAAAAGGAGGCTGGTGCTTGGCATCATTGTTTCTCTTCTGTTAACCATGGTTATCTCTAAAGAAACACGTGAAGTCATCATTGCAATGCACAAAAATGGCCTAACAGGGAAGAGTATCGCAGCTAGAAAGATTGCACCTCAGTCAACAATCTATCGCATCATCAAGAACTTCAAGGGGAGAGGTTCCATTGTTGCCAAAATGGCTCCAGGGCGCCCAAGAAAGACCAGCAAGCGTCAGGACCGTCTCTTAAAAGTGTTTCAGCTGCGGATCGGGCTACCAGCAGTGCAGAGTTTGCTCAGGAATGGCAGCAGGCAGGTGTGAGTGCATCTGCACGCACTGTGAGGCGAAGACTCTTGGAGCAAGGCCTGGTCTCAAGGAGGGCAGCAAAGAAGCCACTTCTCTCCAGAAAAAACATCATGGACAGACTGATATTCTGCAAAAGGTACAGGCAATGGACTGCTGAGGACTGGGGTAAAGTTATTTTCTCTGATGAATCCCCTTTTCGATTGTTTGGGACATCAGGAAAACGCCTCATTCGGAGAAGACAAGGTGAGCGCTACCACCAGTCTTGTCTCATGCCAACTGTTAAGCATCCTGAAACCATTCATGTGTGGGGTTGCTTCTCAGCCAAGGGAATCGGCTCTCTCACAGTCTTGCCTAAAAACACAGCCATGAATACAGAATGGTACCAGAATGTCCTCCAAGAGCAACTTCTCCCAACCCTCCAAGAGCAGTTTGGCGATCAACAATGCCTTTTCCAGCATGATGGAGCAACTTGCCATAAAGCAAAGGTGATAACTAAATGGCTCAGGGAACAAAACATAGAGATTTTGGGTCCATGGCCTGGAAACTCCCCAGATCTTAATCCCATTGAGAACTTGTGGTCAATCATCAAGAGACGGGTGGACAAACAAAAACCTAAAAATTCTGACAAAATGAAAGCATTGATTGTGCAAGAATGGACTGCTATCAGTCAGGATTTGGTCCAGAAGTTGATTGAGAGCATGCCAGGGAGAATTGCAGAGGTCCTGAAGAAGAAGGGTCAACACTGCAAATATTGACTTGCTGCATTAACTCATTCTAACTGTCAATATAAGCTTTTGTTACTCCTATGTTTGCAATTATATTTCTGTCGTCTGTGATAAAAACATCTGTCAAACACACATAAAAACCAGAGGGCAATAGATCATGTGAAAATATAATATTTGTGTCATTCTCAAAACTTTTGGCCATGACTGTAGTCTTTTCTCCCCTGCAGTTGGCTGTGTGTTGGTTTTGGACAAGAAGCAGGAAGTGAAGAAGGCCTTGTGTTTGAGGGACACTGACAAGATGTTATTTTCTGTGAAAGACTGATAAAAGTGAACTAACTGTTTCAAGGTAGAATATAGTGCCCGTTCATTTCATTATTCATCACCAGGACCGAATGATGGACAGAGTCACATCATACATCCAGGGCAGTTTTCCTGAAACACTTGTAATCTTGTAATTGAGAGGAAAATAACACTGTGGTACCAGCCATCCTTCCACATTGAAAGAGGAGCTAGACTTGCCCAGACTCAGGAAAGAGAGATTCTTTAAACTGAAGGAAGAGCTCAACACAACCAACTTGACTTAGCTGCATCCGGATCAAATAACAGTTACTAGTAGTCATGAGCGAGTATACTTGTTGCTCGGGTGATCTCCAAGTATTTTGGCGTGCTCTGAGATTTAGTTTCAGTCGCCGCAGCTGCATGATTTGCGGCTGCTAGCCAGCCTGAATACATGTGTGGAATTCCTAACAAACAGGCAATCCCACATGTATTCTTACTGTCTAGCAGCCGTGAATCATGCAGCTGTGTCGTCAAACACTTAATCTCCGAGCACGCCAAAATACTCGGAGATTACCTGAGCATGTTCGGGAAAACCCGAGCAACGAGTATACTCACTCACCACTAGTTACTAGACTTTCTTCTAAATCTACAGAACTGTGAGTTACGCCGGTGTTGACTGTGTTAGGGGGTAGAGCAGTCTTCTTTATTGAGGACACTGTAGCAGCATGGCTCGATTATTAGAAGCAGGGCCGGCTTCAGCACCTGGCGCACCCGGGCAAGTGCCGGGGCCCTGAGCGGATGGCAGGGCCCATTCGCCGTCAGAGACACTGGCATACTATGAGGGGCCCTCTGTCAGTATCGGCATCACGAGTGGACCCCCCTGCTTGCTCAGGGCCCCAGCATTTGCAATACTTACCTCTACCTGCTCCACCGCTGTAACGTCTTCCGCATTTCCTGTCAGTGACATTCAGGTCAGAGAGCGCGATGACGTCACGTCTGTGCGCCCTCTGCCTGAACAGTCACAGTGCAGAGAGCTGGAAGATGGCGATGCTGATGAGTCCCGAGTAGAGCAGTGCCCAGCATGGAGAGGTATTTCATTTTTTTAATGTTTGGAGCAATATATGGCGAGCATTATACACTGGAGAATTATATATGAGCCCTTTTATGGGGTTTTAAAAATTTCAAATTTTAAAGGGGATTTTTGGGCCCCCCTAACCTTTAGCTATGATAGGGGCCCTTAACCCTTTTTAATTTGGGCAACAAATGGGCTTAAAAGGGGCCCCCCCAAAGGGCATCAACCCCTTTTTTGGGCTATTTCCTTTGGGCCCCAAAAAAAAGGGTCAAATTGGGGGCCTTATTAAGTTTTTTTTCCCCCCAAAACCCCTCCGGGGCCCTATTCCTGGGCCATAAGGGGGCCTTTAAAGGGCCTTGGGGGGAATAAAATTTGGGGATTAATTTGGATTAATAGGAGCAAAAATTTTTCCTTTAAAAATTTTTAGCATTTTGGGCCCCTAACCCTTTTCTTCCCATTAAAATTTCTTTTTTGGGGACAAAAACTGGGGTTTTTTTTAAAAAGGGGATTTTATGGACTCTCCCGGGGAATATTGGGGCTTGGGCCCATTTTTAGGGAAATTTTTTGGGGACAAAATTTTTGGGAAGGGGATTTTTTTAAAATTTTTGGGCCCCCTTTTTTAAGACTAGGTTTCCCATTTAGGGGGGCCTACCATTTAAAAAAGGGGTTTTTGGGGCCATTTAAAAATTTATTTTTTTTCCCCCCTGAAAAAATTATGGGGGCCCCAAATTAGGGGAAATGGGGAAATTTTTTTCCAAAAAAGGGCCCCTTTTTGGGTTTTTTTGGTTTTTTTTATTTTTGGTTTTTTGGGTCCTTAAATTGGGCCCTCTTTTGGGGGGGAAAAAAATAAAAACTTGGGGTTTTTTTTTTTTTATGGGGGGGAAAATGCCCCTTTAAAAAGGGCCTTTTTGGGGGCCCCTTTGGAGCAATTTTGGGGAAAATTTTTGGGAAAAAAGGGCCCCTAAATTTAGTTTTAAAAATTGGCCCATTAATCTGAGGAAATCAAAGGCCATTTTCCTTTTTTAAAATTTTGGGGTTTTTTTTATAGAATTTAAAAGGATTTTTTAGGAGTTTTGGACTCTTTTTTGGGCCCTAGTTATAAAAATGAAAAAGGGGCTTTTTCCCTTTTTTTAAATTTTGAATTTTTAGAATACCAGTTGTAAAAATTGGGGTTTTTTTGGGTTTTTCTAATTTTTTGCCGTTGGGGGACGAATTTTGGGCGGAAAGGGTGGCCTTTTGGGGCCATGCCTGGAGCCCGTTTTTGAAACCGGATTTGGGAAAAAATTGTCTTTTTTTGTTTAAAAAATTTGGGAAACCTGGGGGCAATTTGAAATTTTATTCCCTTTGTCTAAAAATTTTTTCCATTAAAAAATGTTCCCATTCCCCCCAAAAAATTGTTTCTAACCCCGGTTTTTTGGGTTTTCCTTCCCGTTACGGCTTTTGGGGCCTTTTGCGGGGTTCAAAACCCCCCTTTAAGAGCTTTTTTTATTTTTAAAAATTTTTTCGGGGAAAAAATCAACCCAAAACCATGTTTTTTGAAAAAAACAGACATATTCTGAAATTTTTTTGGGTTTAAAAACTTTTCTTTTTTTTGTTTTTTTTTTAGGAAAAAATTGATTTTTTTTTTCGGAATTGGTTAA
>JARQOD010000007.1:114557991-114584433 GCA_033576555.1 Oophaga sylvatica | reverse complement strand
AAATATATTTTCAGTAATCTGAATGGAAGAGCGAATGCAGGGAGAAAATGAAGTTGTAATCTTCCTGCAGCCGCTTGCTTCCAGTCATTGAAAGAGTCCTGGAGGTATGATCATGACCAGTGAACACTGAAAAAACAGTAAGTATTCTGTAATCACTCACCCTACCCTCAGAATGACAGCCTTATCTGCGTGGGTGTAACCACTCTTACACGTAACGAGCCAAACACAACTAACAGGGTATTCACTCAGAAATTAGGATTTTGATAATTAATCAAATCGATCATGTGAATTAAAATAGTCTTTATTATTACACAAATGGCCACACAGACTTTTGCTAAACTTATCACAGAAGGACACATTAAACATAAGCTTATTTATTATTAAAAACCTAAACTCAGGTTAGTAAACAATTTAGAAGTTTCTGGGATTCAGCTTATGGCCAGTGAAATCCCAAAAAATTGCATAGGCTTGTTTTTCTAACAATCTCCAGGATCTTTCTGAAGTGTTTGCATATTTATAGGCTTAATGAATTGGTATAACTCAAGAGATAACTATTAATCCATAGACTTCTCCAATGGAAGCACATGAAGTTGAAGAGCAGTACGAAATTAGAAAAACGTGTGTCTGCCTTAACATCTCATAAAAGTTGTAAAGGTAATTGTCTTTTAAAAGTATTTTTTAAAACAACATAATGATGCTGAAGACACAAACGATTTCTAAATGTGGAGAAGCAGAAATGCTCCTCCAAGCACTGCTCATTTCAGAGACTGAAGGCTGGCTCATGGAAAGTCTATGAGTCTCTTTTTAAAGGGAACTTGTCACCAGGTTTTTCCAATATAAAGTACAACCACCACCTTTACGGCCACTTTTTCAGCATTATACTAAGCTATTTGCAAGCTTCCAATCTTCTCTGCATAGCACAAAAAACCATTTTATTATACCCACAAACAGTGTTGTCCTGTCTGTCTTTTTTCTTGATCTGGAACCCCCTCTATTCCCAAAATCGACATCCTCCTTCCATGCTTCATGTGGATGACGTGCCCTACATCATCCACACAGTGTCCCCCAAGTTTGGAAATTATTCTCTATCTGTGAAATAGGGGCTAACTTCCTGATCGCTGGTCTGACCACTGGGACCCCTACTGATCCCAAGATCTGGGACTCTCAAGGTCCCTGTGCGAATGGAGCAGTGTTCAATCATGTGCACTGTTGATCCATTTATTCTTAATTTGATTACTCAAAACCAGCCAAATGCAGCACTTGAATATCTCCAGCGGCCTCATTGAGAATGAATTAAAACAGTGAGCATGATCGATAGCTGATTCTTTCACATTGGGTTCCTCAAAGCCTGGGTTCTAAGGATCGGTGGAGGTCCCAGCAGTTGGACTCCCAGTGATCTGAAAGTGTTCCTCTATCAAGTGAATAGAGAATTAACTTTCAAACTTGAGAATATCCCTTTAACCAACATTCTGTACTAGACTACATTTTTCCACTGCCTAGCTAAGTGCTTTTGCCCCATCATTTTTGCACTTTTTAGGTGTCACTGCTCCAAGACCACCCCCATTCATAACCTATCACATGTTTCTGTCATATGTCAATAGATTTTTTTTTAAATTACAGTAACACCTTAGAGGGGTATGTCCTATGGAACATAGCAAATATTCAATAGGTGGTGTAACGGGCTGGGTGGTGGAATCACTGTGAGTCCAAGGAAGGCCCGGAGGGGCATGACTAGGAGCTTCACCCAATCTGACCGCGGATTCACAGCTGCATATGATACCGATATACGAGGAGAGACAAAGGAGGTGGTCTAGTTGCTACTCCAGGACTGACCTTGGGTAGATGGCAGCTGACCCCCATGAAAATGGTAGCTGTGATGACCCAAAGGAGTAGATGCAGGTAGGCACAGTAAGAACATGGGTACCACTGGTGTAGATGAGACCTGCTGGTGTGAATGGGCTCTGGCAGGCGAAGGCTGGACCGGTTGATAGACAGGCAGGGGGGAACGGCTGAAAGACAGGCAGGCGGGCATAGCTGATAGTTAGGCTGGCAGACACAGCTGATAGACAGGTGGGCAGGCACGATTGATAGACAGGCTGGCAGGTACACCTGATAGACAGGCTGGCAGACACGGTTGATAAACAGGCGAAAGGGAACGGCTGATAGACCGGCTGGTAAATTGAAATACAAGCACTGAGACATAAAAACTAACAAGTGTTAGAAACAAACTTACAGCATTGCATAGGCACCTCCCACAGGGTGGCGGTGCCTTAAATAATAAGTGCTCTCCAGCCATTAACTGTGGGAATTTTAGGATGGCGCGTGCACTGTCTCTTTAAGATGCCGGCCATAAGCACAGTGCCTGGGGATCTGCGAACAGTGCGCAGACCCTGGGCAGCTGCAGGTGGATGAGGACAGGTAGCGGGATCGCGTTGGTGAGTTTGTCGGCTTCCCTGCTGGGGAGGGGATACAGAGAGCAGAAACGCCGAAGACATGGCAGGTATGGCAGGTGCAGGACGGCGGAGGTGAGAATGCTGACAACTCTGCAGAGGTGCCAACGTTATAGGTGGCACTTTTATTTATCTTGAGAATAAGACCTTAGTGTGAAGTAACATGAAGAGAAAGGTTCCTGCGCATGCGCACATTTCTTCAGTTGTTTATAGTGCAGCCATCTGTCATTTTCTAACAGCGCTCACTGTTTTCTTTTCATTAGATAGATGCTAGACTGGAATCCTTGTATCGTATGAGTATGTCTTAGATGTTCCAAATGGGAAAACATCAACATAATCATTCTAAACACTGTAAACTGTTCATTGATAAGTGTTTTTGGTATTCTACCCCTCCCTAGTGTATCCTCACCCATCCCTGCAGACTGTGAGCCCTCGCGGGCAGGGTCCTCTCTCCTTCTCTACTTGTGTGTCCCTTGTCTCGCACATGTTTCTTGTACTTGTCTATATTTCCCCTTTTCACATGTAAAGCACCATGGAATAAATGGCGCTATATAAATGTATAATAATAATAATAATAATAATAATTATAACTGTTCCATTTTCCCAACATGTCTAAAGAAGATGTATCCTCTGCCAAACATATGGCTTAGCCATGCATGGCCACTATTATTCCCATGTAAAATCGAAAGGATGAATTTTTGCATATTATTACCATTTGAAAAGCAAAACAATGGAGGACATCACACAGGCTCTGGTAGAAGTTGACTTTAATTTGGACACATATGGGTGGTGGTCATTATATGAGAGCACGGTGGATCCAAATAATACAGTGCGATTAATTAATTTATGTGTTATTATTTCTGATGCTACTTATGAAATCAGAAAGTCCCGTTTGCATCCTCCCACCTGTCAACACATACACAATTGGGTTGAAGCAGGTATTTGAATAGGCAAGAGTGATCCAGAGCGGCATGAATGTGAGGACATTGAACATGAGTATGAGGTTCATATTGAGAACAGCGATGTGTAACACAGTCTCTGCGATGAACAATGGGGTCCATGTTATAAAAAACACCAGAATGATAATGAGGACCATTCGATAGAGCCTGTGAGTATTTATGGTCTTGGATCTTCTCACATGAACAACTATGGTTATATTACAAATTATTACGATACCAAGTGGAATAAAATATCCAATGATTAGGAAAGGAAACACCATTATCTTAGATGTATCTATCAAATGATTCCACAATTTAAGCGCCTCCTCACCGCCACAACATTTGTCGGATGAGCACTGTTCAAAGTAGGATCGGAACTTGGTGTAGATGTTAGAGGCTAAGATGTCTCTTGTAGTGTTCTCACTAGTCACATTAGATCCATTGTTGACCACTACAACGCCAAAGCTTTTACTGCCAATGTGACTGCATAGTTTGACTTCTCCAATCTTCACCTCACCACTATAGTAAAGCATTGGGACACTGAACACTACTGTAAAAATCCAGATTAAAGCACAGATCCAAAAAGAAACGCGTTGGGACATGAATTTGAGGTGGAACATTGGCTGAGCTACAGACAACACTCTGGCAATATTTAAGGAGATAAGAATTAAAACGCTGGCATACATATTAGCAGATAAAGAAAAAAGAAACAGTTTACAAATTTGTGGCCCAAAAATCCAGTTGCCCTTAAGAGCTGCGAAGGCATGAAGGGGGTAACGTAAGAAGAGAGAAGAAGTCAGCGAGGGCCAAATTCAGAAACCAGTATTTAGACTTGTGCTTCTTCATGACGAATCCGAGAATATATATGACAATTGCATTTCCCACCAGTCCCACCAGGAAGATCAAGATGGCCATCACAAAATTGAAGTACTTGAGGATAGATGTGTAAGATTCAAAATATTCGATGAGAAGACGGATATCCACAATGGAGTAACAGAGTCCATGGAATAAAGACATGTTTCCCATGCTGGATCCTAGAAATTGAGCACAGGCATTCAGTTAGAGTCAGGGTCTGCGACTGGCAATGTAATCAGTTACAAGAAATTGTATTCACATCCTTTAATATTTACTTAGTCATCAAGAATCCAAAACTTACCAGTGATCAGCAAAAAAATTCCCACTGCTGCAAAGTCTATGGCAGTAATGAAGATAGTTGGGTGAAGAGCTTGGGAATTTTCATATCTATAGCTCCATTGGCTTTGAATAGAGCAACAAGACACATGAAAAATCTGACTCTCCAATCAACCCCCACCGATCATCAAAAATGGGAAACTTGAGTCTTATTTTGTCCTCTGGCTATAAGTCGCCAGCCAGGAGGAGTTGAACTTCATTTCATGCATGTGCCCTTAAGATCGTTTCTCCAGGCCAAGGGAGAACCAAGGGAAAACAAAGAAAACAAACCCCCATTGTGGAAATCAGTGGTTGATGAATAAATTGGCATTTGCGCTGCTTGAAGTCAATGGAGCTGAAGATATGAAGATGTTACATCTGTCAGAGGCTCCATCAAAAAGGCTACCTCGGACAGACTTGACACAAGCAACTCCATCTAGCAGATTTCAGAAGAACCCCGACCTTCACGCTTTAACTTCTGCACAGGGATCTAATGTCTTACAACAGGAGCCACTCGATTGCTTCTGCAGTAGGGCTATTGTCTGGAGGAGCGAACCAGAGGTAGAAAGGGTTACCACCAAGCAGGGCCAAAGCTGAGAATCATGTCTCTGATAAAATAAAGAGACCAAGCTCGTGGTCAAAATTCAAGCCAGAGTCAAAACAGTACACAGGAGTCAAGTAACAAAGAGCCTAGGTCTATCTGAACTAATTAATAACTGGCAGCTACAGACTGTCTATTGAGGTTTAATAGAAAGGAGCTCGTCTGTCGCTACTAGCAGAGAGCTAATTACCTACCAGCTTACTGCAGCAAAACACAAAAGTCTAGCAAAGGGAGAACTAGTCTCAGCAATCTGAAAGCTAAACATCACTCGCTACCAGCGCCAAGCAGTGACCGTAGTGTTATTGCAGCACCGCCTAGTGACCAGGGCAGGAGTTACAGCTGCACGTTCAGACACAGATGTAACAGAAGATACACTCAGCTATATTCGTCAGTAGTAGTACTGTAGACTAAATCCAGGCTAGGAGAGAACCAGGTGAAAACGGGACAGAAGTCCTCCATTCTGGTAACCATCTATCCAGTGTCTGAATATTTTACATTGGTTATGTACAATAGACAATTGTCTATAGATCCCAACATATCAACAAGCTCTTCTGCTTTTACCCTACATACTGGAATGATTTTTGAAAAATTGAAGCAAAATTTTCTACTACCTGAATTTTTCAATTTTTTTCCATTCCATTTCAATACATGAGGTTTAAAAATAGTATTGGAAACAACTAAGGTGGTGTATGAAGGTTTTTTGGACAGGTATTGCTCCCCAGAAAAAAAGGTATGCAATAAGTCAGTCAATCCCTTTATCACCTGAACATACTCTTACAGCAGCAAGAAATAGTGTCTTGAAGTTCTCTATGTATGTGTCTGGAAGTGCATTGGGGCGTGACAATGCACTTACAGCTCTAAGTGCACTCGAGATATTCTTATGTAGTGCATCGTGGTCAGTGTTAATTAGCGGATATATGACATACCTATATCTGTGACACTGATGATAGGGTATTATGGCAGGCACTCATGTAGGCACTGTGGCTGTCACTTTAATCAAGGCACTGTAAGCTGTGGTTATTAAGAGAGTACTATGGCCATCACTATTAACCCTTTTTCAACACACGACATACAGTTACGGATAATAGAAAAAATTGGAGTCCGGCTCAACAGGACTGGATTTTCCTTTTATTTTTATTTTTCAAAAGAAAATATAGTGCATACAAAAGAAAAATTTTCATGATCAACATGACCCAGTCATCGCGTTTCAACTGCATTAAGCAGTCTGAGTAATGAGTAATGCACTATAATTTCTTTTGAAAAATAAAAATAAAAATGGAAAATCCAGTCCTGTTGAGCCGGGACTCCAACTTTTTCTATTATCCTTGTTTTGAGGCCAGGGCGAGGCCGGTGTCTGAGCCCCAGATGGATGATCATAGAGCAACTGGATGAGCTGGAATCAAGTTTTTATAATTGACTTACAGTTACGTCATATACCAGGTTCCTGACTTTGATGTGGGCTTGTAAGCCAATCCTGCGTTTTTCCGGGCAGATGATGGCTTAATTATTCAACCATCATCTGCCCCTAACAGTCGCTAAAATTAAACTTTTCTCCATTCCGGAGAATATAGGTAATTTTTCGTAACAAGTTGTTTGTTTTGCAAGGCCTCTTTAAAGGGGTGGAGATGTGGCTCATAAGTGGAGAAAGAAGCATTTTTCACTGATAAGATATATTACAAAGTTTCTTATATTTGCCTTAATGATTGATTTATTCAAAGTTTGTTAAAAGCATAATGAACATTTATACAACAGAGAAATGTTGATTATTTCAATATTAAACTAACATAAAGCTCATGCATCTATTACTGCATGTATGGAGAGGAAAAACTATAGGAACACACAGTACCAGACCAGCAATTAGGTTTCCTAATGCTCCCGGTTCTACAGAATTGTGTTTCGCTCATTCCTTCCTGAGGTCACCATCACTCATCGTGTTCATTAGCCAAAATGTAAGTAAGTGATTCTCTGTTATATACAGTACAGACCAAAAGTTTGGACACACCTTCTCATTCAACGATTATTCTGTATTTTCACGGCTGTGAAAATTGTAGAATCACAGTGAAAGCATCAAAACTATGAATTAACACATGTGGAATTATACATTACACTTTACAAAAAAGTGTGAAACAACTGAAAATATGTCTTATAGTCTAGGTTCTTCAAAGTAGCCACCTTTTGCTTTGATTACTGCTTTGCATGCAGAAAAGGTGAACGGATGGATTCTACATGCCTGGTTCCCACCGTGAAGCATGGAGGAGGTGGTGTGATGGTGTGGGGGTGCTTTGCTGGTGACACTGTTGGGGATTATTCAAAATTGAAGGCATACTGAACCAGCATGGCTACCACAGCATCTTGCAGCAGCATGCTATTCCATCCGGTTTGCGTTTAGTTTGGACCATCATTTATTTTTCAACAGGACAATGACCCCAAACACACCTCCAGGCTGTGTAAGGGCTATTTGACCAAGAAGGAGAGTGTTGGGGTGCTACGCCAGATGACCTGGCCTCCACAGTCACCAGACCTGAACCCAATCGAGATGGTTTGGGGTGAGCTGGACCGCTCACCGCTTCAATTTTGAATAATCCCCAACAGTGTCACCAGCAAAGCACCCCCACACCATCACACCACCTCCTCCATGCTTCACAGTGGGAACCAGACATGTAGAGTCCATCCGTTCACCTTTTCTGCGTGCAAAGCAGTAATCAAAGCAAAAGGTGGCTACTTTGAAGAACCTAGAATATAAGACATATTTTCAGTTGTTTCACACTTTTTTGTAAAGTGTAATGTATAATTCCACATGTGTTAATTCATAGTTTTGATGCCTTCAGTGTGATTCTACAATTTTCATAGTCATGAAAATACAGAAAAATCTTTGAATGAGAAGGTGTGTCCAAACTTTTGGTCTGTACTGTACACGGCGGCTATGTAGTGATAAAGTGATAAGATCAGTAATATCATTATAGCGCCATTATGTGAATATCCAAAGCTTCATTACTACCAGTAAGTAAGCAATTAGTGAGATGGATCTCCAATACAAGCAGAATCAGTTTTGTTATAAAATGCAATTTTACATAAAATTGTACAAAAAAAAATGCAATATAAATTGTAACTTGCAAATTCAGCTGTGCTACATTTGTACTATACTATATGGCCCTCTCAGATCCCTGCAAGAGATTGAATACGATCTTGAAACAAATTGTAATACCGGTGTGAGTATCTCAGATACATATTTATTCATATACCGTATAACACACACACACATACTTGCATATATATATACATATATACATACATATATATATACAGTGGGTACGGAAAGTATCCAGACTCCTATAAATTTTTCACTCTTTTTTTCATTGCAGCCGTTGGATAAAATCAAAAAAGTTCATTTTTTCTCATTAATGTACACTCTGCACCCCATCTTGACTGAAAAAAAACAGAAATGTAGAAATTTTTGCAAATTTTAAAAAAAAGAAAAACTGAAATATCACATGGTCATAAGTATTCAGACCCTTTGCTCAGACACTCATATTTACGTCACATGCTGTCCATTTCCTTGTGATCCTCATTGGGACGGTTCTACTCCTTCATTGAAGTCCAGTTGTGTGTAATTAAACTGATAGGACTTGATTTGTAAAGGCACACACCTGTCTATATAAGACCTCACAGCTCACAGTGCATGTCAGACCAAATGAAAAGTTTTCCTAGACCTGGCCGTCCAGCCAAACTGAGCAATCGTGGGAGAAGAACCTTGGTGAGAGACATAAAGAAGAACCCCAAGATCACTGTGACTGAGCTCCACAGATGCAGTAGGGAGATGGAAGAAAGTTCCACAAAGTCAGCTATCACTACAGCCCTCCACCAGTTGGGTCTTTATGGCAGAGTTGCCCGACAGAAGCCTCTCCTCAGTGCCAGACATATGAAAGCCTGCAAAGAGTTCACTAAAAAAACATGAAGGACTCCCAGACTGTGAGAAATAAGATTCTCTGGTCTGATGAGACGAAGTTAAACCTTTTTGGTGATAATTCTACGTGGAATGTGTGGAGAAAACCAGGCTCTTCTCATCACCTGCCCAATACAATCCCAACAGTGAAACATGGTGGCAGCATCATGCTATGGATGTGTTTTTCAGCTGCAGGGACAGGACGACTGGTTGCTATTGAAGGAAACATGAATGCGACCAAGTACAGAGATATCCTGGATGAAAACCTCTTCCAGAGTGCTCTGGACCTCAGACTTGGCCGAAGGTTCACCTTCCAGCAAGACAATGACCCTAAGCACAAAGCTAAAACAACAAATGAGTGGCTTCAGAACAACTCTGTGACCATTCTTGACCGGCCCAGCCAGAGCCCTGACCTAAACCCAATTGAGCATCTCTGGAGAGACCTGAAAATGGCTGTCCACCAACGTTCACCATCCAACCTGACGGAACTGGAGAGGATCTGCAAGGAAGAATGGCAGAGGATCCCCAAATCCAGGGGTGAAAAACATGTTGCTTATTTCCCAAGAAGACTCATGGCTGTACTAGCTCAAAAGGTGCTTCTACTCAATACTAAGCAAAGGGTCTGAAGACTTATGACCATGTGATATTTGAGTTTTTCTTTTTTAATACACTTGCAAAAATTTCTACATTTCTGTTTTTTTTTCCGTCAAGATGGGGTGCAGAGTGTGAGAAAAAAAAGAACCTTTTTAATTTACCAAATGGCTGCAATGAAAGAGTGAAAAATGTAAAGGGGTCTGAATACCGTACTTTCAGTACCCACTGTATATATATATATATATATAAATATATATATATATATACATTATATTTATATATATATATATATATATCTTAGCTGAAAGCAATTTGTGATATATGTACGAATAAATGTTAAAAGTACCATATATATATATTAATATATATTTACATGTGTTTATTATCTACATTTTTTATTACATTCACATTTATATATTTTTATGTATAAATATATATATATATATCACTGTATATGTAAAAAATATATATAATAAACACATATATAAAAATATACGGTACATATACGGCATATTTAATATTTATTTAAATAAATATTAAATTTATATATATATATATATATATATATATATATATGTATATATATGTATATATATATGTATATATATATACATATATATACATATATATATATATATATATATGTTTTAAGCTAAGGCTGCAAAAACCAACAGTTTTATAGTATTTTCAGCTCTGAAATATCGGTGCAGCACAAATGGACGTAAGAATTTTTTCAGATTTTATATTTTGCCTTATATTCCGTCCACCTTGTTATAACATATCTTACAGATGTAGTAGAGCCGATTTTGCTAAGAAACTGTTGTATAATAAGAAGGTTTGCATTGCAATAAACCTATTGCATTAGCTTTTTCTTTTACCAGTATAGGAAAACGTCATGATGAAAAACAGCCCTATAGAAATACAGCAGAGTACACAGAAAAATATCAACATGAGATGTCTCAATTACAAACTCAGCTCTGCTATAATTAGACTACTATTACAATACATAGAGAATATGTGAGCATTCATCATTACACCAACCAATAAAATATCCCAAAGTTGGATACATTCTATATACACCTTTAAAGGGTATGTCTCCCCTAGAAAAATGACCCTCAAGATAAGTGCCTACGTGGCCTTTATAGTTCTCCACGAAGAACTTGTTGCCCATTTTCTTTCTTTATGTCGAGCTACAAGTAAATCTCTCATTAACATTTCATTCCTTTAAACATACAGAACAAGCGAATAAACTACAACTAAAAAGCATCTAAACGAAACGAGTAAACGAGCACTTAATTTTTCAATTTTCTGATTTTTCCTTTTTTCTTTTTTTTTTTTTTTACCTGCGCCCTAGGAGATGTTCCCTGCTTTCTGCAGCTGCTGATGAATCCACCATGCACATTATCTCTCCCGCTATGGTTTACGATCCAGAAACACAATTTTCTGCTTTCAAGCCTATCAAATATCCGCTATTTCCGCCGAGACATTTAGCTGATGATTCCTGCTTAATGGGCTAACTCGATAGGTTCTGTTTTATTCCATCTTTCAATATTAAGTGTACGTAATTAAGGGATGGTGGTAGCACTAGCCTCGTAACGTCGATCGGCTGAGATATTACGAAAACATATTTACAAGCAAGAAAAGGTCAGCGGTAACTAAGAAACGTGGATGGATGTGGGCACCGTGGAGATGGAAAAAAAAATCCCTCGAAATGAACTGTTTATTGTTTCCAGTAAAATAAAGCACAAAATACACGAAAATAGACATTTTTTAATAATATCTATAAATAATATATAATCTACCTACTAATATGTTGTTAGTACCAAATCAGCGCCGATGTCCTCACGGTAAAGTGCCGTCCCCTCGTTGAATGCAGCTCAATTCCCTGAGAGTATGGCGCACCTGTCCAAAACGTGACCATTATTGGTGATGCATCTGACCAGTCCCATCCAGCTCCGTTAAATACGTAATATTGCATACGGCACTGTACAAGCGCTAGTTCCTAATTTTACTCCATGAAGTCCAGTGATGGACGGGTTTGGTCAAAAGTCCCTTCATGAACATCCATGTGTCAAATGTAGGGTTAAAAAAATTACAGCAAAGACCAAATGCATGTGCGTTTTCACGTGGCAAAGGCAGTATAGTGGTCTTGCCCCCTTTACAGGTGAGCATTTATATAGAGTTCCAATATACACTGCTCAAAAACATAAAGGGAACACTTAAACAACAGAATATAACTCCATTTGATTTGTGAAATAAAAAGAATATAACTTTTGATTTCACAAACTTCTGTGAAATCAAACTGTCCACTTAGGAAGCAACACTGATTGACAATCAATTTCACATGCTGTTGTGCAAATGGAATAGACAATAGATGGAAATTATTGGCAATTTTCAAGACACACTCTATAAAGGAGTGGTTCTGCAGGTGCGGACCACAGACCACATCTCTGTACCAATGCTTTCTGGCTGATGTTTTGGTCAGTTTTGAATGTTGGTTGTGCTTTCACACTCGTGGTAGCATGAGACGCACTCTACAACCCACACAAGTGTCTCAGGTAGTGCAGCTCATCCAGGATGGGACATCAATGCGAGCTGTGGTAAGAAGGTTTGCTGTGTCTGTCAGAAGAGTGTCCAGAGGCTGGAGGCGCTACCAGGAGACAGGCCAGTACAGCAGGAGACGTGGAGGGAGCTGTAGGAGGGCAACAACCCAGCAGCAGGATCGCTACCTCCGCCTTTGTGCAAGGAGTAACAGAAGGAGCACTGCCAGAGTCCTTCAAAATGACCTCCAGCAGGCCACCAATGTGCATGTGTTTGCACAAACGGTTAGAAATCGACTCCATGAGGATGGTCTGAGTGCCCAACGTTCACAGATGGGGGTTGTGCTCACAGCCCAACACCATGCAGGATGCTTGGCATATGCCACAGAAAACCCGGATTGGCAAATTTGCCACTGGCGCCCTGTGCTCTTCACAGATGAAAGCAGGTTCACACTGAGCACGTGACAGACGTGACAGAATCAGGAGATGCCGTGGAGAGCGATCTGCTGCCTGCAACATCTTTCAGCATGACCGGTTTGGCAGTGGGTCCGTAATGGTGTGGGGTGGTATTTCTTTGGAGTGCTGCACAGCCCACCATATACTCGCCAGGGGTAGCCTTACTGCCATTAGGTACCGCGTTGAGATCCTCAGACCCTGTTGTGAATGGGTTTGAGATGAGTTCTGAGCAGAGGCTCCCTCTGGTGGTTACAAGCGGTACTAGTGAGGATTGGGAATCAGGTGTTACTGATTGGTCTTATTTAAGGGAATCATTTTCCCATCAGGGTTGCCGGTGATCAATTGTTCTGGTCTGAATCCTTCTTTCCAGTTTCCCTTGTAGCCTGCTGTGTCGTGTCTGCATCTCCTGCTATCAGATAAGACAATTTCTTATTTTGTGTTTTTGCTATATTTTTGCATTTTGTCCTGCACTTCTGTGGGGGCCTTCTGGGTCCCCTCCGGGGGCTTCTGCCCTCTCAGTTTAGTCCAGCCACTGTGTTTTGTTCTTTTGCTTTTTGCAGTTTTTTCAGTGGCTGCTGTTTTGATTTTTTTTTACACCAGAGAACTAATTTAGGTGGTAGAGGTCGTGTGATCTCAGGTGATTTTGAAATTAGTAGAGTTGGTGTTTTTCAGGGTTTTCTGGGATTGCAGTAAGTACCCTTCCTGTCCTTTTCTATTTAGATAGTTTGGGCCCCAGCGTTTGCTCATACTATTTTCTTTCTGTGTCAGTATTTCCTCTTGTCTAACCGCCATTACATGTTTGGGGGCTTTCTATTATCTTTGGGGTTCTGCTCCGGGGCAGATAGCTTTCCTATTTCTATCTTTAGGTGTAGTTAGTTTCTCAGGCTGTGACGAGGCGTCTAGGACCATCGTAGGAACGCTCCACGGCTGCCTCTAGTTGCGGTGGTTAGTCAGGGTACTGCAGTCTCATAGATTCCAACTGCTCTGGTGTATTGCCTTTTTGCCTGCTCTCCTCAGCTACCGTAACATAACAGTATCACCGGCCATAAAAATTGTATGGTACTCACAGAAGGGAAAAAATATTTTGAAGGAAGAAAAGTTGTCAGAGATATTTTTCTGTTTGTTGCATTTTTTTTTTTTTTCCCTCTGTATCTCTGGGTGCTGGGGAGGATCTTTTCTCCCAATGGAGTTTGCACAGTTGTCTGGCCGTGTGGATCAGCTTGCCACTGAGGTTCGGAGTGTTGCTGCATATCTTGCTAGGTTGCCTGTTGTGGAGCCTGGATCCCCATGCCGGATTTGTTTTCGGGGGATCGAGCTAAGTTTCAGAGTTTCAAAAATAATTGTAGATTGTTTCTTGCCTTGGAATCTGGGTCCTCGGGAAACGCAGCGCAGCAGGTTCAGGTTGTCATCTCTCTCCTGCGCGGCGATCCTCAGGATTGGGCTTTTTCCCTCACACCTGGGGATCCTGTTTTGAGTGATGTTGATGCATTTTTTCAGGCTTTGGGGTTATTGTACGATGAGCCTAATGTCACTGATCAAGCTGAAAAAGCCTTGTTGGCATTAAATCAGGGGCTTGATGACGCTGAGTTATACTGTCAGAGATTCCGTAGGTGGGCAGTCCTGACCAAATGGAATGACGACGCTTTGGCGGCCCTTTTCCGGAAGGGTCTGTCGGATAATGTAAAGGATGTTATGGTGGGATTCCCTGTCCCCTCTGGTCTCAATGATTCTATGTCATTAGCGATTCAAATTGACAGACGTTTGCGTGAGCGGAGAAGTATGCGTGGAGTGGTGTTGCCTTGTGAGCCAGCTGCTGAGCCCATGCAGTGTGATGGAGTGGTGTCATGAGTTTCGAAAGCGCAATGGGTTATGTTTCTACTGTGGTGATGCCTCTCATGCTATTTCAGTCTGCCCTAAGCGGGGAAGACGTTTTGCACGCTCAGTTGTCTTGGGTAGTGTTCAGACTAAGTTTTTATTAACTGTCACTCTGATATGCTCTCTGTCCTCATTTTCTGCTCAGGCTTTCGTTGATTCTGGAGCAGCTATTAACCTGATGGATTATGATTTTGCTAAACGTTGTGGATTTCCCTTGATACCCCTACAGAAGTCTATTCCCCTACTGGGGATCGATTCTACCCCTTTGGCTGAGAATAAACCCCAGTTTTCTACTCAGGTGACAATGAGGTTGAACCTGATCACCAGGAGTGCTGCAAATTTTTGGTTCTATATAATCTGCATGACATTATCGTGCTGGGTTTCCCTTGGTTACAGTCTCATAATCCTGTTTTGGATTGGAAATCTGTGTCTGTAACCAGTTGGGGCTGCCAATGTGTTAATACCAACACTCCTGTTTTTTCTGCCTCCCCCCAGGCTGAGGATGTTCCTGACTTTTTGTTTGATTTTTCTGATGTGTTTAGCGAAAGTAAATCTGCATCCTTACCTCCCCATAGGAGCTATGACTGCGCTATTGAATTAGTGCCAGGTAGTAAATTCCCTAAGGGTCGCCTTTTTAACTTGTCTGTACCTGAACATGACGCTATGCGGTCTTATATCAAGGAATCATTGGAGAAGGGTCATATCAGACCATCCTCTTCACCCTTAGGTGCCGGTTTTTTCTTTGTGGCCAAAAAAGATGGTTCATTAAGGCCGTGTATTGATTATCGTCTCTTGAACAATATTACTGTGAAATATCAATACCCGTTACCCTTGATTTCTGACCTGTTTTCCAGGGTGAAAAACGCTACTTGGTTTACCAAGCTTGACCTCAGGGGGGCGTATAGCCTTATTCGCATTAAGCACGGGGATGAATGGAAGACGGCATTTAACACCCCTGAAGGGCATTTTGAGTACCTAGTGATGCCCTTTGGGCTCACTAATGCTCCTTCCGTCTTCCAGTCCTTCATGAATGACATTTTCAGGGATTTTGTGGACAAGTTTCTGATTGTTTATTTGGATGATATCTTGATTTTTTCTAATGACTGGGACTCTCATGTGAAACATGTTCGAACTGTATTCCAGATTTTGAGAGAGAATGCTCTGTATGTGAAGGGATCAAAGTGTCTTTTTGGCGTACAGAAGATCTCATTTCTGGGATTCATTTTGTCCCCATCTGTTATTGAAATGGACCCGGTCAAGGTTCAGGCCATCTGTGATTGGGTCCAACCTACTTCATTAAAGGCTCTTCAGAGATTTTTGGGTTTTGCCAATTTTTATCGTAAATTTATTGGTAATTTCTCTGTTATTGTTAAACCATTAACTGATTTGACCAGAAAGGGTTCTGATGTGGTGAATTGGCCTCCTGAGGCAGTCTCTGCGTTTCAGGAACTTAAGCAGAGATTCACTTCTGCTCCTGTTCTACGGCAGCCTGATGTTTCTCTGCCATTTCAGGTGGAGGTTGATGCCTCTGAAATTGGGGCAGGTGCCGTTTTGTCCCAAAAAGATCCAGAGACCTCTAAAAGTAACCCTTGTGCCTTTTTCTCTCGAAAATTTTCTCCTACTGAACGTAATTATGACGTGGGTAATCGGGAGTTATTGGCCATGAAGTGGGCTTTTGAAGAGTGGAGACATTGGCTGGAGGGAGCCAAACATCAGGTGGTGGTCCTTACGGACCATAAGAATCTGGTCTATCTGGAATCTGCCAAGCGACTCAATCCTAGACAGGCCAGGTGGGCCTTGTTTTTCACACGTTTTAATTTTGTGGTTTCCTTTCTTCCTGGCACTAAGAATGTTAAGGCGGATGCCCTCTCGAGGAGTTTCCTTGCGGACTCTCCTGAGCTATCTGATCCCTCTGTTATTTTGAAGGAGGGTGTAGTTCTTTCCGCCATCTCGCCTAATTTGAGACTTGCTCTGGAGGGGTGTCAGGAGGATAGGCCCGAGCGCTGCCCTGTTGGAAAATTGTTTGTCCCGGACCAATGGAAAAAGAGTGTGATGTCTGAGATTCATTGTTCCGCATTGGCTGGGCATCCCGGAATTTTTGGTACCAGAGACTTGGTTAGTCGGTCCTTTTGGTGGCCTACCTTGTCTCGCGATGTCAGGGAATTTGTGCAGTCCTGCGGGACTTGCTCTCGCTCCAAGCCTTGCTCTCGCTCTAGTGGTTTGTTGATGCCATTGCCTGTGCCCAAGAGACCATGGACCCATATCTCTATGGATTTCATTTCCAATCTTCCTGTTTCTCAGAGAATGACCACCATCTGGGTAATTTGTGATAGGTTTTCCAAAATGATACATCTTGTGCCATTACCTGAGTTGCCTTCCTCCTCTGAATTGGTGCCGTTGTTCCTTCAGCACGTGGTTCGTTTACACGGCATTCCTGAGAACATTGTGTCTGCTGATCAGGATGACTGGGTCTCTTTTTTGCCTTTGGCTGAGTTTGCTCTTAATAATAGGGCTAGCTCTGCCACTTTGATGTCTCCGTTTTTCTGTAATTCTGGGTTTCACCCTCGATTTTCTTCAGGACAGACGGAGGCTTCTGTCTGTCCAGGTGTTGACTCTGTTGTTGAGCGTATGCAGCAGATTTGGGACCAGGTAGTGGAGAGGTTGTCCCTCTCTCAGGAGAAGGCCCAGCGGTTTGCTAACCGGCATAGGACTGATGGTCCTCGGTTTAAAGTGGGGGACTTGGTCTGGTTGTCCTCAAAGAATATTCCTATGAGAGTAGCATCTCCTAAATTTAAGCCTAGGTTCATTGGACCTTATAAGATCATGGAGATTATTAATCCTGTTTCTTTTCGTTTGCTTCTTCCAGGGACATTTAAGATCCATAACGTGTTCCACAATCCTTGTTGAAGAGGTTTGTTGAGCCAGTGGTTCCTGCTGCTGTGCCTCCTGACCCTGTTTGGTTGAGGGCAATCTGGAGTATGTGGTTGAGAAAATATTGGATTCTCATTTTTCTAGACGAAGACTCCAGTATTTGGTTAAATGGAGAGGTTATGGTCAGGAAGATAATTCTTGGGTGTTTGCTTCGGACATCCATGCTAGGAGACTTATCCGTGCGTATCATAGAACTCATCCTGACCGACCTGGTTGCTCAAATGAGGGTTCGGTGACCCCTCCTCAAGGGGGGGGTACTGTTGTGAATGGGTTTGAGATGAGTTCTGAGCAGAGGCTCCCTCTGGTGGTTACAAGCGGTACTAGTGAGGATTGGGAATCAGATGTTACTGATTGGTCTTATTTAAGGGAATCATTTTCTCATCAGGGTTGCCGGTGATCAATTGTTCTGGTCTGAATCCTTCTTTCCAGTTTCCCTTGTAGCCTGCTGTGTCGTGTCTGCATCTCCTGCTATCAGATAAGACAATTTCTTATTTTGTGTTTTTGCTATATTTTTGCATTTTGTCCTGCACTTCTGTGGGGGCCTTCTGGGTCCCCTCCGGGGCTTCTGCCCTCTCAGTTTAGTCCAGCCACTGTGTTTTGTTCTTTTGCTTTTTGCAGTTTTTTTCAGTGGCTGCTGTTTTGATTTTTTTTTACACCAAGAACTAATTTAGGTGGTAGAGGTCGTGTGATCTCAGGTGATTTGAAATTAGTAGAGTTGGTGTTTTTCAGGGTTTTCTGGGATTGCAGTAAGTACCCTTCCTGTCCTTTTCTATTTAGATAGTTTGGGCCCCAGCGTTTGCTCATACTATTTTCTTTCTGTGTCAGTATTTCCTCTTGTCTAACCGCCATTACATGTTTGGGGGCTTTCTATTATCTTTGGGGTTCTGCTCCGGGCAGATAGCTTTCCTATTTCTATCTTTAGGTGTAGTTAGTTTCTCAGGCTGTGACGAGGCGTCTAGGACCATCGTAGGAACGCTCCACGGCTGCCTCTAGTTGCGGTGGTTAGTCAGGGTACTGCAGTCTCATAGATTCCAACTGCTCTGGTGTATTGCCTTTTTGCCTGCTCTCCTCAGCTACCGTAACATAACAGACCCCTTGTGAGACCATATGCTGGTGCGGTTCGCCCTGGGTTCCTCCTTATGCAGGACAATGCCAGACCTCATGTGGCAGGAGTGTGTCACCAGTTCCTGCAAGATGAAGGCATTGAAGCTATGGACTGACCCGCCTGTTCCCGAGACCTGAATCCGATTGAGCACATCTGGGACATCATGTCTTGCCCCATCCACCAACGTCACGTTGCACCACAGACTGTCCAGGAGTTGGCGGATGCTTTAGTCCAGGTCTGGGAGGAGATCCCTCAGGAGACCATCTGCCGCCTCATCAGGAGCATGCCCAGGCATTGTAGGGAGGTCATACAGGCACGTGGAGGCCACACACACTACTGAGCATTATTTTGACTTGTTTTAAACCCCTCTCTGACATTAGACGTACTATCCCGTCCATAAAACCCGTGCCATTCTGCCCATGGACGGGATAGTACGTCATAGGCGATCAGCTGCGCTCCTGAGGGGAGCGCAGCTAATCGCCGCCGGGTGTCAGCTGATTATCACAGCTGACACCCGTGACTGTGTGTCAGGAGCGGTTACGGACCGCTTCCGGCACATTAACCCCTAGCACACCGCGATCAAACATGATCGCGGTGTACTGGGGGCACAGGGGAGGATCGCGCAGGTGGGGGCTCCCTGCGCGCCCCCCTGAGACCCTCAGACCAGCGCGATGTGATCGCGCTGTTCTGAGGGCTTCCTCCCTCCCAGGACCCGGATCCAAGATGGCGCCGGGGTCCTGGAGAGAGGCGGCTTCCTCAGTGCCTGCTGAGAGCAGCACTGAGAAGCCTGCAGCTATGCCTGAGCGATCGCTGGTGTGACAGAGTGTTGTGCACACTGTCACACCAGCGATTTGATAAAATACAGTGATGTCCCCACCCTGGGACAAAGTAAAAAAGTTAAAAAAAATAAAAATAAACATGTTATAAAAAAAAATCCAAAATAAATAAAAAAAAAAAAAATATTCCCCAATAAATTCATTTCTTCCTGTAAATAAAAAAAACAAAACAATAAAAGTACACATATTTGGTATCGCCGCGTCCGTAACGACCCCCCCTATAAAACTTTCCCACTAGTTAACCCCTTTAGTGAACCCTTAAAAAAAAAAAAAAAACGAAGCAAAAAATCAATGCTTTATCATCATACCGCCGAAAACAAAAAGTGGAATAACGCGCGATCAAAAAGACCCATATAAATAACATGGTACCGCTGAAAACGTCATCTTGTCCCGCAAAAAACGAGCCGTGATACAGCATCATCAGCGAAAAAATAAAAAAGTTATAGCTCGCAGAATAAAGCGATGCAAAAATAATTATTTTTTATATAAAATTGTTTTTATTCTATAAAAGCGCCAAAACATAAAAAAATGATATAAATGAGGTATCGCCATAATCGTACTGACCCGATGAATAAAACTGCTTTATCAATTTTACCACAACGCGGAACAATAAAAACGCCTCCCCCAAAAGAAATTCATGAATTGCTGATTTTGTTCATTCTAACCTCCCAAAAATCGAAATAAAAAGCGATCAAAAAATGTCACCTGCTCAAAAATGGTACAAATAAAAACGTCAACTCGTACCGCAAAAAATAAGACCTCACATGACTCTGTGGGCCAAAATATGCAAAAATTATAGCTCTCAAAATGTGGCGATGCAAAAAACTATTTTTGCAATAAAAAGCGTCTTTAGCGTGACAGCTGCCAATCATAAAAACCCGCTATAAATAGTAAATCAAACCCCCCTTTATCACCCCCTTAGTTAGGGAAACAATAATAAAATTAAAAAAAAGTATTTATTTCCATTTTCCCATTAGGGTTAGGGTTAGGATTGCGGCTAAAGTTAGGGTTAGGGTTGGCGCTAAAGTTAGGATTAGGGTTAGGGTTGGGATTAGGGGTGTGTTAGGGTTAGGTTTGTGGTTAGGGTTGGGACTATGGTTAGGGGTGTGTTGGGGTTAGGGTTGGAGTTAGAATTGGGGGTTTCCGCTGTTTAGGCACATCAGGGGCTCTCCAAATGTGACATGGCATCTGATCTCAATTCCAGCCAATTCTGCGTTGAAAAAGTCAAACGGTGCTCCTTCACTTCTGAGCTCTGCCATGCGTCCAAACAGTAGTTTAATCCCCACATATGGGGTATCAGCGTACTCTGGACCCCAAGAGTTATTGTGCAATTTGTCCTATTTCTTCTGTTACCCTTGGGAAAATAAAAAACTGGGGCGAAAATATCATTTTTGTACAAATAAAAATATTTTTTGTTTTTACGGCTGTACATTATAAACTTCTGTGAAGCACTTGGGGCTTCATAGCGCTCACCACACACCTAGATAAGTTCCTTGTGGGGTCTATTTCCAAAATGGGGTCACTTGTTGGGGATTTCCACGGTTTAGGCGCATCAGGGGCTCTCCAAATGCGACATGACGCCCCCAGACCATTCCATCAAAGTCTGCAATCCAAAACGTCACTACTTCCCTTCCGAGCCCCAACGGTACCCATACAGTAGTTTTCTCCCACATATTGGGTATCAGCGTACTCAGGACAAATTGGGCAACAACTTTTGGGTCCAATTTCTCCTGTTACCCTTGTAAAAATAAAATATTGGGGCGAAAAAATCATTTTTGCAAAAAAAAAAAAAGATTTTTTATTTTTAACGGCTGTGCGTTATAAACTTCTGTGAAGCACTTCGGGGTTCAAAGTGCTCACCACACATCTAGATAAGTTCCTTGTGGGGTCTATTTTCCAAAATGGGGTCACTTGTGGGGGGTTTCCACTGTTTAGGCGCATCAGGGGCTCTCCAAATGCGACATGACCACCCAGACCATTCCATCAAAGTCTCAATCCAAAACGTCACTACTTCCCTTCCGAGCCCTGACATGCGCCCATACAGTAGTTTTTCTCCCACATATTGGGTATCAGCGTACTCAGGACAAATTGGACAACAACTTTTGGGGGCCAATTTCTCCTGTTACCCTTGTGAAAATAAAATATTGGGGGCGAAAAAACATTTTTGTAAAAAAAAAAAGATTTTTTATTTTTTACGGCTGTGCGTTATAAACTTCTGTGAAGGCACTTCGGGGTTCAAAGTGCTCACCACACTCTAGATAAGTTCCTTGTGGGTCTATTTGCCAAAATGGGGTCACTTGTGGGGGGTTTCCACTGTTTAGGTGCATCAGGGCTCTCCAAATGTGACATGACGCCCCCAGACCATTCCATCAAAGTCTGCAATCCAAAACGTCACTACTTCCCTTCCGAGCCCCGACGTTTCCCATACAGTAGTTTTCGCCCACATATTGGGTATCAGTGTACTCAGGACAAATTGGACAACAACTTTGCGTTCCAATTTCTTCTGTTACCCTTGTGAAAATAAAATATGGGGGCGAAAAAAATCATTTTTGTAAAAAAAAAAAAAGATTTTTTATTTTACGTCCGTACGTTATAAACTTTAAATGAAACACCTGAGGGTTCAAAGTTCTCACCACACATCTAGATAAGTTCCTTGAGGGGTCTAGTTTCCAAAATGGTGTCATTTATTGGGGGGTTTTCCACTGTTTAGGCAGATCAGGAGCTCTCCAAACACGACATGGCGTCCAGCCAATTCTGCGTTGAAAAAGTCAACGGCGCCCCCTTCCCTTCCAAACTCTGCCAAGAACCCAAACAGTGGTTTACCCCCACATATGGGGTATCAGCGCACTCAGGACAAATTGCACAATAACTTTTTGAGTCTTGTTACCCTTGGAAAAAAAAAAAATTGGGGTGAAAAGATCATTTTTGTGGAAAAAATATGATTTTTAAATTTTACGGCTCTACGTTTATAAACTTGTTTTGAAGCACTTGGGGGTTCAAATTGCTCATCAAAAATCTAGATAAGTTCCTTAGGGGGTCCTAGTTTCCCAAATGGGGTCATTTGTGGGGGTTTCCACTGTTTAGGCACATCAGGGGCTCCCAAATGCAACATGGCATCCAAACCAATTCCAGCCAATTTTGGTTGGAAAAAGTCAAATGGTGCTCCTTCCATTCCGAGCTCTGCCGTGCGCCAAAACATGGTTCTCCCCCACATATGGGTATCAGCGTACTCAGGACAAATTGTACAACAACTTATGTGGTCCAATTTCTCCTGTTACCCTTGGGAAAATAAAAAATTTGTGACTAAAAGATAATTTTTTGGGGAAAAAAATAGGATTTTTTATTTTCATGCCCGGCATTATAAACTTGTGTGAAGCACTTGGGGGTTCAAAGTGCTCACCAAAGATCTAGATAAGTTCCTTAGGGGGTCTAGTTTCCAAAATGGGGTCACTTGTGGGGGGTTTCCACTTTTTAGGCTCATCTGTGGGACTGCAAACGGAACAAAGACCCCCATTAACGTCTGCATTCCAAAACGTTACTACTTCCTTTCCAAGCCCTGCCGTGCCCCATTTCCCCATCCACATATGGGGTATCAGCGTACTCAGGACAAATTGGACAACAACTTTTGGGGTCCAATTTCCTTGGGAAAATTCAAAAATTTGGGACTAAAAAATCATTTTTGTGGGAAAATTGATTTTTTTTTTTTTTCACACCCCAGGCTTTATAAACTTTTGTGAAACACATTGAGGGTTCAAAGTGCTCACAACAGATCTAGATAAGTACCTTAGGGGGTCTAGTTTCCAAATGGTGTCACTTGTGGGGGTTTTCCACTGTTTAGGCGCATCAGGGGCTCTCCAAACGCGACATGGCATCCAATCTAAATTCCAGCCAATTTAGTTTGAAAAAGTCAAACGTCGCTCTTCCCTTACGAGCTCTGCCGTGTGCCCAAACAGTGGTTTTCCCCCACATATGGGGTATTGGCGTACTCAGGAGAAATTGCTAACAACCTTATCTGTCCATTTTCTCCTTTTACCCTTGTGAAAATAAAAAAAAAGTTTGTAAAAGATCATTTTTGTGGCTAAAAAGTAAATTATTCATTTTTTCCTTCCACGTTGCTTTAGTTATTGTGAAGCACCTGAAGGGTTAATAAACTTCTTGAATGGGTTTTGAGTACCTTAGGGGGTTGCAGTTTTTTAGAAGGTGTCACTTTTGGTATTTTCTGCCATATAGACCCCTCAAAGTGACTTCAAATGTGAGGTGGTCCCTAAAAAAAATGGCTTTGTAAATTTTGTTTGTAAAAATGAAAATCGCTGTCAACTTTTAACCCTTATAACTTCCTAACAAAAAAAAATTTTGGTTCCAAATTTGTGCGGATGTAAAGTAGACATGTGGGAAAATGTTATTTCTTAACTATTTTGTGTGATATATTTCTCTGTTTTAAGGGAATAAAATTCAAAGTTTGAAAATTGCAAAATTTTAAAAAATTTTCGCCATATTTGCGTTTTTTTTCAAAAATAAACGCAAGTTTATATCGAAGAAATTTTACCACTATCATGAAGTACAATATGTCACGAGAAAACAATCTCAGAATCGCGAAGATCCGTTGAAGCGTTCCAGAGTTTATAACCTCATAAAGAACAGTGGTCAGAATTGTAAAAATTGGCCCGGTCATTAACGTGCAAACCACCCTGGGTGATGAAGGGGTTAAGAACTTACATTCCACTTTAAATTTGTGGGTGACTCCAATTCAGGCCTCAGTTAGTTAATAAATTTGATTTTCATTGATGATTTTTGGGTGATTTTGTTGTCAGCACATCAACTTTGTACAAAACAAAGTATTCAATGAGAATATTTCATTCATTCAGATCTAGGAGTGTCATTTGAATGTTCCCTTTATTTTTTGAGCAGTGTATATACATATACACAAGGCCTGACTGGCCATTGGGCAAATCTGGTAAATGCCAGATGGTTCTGTCAGGCATGGGTCCCAATGTTTATACACTGTTAACCAGAATTGATGTCCCCCAGGACGCCAATACTGGTAACAGTTTTGATGACGCACAGAGCCAACTGCTCCCCTTTTTGTCAATTATCAGACAGACCTCTGGCTTCCTTTCGGCCAGCGCCACGTAGGAGACATAGGGCAATGCAATAACATCACTGCATCGCAACCGCCCGTGTCCACTGAAGAGAAAATAGTAGAGAGGGAGGCGCGGAGGATGAGGAGCCTAATTAGATGAGTATGAGGTATTTTTGATTTTTTGTTAACTGTAGCGGGACCATGATACTGAATAGGGAAACATCATACTATATGGGGTATTGTGGGGGGACCATTGTACTGAATATGGGAAGCATCATACATATGGGGTGTTGTGGGGGGACCATTGTACTGAATATGGGAAAGCAATCATACTATATGGGGTGCTGTTGGGGGACCATCGTACTGAATAGGGGAACATCATACTATAGGGATGTTGTGGGGGGGGGCCATCATACTGCATTGGGGCTGTGGGAGCCATCTTGAGTGTGAGAAGACCTTCAACTGTATAGGGGCCGTGGGGCGACCGTCATACTTATGAAGGCTGTGTGGGGACCATAAAACTAAGTGGGGATGACTGTGGATGGACAATAAATTTATGATTGTAAATATGCCACTAAATCAACAATTTATTTAGATAATTAGTGATGATCGAGTATTAAAATGCTAGAGTTCTTTGATCTCGAATTGAACAGGTGGAACTCAGGCGGGCTCGACTCGAATACCAAGTATAATGGAAGTCAATGGGAACATGGAAATTAGAGCATTTTTTCCTGAAGACCATAAGATGAGGGCTGGGAGGGCAAGAAAATCGCTTCTGGCTCCGGTGTAATGTAAATACCTGGAAAGTACTGCTAGTCACAGGTCGAGGTAGTGATGACAACTTTAATGAGAAACGCTTCTGTAAAACTCGATGACACGATGCGGCCAGCCATCACAGTAATCCATTAGCCAACATGACTACGGCATAACTGTGGCATGGCAAGCAATCCCTGCATGTTTTTGGCTTCCAACAGCACAAAGCATGTGGGCAGGGACTCAAGCATAGCCTCGAGCACCCGCGATACTTAATTGAGTAAACGAGCAGTGGCGACATGCTCGTTCATCACTATTATTCGTCACAAACTTTGAGGAAAAAAGTTAATTTGGTTGTGAAGAGGCATTATGCCATTCTAGAAAGTCCAGCAAGTGCCAGAACCATCTGCTACAACATTGGACTATTCTGAAGTGGCCTTCTATGACCCTGACCTAATTCCCGTTGAGCATCTTTGGAAAGAGCTAAACATGCTGTCTAGAAAAGGCAACCTTCAAACCAGACAACTGGAGCAGTTTGCTCTTGAGGAGTGGGCCAAAATACCTGTCGAGAAGCGCAGAAGTCTCATTGACAGTTACAACAAAATATTAAGTTAAGCCTACCATCTTTTCTGTCCAGGCCTATTTCATGAGTTTTATTTTTTTTTTAAATTCTGTGGAAGATGGCTGAAAAGCAATGTCTGACTTTCATTTGTTCAGTTTCATAGGTTTTTGATTTATTATTATTACTTTTGTCAGATCCAAGTTATATCTTTCATTGTAGTTTTTTTTGTCATAAAAAGAGGGACCCAAAAATTTTGAACGTGTATACAATTAATATATATAGGGTGTAGTGACCCGCTGCAGTAGGGGGGGGGCTGAAATGCTCCTCAAGATTCATGGAAGCGTGATTTTGGATGGAAAGACAGTCCCCGGTATTGTTGTAAATGGCAATAGTGTCCCGAGCTCCTCTGCCTATAAGCCAAGGGAATGTTTTCGGACTTGTAGTCCCATAAGAGTCGGTTTTATTTTTTAGGGGGGTTACAGGGGTTTGTGGTGAGCGGGTGGGACGGTAAAACCCCACATACACCGCCCCTGGTGGTTTGAGTTTTTTTAAGGGCCTTTTGAGTCATGTGACCCAACCCTGTGCCCAACCCTTCACGGGGGGTGGGG
>JARQOD010000007.1:114536340-114557891 GCA_033576555.1 Oophaga sylvatica | reverse complement strand
GCAGTCACTGTGTACATACATTTCATTACTGATCCTGAGTTACATCCTGTATTATACTCCAGAGCTGCACTCACTATTCTGCTGGTGCAGTCACTGTGTACATACATTACATTACTGATCCTGAGTTATATCCTGTATTATACTCCAGAGCTGCACTCACTATTCTGCTGGTGCAGTCACTGTGTACATACATTACATTACTGATCCTGAGTTACATCCTGTATTATACCCCAGAGCTGCATTCACTATTCTGCTGGTGCAGTCACTGTGTACATACATTTCATTACTGATCCTGTACTGATCCTGAGTTACAGCTAGGAATGAACCTCAGAGCTGCATTTATACTTCCGCAATCTTTAGATCTGAAATTCCATTCTTAGTCAGTGTCTGTGAGGAGTTTGATTTGCTAATTCTGTACTTTGGAATATCTCCTTTACACCATATTGCCCAGTAAAGATTTTCGGATCGCTAACACCTTCTCCGCTCTCTGGGAGGTCAGCGCCGCTGTTCAGGTTGTGTCTGTGCCGTACACCACATTGCAGACATATCCTTTGTGAATCACAGTCTGAGCCTGTGTGTGACATTAGACCTGTACAAGATGAACGTGATATAATAGAATGACAAAACAGAGGGCCAGAATCAGTCATGTGCGACACTGGGCTCTGTCTGACTACAAATGTAATGGCGCCCTGCCACCTCCCACACATCAGCCTTATTAGTGGGTAGACGTCTATAAAACACCATAGATTTAGCAAGACTGTAAGTAAATGGAAAATGCATTCACATCACAGCAGTCTGGGAGGATTCACCATCCATCTGGGCAAAGATGCAGACTATATGCAATAAAACAGCATGGCTGGGGTCTGGGAGCAGTGCAAAATGCAGAGGTAGCAGATGAAAACACGTCCTGATGCTTGAGGTTGTACAAGTGACCCCTGCCACATAGTAAGACCCCAATATTATAAGTAGAACATGGAAAGTTAGGGTGAGTTTCCACGATCAGTAAACGCTGCGTGTTTGGCGCTGTGCGCTGGCGCAGCGCCAAACACGCAGCGTCCAGATGTTACAGCATAGTGGAGGGGATTTTAAGAAATCCCGTCTCCACTATGCGTAACAACACGCAGGTGGCAGACCTGCGTAAACGGACATGCGGCGCGTCTTTTCAGACCGCAGCATGTCCTCGCGTGTTGCGGCGACGTGCGTCGCCGCAACGGAATTTAACACAGGGCTATGTAGCCCTGCGTTCTTTCTGGAGGTGTTCCGGAGGTGTCCTGAACACCTCCGGAAAGAGCGCGCGTCAGAAAGGGGGCGGGGCTTAGACGGAGCGGAATTTCCGCTCCGTCCAAAGCGCTGTGGTTCCGGACCGTGGAACCACAGCCTTAGGGCAATGCTACAGATATTGTGTTGGTGAAGGTAAATGTAAATTAATTTATCATTGAGTTCAATTAGAGTTGTACAAATCACTCTGCGGTGAGCTCCCCCTAGTGGTGGCTGCAGGAAAACAATCTTTTGGTGTGTAAATTTATGGACATTGAAGATTGCAAAAAAACAGAACTTATAAGAAATTGTTGGTCAGATCTGAGGGGATCTATAGCACATTATTATTTGCTCTTTAGATACTGGATGTTTTCTTGGTTCTGCGGAGGACCATCCAGTCTTGGATATTAGCAATGTGCTGGGCAGGGTTCCTCCTCTGCAGAAGCCACCTCCTTCCTGAATTGCATTTTTACATAGGCATGCATGAATTTTCATGTCTGAATTTTTAATATACAAACAAATTCGGACTTACATAGCAGTAGCTGAGTGTTGTGAACACTTTTGATCTGGCTTCTGAGTTTGGGCTCCCTCTGGTGGCTGCTGCTGGTAAAGGAGCTGGTCTGACTGAGAGAAGTCAATCACCTGAAGAGGATGATTGGAGATCAGGTGTTACTGACTGGGGAGATTTAAGTGAGCAGCCTTCCCTTGGTTGTTGCCGGTGATTTTGGTTTCTTCCTGAGCCTTCTGGAAGTCTGCTTGCTCCCTGCTTTGTCCTGCATCTTTCAGATAAGTTATTTGTCTGTTTTAATCTGTGGCATTTTGCTTTTCTCTGTTCTCTGCTTTGCTGGTGTGAGTTGAGCCGGGTTCCCTGCTGGGACCTGTGCTGGACTCTGTTTTCCTTTGCCACAGCTTATGTTGTTCTTTTCAGCATTTCGAGTCTCCTGTTATTTCAGTATCTGTTGTTTTGCGTCCAGTTCACACCAGAGTTCTGATTTAGTGGGGGAGAAGTCGTGTGGCCTCAGTATTTTTGCATATCAGACGTGTTGGAATTTTTCTTAGGGTTTTTGCGGGTTTGCAGACAGTATCCTTTCCTGTCCTGTTCTATCTAGACAGTTTTGGGCCCCAGCATTTGCTCACACTATTTTCTGCCTGTGTTTTGTACTTCATCTGTCTCACTGGCAATATATATTTGGGGGCTACCTATTCCTTTGGGGCTCTACTCCGGGGCAGTTTAGCTTTCCCCTTTCTCTCTTTAGGCTTAGTTAACTCTTTGGTTGTGTCAGGCTTCTAGGGCATCGTAGGTACGTCCCACGGCTAATTCTAGTTGTGTTGTCAGTTTAGGGGTGTGCAATCTGCTAAGTTACCAACCTCTCTGGGTGTTTGGTTGCCTAGCCTATTTTTCTAGTATCCTCCTCGGTTACCAAATCATAACACTGAGGAAGAGAACCAGACGATTA
This sequence comes from Oophaga sylvatica, assembly GCA_033576555.1. Lineage (NCBI taxonomy): Eukaryota > Metazoa > Chordata > Amphibia > Anura > Dendrobatidae > Oophaga > Oophaga sylvatica. The sequence goes on along the minus strand of JARQOD010000007.1, from coordinate 114,555,177 downwards.
AATATAAAAACAAACTTTATTAGTCCAAAATAAGAATAAGATGAAACATAAAAAGAATACAAAAGCTGAGTGCCCAGAAGGAGGGAAGCAATATTGTCCAATATGGTACATATAAAATATAATATATATGCACTGTTATAGAACAAGATACAAATCCAGCTAAAGAAGAATACAGTAAAGGAATCCCAGCCTATAGATGCTTTATGAACTGTCAGTTAGAGCAAAGAGGTATATCACTAGAGGTAAAGAAAAAATCCTAAATATATCAAATGTAAAATACAATTTGAGTGTAGGAATAACTGGTGCATATACAACCTCCTAGTGTATCATAGATAATGGTATGAGAATCTATGAGAGATCAGAGAAGGGTATCCGGAGAACAATGACTAAGCAAATAGCAAGGTACAATACCGAAATAGGAAGCTGGAGCACAGTGTGTGAACTGATTGAGCCTCCCCCTCACCCCAACGTACGTTTAGCCGTTGCTCCTTCCAGGGGCATTTTAACAGTTGTGTGTCATATCTCAAATCATGTACTGTGTGTTGGGTCAGGAATAGAGATGAGCAAATTGATTTGCAGGACCCTGGCTCTGCAGACACCTTAGTAGTCAGTGGCCGTCAGACGGAAGCCCTGCAAACCACCTCCTACCTGTCAGCATCTCAGAGCCTCTTGTGATGTGAAGCATTGATGTATCTTCATATATGTGTCAAGTTTAAAAATGACCTTGCACTGGACCTACAAATCAGAATAGGGCTTCCATCCTGTGGTCAAGGACTACTGATGTGACCAATGGACCAGGGAACTGCAAGTGTATTTACTTATCTCTAGTCAGGAATAAACAGGAGGGCAAATAGAAGCCTTGGGTGGGGATGTACTAACAATGTTTCTCCCATGGGGGATGTCTGAAGCTCTGATGCCCTCATATTTGGTTTAACCTAAAGTTCTTGGGTCTAATACAAAGAGTCTCCATCAATTGTGCACCCATCTAATCTTATATGGGACAGAAGGAGCTTAGGCACCAAGCAAAAGAGCTTTGGGACTACCTCTACCCTTGAAGCACTACAGCTATGCCCCTGACATTACACCTATGAAGAAATACCATGACATAGTGGTGGCCTCACTGATATCCATTTAGTAATTGACATATCATTGTTATGGGCAACACCGTGCAGATGGTGGTGCCAATGTTCCTAGACCAGAGATGATAATAATTAACGTTTCTTCTCTATCTCCACCAACTCCACGTGACCTTTGTAGACCACAATCATCCTTCTGGCCTCTCACAGATGGGACACGCCCTGTACTGTGACTCAATCAGATCTTTTCCATTGCTTCTCCTCCTCCCCTCTCACAGACAGTCATTTTGCAGCTCCATCTCCCTCCTCTCCTTCCCCCTTATCTAATACTCATTGCTTTGCTGTACTTTCAGAGACGACTTCTCTGCAAACAGGAGAGGAGAATTATAATCTGCTGGAAGGTGACAGAAATACTGTCCCACGTTAAATATTTATAAAGTTTCATGTATTCAGATCCTAGAAATATCATACAGAGATGGCACTATGTCCTTATAGAAGGCTTCCCTGAGCACGAACTCCTGCTTCCTATGTCTCACTTTCCAATTCAGATTTGCACATTCATATAGAATAAGCTATTACCACTTTATCTGGCAGTTACTGCCTGTGGTGTTAGAAGTCATGGCGTTAGTTACTGCCGCACGTCATACATCGGTATTCTGCAGCGTCTCATCACGCTCCTATTCTACATGCTGCCGAAGCACAGAAAACTTCTATATGGCTGGATGTCCTAGTAATAAGAAACGGAAAGACTGCAAATCATTTATGTAGAAAATATAATAGAGATAAAACATGATAGATAGGTATGATAGATAGATAGATAGATGATAGATAGATAGATAGATAGATAGATAGATAGATAGATAGATAGATAGATAGATAGATAGATAGATAGATAGATAGATAGATAGATAGATAGATAGATAGATAGATAGAAGATAGATAGATAGATAGATAGATAGATAGATAGATAGATAGATAGATAGATAGATAATAGATAAGATAGATAGATATAATAAAGATAGATAGATAATAATGATGAAGATAAAAAGACAGATAATAGATAAACAGATAGATAATAGATAGAAAACCACTGAGCCACCACCATGTTTCACTCTAGCTATCACTGAACCATTGCAATACTTTCGTGTGGGAATCACTGAGCCACCACCATGCTTCACTGTAGTCAACAGCAAGCCACCACCATGCTTCACTGTAGATTTTCCTGAGCCATCACCATGCTTCGCTGAAATCATCTTTGAGCCATTTCCATGTTTTACTTTAGTCATCACTGAGCCACCAGCATGCTTCTCTGTATTCATCACTCAACCACCACCATGCTTCTTGATAGGCATCACCAAGCCACAGCCATGCTTCACTGTAGTCATTAATGAGTCACCATCATGATTTACTGTAGGTGTTCTGCCTCCGACATCTAATTGTTGCTTTTTCTACTGGTTAAATAGGAGTTTAACAATCTAGTGTTTGGCTCCCTCTAGTGACCAGTGTCATATTTGCAGTTATAACGTTTTCTTTCACTTTCAGTAAAATCCTTTTCCCTCCCTTTGCAATGCATGATGGTAGCTTAAGCAATGCATGATGGTAGCTTAGCAATGTATTCTGGGAGCATTCCCTCCATTTTCTTCCATTTTCCTTCAGCCTGCATCCATGAAGCAGCTCATCTTCTCTTCTCCTCTTGCGATTGCATCGCCGGTATGTACTTATGTCTCTCTAGTTAATTCCTGTCCTATATTAACCCTGTCTAATCAGTTCTGCCTCTGGTTAGGTATTAGTCTGCAAATGTTTATTCACAGTGTACTATGTATATGTATTTCCACTATGCCCATGTACTGATTGTATGTATATTATGTTTGTATTATAGTTTCACTGCGCCAATATATCAAGTTCAATAAAAGCACAGATTCAATCACAATCACCTTATTGGACCCCGGTTTAGCTGTCTGTATAACTGCAATGACGTCTGCCTCATTCAGTGAGGACAGAACAGTAGGCATCCCTGAGCCACCACCATGCTTCTATGTAGCAGGGTGTTTTTTACAGGATGCTTTATTTTTCTTCCAGCAGACATACTAGGCCAGAAAGTTTGCATATTGTTTCATCAGTCCACAGAACAGAATCCCAAAACTTTTGTTGCTTATATACATTGTTTTCCCGCACATTTGAGCCCAGTTGTCTGTGTTTTTGGTTCACTAGAAGTGCAGGTGCTGAAGTTCGGGTATGGAGACCTTTCAGTTTACTGTGAAAACTGAAATGATAGAGCCTACGTTCACCAAATCTTTCTGCAGGCTATTTCCAGTCACTCAAGGGTTTTTAACCACCTGCTTCATCGGTAATCCAATGACAGCTTCCTTTCTGCCATGTTCAGGCAGAATGCTCCTTATATCCTTGAGCTTGAGAACTCTGTTTCCAACTCTTGCTCTAGTACCATTCAATGTATTTTGTATCTATTTGTATACTTCTCCTTGTTTGTATAGACATTGACCTCTTCTCTTAACTTTTTGGAGCATGCTTTTCAAAATTCAAGAATATTAATGACCTGGAGGGCATTGCCTATGAAAAGTGGGCAAAAACTTCTCATGCTGGTATACATCACGCATATGCCTCATTTGCAGCAGGTCATATCAGCTGGAGGTGCTCTTGTCACACACAGTGTGGGAAAGACTAAGTTCAACACGAAGGGATGAGTGGAAGGAAGCCCAAACTCTAGGGAATGGGGGATTGTAGACCCCTAGGAAGATCTTATAACACCCTGCCTACCCTACCATCCCTAAATTGGTTCCACACCACCATCGCCGAGCAGGAAACCTAAGCCCTGTACAGTATATCCCTTGAGCTAGGCCCTTGATAGGGAGGGGATGAGCACTGGTCAGTCCCCACTGATAACTAAAGACAAGGGAGACTAACAAAGAGAGAGGAACTTAGCTTGAGCAGACTCCATAGCGATCATACCAAATGTCCTCCAAGAGCAACATAGAGAAAGTTAGCCGACAGCTACAGCTGCAAGCCTTCACAGGGGAAAAAGTGAATATCACCGGCAACTCCCTGAAGCAGACTGAGAGTTTATAAACACCCAGGTCCAGGTGTGTCAATTAGAGCCAGGTGGAGGTTACCGCTGGGTCCCACAGTCAGAAGGATTAAGAAGGCGTCTGCAATGCCAAACGCAGAGACCTTCTGCAGCCAGATGTAGAGCGACTGTCTGTTGCATCTGACAAACCTGTGACAGCTCTACTAAGTACTAAAGCCATGTATCATGAAGCGGGTGAATAAGTTTGAGACTGCAGTCTGCAAGTTGCCTCTTCAAAGACGAGAACAGAAACTCTAGTGCAACCTATTGGAAGTAGCAACCCTAAAAGAGCTTGCCACATGACTTAGAATAAAAAGCTTTTTATTCTAAGACTTAGGATAAGTGGATTTTTATACTAAGTCATGTGACAAGACCCTTTAAAGGGTAGATAATGAGTTTTAGGATTGCTATTTCCAATAGATGGCGCTAAAGCTACTGTCCTCATTCTCTCTGAAAATATATCTACATACTTAAAGGGGGTTTGTCACCAAGTTTTTGCTACTCCATTTGAAAACAGCATATGGGCAGAGACCATGATTCTAGTCTCAACTACTGGGCTTCTTGCTACCATTTTGATACAATCACTGTTTTATCTGCTGCAGATCTAACGGTTCTCTGAATGCTGAGCTCTGTATAACTCCGCCCACACCACTGATTGGCTGCTTTCTGTGTTCACTGTAGGTGGTGGGATTTGATTCCAGGACCCCACTGTGTTAACCTCTGAGCCTCCATGCTGCTTCTCTGTGTTTTATTTCTCTCTCACTTTTCCTCTCCACATGCCATCATCCATTGCCTTCCTTTGGTCCCTTCCTATTTCCAGCGATCACTAACTGCCCCTCACTTCCCGGAGACAGAGACCCTCAGCAGCTATGGCTCCTACTCACAGTTAACCCTTTCTAATACGAAAATATTTTAACAGAAGCATGAAGAAAATGGATGCATAATTATATTGTTACGTGTCTTGTACTGTAATAATAACTATTAAATATTTTATATAGTAATGAAATAGTCAAAGTTACACATAAAGATCCTGCAGGTGCTCATTGGCTGCTCTGCAGCTTACTAATCACAAAAGTGTTACAACAGCACCATCTGCTGGCAACTTAGTATATGTCATAAAAATTCCTATTCATTTGTTTCTTTCCTCAATTGTAATGTTTTTGGTTTTTTTTAGAACTCTGTGTTGTGCAATCCTGCTATTATTCCTCCTGAAAATGCATGAATAAATCAACAACTTGTCCTTAATTTGTATTGCTAGATATTGGCGTTGTCCTATAAATGCTGATAGTACCAGTCTATGTAGTAATAACATGGCTAATTTATTCATAATTTCCAGGATGAATAACAGAGGAACGTCACAATGCAGTTTTCAATATTATAACTTGTTTTTGTCCTTTATATCTACTATATGGATGTCTGCTGCCATATACCTAACAAGAGGAATTTATTAGCAATTTATTTACACATTACCAGGAGGAATAACAGAGGAACGTCACAATGCAATTTTATGTTTGCTGAAGAAAGTTTCCTATCCTTGACACCTCACCATGGATGAGTGCTGTTCTGCCCTGCCCTGACCTCAATGATGAGCTGTAATTTCTTTTTTTCCGCAGCGGTACATCTACTATCCTCTTTAATGTCAGACGGCGCCACTCAGTCACACATGGAGGGAGGCTCAATTTTTTATCAGGACAAACAAAGTAAATCTAATAATTCTAAGACCAAGTTCAACCGCATCTCAACAGGCTACATGACCCCTGCTGAGAAAACAAATGGTTGAACAGACAATAAGGAATAGAAGCCATTAAGGATCCTACTGGACGACGTTCAGCTCCTTCATTGCGGACAGAAGATTTCCAAAATTACAGAAAAGTCACAAAATCTCACTGAAGAGTCGTCTTGGGTTGAAGGATGTCAGGCACATTGCTGGCAATAGACAAGGTGGGAATGGTCTCATTGTTTGGAGAGCAGAACTGAGTGATACATTATTAACACCTAACAATGGGGAATGCAGGATACAAATATGATTATGCCAGTGGATCTCATCCGACAGCAACAGTCAGCCATTTGTAGACAGCTGGCTCAGCTATCTGACCCTTATGAGTGCAGAGAACACTATGAAATATGTCTTTAATCAGTTTTCTGTCTGCCAGATAGGGGATAACTAGTGATGGACGAGCTCGGCACCTCCCAGTACTAGATTTGGGGTGCGTGATCGAGTATCGAGTCGTGCCGAGTATCATGTGGTGCTTGAGAGCTCAGATCCCTCTAATAAGCTCATTTGCATCTGAGTAAAGCCAGCGATTCCCCTGCTGGAGCCAGGGACCCATATGTCAGCGGACTCCATGTGAGCGCTCTCTTTCTCATATACATCAACCAATCATACGTACACAGCCCTCCAAAAGCCTTGTCACAGCAGCACAGAGGAAGTCAGGAGAGCCTTGCCACAGCAGCACGAGGAAGTCACCAGGGTTCCTCAGTTCCTCTGAGCTGCTGTGGCATGCTCCCTGACATCCTCTGTGCTGCTGTTTCTGGCTCTCCTGACATCCTCTGTGCTGCTGTCGCCTCCTCGAAATAGCCTCTTGTACTACTGCAGGAGGTAATCAGAACTGTCCTCTATGCTGCTGAGAAGGTCTTTGCATATCCTTGATGCTGCTGTGGCTGCCTCCTGACATACTCTTGATGTCTGGATTTTGAGCTATCCTGACATCCTCTTGCTGCTGTGGCTGGCTCTCCTGACATCCTACTTGTGTGTGGGGCTCTTTTACATGACACTTTAGCTACTTCGTGGCAGCTCTCCTGACATCTACTTGCTCTTGCATGCTCTCCTGACATCATTTATGCTTTGTGGCTGGCTTCCTGACATCCTACTTGCTGCTGGGCTGGCTCTCCTGACATCCTTTTGCTACTGTGGCTAGCTTCTCCAGACATCCTACTTGCTGCTGTTAGGCTGTCCTGACTTCTTATGCAGTTGGGGTCTCTGTCTTCTGGAGCAACGTACTGTGCTAGCTTCAACATCCTAGCTGGTGGCTTCGGACTCCTATGTAGCTCGTGGCTAGCGCTCCAACATCCATTTGCTGCTGTGGCTCAGTCCTGACTCTGACTCCTTATGTAGTGGCTAGGACATCTACTGAGCTTACATTTTCTGTTGCTAACTACTGCTGCTGTGGCTGGCTCTCCCTGACTCTTTGGTGTCGTGTGGCTCTCTGCCGAGCATCCACTGTGGCTAGCTAGATCCTTGCTCTTGTCTGGCTGTCCTGACTTCCTTTGCTGTTGTGGCTGCTCCGACATCCACTTGCTGCTGTGGTGGCTCTCCTAATCCTAATTGCTGTGTGGCTGCTCTCCTCACATAACTTGTTCTGCGATTCGTGACTCTCCTTGCTGCTCGTGTCTGGCTCTCCAGTACATCTCTATGCTGCTGTGGCTGGCTCTCCTGACATCTCTGTGCTGCTGTGGCTGGCTCTCCTGACATCCTCTGTGCTGCTGTGGCTGGCTCTCCTGACATCCTCTGTGCTGCTGTGGCTGGCTCTCCTAACATCCTGCTTGCTGCTGTGGCTGCTCTCCTGACATCCTTTATGCTGTGTGTGGCTGGCTCTCCTGACATCCTACTTGTGCTGTGGCTGCTCTCCTGACATCCTCTTGCTGCTGTGGCTGGCTCTCCTAACATCCTCTTGCTGCTGTGGCTGGCTCTCCTGACATCCTTTGTGCTGCTGTGGCTGCTCTCCTGACATCCTACTTGCTGCTGTGGCTGCTCTCCTGACTCCTAATTGCTGTGTGTGGCTGGCTCTCCTCACATCCTTTTGTCTCCTGTTTCTGACTCTCCTACATCCTTTGTTCTGCTGTCTCGCTCTCCTGACATTCTGTGTGGCTGTGGCTGGCTCTCCTGACATCCTTTGTGCTTGTGGCTGGCTCTCCAGACATCCTACTTGCTGCTGTGCTGGCTCTCCTGACATCCTTTGTGCTGCTGTGGCTGCTCTCCTGACATCCTACTTGCTGCTGTGGCTGGCTCTCCTGACATCCTAATTGCTGGTGTGGCTGCTCTCCTCACATCCTTTGTTCTCCTGTTTCTGATCTCCTTCACATCCTTGTTCTGCTGTCTCTGGCTCTCCTGACATGTCTGTGTGGCTGTGGCTGGCTCTCCTGACATCCTTTGTGCTATTGTGGCTGCTCTCCAGACATCCTACTTGCTGCTGTTTCTGGCTCTCCTGACATCCTTTGTGCTGCTGTGGCTGGCTCTCCTGACATCCTACTTGCTGCTGTGCCTGGCTCTCCTGACATCCTAATTGCTGGTGTGGCTGGCTCTCCTCACATCCTTTGTTCTCCTGTTTCTGACTCTCCTTCACATCCTTTGTTCTGCTGTCCTGGCTCTCCTGACATGTCTGTGTGCTGTGGCTGGCTCTCCTGACATCCTCTTGCTGCTGTGGCTGGCTCTCCTGACATCCTTTGCTGTGTGGCTGGCTTTTCCTGCACATCTTTTGTTCTGCTGTTTCTTTGGCTCTCTCCTCTGGTCTCTGCAGTTTGTGCGTGGCTGGCTCCTGACATCTCTATTGTGGTGGCTGTGCGACTCCTACTCTGCTGTTGCTGGCTCTGCTCTGACTCCTTGCTGCTGGCCTTTGTTCTGCTGTCTCTGGCCCCTCCTGACATGTCTGTGTGGCTGTGGCTGGCTCTCCTGACATCCTACTTGCTGCTGTGGCTGGCTCTCCTGACATCCTATTGCTGGTGTGGCTGGCTCCCTCACTCTTTTGTTCTGCTGTTTCTGACTCTCCTTTGTTCTGCTGTTTCTGGCTCTCCAGACATACTCTATGCTGCTGTGGCTGCTCTCCTGACATCCTCTGTGCTGCTGTGGCTGGCTCTCCTGACATCCTCTGTGCTGCTGTGGCTGGCTCTCCTGACATCCTCTGTGCTGCTGTGGCTGGCTCTCCTAACATCCTCTTGCTGCTGTGGCTGGCTCTCCTGACATCCTTTATGCTGTTGTGGCTGACTCTCCTGACATCCTACTTGCTGCTGTGGCTGGCTCTCCTGACATCCTCTGTGCTGCTGTGGCTGGCTCTCCTAACATCCTGCTTGCTGCTGTGGCTGGCTCTCCTGACATCCTTTATGCTGTGTGGCTGACTCTCCTGACATCCTACTTGCTGCTGTGGCTGGCTCTCCTGACATCCTAATTGCTGGTGTGGCTGGCTCTCCTCACATCCTTTGTTCTCCTGTTTCTGACTCTCCTTCACATCCTTTGTTCTGCTGTCTCTGGCTCTCCTGACATGTCTGTGTGGCTGTGGCTGGCTCTCCTGACATCCTTTGTGCTACTGTGCTAGCTCTCCAGACATCTACTTGCTGCTGTTTCTGGCTCTCCTGACATCCTTTGTGCTGCTGTGGCTGGCTCTCCTGACATCCTACTTGCTGCTGTGGCTGGCTCTCCTGACATCCTAATGCTGGTGTGGCTGCTCTCCTCACATCTTTGTTCTCCTGTTTCTGACTCTCCTTCACATCCTTTGTTCTGCTGTCTCTGGCTCTCCTGACATGTCTGTGTGGCTGTGGCTGGCTCTCCTGACATCCTTTATGCTGTTGTGGCTGGCTCTCCAGACATCCTACTTGCTGCTGTTTCTGGCTCTCCTGACATCCTTTGTGCTGCTGTGGCTGGCTCTCCTGACATCCTACTTGCTGCTGTGCCTGGCTCTCCTGACATCCTAATTGCTGGTGTGGCTGGCTCTCCTCACATCCTTTGTTCTGCTGTTTCTGACTCTCCTTTGTTCTGCTGTTTCTGGCTCTCCAGACATACTCTATGCTGCTGTTGGCTGACTCTCCTGACATCCCCTTTGCTTCTGTGGCTGTCTCTCCTGACATCCTCTGTGCTGCTGTGGCAGGGTTTCTGGAGAGGGCTGTGTACATACAATTGGTTGATGTCTATGGAAGAGAGCGCTCACAAAGATTCCAGCAGAGAGAGGAGTCTCTGTTCTCCCAGCATCAGAGCTCTCTCACCTGATTAGTGACTTCATGAAAGTCCAGCTCTGTTGTGTGATCATAAATCAGCACAGAGAAGCTCAGAATAAGACAGATAAGTGTTACAAACTAGCTTATCAGAAAGAGCTCATTGAAGGATTCTTAGTTAACTCATCCTCTAGCCAGTTACAAAAGCAAGGAAACAACTTTAAAAGACCAACCATGCAACATTTCTTAAGAAAACCCAATTACAAAATTTAGTTATAGTCCAAGAGCCATGCATTCAAGAAAAAAAAATGCCCTGAAGGGGTCCATTTCCTTTAACCCTTGCCTATATATTCATTTGCTAAGTCACAATGCCTGTGCTGAGTTCCTTATTTTGCTATCCAGGGTTTATGCCGTAGAAGCGACCGTTCCCGCTGCTCACCAGTCACAGAGCTGTTATTACAGAAATATTAATTATCGGCTCATTCTGCGCCTGACGGATGCACGTTACCACCCTGATGCGGCAGTTTAAGCCCCTTCTCCCCCGGGTGTCCAGCGCTGCTAATTCTCACCTGCCGCTTCCCTATAAGCACCTCGTTACATCTAATTAGTAGATTGATTAGTCCAGGACTATTTAAAGGTCACTGCAGGTTCCCATTAATATATTTCAGTATTAAACCGGGATAACAAAAGGAACACAAAGGTGAAGAGGGAAGAGCAAGAGGCGGATTGTTAGAGATGGCAACGTACTTAAAGGGTGCCATAAATCAAGCATCCAATTGGCAGTAATTGCTGCAAGGACAGACATGCTTTATGGCAAATTGTGGCAGTTTTGTATGTACAAGTGAAGCACTGACAAAACCATAAACTTCACCGGTGCTTGCTGTTAATTTGTTGTAAACCATGTGCAATTTATTGGGCGCATCATGTACGGGACGTTTCATAGAATGTTGTGTTTTATTAAAATAAAGCTCAATCGTTGCATTAAGAAAAGTTCTGCAACTTGCTAAGACATTGTGTGGTTACATTTCAGTTCATCTCTGTCACCAAAATCTCTGCTTTATGTCAGCGATGGTTACTTCTGGGTAGCACCATGGCTCAGTGGTTAGCATGGTGGCTCAGTGGTTAACACTGCAGCCCTGGGGTCCTGGATTCAAATCACACCAAGGGCAACACCTGCAAGGAGTTTGTAAGTTCTCCCCGTGTTTTTGTGGGTTTCCTCCCATTGTGAGCCCCAATAGGGAGAGTGCTGAAGATGTCTGTGGAATTAATGGAGCCATAAAAATAAGTAAAATAAAACTTTTCATATACTGCAATATTTCATGCAAAGAAAGCTTCAACGGTCACTTTTATTGCAACAGATTTTGTATAAAGCAATAGTATAGTTGACCATAAGAAACTTTGTAATATGTCTCATCAAAGATATCTGCTTCTTTCCCACTTATGAGCCTCCTGAACTCATCATTCACTCTTAAAAACAGCTAAGATAGAGAGAGGGAAATAAGGATTGAACACGTTACCAGTTTCTCAGTAAGTATATTTCTAAAGGTGCTATTATCAATAAATTCTCACCAAATGTCGGTAACAACCCATCCAATCCACACAGGCACAGAAATCAAACTATAAATTAAGTTATGCGTAATAATGAAAAGTGATACAGGGGAAAAGTATTGAAAACATGAAGAAAGAGAGGTGCAAAAAGCCGTATAAAGTAATGACACCAGCTAATATCAGTAATTAGAAAGCAATCCTACCACTTAGTAAAAAATAATATCAGCTGATTCAACTGATAGCTTATAAAATGATATCTCATTATCAAGGTGCCACACGAGAAACAACTCAACAACTGAGCTGTCTCAAGACCTTCACAACCTTATTGTTGCAAAACATACTGATGGCATTAGTTACAGAAAAAATTCTAAACTACTGAAGGTTCCAGTGAGCACTTGAGCCGCACGTACCAGGGCTTTGGGGTACTCGGCACCGAGCCCGTTGATGTCTATGGGGGATGTCACGGGTAGCACAGCTCGGTCCGTTGCCCTGGGCGCTCACTGTAATGTGGGATATTTACAGGTGACTTGAATAATGATATGGGGATTCATGACGCCACTTGTGGTGCCTGGTCAGGATGACCAGCGCTGCTATGCAGATCCACTGGAGGGTTGATATTGTGCAGCTAGATGTTAAGCCTTCCACAAGTAAGGCTGATCCTCCAGGGCAGATAGATATATAGGATTGCAGGACAGACGGGGACCCGGCAGTCAGAGATAATAAGGGAGACACACACATAAGTCACTTTGGTACCTTTACTGTAGGTGTTGCAGGCACTCCCCGGAGCACTGTAGGGTGAAGGATGCACATCGAGATTCCTCCACTGGTAGGTGTGTGGCCTCCTGTCCTCTGCCTTTATGTGATAAAGTCCTGACCTGCCTGTAGCTAGGTCTAACTTGGTCTCCGTCTTGCACCTGGCTGATCTTGTGATTGGACCTTCTCCTGAAGCACACAGTCTCTATTTGCCGTGCACGGCTAGACTCCGTTCTCCTGATCCAGCTACGTATCAGCTCTGTGGTACTCCTGGGACTTGTAGTCCTCCAGGAACTCTGGTGTTCTCCTAATGGGTCGTGGAGATCCCTATAGGCTCGGACCTCGGTGTCCGGTGATACTTGCTGAGATGAGCTATTAAGGCTCCACTGTCTCATAAACTTTTCCACTTGCCTTCGGCCTACCTGGACCCTCACACAATCACACACACTGGCAGTTGGTGGGCTGCCTCTTCGCCGCTCTCTAAGCGTCGGCACGCTTCTACTGAGCTACACTCCTCAATTCAGCTCTGACTAGACTGAAGTGATTTCTCTTTATCACTCTCTACTAGACTCCACTTAAAAACAACTGAATATCTCTGCAGCCTCTCTGAGGTGACTGAGCTGCACCGAGCTGCTCTGCTCTCTGACTGAGCTCTGACTGAACTCTCCTATCAGACTGAGCTAAACTGAAACTAAACTTCTTCTTTTTATATGCCTAACACAGCTCCCTCTGGTGGTCTTTTAGGGTGAGCTGTAGGTGTATGTGTGTATAATGACCTCTAGTGGGATCTTCTTTCAGTGCACCCTTCTGGAAGATATGGATCCAGTCACAGCTGGGCTCCACAAACTGTTGAGGACATAACCCAGAAGTGGAAAGAACATAATTTTACCATAAACCGGCCACAGCCACTTGCTCCCTGCAAGATTTCAGAAAGAGGAGTGAAAATAATTATCAGAAGAGTTGTCCAAGAGCCAAGGACAAACCGGTGGAGAGTAATAGAAAGATCTGCAATCAGCAAGTACAATTGTTTCAAAGAACACTATTATTAATGCCCTCAACCTCCGCAGGCTGTACGCACACTCACTATGCAAGACTCCATTGCTGAACAAAAATCATGTTCAAGTGTGTTTAAAGTTTGTTCAACAACATTTAGACAAGCCTGTGAGATACTGAAAAAATATAGTCTGGTCAGATGAGACCAAAATTTAACTTTTTAGATGCCATAATACACACAATTTTTGGAGGCCATTAGGCGCTGCATATCACCCCTAAAATACCATACTAACAGTGAAACTTGGCGGTGGGAACATCATGGTGTGGGGCTGTTTTTCAGCATATGACACTGCCAAACTTTATATAATTGATGGAATGATGAATGGGCAAATGAATGGACAAAAGTCTGCTGCCATTGAACAGGATGATTAAGATGAAACGAGGGTGGACATTTCAGTAAGAGAATGATAATAATAATAATAATAATATTTATTTATATAGCGCCAACATATTCCGCAGCGCTTTACAGTTTAACAGTTTCAAAACACAAGTCATAAGTAACAACGTTAACAATACAATAATTAAAGCAATATAAGCCGCCCCTGCTCGTGAGAGCTTACAATCTACAATGAGGTGGGGAGATACAAAGTACAGGTGTGTATATGCAATGGTGCATTTACAATGATGGTCCAGCCATCTTGAGGGAGTGAGGGATGGATGGAGATAGTGAATGAGCTACACACACACTTACACATAGAATGACTTTGATTAGTGAATGTGATAGGCCGCTCTGAGCAAATGTGTTTTGAGGGAGCGCGTGAAACTATGCAAATTGTGGATGGTCCTAATTTCTTGGGGTAGAGCATTCAGAGGATTGGCGCAGCACGGGAGAAGTCTTGGAGTCAGGAGTGGGAGGTACAGATTAGTGCAGAGGTTAGTCGAAAGTCTTTTGCAGAGCGCAGCAGTCGGTTAGGCCGATAGATAGAAATGAGGGAGGAGATGTAGGGGGGTGCTGCACTGTGGAGAGCTTTGTGGGTGAGAACAAGTACTTTGAATTGTATCCTATAACGAATGGGCAGCCAGTGTAAGGACTGGCGAAGATTCCAAACGAACAGCCAAGGAAACTCTCAATTGGTTTCAGACACAGAAAATAAAGCTGCAAGAATGGCCGAACCGATCACCAGACCTGAATCCAAGAGAAAATGTATTGACGGAACTAAAGCTCAGAGTTCAAAGAAGGAACCCATGGGATCTTCAGGATGTGAAGAGTGTTTGTGTTAAAGAATTGGACAAAAGTACACCTGAGCAATGCCTGTGACTAGTTTCTCTATACAGGAAGCTGTCATCACTAACAATGGCTTTTGTACGAAGTGTTAAATAAATTTCAGTAAGCGTGTTCAATCACTTTTCACTGTGTCATTTCTCATTATTACAGATAACTTAATTTATGGAGATCTATGGTTTGATTTCTTTGCCTGTGTGGATTGGATAGATTGCTACTGACATCTGGTGAGAATTTCATGTCAATAGCACCTTCAGAAATATAATTACTTAGAAAATTGGTGACGTGTTCAATACTTATCTCACTCACTGTATGTCTTGGTCAAAATAAGAAGGAATGGCAGCATCTGGAGGCATTTGATTTCTGCTGGCTATTGGTTGAGAGATTAGCAGTAGAGTAAAATGCAGAGATACTCATGGTGTTGCTGATTTCTAGTAAGTGTTTTATCTCTTTTATCTATTGGAGACTGGAAGTCCTTAATGTTTGTACATTGGTGTAAATTCGGTTGCCATTGTTCAGAGGAAAGCAAGTTTTTTGTGTCCCATTGCCTATAAACAGTTCACACTCTCTGTGTCCCTTCCACCAGTCCAGCATTGAGCTCCTTATCAATCAGACACATGTATTGTAATTTGAGGAAAATACTGCAGTAATTATAGTTTGTGCTTTGACCTCCTATTTTCTTTATTGCTTCTTTGGTAAAATCTTAAAAATAAAAAGTTATACATTGTTATATTTTTTGCTATATATCTTTTATTTTTTTTGTTTCCTGTTATGTAACAATTTGAATACCCTAGCAGTAAGCCTATCCCTAACCCAATTCCTATACTTAGCTATGGTTTGAAAATGGATAAAAATAAACTATTAACTAATGAGTGAAGACACTTAAAGGGGTTGGACACTACTCAGAATTCCCATGTCTTTCCCCCGATAAAATAATAACACTTATACTCACTTCTGGTGCCGTTGCCATTCCAGCGATGTCGACAATGGCTCTCCCAGGGATCACATGACATTTTTATTCTGGGGCATAATTAGTGTTGGTTTCACTGTCCCCTCCTTCAGAGAATCAAGACATCCGGAAGAAGTGTCATGTATAGTGTACAGTTCCTATAGCGTCTTGTGCTTGGGTGCGAGGAAAACACAGGAGACATAGGTTGATATGAAATGACTTGTATTACTTCATACAAGCATGCTGAAAAGGTCACACAGTTTGCAGGAACAGAGGCAGGAGAACACAGCAGGCCAGAGTAACTTCAAGCTCTACAATAAATCTCCAAAGCAGGTTCAGGATCTCTTCTCTGTACCGTAATTCCTCTGCAAACATGGATTCCTCTGCAAACATGGATTCACCAAACAGCAGGTTTCCAGAGTCCAAAAGTGTTCCAAGGTTCCTCAGTAGGGAATAGCTGGAGTACAAGTCCAAGGTTTCCAGGAGTCAGGTCACAGACTGACTGAGGCTTGATTCAGGAGCACTGATTGTTCAGCTGAGGCTGCTTAAGAAGCAAGAGGGAAGAATCAGGGCGGGAACATGAAAACTGGAAACTCCATATTAACTGAGGGCAAGAGCTGCAGAAAGACAGAAAGCAAAATGGCCGACGGAAAACTGAGTTTCAAGGAACATGTCAACAGAGACAAAGAACCTTACATTACTCCCCCCTTAGGGACAACCTCCGGATGACCTCAGACCAGGCTTGTCAGGGTACCTCTGATGAAACTGGCGGAGCAGGCGAGGAGCATTTACATTATTGACTGGTTCCCATGAGTTGTCCTCCACTGGGTAGCCCTGCCATTTAATCAAATATTGCAACTGATTTCTGTACAACCTGGAATCTAGAATCCTTTCCACCATAAATTCTTCCTGACCATCGACCAGCACTGGGTCAGGGCAAGGAGAAGAACGTCCAGGAAACGTATTGGGTGTTGCAGCCTTTAGTAGGGATACATGAAAGACAGGGTGGATTCTCATAGTTCTGGGCAGTTGAAGACGACAAGCAACAGCACTTATAATCTTATTGATCTTATAAGGTCCAATGTACTTATGTCCCAATTTAGACGATGGAATCTTTAATTTAAGATTTCTGGTTGACAGCCAGACCAAATCTCCTACCTTGAAAGCTGGTGCAGGTTTACGAAATTTATCTGCTGCTTTCTTGTACCTTTCCTGAGCCAATTCTAGATTTTCCTTTAGAAGATCCATATTCTTTTGTAAAGAAGTGATTCTTTCAGCCACTGCCGGCAAGGGCGTATCTATGGGAAATCGAGGAAGAATGTTAGGATGATAACCTAGATTGGAGTAAAAAGGAGACTGCTTAGTGGAGGCGCTCTGAGAGTTGTTATAAGAGAACTCAGCCAGTGGAAGTAGATCCACCCAATCATCCTGTAGGTGGCAGATAAAACAGCGGAGATACTGCTCCAGGGTCTGATTGGTTCGTTCTGTCTGTCCATTAGTCTGGGGATGAAAAGCAGAAGAAAGGTTTACTTTAATGTCCAATGCTGCAGAGAAATTTTGCCAAAACCTTGAAGTGAATTGCACCCCTCGATCCGAAATGACCTCATCCGGTACTCCATGTAAGCGAAACACATTCTTAATCATCAAGTCTGATGTCTGTTTTGCAGTGGGTAAGCCGACACAAGGGATAAAATGAGCTGCCTTTGTTAGACGGTCAACCACCACTAGAATGGTGTTCTTCCTTGAGAGGTTGGTAACTCCACAATGAAGTCCATAGAAATGGATCCCCACGGGCGGGACGGGGTGGGAAGAGGTTGCAACAGACCAGTTGGTGAGGAGCGAGGTGTTTTGCATCTTGCACAGACTTCACATGAAGTGACATAGTTTAAGACATCTTTCCTGTAAGTGGGCCACCAAAAGAAACGAGAAAGAAATTCTTGTGTCTTTAGAATTCCCCTATGCCCGGCTATCTTGGAATCGTGGATGAGTTGCAATACTCTCAATCTGACTGTTTCAGGTATATACAGACGTTGTCCCTGAATCCACACACCATTCTTAAAGACAAGACTTACGTCCCTTGGGGTTGAGCCAACAAAGAATCCGCATGGTATGCTTCCTTGATGTCCTTAAGTAGGTCTTGATTATGAATCACTCCCAGGAATCTAGAGTCAGGAAGAATAGTCTTAGGGGAGTAAGTGGACGTGTCTCTGCTGAATGAATCTAAAGATGCATCACCTTTCCATTGCGCGATCCCGGTCTATAAGAAATGACAAAAATTAATTGGTTTAGGAAAAATTCCAGCGGCCTGGCGAGGAGTCAGGCACTTAGCCGACCTGAAAAAATTCAAGGTTACGATGGTCTGTCAGGACGACTATTTGCTGTGAGCTCCCTGAAGAAGGTGTCTCCATTCCCTTTAAGGCGGCCCAAAAATGGCCAACAATTCTCTATTGCCCACATCGTAGTTCCTCCAGCCGAAGACAACGCTGGGAAAAGAAGGCACAGGGATGCAAGACATTCTTCTCACCTGTTTTTCTGAAGAGTATAGCTCCAACGGCACAGTCTGAAGCATCCACCTCTATTTTGAAGCAAGCTCGGGGTTGGGGTGTACTAAGATAGGGCGGTGGTAAATTTATCCCTTTAAACAGGAAAATGCTTCTGAGCTGCGGGGTCCCGGAGAACCTAGACTGTTTTTCCGGGGAAGTTGGGTGATAGGTGACACTACCTCAGAAAAATTTTAATGAAACGTCTATAGAAGTTGGCAAACCCGATGAAACGCTGCACCTCCTTCACATTTCTAGGAATTGGGCCCAAACCTTGATGGCTTGGGTCTTGCTTCCCTCCATACTAATCCCTTGCGTAATAGTACATACCCCCGAAATTGAATTTTGGTCCTATGGAAATTTACATTTTCAAGTTTGATGTAGAGATGGTTTTGTCTTAGGCTTTTAAGACCATTCTCACATGTCCATGAGTTCCTCTGTGGAGTTAGAAAAAATTAGAATATCATCCAGATAAATCACCACAAAAAGTATCTAGGAGATCCTGAAGATATCATTCACGAAGTGTTGGAAAGTGGCTGGGGGGGTACTCAGACCAAAAGGCATAACTAGATATTCAAAGTGTCCATAGCGTGGGCCTGAAAGCAGTCTTCCATTCATTCCCCAGGGGCTAAAACGGCCCGTTATAGGCCCACGGAGACCCTTTTAAAAAAAGGGGGCCCCCTCCAAACCCA
>JARQOD010000007.1:114481378-114536240 GCA_033576555.1 Oophaga sylvatica | reverse complement strand
TGAGAAAGAGAGCGCTCACATGGAGTCCAGCTGACATATGGGTCCCTGCGCTCCCAGCAGGGGAATCGCTGGCTTTACTCAGATGCAAATGAGCTTATTAGAGGGATCTGAGCTCTCAAGCACCACATGATACTCGGCACGACTCGATACTCGATCACGCACCCCAAATCTAGTACTGGGAGGTGCCGAGCTCGTCCATCACTAGTTATCCCCTATCTGGCAGACAGAAAACTGATTAAAGACATATTTCATAGTGTTCTCTGCACTCATAAGGGTCAGATAGCTGAGCCAGCTGTCTACAAATGGCTGACTGTTGCTGTCGGATGAGATTCCACTGGCATAATCATATTTGTATCCTGCATTCCCCATTGTTAGGTGTTAATAATGTATCACTCAGTTCTGCTCTCCAAACAATGAGACCATTCCCACCTTGTCTATTGCCAGCAATGTGCCTGACATCCTTCAACCCAAGACGACTCTTCAGTGAGATTTTGTGACTTTTCTGTAATTTTGGAAATCTTCTGTCCGCAATGAAGGAGCTGAACGTCGTCCAGTAGGATCCTTAATGGCTTCTATTCCTTATTGTCTGTTCAACCATTTGTTTTCTCAGCAGGGGTCATGTAGCCTGTTGAGATGCGGTTGAACTTGGTCTTAGAATTATTAGATTTACTTTGTTTGTCCTGATAAAAAATTGAGCCTCCCTCCATGTGTGACTGAGTGGCGCCGTCTGACATTAAAGAGGATAGTAGATGTACCGCTGCGGAAAAAAAGAAATTACAGTCATCATTGAGGTCAGTGGCAGGGCAGAACAGCACTCATCCATGGTGAGGTGTCAAGGATAGGAAACTTTCTTCAGCAAACATAAAATTGCATTGTGACGTTCCTTGTTATTCCTCCTGGTAATGTGTAAATAAATTGCTAATAAATTCCTCTTGTTAGGTATATGGCAGCAGACATCCATATAGTAGATATAAAGGACAAAAACAAGTTATAATATTGAAAACTGCATTGTGACGTTCCTCTGTTATTCATCCTGGAAATGTATGAATAAAATTAGCCATGTTATTACTACATAGACTGGTACTATCAGCATTTATAGGACAACGCCAATATCTAGCAATACAAATTAAGGACAAGTTGTTGATTTATTCATGCATTTTCAGGAGGAATAATAGCAGGATTGCACAACACAGAGTTCTAAAAAAAAACCAAAAAACATTACAATTGAGGAAAGAAACAAATGAATAGGAATTTTTATGACATATTACTAAGTTGCCAGCAGATGGTGCTGTTGTAACACTTTTGTGATTAGTAAGCTGCAGAGCAGCCAATGAGCACCTGCAGGATCTTTATGTGTAACTTTGACTATTTCATTACTATATAAAATATTTAATAGTTATTATTACAGTACAAGACACGTAACAATATAATTATGCATCCATTTTCTTCATGCTTCTGTTAAAATATTTTCGTATTAGAAAGGGTTAACTGTGAGTAGGAGCCATAGCTGCTGAGGGTCTCTGTCTCCGGGAAGTGAGGGCAGTTAGTGATCGCTGGAAATAGGAAGGGACCAAAGGAAGGCAATGGATGATGGCATGTGGAGAGGAAAAGTGAGAGAGAAATAAAACACAGAGAAGCAGCATGGAGGCTCAGAGGTTAACACAGTGGGGTCCTGGAATCAAATCCCACCACCTACAGTGAACACAGAAAGCAGCCAATCAGTGGTGTGGGCGGAGTTATACAGAGCTCAGCATTCAGAGAACCGTTAGATCTGCAGCAGATAAAACAGTGATTGTATCAAAATGGTAGCAAGAAGCCCAGTAGTTGAGACTAGAATCATGGTCTCTGCCCATATGCTGTTTTCAAATGGAGTAGCAAAAACTTGGTGACAAAACCCCCTTTAAGTATGTAGATATATTTTCAGAGAGAATGAGGACAGTAGCTTTAGCGCCATCTATTGGAAATAGCAATCCTAAAACTCATTATCTAACCCTTTAAAGGGTCTTGTCACATGACTTAGTATAAAAATCCACTTTCCTAAGTCTTAGAATAAAAAGCTTTTTATTCTAAGTCATGTGCAAGCTCTTTTAGGGTTGCTACTTCCAATAGGTTGCACTAGAGTTTCTGTTCTCGTCTTTGAAGAGGCAACTTGCAGACTGCAGTCTCAAACTTATTCACCCGCTTCATGATACATGGCTTTAGTACTTAGTAGAGCTGTCACAGGTTTGTCAGATGCAACAGACAGTCGCTCTACATCTGGCTGCAGAAGGTCTCTGCGTTTGGCATTGCAGACGCCTTCTTAATCTTCTGACTGTGGGACCCAGCGGTAACCTCCACCTGGCTCTAATTGACACACCTGGACCTGGGTGTTTATAAACTCTCAGTCTGCTTCAGGGAGTTGCCGGTGATATTCACTTTTTCCCCTGTGAAGGCTTGCAGCTGTAGCTGTCGGCTAACTTTCTCTATGTTGCTCTTGGAGGACATTTGGTATGATCGCTATGGAGTCTGCTCAAGCTAAGTTCCTCTCTCTTTGTTAGTCTCCCTTGTCTTTAGTTATCAGTGGGGACTGACCAGTGCTCATCCCCTCCCTATCAAGGGCCTAGCTCAAGGGATATACTGTACAGGGCTTAGGTTTCCTGCTCGGCGATTGGTGTGGAACCAATTTAGGGATGGTAGGGTAGGCAGGGTGTTATAAGATCTTCCTAGGGGTCTACAATCCCCCATTCCCTAGAGTTTGGGCTTCCTTCCCTCATCCCTTCGTGTTGAACTTAGTCTTTCCCACACTGTGTGTGACAAGAGCACCTCCAGCTGATATGACCTGCTGCAAATGAGGCATATGCGTGATGTATACCAGCATGAGAAGTTTTTGCCCACTTTTCATAGGCAATGCCCTCCAGGTCATTAATATTCTTGAATTTTGAAAAGCATGCTCCAAAAAGTTAAGAGAAGAGGTCAATGTCTATACAAACAAGGAGAAGTATACAAATAGATACAAAATACATTGAATGGTACTAGAGCAAGAGTTGGAAACAGAGTTCTCAAGCTCAAGGATATAAGGAGCATTCTGCCTGAACATGGCAGAAAGGAAGCTGTCATTGGATTACCGATGAAGCAGGTGGTTAAAAACCCTTGAGTGACTGGAAATAGCCTGCAGAAAGATTTGGTGAACGTAGGCTCTATCATTTCAGTTTTCACAGTAAACTGAAAGGTCTCCATACCCGAACTTCAGCACCTGCACTTCTAGTGAACCAAAAACACAGACAACTGGGCTCAAATGTGCGGGAAAACAATGTATATAAGCAACAAAAGTTTTGGGATTCTGTTCTGTGGACTGATGAAACAATATGCAAACTTTCTGGCCTAGTATGTCTGCTGGAAGAAAAATAAAGCATCCTGTAAAAAACACCCTGCTACATAGAAGCATGGTGGTGGCTCAGGGATGCCTACTGTTCTGTCCTCACTGAATGAGGCAGACGTCATTGCAGTTATACAGACAGCTAAACGGGGTCCAATAAGGTGATTGTGATTGAATCTGTGCTTTTATTGAACTTGATATATTGGCGCAGTGAAACTATAATACAAACATAATATACATACAATCAGTACATGGGCATAGTGGAAATACATATACATAGTACACTGTGAATAAACATTTGCAGACTAATACCTAACCAGAGGCAGAACTGATTAGACAGGGTTAATATAGGACAGGAATTAACTAGAGAGACATAAGTACATACCGGCGATGCAAATCGCAAGAGGAGAAGAGAAGATGAGCTGCTTCATGGATGCAGGCTGAAGGAAAATGGAAGAAAATGGAGGGAATGCTCCCAGAATACATTGCTAAGCTACCATCATGCATTGCTTAAGCTACCATCATGCATTGCAAAGGGAGGGAAAAGGATTTTACTGAAAGTGAAAGAAAACGTTATAACTGCAAATATGACACTGGTCACTAGAGGGAGCCAAACACTAGATTTTTAAACTCCTATTTAACCAGTAGAAAAAGCAACAATTAGATGTCGGAGGCAGAACACCTACAGTAAATCATGATGGTGACTCATTAATGACTACAGTGAAGCATGGCTGTGGCTTGGTGATGCCTATCAAGAAGCATGGTGGTGGTTGAGTGATGAATACAGAGAAGCATGCTGGTGGCTCAGTGATGACTAAAGTAAAACATGGAAATGGCTCAAAGATGATTTCAGCGAAGCATGGTGATGGCTCAGGAAAATCTACAGTGAAGCATGGTGGTGGCTTGCTGTTGACTACAGTGAAGCATGGTGGTGGCTCAGTGATTCCCACACGAAAGTATTGCAATGGTTCAGTGATAGCTAGAGTGAAACATGGTGGTGGCTCAGTGGTTTTCTATCTATTATCTATCTGTTTATCTATTATCTGTCTTTTTATCTATCATCTATTTATTATCTATCTATCTATCTTATCTATTATCTAATCTATCTATCTATCTATCTATCTATCTATCTATCTATCTATCTATCTATCTATCTATCTATCTATCTATTATCTATCATCTATATCTATCTATCTATCTATCTATCTATCTATCTATCTATCTATCTATCTATCTATCTATCTATCTATCTATATCTATCTATCTATCTATCTACCTATCTATCATGTTTTATCTCTATTATATTTTCTACATAAATGATTTGCAGTCTTTCCGTTTCTTATTACTAGGACATCCAGCCATATAGAAGTTTTCTGTGCTTCGGCAGCATGTAGAATAGGAGCGTGATGAGACGCTGCAGAATACCGATGTATGACGTGCGGCAGTAACTAACGCCATGACTTCTAACACCACAGGCAGTAACTGCCAGATAAAGTGGTAATAGCTTATTCTATATGAATGTGCAAATCTGAATTGGAAAGTGAGACATAGGAAGCAGGAGTTCGTGCTCAGGGAAGCCTTCTATAAGGACATAGTGCCATCTCTGTATGATATTTCTAGGATCTGAATACATGAAACTTTATAAATATTTAACGTGGGACAGTATTTCTGTCACCTTCCAGCAGATTATAATTCTCCTCTCCTGTTTGCAGAGAAGTCGTCTCTGAAAGTACAGCAAAGCAATGAGTATTAGATAAGGGGGAAGGAGAGGAGGGAGATGGAGCTGCAAAATGACTGTCTGTGAGAGGGGAGGAGGAGAAGCAATGGAAAAGATCTGATTGAGTCACAGTACAGGGCGTGTCCCATCTGTGAGAGGCCAGAAGGATGATTGTGGTCTACAAAGGTCACGTGGAGTTGGTGGAGATAGAGAAGAAACGTTAATTATTATCATCTCTGGTCTAGGAACATTGGCACCACCATCTGCACGGTGTTGCCCATAACAATGATATGTCAATTACTAAATGGATATCAGTGAGGCCACCACTATGTCATGGTATTTCTTCATAGGTGTAATGTCAGGGGCATAGCTGTAGTGCTTCAAGGGTAGAGGTAGTCCCAAAGCTCTTTTGCTTGGTGCCTAAGCTCCTTCTGTCCCATATAAGATTAGATGGGTGCACAATTGATGGAGACTCTTTGTATTAGACCCAAGAACTTTAGGTTAAACCAAATATGAGGGCATCAGAGCTTCAGACATCCCCCCATGGGAGAAACATTGTTAGTACATCCCCACCCAAGGCTTCTATTTGCCCTCCTGTTTATTCCTGACTAGAGATAAGTAAATACACTTGCAGTTCCCTGGTCCATTGGTCACATCAGTAGTCCTTGACCACAGGATGGAAGCCCTATTCTGATTTGTAGGTCCAGTGCAAGGTCATTTTTAAACTTGACACATATATGAAGATACATCAATGCTTCACATCACAAGAGGCTCTGAGATGCTGACAGGTAGGAGGTGGTTTGCAGGGCTTCCGTCTGACGGCCACTGACTACTAAGGTGTCTGCAGAGCCAGGGTCCTGCAAATCAATTTGCTCATCTCTATTCCTGACCCAACACACAGTACATGATTTGAGATATGACACACAACTGTTAAAATGCCCCTGGAAGGAGCAACGGCTAAACGTACGTTGGGGTGAGGGGGAGGCTCAATCAGTTCACACACTGTGCTCCAGCTTCCTATTTCGGTATTGTACCTTGCTATTTGCTTAGTCATTGTTCTCCGGATACCCTTCTCTGATCTCTCATAGATTCTCATACCATTATCTATGATACACTAGGAGGTTGTATATGCACCAGTTATTCCTACACTCAAATTGTATTTTACATTTGATATATTTAGGATTTTTTCTTTACCTCTAGTGATATACCTCTTTGCTCTAACTGACAGTTCATAAAGCATCTATAGGCTGGGATTCCTTTACTGTATTCTTCTTTAGCTGGATTTGTATCTTGTTCTATAACAGTGCATATATATTATATTTTATATGTACCATATTGGACAATATTGCTTCCCTCCTTCTGGGCACTCAGCTTTTGTATTCTTTTTATGTTTCATCTTATTCTTATTTTGGACTAATAAAGTTTGTTTTTATATTTAATCGTCTGGTTCTCTTCCTCAGTGTTATGATTTGGTAACCGAGGAGGATACTAGAAAAATAGGCTAGGCAACCAAACACCCAGAGAGGTTGGTAACTTAGCAGATTGCACACCCCTAAACTGACAACACAACTAGAATTAGCCGTGGGACGTACCTACGATGCCCTAGAAGCCTTGACACAACCAAAGAGTTAACTAAGCCTAAAGAGAGAAAGGGGAAAGCTAAACTGCCCCGGAGTAGAGCCCCAAAGGAATAGGTAGCCCCCAAATATATATTGCCAGTGAGACAGATGAAGTACAAAACACAGGCAGAAAATAGTGTGAGCAAATGCTGGGGCCCAAAACTGTCTAGATAGAACAGGACAGGAAAGGATACTGTCTGCAAACCCGCAAAAACCCTAAGAAAAATTCCAACACGTCTGATATGCAAAAATACTGAGGCCACACGACTTCTCCCCCACTAAATCAGAACTCTGGTGTGAACTGGACGCAAAACAACAGATACTGAAATAACAGGAGACTCGAAATGCTGAAAAGAACAACATAAGCTGTGGCAAAGGAAAACAGAGTCCAGCACAGGTCCCAGCAGGGAACCCGGCTCAACTCACACCAGCAAAGCAGAGAACAGAGAAAAGCAAAATGCCACAGATTAAAACAGACAAATAACTTATCTGAAAGATGCAGGACAAAGCAGGGAGCAAGCAGACTTCCAGAAGGCTCAGGAAGAAACCAAAATCACCGGCAACAACCAAGGGAAGGCTGCTCACTTAAATCTCCCCAGTCAGTAACACCTGATCTCCAATCATCCTCTTCAGGTGATTGACTTCTCTCAGTCAGACCAGCTCCTTTACCAGCAGCAGCCACCAGAGGGAGCCCAAACTCAGAAGCCAGATCAAAAGTGTTCACAACACTCAGCTACTGCTATGTAAGTCCGAATTTGTTTGTATATTAAAAATTCAGACATGAAAATTCATGCATGCCTATGTAAAAATGCAATTCAGGAAGGAGGTGGCTTCTGCAGAGGAGGAACCCTGCCCAGCACATTGCTAATATCCAAGACTGGATGGTCCTCCGCAGAACCAAGAAAACATCCAGTATCTAAAGAGCAAATAATAATGTGCTATAGATCCCCTCAGATGCTGACCAACAATTTCTTATAAGTTCTGTTTTTTTGCAATCTTCAATGTCCATAAATTTACACACCAAAAGATTGTTTTCCTGCAGCCACCACTAGGGGGAGCTCACCGCAGAGTGATTTGTACAACTCTAATTGAACTCAATGATAAATTAATTTACATTTACCTTCACCAACACAATATCTGTAGCATTGCCCTAAGGCTGTGGTTCCACGGTCCGGAACCACAGCGCTTTGGACGGAGCGGAAATTCCGCTCCGTCTAAGCCCCGCCCCCTTTCTGACGCGCGCTCTTTCCGGAGGTGTTCAGGACACCTCCGGAACACCTCCAGAAAGAACGCAGGGCTACATAGCCCTGTGTTAAATTCCGTTGCGGCGACGCACCGTCGCCGCAACACGCGAGGACATGCTGCGATCTGAAAAGACGCGCCGCATGTCCGTTTACGCAGGTCTGCCACCTGCGTGTTGTTACGCATAGTGGAGACGGGATTTCTTAAAATCCCCTCCACTATGCTGTAACATCTGGACGCTGCGTGTTTGGCGCTGCGCCAGCGCACAGCGCCAAACACGCAGCGTTTACTGATCGTGGAAACTCACCCTAACTTTCCATGTTCTACTTATAATATTGGGGTCTTACTATGTGGCAGGGGTCACTTGTACAACCTCAAGCATCAGGACGTGTTTTCATCTGCTACCTCTGCATTTTGCACTGCTCCCAGACCCCAGCCATGCTGTTTTATTGCATATAGTCTGCATCTTTGCCCAGATGGATGGTGAATCCTCCCAGACTGCTGTGATGTGAATGCATTTTCCATTTACTTACAGTCTTGCTAAATCTATGGTGTTTTATAGACGTCTACCCACTAATAAGGCTGATGTGTGGGAGGTGGCAGGGCGCCATTACATTTGTAGTCAGACAGAGCCCAGTGTCGCACATGACTGATTCTGGCCCTCTGTTTTGTCATTCTATTATATCACGTTCATCTTGTACAGGTCTAATGTCACACACAGGCTCAGACTGTGATTCACAAAGGATATGTCTGCAATGTGGTGTACGGCACAGACACAACCTGAACAGCGGCGCTGACCTCCCAGAGAGCGGAGAAGGTGTTAGCGATCCGAAAATCTTTACTGGGCAATATGGTGTAAAGGAGATATTCCAAAGTACAGAATTAGCAAATCAAACTCCTCACAGACACTGACTAAGAATGGAATTTCAGATCTAAAGATTGCGGAAGTATAAATGCAGCTCTGAGGTTCATTCCTAGCTGTAACTCAGGATCAGTACAGGATCAGTAATGAAATGTATGTACACAGTGACTGCACCAGCAGAATAGTGAATGCAGCTCTGGGGTATAATACAGGATGTAACTCAGGATCAGTAATGTAATGTATGTACACAGTGACTGCACCAGCAGAATAGTGAGTGCAGCTCTGGAGTATAATACAGGATATAACTCAGGATCAGTAATGTAATGTATGTACACAGTGACTGCACCAGCAGAATAGTGAGTGCAGCTCTGGAGTATAATACAGGATGTAACTCAGGATCAGTAATGAAATGTATGTACACAGTGACTGCACCAGCAGAATAGTGAATGCAGCTCTGGGGTATAATACAGGATGTAACGCAGGATCAGTAATGTAATGTATGTACACAGTGACTGCACCAGCAGAATAGTGAGTGCAGCTCTGGAGTATAATACAGGATGTAACTCAGGATCAGTAATGAAATGTATGTACACAGTGACTGCACCAGCAGAATAGTGAATGCAGCTCTGGAGTATAATACAGGATATAACTCAGGATCAGTAATGTAATGTATGTACACAGTGACTGCACCAGCAGAATAGTGAGTGCAGCTCTGGAGTATAATACAGGATGTAACTCAGGATCAGTAATGTAATGTATGTAACACAGTGACTGCACCAGCAGAATAGTGAATGCAGCTCTGGAGTATAATACAGGATGATAACTCAGGATCAGTAATGTAATGTATGTACACAGTGACTGCACCAGCAGAATAGTGAGTGCAGCTCTGGAGTATAATACAGGATGTAACTCAGGATCAGTAATGTAATGTATGAACACAGTGACTGCACCAGCAGAATAGTGAGTGCAGCTCTGGAGTATAATACAGGAGGTAACTCAGGATCAGTAATGTAATGTATGTACACAGTGACTGCACCAGCAGAACAGTGAGTGCAGCTCTGGGTATAATACAGGATGTAACTCAGGATCAGTAATGTAATGTATGTACACAGTGACTGCACCAGCAGAACAGTGAGTGCAGCTCTGGGTATAATACAGGATGTAACTCAGGATCAGTAATGTAGTGTATGTACACAGTGACTGCACCAGCAGAATAGTGAGTGCAGCTCTGGAGTATAATACAGGATGTAACTCAGGATCAGTAATGTAATGTATGTACACAGTGACTGCAGCAGCAGAATAGTGATGCAGCTCTGGGTATAATACAGGATGTAACTCAGGATCAGTAATTAATGTATGTACACAGTGACTGCACCAGCAGAATAGTGAATGCAGCTCTGAGTATAATACAGGATATAACTCAGGATCAGTAATGTAATGTATGTACACAGTGACTGCACCAGCAGAATAGTGAGTGCAGCTCTGGAGTATAATACAGGATGTAACTCAGGATCAGTAATGTAATGTATGAACACAGTGACTGCACCAGCAGAATAGTGAGTGCAGCTCTGGAGTATAATACAGGAGGTAACTCAGGATCAGTAATGTAATGTATGTACACAGTGACTGCACCAGCAGAACAGTGAGTGCAGCTCTGGGGTATAATACAGGATGTAACTCAGGATCAGTAATGTAATGTATGTACACAGTGACTGCACCAGCAGAACAGTGAGTGCAGCTCTGGAGTATAATACAGGATGTAACTCAGGATCAGTAATGTAGTGTATGTACACAGTGACTGCACCAGCAGAATAGTGAGTGCAGCTCTGGGGTATAATACAGGATGTAACTCAGGATCAGTAATGTAATGTATGTACACAGTGACTGCAGCAGCAGAATAGTGAGTGCAGCTCTGGAGAATAAAACAGGGTAATCAGGATCATACAGGATCAGTAATGTAATGTATGTACACAGTGACTGCACCAGCAGAATAGTGAGTGCAGCTCTGGAGATATACATGGATGTACTCAGGATCAGTAATGTAATGTATGTACACAGTGACTGCACCAGCAGAATAGTGAGTGCAGCTCTGGAGTATAATGCAGGATTAACTCAGGATCAGTAATGTAATGTATGTACACAGTGTCTGCACCACCAGAATAGTGAGTGCAGCTCTGGAGTATAATACAGGATGTAACTCGATCAGTAAGGATCAGTAATGTAAGGTATGTACACAGTGACTGCACCAGCAGAATAGTGAATGCAGCTCTGGGGTATAATACAGGATGTAACTCAGGATCAGTAATGTAATGTATGTACACAGTGACTGCACCAGCAGAATAGTGGTGCAGCTCTGGGTATAATACAGGATGTAACTCAGGATAGTAATGTAATGTATGTACACAGTGACTGCACCAGCAGAATAGTGAGTGCAGCTCTGAGGTATAATACAGGATGTAACTCAGGATCTACAGATCATAATGTAATGTATGTACACAGTGACTGCACAGCAGAATAGTGAGTGCAGCTCGGAGTATAATACAGGATGTAACTCAGGATCAGTAATGTAATGTATGTACACAGTGACTGCACCAGCAGAATAGTGAGTGCAGCTCTGGAGTATAATACAGGATGTAACTCAGGATCAGTAATGTAATGTATGTACACGGTGACTGCACCAGCAGAATAGTGAGTGCAGCTCTGGAGTATATACAGGAGGTAACTCAGGATCAGTAATTAATGTATGTACACAGTGACTGCACCAGCAGAATAGTGAGTGCAGCTCTGGAGTATAATGCAGGATGGTAACTCAGGATCAGTAATAATGTATGTACACAGTGACTGCACCAGCAGAATAGTGAGTGCAGCTCTGGGTATAATACAGGATGTAACTCAGATCAGTAATGTAATGTATGTACACTGTGACTGCACAGCAGAATAGTGAGTGCAGCTCTGGAGTATTATACAGGAGGTAACTCAGATCAGTAATATAATGTATGTACACTGTGACTGCACTCAGCAGAATAGTGAGTGCAGCTCTGGAGTATTATACAGGAGGTAACTCAGGATCAGTATATATGTATGTACACAGTGACTGCACCAGCAGAATAGTGAGTGCAGCTCTGGAGTATAATACAGGATGTAACTCAGGATCAGTAATGTAATTATGTACACAGTGACTGCACCAGCAGAATAGTGAGTGCAGCTCTGGAGTATATACAGGATGTAACTCAGATCAGTAATTAATATATGTACACAGTGACTGCACCAGCAGAATAGTGAGTGCAGCTCTGGATATTATACAGGATGTAACTCAGGATCAGTAATATAATGTATGTACACAGTGACTGCACCAGCAGAATAGTGAGTGCAGCTCTGGAGTATTAATACAGGAGGTAACTCAGATCAGTAATTAAGTATGTACACTGTGACTGCACTAGCAGAATAGTGAGTGCAGCTCTGGAGTATAATACAGGATGTAACTCAGGATCAGTAATGTAATAGTATGTACACAGTGACTGCACCAGCAGAATAGTGGAGTGCAGCTCTGGAATAATACAGGATGTAACTCAGGATCAGTAATGTAATGTATGTACACAGTGACTGCACCAGCAGAATAGTGAGTGCAGCTCTGGAGTATTATACAGGAGTAACTCAGATCAGTAATATAATGTATGTACACAGTGACTGCACCAGCAGAATAGTGAGTGAAGCTCTGGAGTATAATACAGGATGTAACTCAGGATCAGTAATGTAATGTATGTACACATGACTGCTCCAGCAGAATAGTGAGTGCAGCTCTATAATACACTGCACAGGATGTAACGCAGTGTTAGTCATTTATAAGCAGTGTAATATAATATAAGCTGACTGCACTAATTAGCTGTGCACTGTATGTCACCATTGAGCAGGTGCCTCTCATAGCAGATGTCTATTGTACTCCGTGTGTTCAGTATTTTGTATTCTTACAATGATCGCGGCTTTATTTGTGTGTTTGTCCTATCAATCACCTTACATGTAACTGCTGAGCTGTGACTCATTGAGCTCGCGCACACGCACGCCGTATACTTTAGCTCGCTGCTGTCTGCGCGCGCTGCCCCTTTGCTGACATATTACAGAGATTGGGCAACATCTGGCAGCAGGCTCAGTGCAGACAGCACCCGCTGATATGTGCAGTCAGATCAGTGCATCCTCTGGCTCCTCGTGTGTATAAAATATTTACCGCTAGTTTATTAATACATGACAGAGCCTGGCTGCCGGCTTCCCTTTATCCACTGGAAGGAGAGAGTTGGGTAGTACTTACTGACTAGTAGGTCTCTGAGGATGTGATCTGGAGGTGCGTTCAGCCCCAAATGATGTCTGTAAGTGTATACATCACACAGCATCGCTCCGCAGGATGTTTCACATTGCAGAGCTGTGACATTAGCTTAGTTTGTTTCATTTTATTTGCTTTTTGTATCGCTGTGTATACAGTACTCAGCCCTGCTGTATAATCCTCCTGTATAATCCTCCGGTTACTATGCAGCCGCAAGGACTATAAATCAAATTCAGCTCTACTGCGTCTTATCTTAGGGCCACATGGAGATTTTGACTGCTTCACGGTCACCAAAAATCCAGAAAGTTTCATGTAGCCATAGCAGCTGGGGTCAGCAACCTGCAGCACTCCAGATGTTAGGAGATTACAACTCCTAACATGCCATATCGGCTCGTCAAGGCTTGCCGGGAAAAGTGGTTTTCCATACCCTCATTTATTAACTTGAGTATAGAGTAAATATAACGAGTGTCACTGGCCCATAAAGATCCAGAAACCTTGTTGATTTCACTAGAATGCTGTAATACCTTTCTTTTCCTGTGGGAGTGCTGTAGGAAAACCAAATAGTTCTCACAGGTTCTTAAAAGCTGCAGCGGAACACTGAGAATATCTGCAGCAAGCGTCCTTTTATCTACTTTTTGATAGGGAAACCTATTATGAAGACGGGAAAGAAAGAGGAACAAGTCAATTGTGCAAATACATCATTCCAACTTATTAATTAAAGCCATTATTGTGTAAAACGACCTGACTGCTTGTGTGAATGGTACATAAGTCTTACTGCTTTTGTAACTTAAAGGGTTGCCCAGGCTTGGAGCTCCAGTCTGCAGTCACTTTGTGTGACTGCAGACTTGTGATCCCTACATCTATTCCGAGAGGTCTCCCTTTTTTTTTCTGTCGAACGTTCCAGGAGTATAACATGCATGGCTTGGCTTCATTAGATAATGAAGCATTCCACCACCAAATACAGCCAGGAACATGGCTTTTCAAGATGTTCCAGGAGACCTCCTCGATACTCAGAAAATTTGTAATGTCTTCTGGGAAGTTTTACCTTTTACCAGAAACCTACCAGACTTTCCAGAAGAGTTAACAAGAACGGTCTTAGCTCTGTCTGATATAGAAATATCCAGGCTCTTCATAGTGAGACGTTAACCACAACGCAAAACAAATGCGACCAACAAAGTCAAAAATATTATAAAAATATATATTTTATTAGATATCAATTAGAACATGTAAACAGGGTGATGACACGAAAGTGCAAATGTGCAGTACAGCAAAATATGGGACGCAAGAGCGCTGCTCTGATATAATTAAATGACAAAAAGTAGTATAAATAAATCTATACAAAAATAATCATAAGATATTATTCCCTCAAATGTGTATCAAAAAGGACCTGGCAAAATTCGTCATAGTGGCACAGTATATAGCCACACAGGCATATGAATGCTAACAAACATTATGTATAATTGAGATATAGTCATGTATCAAATAAGAGGCAGAAAACGTACCACTCCTATGATGAATAGAATCCACCTGGGAGATCCGCAAGTGCAGAGGGTAAGAGCAGCACAACAGGCATCACCCCGACGCGCGTTTCGGCAGAAGCCTTCGTCAGGGGGCGAAGTTTGTGAGAAGTTGCAGGAGACTTCTTTGGTGCCCAGAAGATTTGACATCCCTTATGAGAGCTTTTCCCTTTTACCTGGAGTGTACCTAATTTTCCAAAAGAGTTGACTGTATGAGCTCTGTCTGATAACAAGGCATTCTGGCACCAGACATAGCAGAGGAAAATGAGTTTTGAGAAGTTCAAGCCTTTTTTTTGCGCCAACTCTTCTGGCAGGTCTTCCTTTTTACCGGGAGCAGGTTTTCTAGGAGAGTTAACAAGTATTATCTTGGCTCTGTCTCATAATGAAATATCAAACACAACTGGAAATGCCACTTGCCGGGAGGCTATGGATGGTTCCTGTGGCACCTGGGACATTTGCCAGCTCTCACAGGCGTACCTCCATTTTTTTTACATGACATGGAGAGTTGGTAAGCATGGTTTAGGTCAGAAAAATTATATTCTGAGTCTCACAGGGGACAGGAACTGTACAACGCTATTTAATATGTTGGTGCTATGGGAAAATAAAGAAGTTGGCTGCGTTAGAACTGCTGACTGATATAAATTTAATGTAATGAGTTTCTCTTAATAAGACACGCATATTCTTATGTCTAATTTGATGAACTTCTCCCTCCTGCTAAGAATTGATATCAGCTAATTGTTTACTTATAATTAACACAACCCTTTATTATTAAACTCCCAAGGTTTTTTTTTTTAATTTCTAAGATGAATCAGGCTCCCCCGGTGACACCACTACTAATAGGAAACAGCTCCAGCTGAGAGATGCTTCTTTCCTGAAGTTTGCACTTGATCTTATGTCTGGATATGACTGCCGGCTTCTTCCTCGACCACGACAAGCGGAGCCATTTACACTGGACTAGCACCCCCTTGGGAAAGACTTTACTGGGAATGATCTTTAGTTAGCCTCGTCTACTTCTTTTCTTTGTAGCTAAGTGAAAGTGACAATATAACGAAAGATGGGCGCCATTTTAAGTGTTTTATGTCAGGGGTCAATGGCTATCAGTTTCTAGAGACACTCTCTACTATGTTGTCCTGGAAGACGCTAATGGTGACTTGCGGGATAGTCATGACATAGGCTTAGAGGGTGAAGTTTCTCGTTAAGGAGGGCGCCAAGCTGGCTGTTGCTCACCTCTCATTACTTCAGGTCTGAGCTCAGTATCCTCGTTTCATCTCAGCCATGTCAAAAAAACATTACCCAGACAATCAGTTTCCTACTTTGCAATGATGAGGGTTATACAATCTAAATCAGGTGTTCACCTTTTGGAGAAGGTTCTATCATTACTCCAATAGATGGCACTAGAGAACCTGTTCTGTTGACTATTTGCTTGCCCCTCTACTGGACAACCCCTTACTACTCTAAATGTTTGGCCCTGATAAAATAAAAACACTTATACTCACCTCCTGTGCTGGTGCCGTTCCTGTGGTGTCGGCACTCACGTTCCGGCTGGATGCCTGACGTCCTCTTCATTTTCAATTCACACAAAGTTGGGGACAGCGATGCCAGAGCTGATTGGGCGCCAAGTGTCACAACACCGCACGTGAGCCCCAGGAACGCGAGTGCCACCACCGCTGAAATGGACCCGGCACCGGAGGTGAGTATAGGCTTTTTTATTTTTTTGGGGTCAAACAATTAGAACAAGACGAGGTTCTCCTAATAGTGGATAACCCCTTTAATACAAATGCTATTAAATGTATAGAAACATTCAGCTGTGTCTTCCTTCTCTTAATGGTAAAGGCATCAAAATACAGATGTAACTATAACAATATTCATAGAGCACACCCAAAAATGGAGATGTTAGGAACATGTTTGTCCCATTATTAGATATAAATAAGATTAATAATAATAAGTAGAATATTCCTATGCAAAAACCTACAAAGACAAACCTATGGCGTGCCTAAAAAGTACCAACTAATATAAAAATACATTTTATTGAAATATCTTTTAAATAGATTTGTTTTTGTAAAACATCATAAAAAAATTATCAAATATGAATTGAAGTTATTGAGGGAAAAATACCCCATTAAATGCAAAATACCAATGAGTTCAAAAGGATAGCCATTAGAAGCAGTATATGCACCTGCCCCTACATAGTAGAATCAATATAAGAATACAAGGCTGAAATTCAAATAGTAGATAAGACAGTGCACTTCAGTATCCTTTAGGTGATAGAAATAATCTTTCTTATACATTTAAAGTGCATGTTGTACCCATAAAGTTAGGAATTGATGGTCCCTCCACATCGCCTTCATGCGCGTTTCGCAATTAGCTTTTTCAAGGGGTTAAGCACATAAACATTTGGCTGAACATTTCTTCCCCTTTTTTAGGGCAGATGCAGCAAACTACAGATGTATTGGAGTTGAGGTCTGGCACCATGACATTCTGTTTTGAAAACGAATTAATTATTCAATAGAAACCCCTCAATGACAGATTCAGCAACACTTTTTTTAAAAAAACACTGAAACCATGCTCTTTACCTAAGTACATAAGAATGTGACAATGCCACAAAAAAAGGTCTAAGATAAAAGTGCACCCAATAAACCTTTCCCCATGTCTTCGGACCCAAAGGGACAGGGAGGGTCAGGGATCAGTGGACTCCCCTCGCCACCACTTATGGAGAGCTGGTCGTCCCAATGGAATAAGCAGCCCAGTCAAGAGCAGCAAGGTTTGCATGGGGAAGCTGAACCTGTTAACCACATACTCCACCCCTAGACCGATCAGAAGGGAACCCATAAGAGATCTTCACCCAGAAAGCTCCTTGAGACAAACAGTAGAGTAAAGGTAGACACAGCGAAAAACAAAAAAATGAAATAGTGAAGGTGTTTACAGTGTAATACTGTCCGGATGTTGAGCTCGGAAATTTACAAAAATTTTCATTTGAGCCAAAAGGAAGAAGCTTAAAAAATGAAAAAGTGTATGCAAATGTGCAGTGAAACTCTTCTGGAGTCCCACACATAGAATGTTAAGGCACCCCAGGGTCACCACTCCTGGGGTACTTCTGCACTTTGGATTTTCAAACTTAACCCGACTTCATGACTTCGATCCTGGGGGTTTGGGGTCATCTGACCAGATGACTATGAAAAGCATGCGGCGTACACCATGAATTAGTGTATCTGCTTCAGCATCAGTGGCCAAACCCACTAACCCCAGCAGACACTACTTTTGATCTTATCAAAAAGGCTGAGAAGCTCTGCTACATCATCTGTACAATATGGATATGTAATAATTAGTTAAAATGTGACTGTCAGCTCTTTGGACAAATATGTTAATTTCTCATGGAGCTCCAATCAGGAAGCATTTCTTAGAACTCTAGCGTGCCATCCATCTGTTACGATTTTTGGATAAATTGACAACTAGGCATTACCATTTCAATTATCAGGTGTATCCCTGAATAGTTTGATAGTGTCACATCAATAATAGCATATATAATATTGACAAATGGTTCCAATCGGTTGTCAATTTGGGAAGAATATCAGAGGACTTTCCCAATGTAGACTACCAGATATCAACATTATTTCTTGGACAAGCTGCACTGGACATTAGCAATCGAGGGATCTTGAATATGACTACAATTATGGCTGAATTCCACTGGGAACCCATTAATAGATTATCTTAATTCCTTAGGCAATTTGTGATAACACCTTCCCGGCTAATATTTTGACCTCTGAAGTATCCACACATTGATCGGTCACTCTCCGTAGACAGACGCAGCAAGACAAGTCCTGTATAATTTATGAAGAGAAATCATTTGTAAGTGCAGCGATGAATAGAGAAGCAAAATTTGCCCGAATATCCATTGATCAGTCGACCTTTACACACAATTGTGGATTTAAATGGAACATCAGGTTGAATTACAGAGAATGCTTGGGAGTTACAATAAAGTGGAATCTGAGCCATCTTTACTAAGCGCCAGAAGTGCATGATTACCCATTATTGCTGAGATCCTGCTTTAAACCGTAATTTCAGGCTCTTTGTGAATGCATTGCAATTCAAGATTGTCTCAAACAATACATCCATATGTGTTAGTGCTACCAGCGATAACATAAGGCAGAACTGGAATATAGGGTCACCATTTCTACACTGAATCTGATGCACAACTGTCTGTATTCATTGTTTTTGCATTGTGTCAGAGTGTTAAGTATTTTTTTCATGATATATATATTTGCAGCCAGCAACTTCACATAGTATAGCATTTATGTAGATAATATTGGTAGGAAAAACTCTAGAAATATCCAGTTTTTCCACAGGCAACTGGAGCAGACACAATCCACTAATATTCCCTCTTTTCTGTGTAGATTGGAACGGCAAAGTCATTTTATTATCATTAAAGGACAGGGTCTGTAGAGTCATCTTATTATATTTAGAGCTGAGGATGAGTGAGCTCATCTAAGTTTATAAAAGGGCAATTAGAGTAAAGGTACTGCCACACTTAGCGATCTGGTTAGCGATCTCAATAACGACGCAAGCTAATGAGATCGTTGGTGTCGCTAGTAGCTGCCAAACAGGAGATCTCATTAACAACTCATCAGCAGTCAGCGATCTCTTTAACGACTTTTGCGGTCGTTAGGATCTGTCATTAGCATGTACTGAGCGCTTCTGATTCATAGGAATTTCCAGCATCGCTCCTGCTCTCTGCGTCCTGCTAGCCTGCTTTGCAACTTCTGCGATCCTCTCTGTGACGCAAAAGAGAACTTACAGATATTGCGATCCACTCCGTGACGCAAAACAGTCATATGCGTCACAAACGAGGTCGCTCGTCGTTCGCAAAAGGTGCCAAACAGCGATATAGGCTCACCAGCGGGACGCCAACGATCAAAAAACGGTCCAGAACGCTAGTGAGCGATCAGCGACATCACAGCAGGGGCCACATCGTTGCTACATGCCACACACAACGAGGTCGCTAACGAGATCGCTAAATAGTGACGTTTTAGTGATCTCGTTTGCGATCTCGTTTGCGATCTCGTTTAGTGTGGCATACCCTTAAGCCATCCTAGTATCTTTAGATAACTAAATTAGTCAACTAACCCTGCTATCATTAAAGAGCAGGATCAGTAGAGTCATCTCATTATCACGAAAGGGTACAGTCATCATCAATCAGCTCATCGTTAGAAGGCAGGGGAATTAGAGTCCACTCACTATCATTAGAAGACAGGGTTAGTAGAGTCATCTCATTATCATTAGGGGACAGAGTCAGCAGAGTAATTTCACTACCATTGGAAAATGGTCAGCAGAGTCATCTCGTTATCATTAGAGAGCAGGTTGAGTAGAGTCATCTCAGTATCATTAGAACACAGGGTCAAATGAGTCATCTCATTAACATAGTCATGTCACTATCATTAGAAGACAGGGTCAGATTAGTCATCTCATTATCATTAGAGGACAGGGTCAGGAGAGTCATCTCACTATTATTAGAAGACAGGGTCAGATGAGTCATCTCATTATAATTAGAGGACAGGGTCAGTAGAGTCATCTCACTATCATTAGAAGACAGGGTCAGATGAATCATCTCATTATCATTAGAGGACAGGGTCAGTAGAGTCATCTCACTATGATTAGAAGACAGGGTCAGATGAGTCATCTCGTTATCATTAGAGGATAGGGTCAGTAGAGTAATCTCACTATCATTAGTAGACAGGGTCACATGAGTCATCTCGTTATCATTAGAGGACAGGGTCAGTAGAGTCTTCTCTCCCATTAGAACACAGGGTCAGATGAGCCATCTCATTATCATTTGAGGGCAGGTTCAATGAAGTCATCACAATATCATTAGAGAGCAGGGTCAGGAGTGTCATCTCTCTCTTACCATAAGCCAGGGTTGGTAGAGTCTTCTCATGACTAGAAAACAGAGAAGGCAGAGTCACCTTATTATCATTAGAGGAAAGAGTCAGTAAAGTAATCTAATTATCATTAGAGGGTGGGGTCAGTAGAGTCATCTTCATTAGAGGGTAGGGTCTGTAGAGTCATCTCACTTTCATTAGACAACAATCTGTAGATTTATCTATTTATTATTAGAGGGCAAGGCCAGTAGAGTCATCTCACCATGTTTAAAAGACATGGTCAGTAGAGTCATTTCACTATCATTAGAAGATGGTCTTTTAAGTCATCACATTATCATTTGAGGGCAGGTTCAATAAAGTCATCACATTTTCATTACAGAGCAGGGTCAGTAGAGTCATCTCATTATCATTAAAAGCCAGGGTTGGTAGAGTCATCTCATTATCATGGCAGGTCTAGTAGAGTAGTTTTGTTATTGTCTAAAGTCAGGATACTATGTGGTGCTATGCATAGGTATGGTGTGGGGATATCATGCATGTGTGTGGCGGGGACATGATATGTGTCTGGGACAATGGTACTATGAAGGTGTTTGGCATTAATAAATAATGTATGTGTGCAGTAGTAGCATATAGGGTTTTGATATAGCACCATTATGTGTGTATGTTAAGTCACATTAAAAGGTGCAGAGGTGCACTGACTCATTGATCAAAGTGAAGAAAATCATAGCTAAAGATCTGATTAAGGCATAATAAAGTATCAATAATCATGACAAAGATATTATGTAATAATCAGATATTTGGTAATAAGTGGGTTAAATGTTCAGGTATGGGGATGGCCAGTCAAAGCTGGCATAACAGATTAGCATTTTGATGGTCTTTGGTAAATTTTAGTGGGCTGTAAACCCAGTTAATTTAGAATTGTAAAAGGTAACAGTCTAGAACAAAGCTGGAAACATCCCGGGAGCCAAATCTGAAAAGTAACAGCTCCCAGAACAGTTACAAAAGCTGATGGAAGACTGTACATATACAGGTGTGTGGGCGATTCACAAGTGGTTTATGTATCTAGTGTATAGTGTAAGGCAAATGTTATATATAGAGAAAATTCTGCTTCCTTTTCATAGTATATTATCATTGTTATTATTAATATTGCTTCATATAACTACCTACGAGCTGCCACCACCAGATCATTCTTAGCTCATTGTTCACAGTTTATTATTATGTCGTTATTTATAAATCATTGATTTATTAGCTTCATATAAAGTTTTTTTTGCGTAAAGCTTATTATATATTGAAATTTACTGACTACAGTCCTAAAAGTAGTAAAGGTTTGACTAGTCCTCAAGAATTTCCTTATGAAGTCTAGGTGTTTACAAAATAATGGGCAACCAATGGTCCAGCAGAAGACAACCTCATTTGGAGTTGACTTTGGAGCAAATCTATTTTACACTAGGATTTGTTTCCTATTTGGAATTTAGAAATAACCTAAATTGCAACTCGGCTGAAACAAAACATCCTTTGGAGATGATGATGATGAACATATCTTTTGAAATTACAATTGCCAGCTTTGTTGAAATTTTCCCAAACATTTGACTTGCAGTTTCTTCTTCTTCTTCTTCTTCTTCTTCTTCTTCTTCTTTTCTTCTTCTTCTTCTTCTTCTTCTTCTTCTTCTTCTTCTTCTTCTTCGCATTATTATTATTATTATTATTATTATAGCAGCACCATTTATTCCATGGAGCTTTACATGCAAAATGGGGTATACATAATAAAAACGAGTGCAGTAATCTTAGACAATAGAAGTCATGACTGGTACAGGATGAGAGAGGACCCTGCCCGCGAGGGCTCACAGTCTACAAGGCATGGGTGAGAATACAGTAGGTGAGGGTAGAGCTGGTCATGCAGCAGTTTGGTGGATCTGAAGTTACGGTAGGTTGTAGGCTTGTCGGAAGAGGTGGGTCTTCAGGTTCCTTTTGAAGTTTTAACAAGGTTTCTAAAAATTATCTCTTTATTTAGAGCAGTAACAGGTTTGCTGTTTGGATAGAGTAGAACCAATGACATTTGAACAAGTCCTCCAGAAAAATTATCCTTTTTTTGGGAACAGCGACAGGCTTGCTGTTTGGAAAGCAAAGAAACAATGTCTTCTTAAAAGCCATACAAAATGTATCTGTGTGGCCCAGCTACGCCAGGCACACATAATTCCAGGAAAATGCACAGGAAGGTAACCGTGAAGCTTGACATTTATTCACGTCACTCACATTTCCCAACACACCCACTAGGGGTATAAAAGGAAGTGACATGTAGCAGTCAGCGTTCATTCAAGCCTTGGGAGACTCAGGAGTGAGTCATTCCCAGTCATTCAAGCTTCCTGTCTTAGGACAGTTCAGTCAGAGTTCAGTCTAGTCTTGGAGGAAGTGAGTACAGACTAGATTCTGGCAGAGCAAGTTCATGAAGTGGAGTCTGGTTTGAGTGTAAGGAGTCACTCTAGCCCAGTCAGAACTGCAGGATCAGTACTTCAGCACAAGCTGCCACAACGAGTGTACTGAGAACTGCTCAGCGAGCTCTGGAGAAAAGCTGACATTCACAACACCGCTACTTGTGCTTATGTTAGGAGCAAGAGCAGGACGAGAGGCACAGTGGAGAGAGAGAGAGAGAAGTGCATCAGGTACCGGATTACCCGCACTAATTCACCGGACACCGGGGTCCGAAGCGTTGCTAGTGCTTCAAGCCTAGTAATAAGAAACACCGGAGGCTTTCTGGATTACAAGTAGCAGAAGGTAGCCCTAAGCGCTGATACGTAAAAGGAGTCAGGTAGAACAAGGACCTTGAGTGAGGCGCCACAACAGTAGGGACTCTCTGTTCTCACCAACTAGAAGACTCTACCACCATGTCGGCCGGGCGCTGCAGCTATTGAACAAGCTGGAGATAGACAGAGTTAACTTGACTTCATGCAAGTTTGTACTCACATACATACAGAGTTAAAGGAGGCCTCTAACTTGCTCAGCGGTTATCCTGAATGTGCATTCTCCACCCCGACCAGCTTCCCGGGACCTGCCTGAAACATCTGCAAGTAAAGGTATGGAAAGAGATTGCCTTGTGTGAGACTGCTTTATTACCTACACTCTGCACCACCATAAACTTCCAGGGACCAGTCTCACCTGTGGGAGACCTACCATCTAGCTGCCCCATAACATCCCCTGTGAAGATCCATATAGCAGCGCTGGTACAATTGATCAGATACCACAGGTGGCGTCACGAACTATCTAACTACAAATCCCCTGTAAATATTCCCCATTG
This sequence comes from Oophaga sylvatica, assembly GCA_033576555.1. Lineage (NCBI taxonomy): Eukaryota > Metazoa > Chordata > Amphibia > Anura > Dendrobatidae > Oophaga > Oophaga sylvatica. Next base: position 114,512,451 of record JARQOD010000007.1, on the reverse strand, counting down.
TATGACCGCCAGGGCCACGGACCGAGTCCCGCTGCCAGTGACAAATCCCATAGACTTTCATGGCCTCGGTGCCGAGTACCCCATTGCCCTGGTACTAAGTGCGACTCATCTTCTGGCGTCACGAACAGGATCCGAAGCTTGCAAAATTGTGAGTCCTGTGTTGCCTAAATTGACTGTTTTATGCAAGGAAAAGACTGTTTGCTGTTTGTCACTTTTTGGCGCCATATACCGCCATTTTTGCCGCCATATTCGCGCCCTGGGGCGCTGGTGAAGAAGGTGGGCGTGCATTTGTGGGCGTATCTAAAAGAGAGCGCTGTTCCCTGGACACGCCCCCAACGCTGACGCAGCAGCAGGTCCTGTGAAAGCGGAAGTGAACGCTCTGATATCAGAGCGCCAGCGACTCAGGTCCTGTCCCCACTGCTGTGTCTACAGAGCTGCAGCCTTTGGAAAAGGTAGGCTCAGATTAAACAGGGGGACGCCAACATGTCACAACAACCGGTAGACAGCGCGGCCCCAGCCGGGGGCCCCAATGACTTACCGCTGGGCGTTGTAGCGCAGGATGGAATGTGGGTCCCTCACCCGGTCCTGTGGTCCCGCTCATGCCCCTAATGCTCCCATACATGCCAGGAGCGAAGTGGCTCCCTCAGTACAGCGGCGAGCCAGGCACCCTGTCAGTGTTCAAACGGAAAATATGCAGTATCCTGGACATGTACTCAATGACCGAGAAGCAAAAAGCTGCAGTGGTAATAGGGCAGTTAGCTGGTGCTGCTGAGAGAGAAGTAGAGACTTGGACCACTGCAGACCAGGAGTCGGTGCCTGCGATTCTCTTAAAGCTACAGGCTATCTTTGAGGACCGCACAGAAACAGATCTCCGGATGGCATTCTATCAATGCTCTCAGAGACCAGGTGACAGTATTAGGGACTACGCCTGCCGGCTACAAGGGGCCCTGCGAGCTCTCAAACAGGTTAACCCTATAAATGCCGTTGATGAGAGCAAAATGCTGAAAGAACAATTTGTACGGGGACTGAGGTCCCAAGCGGAAGGCAGGACTGTGAACTGGTGGTCCTTGGATCATCCTGATGCTACCTTTGATGCCCTAAAAGATATGGCTATAAAAGGACTACGACCCCTGGAAAAGCCTGAGGTGGCAGCTCAGTATCACCTGGGTGAAGCCACTCTAAAGTCGGCAGTACCCCCCTTTTCCCCGCTGGTGGCAGAAGCCAAAACGCAGGTGGCGTCCCCTAGTGAATTGGACTGTCTGCGCTCAGAAGTGCGCCAGCTGACTAAAAACCTGGCCACTGTAATGAGTGCCCTGCAACTGCGGAAAAAGGAAGGAGGAAAGATCCTGCTAGCCGACTGCCCAGAGGATGTTCCTTGGATGAACCGGAGGAAATGGAGGACGTCGCCTCACCGGAGGAAGACAACGCCATCCCCAGGAGCGACCCCTGATCAGCACCATCCTCGCCGAGAGATCATCTGCTACCGCTGCAACCGAAAAGGTCATATCGCTCAGCAGTGTCCTTTAAACGAGCAGATCCTGGGTCCGAGGGCCAACACCCAGGAATAGACTCATCAGGCCCCTTAGACTGGAACCGCAGGTTTGTGGGTGGAAGGCCCTACCTGTCCATCATTCTGGACGGGATCGCAATTCCTGCACTGCTAGACACTGGATCTCAGGTGACCATCATACCTGATGTCCTTTATAATAAATTCTGGTCCATGGACAGTCTCCAGCCCCCGAGCCCTGACTTTACAGTGTACGCCTCTAATGGTCTCCCTGTTGAAGTACTCGGAGCCAAAAACGTGGACGTAAAAGTGGGCAGAGTTGAGCTGAAGGACCAAGGACTCCTAGTAGTAAAGACTGTAAATGTGGAAAATGGCTTAAATGTGATTTTAGGTACTAACATTATCAGTAACTGTCTGGGAGAAGTTGTGTTTTTGCTCCAACAGCTCGCTGAAGTTGCCAAGCCAAAACAAAAGGGAGTGATCCAGAGGGAGATCCGGGCCCTGATGTGTCAGCAGCAAGCGAAGCTTACAGATGGTGAAATTGGTAATGTACGGGTCACGGACCCGAACCCCATTGTGATACCCCCAATGAGTGAAATGCTAATATGGTGCAGAGCAGCAATAGGTCTGAGAGGACAGAACTACCAAGCAGTAGTAGAGCCCCATTGTTCAGAGCACAGACCTACACTCTTGACTGCTAGGGGGTAGTGGAAGTAATAAATGGGAGAGTACCAGTGCTACTTCTCAACTGGGGAGAAGATGAAGTAAAATTACCACGTTATGCCACTGTTGCTAAATTACATACCGTAGATAACAATTCTATTCTCACAACCGAGTCCTTAGCCTCCCGCCAACCAGAGGAGGATAATGACCCGACAACCCAGGTGGCGGATTTGGTGTCAGCAACTCCATGTCGGGACAGACACCACTCCCGCCCACCAGAAACAGGGAGTACTACGGGTGGTACAGGAGTACGCACAGGTATTTAGCAAACACCCACTTGACTTTGGGACAATTAAGGGAGTACAGCATCATATCCCTACAGGCAGTCATCCTCCCATCAAGGAGCGGTACAGGCCTATACCTCCAGCACATTATCAGAAAGCTAAGGAAATGTTGCGTGACATGAAGGAAGCCGGGGTGATAAGGGATAGTTGTAGTCCCTGGGCGGCACCTCTAGTCCTAGTTAAGAAAAAGGATGGAAGTATGAGGATGTTGTAGATTACAGACAAGTAAATCGCATAACACATAAAGATGCATACCCATTACCACGCATTGAGGAATCCTTAGCTGCTTTGAAAACAGCTAACTACTTTTCCACCCTCGACCTCACTAGTGGGTACTGGCAAGTAGCTGTGGCTGAGGAGGATCGGGAGAAGACGGCTTTCACCACCCTAATGGGACTCTGTGAGTTTGACAGAATGCCGTTTGGACTCAGCAGTGCCCCTGGAACATTCCAGAGAGTGATGGAGAGCTGCATGGGACATCTCAACTTTGAAACCGTGTTGCTGTACCTGGACGACGTAATTGTGTACTCCAAGACGTATGAGGACCATCTGAAGCACCTGGCAGAGGTATTCGAGTCACTGTCCAAGTATGGGAATGAAACTGAAGCCCTCAAAGTGCCATCTGCTTAAACGAAAGGTACAGTACTTGGGGCATATTGTCAGCTCCGAAGGAGTAGCGCCCGACCCCGAGAAGGTCTCGGCCATCCAGAAATGGCCGGAGCCGAAGAATCTCAAGGAGGTGCGCCAGTTCCTGGGACTGACAGGTTACTACAGGAGGTTTGTAAAAGACTACACCAAGAAAGCAGCGCTTCTGCAGGACCTCCTGGTAGGACAACCCCTCAAGAGCAGAAACCCTCCATTCCACTGGGGTAAAGAACAAGCTGAGGCATTCAAAGAGATGAAAGAGATCCTGACAGGCGATGAAATCTTAGCCTACCCTGATTACAGCCAACCGTTCCTGCTGTACACTGATGCTAGTAACGAAGGATTGGGAGCGGTCCTCAGTCAGAAGCAGAACGGCCAAGAAAAAGTAATCGCATATGCAAGCAGGAAGCTCCGGCCAACTGAGAGGAACCCAGAAAACTATAGCAGCTTCAAACTGGAGTTCCTGGCGCTGGTCTGGGCCATTACAGAAAGATTCAAGCATTACCTTGCCTCTAGCAAGTTCACTGCGTACACAGACAACAACCCCTTGACGCATCTTGAAACAGCCAAGCTGGGAGCCATGGAGCAACGTTGGATGGCTCGGCTGTCAAACTATCAATTTACCATCAAGTACAGGGCGGGCCGTAAAAATGCCAACGCTGACGCTTTGTCCAGAATGCCGCATGAATCCGACACGGAGGAAGAATCGGATGACCTGGAAGAGATTGAGCTACCTGCATTCCACAGAAATGGGATGATCCATGAGCAACGAGTCCACGGAAAGCGGTGTGAAAAGACGTTAAACCCTTTACCTCATCACAGCTGAAGGAGACTCAAGACAGCGATCCAGTGGTCAGCCGTATCAAGGAGCTGATAAGACAGGAAGGTTCCTCCTTGGAAAAAGATGCACCTATACCAGCAAAGCTCCTGTGGAACGAGAGAAGCCGGTTGTTCATCTACCGTGAGAAGTTGTGCAGGAGATACGTCGACCCAAAGACCCATGAGACGGTTTGGCAGATAGTGGTTCCCAGAGCAGACATCCAAATGGTGTTAGAAGCCTACCACGATCAAGCGGGACACTTTGGCTGGAAAAAGCTGGAGACCCTGTTGAGGTGTCGGTTCTACTGGGTAGGGATGCGCAGCTCCATCGAGAAGTGGTGCCGGAACTGTGGACCCTGTGGCCTCAGACGAAAAGACTACTATAGTCAGAGAGCACCCCTGCAGCCTATCCAGACGACTCGTCCCTTGGAGATCGTAGCATTGGACCATGTCAAGTTGTCACCAAGCAGGTCGGGATACACATATGCCCTGACCATGGTGGATCACTATTCCAAATTTCTGGTGGTCGCCCCTGTCAAAGATATGACAGCAGAGACAGCAGCAAAAACCTTCCAAGCAAGTTTCTGCAGACCACACGGATATCCGGAGCAGGTGCTGACTGATCGAAGTCCTGCATTCGAAGCTGAACTGTTTCAGGAATTCTGTCAATTGTATGGGTGTAAGAAGATCAGAACAACACCGTACCACCCTCAAACCAATGGCCTTTGTGAAAAGATGAATCACATTGTCATTGACTTACTGAAATCTGTACCACTGGAAGAAAGAAATCGGTGGCCAGACTTGTTACCTGACCTGGTTGACTTGTACAACCACATACCAGTAAGTTCCACCAACTGCACTCCAGCCTACCTTATGAGAGCAAGACCAGGAAGACTGCCAATGGATATGGAACTTGGTGTGGTAGAACCAGAGGCTGATGACATTGCTGAAGATTGGGACACAAACCGACAGGAACAGTACAGGAGAGTACAAGCCTGCGTAGAAGATAGTCTCAATAAAGTAAGAGAAAGGCAAGAGAAGAACTACAACAAAAATGCTCCCGCTAAGCCTTTAATGGCTGGAGAAATTGTGCTAAAAAGAAAAAGAAGAATGCACAAATTGGATGATCAGTGGGAACAGGAGCCATATGTCGTGCAAAATTCCAAATTTGATAGCAGAAAAACCTGTACCATCAGCAAGGATGGAGGAAAAACGACTGCAACTGTGTCTAGAGATCATCTAAAGTTGTGTCCGGGCCCATTAAAGCTTCGTGAGGAAGAACCTGTTGTCCTTCAGAAAGAAAATGATGAAGCGGTCGTACATACGGATCTGGGAGATCTACCTGCGGATTGGCCCAGAATGGGAGAAGCAGTAATCATTCCTGTGCTGCAGTTTTATCAACAGCAAGAAGAACCTCTACATCAAGTCATACCAATTGTGCCAGTGGAGTTGGTTCCAGAAGGACCTGTTCCGGCAGACCCTCAACCATTAGGATCCCAAGCAGCGGAACCACAAGAGGCAGCACCACAAGAAGTGGAAACCCCTGGTGGAGCAGTACCGCATCGCCCAGTCGCTAGCATGCTTGCCAGATCCCTAGAAAGGTGGAGTCGTGTTTACAGTTTGCCGGCACACAGAGCAGATAGGCTAGAAACTACTATACCTGACACCACTCCACGTAGGTCAGAGCGTACAACAAAAGGAAAGTTACCTATTCGTTATCAAGAGTAGTTCTAGTAAACTAGTCCAGTATGACCCAGACAGGGGTTTACTGCAACTGGAAATGTATAAAGTTTGAAAAAGAGTTAAAATATTGAGATATAAATGTGATTTCTATTGATTTTTCTTGAAATGTGTGTTCATATGCATGGACTGCGTGGCTGTGGACTTTGCCAGCCCAAAAACTTTTGATGTAAATAGTTCGCACTTCGGTGCTACATCTTGGTTTTACACAAAACCTAACTACCTCTGAAAGAAAACCCGTATGGTGTGGCCTAGAGTGAGGTCTGCAATAGAGAAGTCCTGCAGCCCACCCAGGACCCACGTGGGAGGTTTGGTGCGGGTCCTCCACAAGAATTTGTCTTGTATTATGAAAGTGCTTTTGATACTTTTGTATTTTTCTAATGTACAAATTGTAACGTTCAAGAAGTCTTACCTCCCGCAAGGGATGTGTTAAAATGTTGTTGTTATATGCAAAACAAAACGTTTTTCTTTTCTCTTTTACAGCCCGGGAGTGCTGTGTTTAACCAAGGGGGATGTGTGGCCCAGCTACGCCAGGCACACATAATTCCAGGAAAATGCACAGGAAGGTAACCGTGAAGCTTGACATTTATTCACGTCACTCACATTTCCCAACACACCCACTAGGGGTATAAAAGGAAGTGACATGTAGCAGTCAGCGTTCATTCAAGCCTTGGGAGACTCAGGAGTGAGTCATTCCCAGTCATTCAAGCTTCCTGTCTTAGGACAGTTCAGTCAGAGTTCAGTCTAGTCTTGGAGGAAGTGAGTACAGACTAGATTCTGGCAGAGCAAGTTCATGAAGTGGAGTCTGGTTTGAGTGTAAGGAGTCACTCTAGCCCAGTCAGAACTGCAGGATCAGTACTTCAGCACAAGCTGCCACAACGAGTGTACTGAGAACTGCTCAGCGAGCTCTGGAGAAAAGCTGACATTCACAACACCGCTACTTGTGCTTATGTTAGGAGCAAGAGCAGGACGAGAGGCACAGTGGAGAGAGAGAGAGAGAAGTGCATCAGGTACCGGATTACCCGCACTAATTCACCGGACACCGGGGTCCGAAGCGTTGCTAGTGCTTCAAGCCTAGTAATAAGAAACACCGGAGGCTTTCTGGACTACAAGTAGCAGAAGGTAGCCCTAAGCGCTGATACGTAAAAGGAGTCAGGTAGAACAAGGACCTTGAGTGAGGCGCCACAACAGTAGGGACTCTCTGTTCTCACCAACTAGAAGACTCTACCACCATGTCGGCCGGGCGCTGCAGCTATTGAACAAGCTGGAGATAGACAGAGTTAACTTGACTTCATGCAAGTTTGTACTCACATACATACAGAGTTAAAGGAGGCCTCTAACTTGCTCAGCGGTTATCCTGAATGTGCATTCTCCACCCCGACCAGCTTCCCGGGACCTGCCTGAAACATCTGCAAGTAAAGGTATGGAAAGAGATTGCCTTGTGTGAGACTGCTTTATTACCTACACTCTGCACCACCATAGACTTCCAGGGACCAGTCTCACCTGTGGGAGACCTACCATCTAGCTGCCCCATAACATCCCCTGTGAAGATCCATATAGCAGCGCTGGTCCAATTGATCAGATACCACAGGTGGCGTCACGAACTATCTAACTACAAATCCCCTGTAAATATCCCCCATTGTATGAGCGCCCAGGGCCACGGACCGAGTCCCGCTGCCAGTGACAAATCCCATAGACTTTCATGGGCTCGGTGCCGAGTACCCCATTGCCCTGGTACTAAGTGCGACTCATATCCCTTTTTGGGAGCAGTTTCTGGTTTATTTTCCTTGCATAGAGTAGGATATACAGCAGCAGTACAGTACAGAATGGACAAGAAGGAGGAGTTTGGCAGTCTATTGGCAGTGACAGTGGAAGGTGCAGCAACAGCACCAGTTGGAATAGGAAGGGACAGGCAAAGTGATGTCCGGCAGATTAGGCCCGGATGGCAATAGTATGGTACTACATTAGTACAATAAAGTCATTTTTTAACAAACTATTGAATATTGCCATGTTTATCTCTAGAAGTATAGAGGTATGATGTCATCAGTAAGTGGAGTTTGTCTCAGTTATTATAACTTTGGTATGGTGTAGGGTTTTAGATATTACTTTAACATGTTGGATTAAAGGACTGATTGAATCTGGAGACTAAGTTCACTGTCATGGCTGTCTTCTCACCTAAGAGGTTTCCAGGAATGAGACACTTATGATGTATCCTGAGGATTGGTTATTGATATCAGATTAAAGGGGATCCAACACCTGCCACTCTCCCCAATTAGCTGTTAGTATGTCCTGCGGTTCCCGGAATTACACAGTCTACAGAGCAAGAACATTGAAGTGAATAGAAGCAGACCTGTAGGACCTGAGAATGGCCACTACATAGTGTATGAAGCTGCAGTGTTCCATATACACCATAGTGCACCATATACTGTATGGCCATAGACCTGGAAATGGCTGACCAGTTGGGATGCTGAGTGTCCGACCCTCACCGATAATATTGTCATAAACAACCCCTTAAAGGGAGTCTGCAAGAACAAAATGGCTGTTCAAATGAACCACAGGCACTCATTGCCTCCATCGTGTGGCCAAACAATTCAATGCAACACCCATCTACTTGATTTTTAACTATATCTCCTCTAGCTCCTGAAAAGTCAAAGCTGTCATTTAAGGGAAGAGGTGAGCAGATACACATGCAAAACAAATAAGTGGGATGGAGCACGAATTTGTTAAGCCATGCTAAAGGTGCACTAAGCACCTATGCTTGGTTTCATCAGTCATTGTGTGCTGACAGACTCAAGTTAGAGTGATGGATAATTCCAAACCATGGACAACTGAAGAATTCCAAGTTGGAGACCATTGGTCTAGACCAGTGTTTCCCAAACTCCAGTCCTCGCGGCCCCCACGGGTCATGTTTTCAGGATTTCCTTTGTATTGTGCGGATGGTGGAAGTATCATCAAGGCATCAGGAATTCTCTCACTTGTGCAATACTATGGAAATCTTGAAAACATGACCCGTGGGGGCCGCGAGGACTGGAGTTGGGGAACCCTGGTCTAGACCAGGGTTCCCCAACTCCAGTCCTCAAGGCCCACCAACAGGTCATGTTTTCAGGATTTCCTTTGTATTGCACAGGTGATGCAATTATCACCTGAGCAATACTAAGGAAATCCTGAAAACATGACCTGTTGGTGGGCCTTGAGGACAGGAGTTGGGGAACCCCGGTCTAGACAATAGATTTTCATTTATTCTATAAACGCTGATAATATGTAAATTCCTGATTAGCACAAATGGAAACGACTCCCATTCCAGACTTTTTGGGACTTTTCCTCGTACATTTATCTTATCTCAACAAGCGCATAAATCTTTAATATACTAGCCTTTTCACTCCTGATATATTTCTGTCATTTTAATAGCCAAGACTTGAGCTTAGTGCTGAAACCGCTCCCTACATAATTAGTTCCCCCTTGCCCTAACCCAGAAAAATTACTAGGTTTTCTTAGAAAGGTATTAAGGACCCCATGATTTCTGCAAAGAAGAAAATAGTTCTTCCTTTTATGCCTATTCCCTCACTTTTCAAAATATAGGTTTCTTACCTGTCGTGAAAGCTTGCATTTGACATAAACAGAGATAATGGCTTAATGGATTCTAAGTGGTTTCAAGTACGAAACGTAATTCGAAAGTGCCCACCGCGTGTAACTTTAACATCCTAATGTTATGTTTTACAAGGCACCGGGAAATTAGCGCGGAGAAGTTCTTGTTACTTTTGTCCCTGTGGTTAAAGGAGGTACTTCTGTTCCATCTGCACAAATGAAAATATGTAATGAGAAATTATTTGTTGCACTATTCCGGTATGACACAAATGACACATTTGAAGAGGTGATCATTATGTCTATTGAAGCTTAGTGACAAGACTTTGAACGTAAAGAGCAGATGTCAGCTTAAGTGGATCTGAAAAGCTGCTTTATTCAGTGGAAGTCAAGTCTTTAATGCTTTAGAAAATGCATCTAGTAAATGGTGGAGCAATTCCCGAGAGGACAACTATACTTCTTATGGTTATTATTGTAAATCAAATAGCTTTGACTTAATAATAGTGATTACTTTAATCATAATTAGTGGAAGAAGTTTGCCCGTGTCACATCTGTGAAGGCTTTTGAAGAAGAACCATGGCCACATAGCTTCTGTGTAGACTTCTTTATGCTGGTCAATAGGGAGCTGATTAAAGACCTTTGAATATGTAATTATTGTGGCGGTTTCTTCATGTTGGCCAATTGTTGATTGATGGAACAAGGCTTTCTCATTTTCTTGGAAACTTCTTTATGTTAGCTAAAAGATGATGGAAGAAATATGACCAAATTGTTTCTTTTGCAGCTTCTTTATGTTGGCCAAAGTGGACAGACAAAGTTTGATCACGCCATTCCAGTGGAGGCTTTTTTTGTTGTTGGTCAACTTGAATTAACAGAGAAAATTTGGCAATTCAATATCTATGGAGATTTCTATATGTTGATCAAAAGTCTGATTATTATGGTAGAAGCATGCCTTTGTCATAGAATCATTGAATGTCAGTGTTGGAAGGGACCTCCTGGGTCAACTGGTCCAACACCCTTCTCAAAGCAGAATTCACTAAATCATCCCAGACAGATGTCTGTCCAGCCTTTGTTTGAAAACTTCTATTGAAGTAGAACTCACCACCTCTCGTGGCAGCCTGTTCCACACATTGATCACCCTAACTGTCAAAAAGTTTTTTCTAATACCTAATCTGTGTCTCCTCCCATTCAGTTGTCATATCTGTTGAGTCTTCATTCTCCTGGCCAAAGGTGGACTGATGTTATGGATCACAGAAAAAAAACAGCAAAGGAGTCAATGACTTATTTGACCACTTGGGTGACAGTGGCCAAGAGCAGACCTTCTCAATTTTAAGAGATGTTTTTGAAGGAGGAATCCTTAGTTTCTAAGACCTGGTTGAGAAGGTATAAAGTGTGAACCAACACTATAAGTCTCACAATACAACTTCTGGGCAGCTTACAATTCCCCTTTAATTTACTACTCACACATTTTTGGATCCTAAGCCATTTTTTTCCAATTCCTATTTGTCTTGAAAAATGTATTTTACCTCGGTATATGCTTAACAACCCAACTAAATAATATAGCAGTTTCCTGTTGTGTGTATCCAACATACAGTATACGATTTCTCCTATCATCGGCTATTATAGAGCTCCAAAAAAAATACAGGTGACCTAGTAATAGGCATTATACTTCAATAGGCACGTCAGCCCCTCTGTATTTCATAAGTGAATGATGGCCTGATGGTAATACCCATTGAATTTTGAGTAAATGGTTTTCTAAATGTTGGGGCTTTGATAAAGGTGTGTTGTGGTGCTTGTCGGATTACGACGGATGTGATGTAAAAGTTGGCTTGTGCAAAAGTAGAACAGTGTCCTATTGTAACCAATCAGACTCCAGATCTCATTTTTAGAGGCCATTTTGAAAATTTAAAGAAACAATCTCACTGACACCTATGAGTCATTCTTTAACTGTGCCGTTTTGATCAGTCTCTTACAACATCTCCTCAATAGACATCTCCCTTAAACATAAAAAGGCAAAGTATAAATTTTATTTATACGTCCTTGGCTATTTTAATTTCTATGTAGCCTATAATATGTTTTACATCATTCATTCTGTAAGATCCAATTTTTGCTTCCTTTGGGAAAGGAGAGCTACATCACAATGACACTAGTAAAGTGGTGTAGCAATAGACCAGATAGTCTATATTCAATCCCCTAGGTATAAAGGTCCTTATTGATGGAAAAACATGACCATTTTTCATAGACAATGCTGTTAATGAACTTGCTTGATCTAGAAAGTCCCCTCAGTGTCCACAGAAGAGATTTGTGAGGTCTGCAAAGCTTGTGCAGCTCATTAACTTTTCAACAGGAAGGTTGCAAAGGCAGAAACTGTGCGCTATATAATAATGTCAAGGAAAGGAATGGCACCTCGGACAACATCTATAACATCACCAGGCGAAACAAGCCTGATCGTTACTGTCTGACAAACCTGAGAGCTAATGCATTCTCCAAATTATCTCCAACGGATGAAATCTCTGATAGAATCTTTCCAACTGACTTCTCATCACTCAGGAAGAGCTTTAGTTTCCATTTTAATGTTTTCATTGGTTTAAATTATAGAGTTTTTTTTGTCCACAAAGTCGTTAGTCATATACTAAGAGGACAGATTACAGTAAAGGTTCCCAGGGAGAGATCCACAAATCTGTGATTATTTCTAATGTCTAAACAATGTAAACATACACTCATTCAACTCAAGGCTTATTTTTTCACTCTAAACTATATTTCGATAAATGTACTATTAGAGGATATGTGACTCAGACATTATACAAGTCATGGGCCAGCTTACAGGAACACCCAGATGTTCCATCTAGCACAGGATCTGAAGAAGCAGAGCATGGCACCAGTACCACATCATCCATCTGTCATCAGCAACCCCACTTCTGCTCAGAACTAGCATGACACCCTCCTATAAAATGTATAATTAATGAGGTTTCCCTATCCCCAATTTTTTTCTTAGATATTATATATTATTTAACAAAAAAGACAGAAAAAATATAACTTTTATGTAACTTTCAAATCCTGCACCACTCTGATGTTGATGATTCCTTGGTCCCATTCCCTGTAGTGTTTATATCTCTGTGGTTTCCCATTGCTTATATGTTGATGGTTTCCTAGTCCCTCGCCATTCTGAAGTTGATGATTCCCTGGTTCCACACTACTTTGATGTTTATAGTTACCTGGTGCCCAGGACCTTTCATGCTGGTGGTTTCCTGCTTCCCCACTCCATCCACATTGATGGTTCCCTGGCGCCCCTTATTAGATGTTAATAGTTTCCTGGTTCCCCATCACTCCTATGTTGCTGGTTTCTGCCACTTTGATGTTGATGATTCCTTAATACTCTCCTGTTTGTAGTTTCCCAGTTTCCCAACACATCTGTGTTAATGGTTTCCTGATTCTACACTGTTTTCATGTTGATGCTTTCTTGGTTCCTCTCCACTTCTATATTATTGGTTTCTTAGTTCCCCACAACTTTCATGTTGACAGTTTCTTACACTTTGCTATTACTGCATTGTTACTTCCTCATTATATCCACCGGTATCAATACTATCCATTTGCTTATAGAGACGATAAAAGTCTATATTGTTGATGTATGAACTATCTCAGTTGTTTCCTTTTTATGATCCTGTTGAACAGCCCCCTGAGGAAGCCCACGCGAAACGTGCGTTGAGGCCGTGTGTCCAACACCACAGGACAGACATGGGTAAGGGCAACTACCTCTTTTGATGCTCATGCTGCAGCAGTCAATGCTCATATGCTTAAATATTGTGACTTTTATATGAGATATGTATTACTTACCTTACTTGCATTGACACAGCCGCAGGAGTCTTTCTGACTTTGCTGAATGGACTTGGTGCACTGTCATTTTATTTAATACATAGGTCCTTTTATTAGGCTCCCCCTAACTACACAGTATCTGTGGTGTCACACTTAATTTCTCTTGTTGCACCCGATTCTATGTCTTAAATGGCTCTGTCATTGATATGGTCTTTTAATTATTATTATATATTAATTATATAATAATTATTATATAATTATTATATTCTTCCACATGCTTGATGTGTCTCCCACATGGCATTTTGCCAACTGTAAACTAGATTTCTTATGGCTTGCTTTCAAAAATGGTTTTCTTCTTGTCACTCTTCCATAAAAGCCAGATTTGTAGAGTATACGACTAAAAATTGTCCTGTGGACACATTCTCTCACTTGAGCTGTGGATTTATGCAGCTCCTCCACAGTGACCATGGGCCTCTTGGCTGCTTCTCTAATTAGTGTTCTCCTTGGTTGGGATGTCAGTTTTCATGGACGGCCATGTCTTGGTAGGTTTTCAGTTGTGTCGTACTCCTTCCATCTTTGGATCATGTTGAACAGTGCTCCGTGAGATGTTCAGAGCATGGGCTATTTTTTTTATAACCTAACCCTGCTTTACTCTTCTCCACTTCTTTATCACTGACCTGTCCGGTGTGTTCCTTGGCTTTACTCTTCTCCACCTCTTTATCCCTGACCTGTCTGGTGTGTTCCTTGGCTTTACTCTTCTCTACTTCTTTATCCCTGACCTGTCTGATGTGTTCCTTGGTTTTCCTGACCTGTTTGATTGCTAAATTTCTCAAACAAACCTCTGAGGCCTTCAAAGAATAGCTGTAGTTATACTGAGAATAAATTACACACAGGTTGACACAACATACCAATTTTTCGGCTACTCTGGGCAATTGGTCACTCAGGATTGTATTTATGGGTATCAGAGCGCAGGGGGCTGAATACAAATGCATGGCACAATTGTCAGATTCGTATTTTTAATAATAATTAAAATAATTAGAAAACCATGTTTCATTTATTTTATACTTTAAAAATACTTGCTACATCGTGTTGATTGATCACATAAAATCACTGAAAAATGAATTCAAGTGTGAGGGTGTAGCGTGAAAAAATGTAGAAATGTTAACGGTGTATGAATACTTTTTCATGGCACTGTAATAGTGTTCAAAGATGAATATTCACTTTAAGAAATTTATACTAGTGGCAACTTAAGGGTTATTTTGATTGGCGGGGACTTTATGGTTCAAAATATGGACCACAGTAAAGCTCTTGGCACTCTTCAAAATACTTTATCCATTTGCTCTCATGCCCATCTGCTGGAATGGCAAAATGCCCAGCTTCAAGGTGCCATTTCCGCAGAATTTTTTTTCTAACTAATTTTAGCTTTTAAAACTTTTTTTTAGACCTGTATGTAAATGAGGGAGCTCTGCTAAGTGTAAAAACCTAAGGGAATGAGAGAGGTGTAAATTTTAGACTAAAGCAGAAATCTTCCAAAAATTGGTCCATAACAGACACATACATCCTGTTTTCACAGTCTCACTAATGTAGAGATTTTTCATCTGCCCTATTGGATAAAGCTTCAGGTGTCGAAAAAGTTTTGGGCTTTATTAATTCTATATTCTCATTTCAGATATTGAATTTATTTATGTAGTGCATGTTAAAAAAGTATTCCTACCATAGACATTAAAGGCAGGTCAATTGCATATATCATAACTATATGATTGGTGAGAGGTCCGACTACTGAGACCCTTAGTGATATATTATCTATGGCATATTGCAATTGATTGATTGCCTGCCAATACATACTGTTCAGCATACAGGGCCACATAAAGCAAATATAGTCAGGTCATGCTCAAGTAATACTATATAGTGGACCATGAGCAGCCCCATAAAAAAGTACTAAGACCCTTGCTATGGAACATCTAAGCCCAGATAGTCTTCAAACATACCTGTCCTTCCAGACAAAACTCATTGTAAGGCTTGTTTTGCTGTCATCGTACCCCGCAACAAATAAAACTGCCTAGGTGCACATACCAGTGCAATATGTCTTGGTTCTCCTACTATGTATTTACCATCCACTTTTTTAATCAGTGGGTGGCTCCTCTTCGTTAGCCATCTCCCAGCATTATATGAGCTGGAACTTCCTTTTCCTCAGTTCCCCAGTATGAATACTAAGGCCGGAGTCACACTGGCGACAGAATGGACGACTGCAATACGATGAAATATCGCATTGCAGTCTGCCCTATGTTAATCTATGGAGCAGCTCCCAGTATCAGATTTTTTGTGCTCCGTTTTAAACGTCCGAGTGCAATCGCAGCATGCTGCGATTGTCACCGATTGTGGGTCGACTATCGCCAATGCAAGTCTATGGGAGCGATGAAAAATCTGATTACAAACGGACCGCACGTGTGACTTGCGATTAAATCGCATCGGTGTCCTTTAGAAAAGCCGGCAATTCACCCCCGGCTATACTGTAAAATCACACTGACAGCTTTAATAAAGAATAGAAAGAATAGATATACACACATAGAATACATATATATATATATATATATGTCATTGTGACATATATATATACATATATTTATAGTTCTTACACTTCTACATACTGTAATAGCCGCTAATTCAATTGCCGGCTTTTGTGAAATCACAGAAGCCGACATGAAATGATACATTGTTTAGACACAGTTAACCATGTCATTTCCTGTATTTTGATATATGGTTTGAACTTACAATTACATAAGTGTATGTGTGCAAAATTTCAGACATGTAGGGGTTAATTAAAGGTGTAAATTCGTTGAAAAAAAATGCGTGGGCTCCCGCTGTATTTTCTCCACCAGACAGACAAAGCAAGCGAGTGGGGGCAGATAATAATAGCCTAGGGAGGGTACATTTTTTTTGTGCCCCCCCTGGCTACTAACATCTGCCCCTAGACACCCCAGAAAGGGCAAATCTCTAATTAGATTTGCCCTTTCTGGCACTTTGCCCGTCTATTCCCATTGCCCTGTAGCGGTGGCGAATGGGTTAATAAGGGGTTAAAGCCACCTTGCAATTGAAAGGTGACTCTAAGCCAGGTTAATAATTGAGAGCTGTCAATTAGACAACTATCAATTATTAATCCTATTGAAGTAAATAAAAAAAACACACACACTTTAAGAATAAATAATTTTAATGAAATAAAAACACATTTTTTGACCATCTTTTATTTTACTCTTAATCCGTGCGAAGCCCTTGATCTCCTAAAATAAATATAAAATAATAAAACAACATTATTCTTACCTATCTGGCGATCTGTCACGTCCCACGATGTAATCCTTCACAAAGGGTTAACTAGCAATCAGCTAAGCAGCGCAACTAATGCTGAGTGCTCAGCTGATAGCTCCTGAATGAATGAGCTTATCTCCTGCCGACAGGAGAGGATGTGATTAATGAATGAAGCTTAATTGATTGTGTCCCACTTTCACCTTAGGTCAGGTCACTGAAGTGAAAGTGGCAATAAATCAATTAAGCTTCATTCATTCATCTCTTCCTCTCCTTTCTCTGGGAGAGGAAGTTATTCATTCAGGGGGTTACAGCTAGGAGACAGCATTAGCTCTCTGCGAGCTGTAACCTGTTAACCCTTTCTGATGGATTACACCGTGGGACCTGACTGTACATCGGATTGGTAAGAATAATTTTGCTTTTTTATTTTATTTTTATTACAGGAAATGGTTTTTAGCAGGAAAATAAAATATGGTCAAAAACTGTGTGATTATTTCATTAAACTTCTTTTTTATTAAACTGTGTGTGTTTGATTTTTCTTTCATACAATAGGATTAATAATTGATAGTTGTCTAATTGACAGCTCTCAATTATTAACCTGGCTTATAGTCACCTTTCAATTGCAAGGTGGCTTTAACCCCTTATTAACCCATTCGCCACCGCTACAGGGCAATGGGAATAGACGGGCAAAGTGCCAGAAAGGGCAAATCTAATTAGAGATTTGCCCTTTCTGGGGTGTCTGGGGCAGATGTTAGTAGCCGGGGGGGCATAAAAAAAAAGTACCCTCCCTAGGCTATTATTATCTGCCCCCACTTGCTTGCTTTGTCTGTCTGGTGGAGAAAATACAGCGGGAGCCCACGCATTTTTTTTCAACGAATTTACACCTTTAATTAACCCCTACATGTCTGAAATTTTGCACACATACACTTCTGTAATTGTAAGTTCAAACCATATATCAAAATACAGGAAAGACATGGTTAACTGTGTGTAAACAATGTATCATTTCATGTCGGCTTCTGTGATTTCACAAAAGCCGGCAATTGAATTAGCGGCTATTACAGTATGTAGAAGTCTAGGAACTATAAATATATATATATATATATATACACATGTCACAATGACATGTATATATATATGTATATGTGTTCTATGTGTATATATCTATTCTTTCTTTTGTGATTTAAATACTATTCTTTTGGATCCATTATATGTCAGTTTTGCAAGCCTGCGAGAAATTCTCGCAAGTCGGATGAAAATCGGATGTTACAAGGTACACACACATGCGACTAAATCGCATCTTTGAAGGAAAATCGGATGCCAGGCAGATGTGTGATGTTTACATTTTGCTCCGATAATCGACCGACTAAAACGGTCCGTTTTATTGTAGTTGTGTCTGACTCCGGCCTAAAAGACAAAGTCTCACTCCACTGCCTGTAGCGAGACAATGACCTGCCTGCTATACCTGTAATCTTTCTCAATGTCTCTGCTACTAGGGACAGATTACACTTGACAACAGGCAGTGAACCGCAAATTATACAGGAGGGAATTTATCAGGATTATTTATCAAGTGACCTCAAGTTGTATAATCTGCAGTAATAATTTAAAGGCAATGTGTGAGTAGGATCCACCCTCCTAAGCCAACTGTATTGGCACGTAGGTCACAGAAAGTTGAATAAAATGATACCTTGATATCTGAGATCCAATGTCTTATTTCAGAGAAAACCATATTTTCTTAATATGTAAATGAGCTGTTAAGATCTATGGGCCGGGCATAGATCTCCCTGAGAATCTGTCTCCAGAGATTATTTTGAATGTGTTACCAATCTGAGACATGTAGATCAGAAGCGCAGACTGTCAGTTATTACATGTCGCACACTGGTAACTCCCTCTTTTCACTGAAAACAAGCTCAGGAGGCGGAGTCTCAGTGAGATCTATTTCCGGCCCATAGATCTTAACAGCTCATTTACATATTAAGAAAAACGTGGATTTCCCTGGAATAAGAGATCAGATCACAGATATCAAGGTATCATTTTATTCAGCTTCCTATGACCTACATGCCCATATAGCGCCCACTTAGGAGGGTTGATCCTACTGACAGATGCCCTTTAAGCTTGTATTTTATAAGACATTTGTAAACTTTTAATAACTTTATGGTTTAAATATATGGACTTTCCCTGTCCAAATGGTCAAGTGTCTCATTATAGGAAGCCTTCCACTGATGCTCATATGTTGGTCCTATGACATACAGGAAGGGTTGAGCTGCCGGATAATGCGGTAGCAGCATATTTTGGCAGTTTATTTCAATACATTTATTTCTTGTTAATGAATACATCTGGGATAATACCAAGTCCTACCAGCACTTCTGTGAATAGCCCATCTGCTGCATTTATAAGTCTCCGATAGTCATGTCTTTCATTAGCATGTGAGCGCACATTTCACTGAGAAGAGACCACTCCAGCAAAAAGCTTCCAAGTGCAATCACACAATCGGGTGTCAGAAAAAAATAATTTAAAAAATCGTAGACCTTTCAGTAATTTCCTCCCTTATAGCTGAAGTAAGCAATATGGTCTCTCTTGAATCAGCTCTTTTCACATACATTCATGTTCTCCTATGGAACATGGCAACAATGCAGAAGTCTTTCTATGGGCTATAGAAATGTTACTCATCTCTTTCAGCTTCAGCCCATCTCTCTCCCTGGAAGTCTTAGTGCATTAGTTGGTAAGGTCACATTTCTGCAGTAATTGGCACTTTTCAATGGCGTAACTCTGTAGAAAGTATTTTCAGCCATGAGGTCTTTGTGTCGTATTCCTTATTATTTGGGCATAATTCTGATAGAAACGATTATTCCTGATACAGACTCAGGTTTTGGTTGCACCATGGGGCAAGCCACAATAGTGGGCTCTGGCAACCGGAGGCCCAAGGCAGGTGCTACTTATTTTCATTTCGGGACATTGCTGCCGAATCTACTTTAACCATCAGTTCTCATCAATGGCATCTCATTCTCTGGCTAGTTCTTTTAGTGCAGGGACCACCTGTTAGATATTATCTTTAGTAATACCCTGAATCGAAAACTGTACCTCCTTTTCGAGACAACTCTTTTCAAAGAGCATTTAGCAGCCACGATAACCGCTAGATCTTCTTTTCTGTCACCAGCATGAATTGCTCTTATTTTTAGCCTATAACTTGCCTGCGCTAAGTTTAAAGCTCTTCTCTCTGTTATGTCAATGTATGATTGACAGGCAGGAGAGCAGGAGCAAAGAGACAAAGACTCGCCCTCACTTCTTTTAAAGATACAAAGACCAACCCTACTCCCTATACAGATATAAAGATCAGCTCTCATTTTCTGTACAAAGATCCACTCCCACTTCCTTTAGAGAGTCAAAGACTCACCTCCACTTCATTTAGAGAGACAAATACCCACTTCACTTCCTATAGATCAACAAAGACCCGCTTTACTTCCTATAGAGAGACAAAGACCTGCCCCACTTCATGTGAAGAGATAAAGACTTGCCCCCACTTACTGCATAGAGACAGATATCCACTCATACTTCCTATAAAGAGATTAAGAACCACCACCACTTCTTGTAAAGAGATAAAGGTACACTGGCAAGACAAAGAACCACTCACACTTTGGGTATTGAGACAAAGACCCACCACCCATTCCTATGGAGATACAAAGACCAACCTACACTTTCTGTAGAAAAACAAAGACCCACCTGCACTTCCTGTAGAAAAACAAAGAACACACACACTTCCTGTAAAAATACAAAGACTCGCCCCTACTTCCTGCAGAGAATCAAAACCCACCCTCACTTCCTGTAGAGAGACAAAGACCTACCCCCACTTCTTGTAAAGAGATGCAAGCCCAATCCCACTTCCTGTGGAGAGACAAAGACCTGCTAAAAAAAAAGAAAAATAGCAGCTCACCTTCTCAATGGATACCATGCAAGGAAACCTGCAGTGCTGCAGCCAGGAAACCATTTGTGGAAAATAGAAAAATATCCAGCGTGTTGAATGAAATTCAGAAGTCTTTATTGAAGAATTAAAAAGTCACACCAGTGTACATGGGCAGAAAAATTTTTCAAATCTAGCATAGGTGTTTCAGAATTTAATCCTTATTCATTGAATATGAATAAGGATTAAATTACGGTACACCTATGCTAGATTTGCACATTTTTTCTGCCCATGTACACTGGTGTGACTTTTTAATTCTTCTATAAAGACTTCTGAATTGTATTCAACACGCTGGATATTTTTCTCTTTTCTACAAATAGACAAAGACCTGCCCTCACTTCCTGTAGAGAGACAAAGACCTACCCTAACTTCCTGTAGAGAAACAAAGACCTGCCCTCACTTCCTGTAGAGAGACAAAGACCTGCCCTCACTTCCTGTAGAGAGACAAAGACCTGCCCTCACTTCCTGTGGAGAGACAAAGACCTTCCCTCACTTCCTGTAGAGACAAAGACCTGTCCTCACTTCCTGTAGAGACAAAGACCTACCCTCACTTCCTGTAGAGACAAAGACCTGTCCTCACTTCCTGTAGAGAGACAAAGACCTGCCCTCACTTCCTGTAGAGAGACAAAGACCTTCCCTCACTTCCTGTAGAGAGACAAGACCTACCCTAACTTCCTGTAGAGAGACAAAGACCTACCCTCACTTCCTGTAGAGAGACATAGACGTGCCCTCACTTCCTGTAGAGACAAAGACCTGCCCTCACTTCCTTTAGCGAGACAAAGACCTGCCCTCACTTCCTGTAGAGAGACAAAGACCTTCCCTCACTTCCTGTAGAGAGACAAGACCTACCCTAACTTCCTGTAGAGAGACAAAGACCTGCCCTCACTTCCTGTAGAGACAAAGACCTGTCCTCACTTCCTGTAGAGACAAAGACCTGCCCTCACTTCCTGTAGAGAGACAAAGACCTGCCCTCACTTCCTGTAGAGAGACAAAGACCTGCCCTCACTTCCTGTAGAGAGACAAAGACCTGCCCTCACTTCCTGTAGAGAGACAAAGATCTACTCTCACATCTTGTAAAGAGATAAAAGCCCAGTGCCACTTCCTGGTGAAAAACAAAGACCTACCCCACTTCAAGTGGAAAGACAAATATTTGCCCCCACTTTCTGTAGAGAGACAAAGACACCCCCCCCTTCCTATACAGATATAAAGGGCCAGTCCACTTCCTGTAGAGAAAAAAAGATTGACATCCATAACTGCATGCACTAAATAGCATTTAACACAAAAGGGAGATATGAGTGGCAAATACCGAAGAGTGATTTTTCGGGTAAAGACAGCATCATTTTTAAAATAAATTGATTTGTGAATTGTCTATCCCATTATTTATACCATGCAAGGAAACCTGCAGTGCTGCAGCCAGGAAACCATTTGTGAAAATAGAAAAATATCCAGCGTGTTGAATGAAATTCAGAAGTCTTTATTGAAGAATTAAAAAGTCACACCAGTGTACATGGGCAGAAAATTTTTTCAAATCTAGCATAGGTGTTTCAGAATTTAATACTTATTCATTGAATATGAATAAGGATTAAATTACGGTACACCTATGCTAGATTTGCACATTTTTTCTGCCCATGTACACTGGTGTGACTTTTTAATTCTTCTATAAAGACTTCTGAATTGTATTCAACACGCTGGATATTTTTCTCTTTTCTACAAATAGACAAAGACCTGCCCTCACTTCCTGTAGAGAGACAAAGACCTACCCTAACTTCCTGTAGAGAAACAAAGACCTGCCCTCACTTCCTGTAGAGAGACAAAGACCTGCCCTCACTTCCTGTAGAGAGACAAAGACCTGCCCTCACTTCCTGTGGAGAGACAAAGACCTTCCCTCACTTCCTGTAGAGACAAAGACCTGTCCTCACTTCCTGTAGAGACAAAGACCTACCCTCACTTCCTGTAGAGACAAAGACCTGCCCTCACTTCCTGTAGAGAGACAAAGACCTGCCCTCACTTCCTGTAGAGAGACAAAGACCTTCCTCACTTCCTGTAGAGAGACAAGACCTACCCTAACTTCCTGTAGAGAGACAAAGACCTACCCTCACTTCCTGTAGAGAGACATAGACGTGCCCTCACTTCCTGTAGAGACAAAGACCTGCCCTCACTTCCTTTAGCGAGACAAAGACCTGCCCTCACTTCCTGTAGAGAGACAAAGACCTTCCCTCACTTCCTGTAGAGAGACAAGACCTACCCTAACTTCCTGTAGAGAGACAAAGACCTGCCCTCACTTCCTGTAGAGACAAAGACCTGTCCTCACTTCCTGTAGAGACAAAGACCTGCCCTCACTTCCTGTAGAGAGACAAAGACCTGCCCTCACTTCCTGTAGAGAGACAAAGACCTGCCCTCACTTCCTGTAGAGAGACAAAGACCTGCCCTCACTTCCTGTAGAGAGACAAAGATCTACTCTCACATCTTGTAAAGAGATAAAAGCCCAGTGCCACTTCCTGGTGAAAAACAAAGACCTACCCCACTTCAAGTGGAAAGACAAATATTTGCCCCCACTTTCTGTAGAGAGACAAAGACACCCCCCTCTTCCTATACAGATATAAAGGGCCAGTCCCACTTCCTGTAGAGAAAAAAAGATTGACATCCATAACTGCATGCACTAAATAGCATTTAACACAAAAGGGAGATATGAGTGGCAAATACCGAAGAGTGATTTTTCGGGTAAAGACAGCATCATTTTTAAAATAAATTGATTTGTGAATTGTCTATCCCATTATTTATGTTGTCTTAAAGTACAGGGACCATTTAGGGTAATACTAGAGTTCCCTTGGACTCTACACACCCTATATTAACTTGCATTATCCAGTTGTAGTTATTGAGGATTTATTGCCTACCTTTGCTTCTCCTTCATTACCTTTCCTGTTGACCCAACAAATCCCGAGATGAATGATATGAGATGACCACTGCCAGCTTTTAAAAAAAATAGAAAAAAAGTTTCTATATGTGGCCAACTAGTGTTTGTAAATTGAATTGCAGGCTATCAAAAGTTTTTCTAAAAGGTAGCAATTTATTTATATAATTAGAAATTGGAAAAGGTGGCCACATTGGTATAACAGGAATTATTAAATTCAAGGAATGCCCTCCATCCAGCGATAAGTGATATATCAGTTATGGCTTTTTCCACTGAAGTGTTACCAAGGTGCTAATGAAGTCCTTGATTTCAATGAATACCCAATACCATTTTTATTGGTACAAATGTCAATGCTGCTAAAATAGGATATGATTTAGAAACATTTTTTTTTCTATTTTATATCTAAACAAGGCTTTCATCCCCAAGACCATATCTACTTAACAAACCTTTGCGGAAAACTAAAAAGAAGGGAAGCCATATTGAGCTGCAGATTTACCAGCTTTGCCTTCTGAATTGCAGTTGTCCTTTGTCGAAACACATGAATTCTACTATTTTTACAGCTGGAGAAAAAATTAAATAGCGGAAGCTTTTAAGGTTAAAATGGTTGCATAATGTGATGATGGGTGAAAAAGGCTGATAGATTCTCTGTAGGTCTCCAGAGTGCTGAGAAAGTAGCCTAAGGCTTGTTGTGGTCACTGGACCCGGGGAACACTAACAAGCTCTGTCAAGCTTGCTTCAAAACCATCTGATAGAACAAAGTTCCTAAGGGAAACGTGTCTGAACGCTGCGTGACTCTGAATGCCCCAATCCAGAAGAAGAAACTTTTTGTGGTTGGTAAAGTTTAAGGTTTCCGACAAGATTTAGCTAAGTGGATCATATTCTGAAAAACAAAGTAAAACAAATCTTAAGTCTCATTCGCATCACGGCGGCTATTTCAAGAGTTCTTCTCCGTCATAAGAGCAAGACAACAACAATATTGGCAGTTCAAGATCTGGAAAATGTTGGCATACTTGTCAATTATTCTAAATGGTGTTACAGGAAAATCAGATGGGGGTGGAGAGGCCCTTAAAGATGTTCCCATGTCTTCTTTCTCCAGAGCATACCCCCACAGATACCCCTTAATATACTCGGTCACCAGGATTCAGCCTCATGGTGAAGAAAATCTTCGGAAGGCATGACCTTGAGACGATGGGGAGTTTTGTGCAGGTTTTTCATGCTCTTTGCTGCTGAATACGAGAGTTACTTTGATTGGTGCAGTAATGATTAATGTGCTGCTGCTCCACCAATCAGAGCAAAGAAGATTGACTTTCACAGCCAAGGAAGCACCCCTGAGGAACTCTGAGGATCTTTCCTGATGTGTAAGTGCATCTTATTCTGTGTCCTTACAAACGAAATGTGTGACCACTCGCATCAGCCATGCTTATGGAAGCACCCACAGATTGTTATGGGGTGTGTCTGGTGTCTATTTTGTGAAGTAAAAAATTCCTGCATGAAGAATTAATGTTCTAAAATACAGAACCCAAATAGACCCCATAATAATCAGTGGGAGCTTCCGTTGGCCATATAACTGATTACTAACTCTGTTCGACTGTTCCTAAAATGGAACAAACTGAGTGTACAATGAGCATATGAACAGATCAAAGTGTGCGCTAAGGCCTTGCATTATCAGTGCAGTCTCTACATTCTGTGTGCAGGCAGACCCTGATTGCTGGGCACACTGGTCACATGGGGAGCCTGCTACAGGTTCCACTCTCACCATGGTCACCCACCCCCATATCAT
The DNA here is from genome assembly GCA_033576555.1 of Oophaga sylvatica. Lineage (NCBI taxonomy): Eukaryota > Metazoa > Chordata > Amphibia > Anura > Dendrobatidae > Oophaga > Oophaga sylvatica. The sequence goes on along the minus strand of JARQOD010000007.1, from coordinate 114,487,395 downwards.
CCTAAAAAAGCAATGTCCAATGAAAACAGCCCCCGATTCCATATCAAAGTTCCCAGCCCTACATTGTCCTATTCTGTACATCAGCCAGCCCAAGCTCCCGCGCTGCAGAATGCAAACAGATAACTTGTAAGGTAGTGCTGCACTGTGGTATTTGGCACTGCTGGAGTTGCATATGGTGCCACTTGGGTGGTACTTAGTTCTGCACTGTGGTATTTGGCACTTCTGAAGTTGCATATGGTGCCACATGGGAGGTATGTAGTGCTGCACTATGGTATTTGGCACTGCTGGAGTTGCATATGGTGCCACATGGGAGGTATGTAGTGCTGCACTATGGTATTTGGCACTTCTGGAGTTGCATATGGTGCCACTTGGGAGGTATGTAGTGCTGCACTATGGTATTTGGCACTGCTGGAGTTGCATATGGTGCCACATGGGAGGTATGTAGTGCTGCACTATGGTATTTGGCACTGCTGGAGTTGCATATGGTGCCACATGGGAGGTATGTAGTGCTGCACTATGGTATTTGGCACTGCTGGAGTTGCATATGGTGCCACATGGGAGGTATGTAGTGCTGCCATGTGGTATTTGGCACTGCTGGAGTTGCATATGGTGCCACTTGGGAGGTAGTTGGTGCTGTACTGTGGTATTTGGCACTGCTGGAGTTGCATATGGTGCCACTTGGGAGGTAGTTGGTGCTGCACTGTGGTATTTGGCACGGCTGGAGTTGCATATAGTGCCACTTGGGTGGTACTTAGTTCTGCACTGTGGTATTTGGCACTGCTGGAGTTGCATATAGTGCCACTTGGGAGGTAGTTGGTGCTGCACTGTGGTATTTGGCATGGCTGGAGTTGCATATAGTGCCACTTGGGAGGTAGTTGGTGCTGCACTGTGGTAGTTGGCATGGCTGGAGTTGCATATAGTGCCACTTGGGAGGTATGTAGTGCTGCACTATGGTATTTGGCACTGCTGGAGTTGCATATGGTGCCATATGGGAGGTATGTAGTGCTGCACTATGGTATTTGGCACTGCTGGAGTTGCATATGGTGCCACATGGGAGGTATGTAGTGCTGCACTATGGTATTTGGCACTGCTGGAGTTGCATATGGTGCCACATGGGAGGTATGTAGTGCTGCACTGTGGTATTTGGCACTGCTGGAGTTGCATATGGTGCCACATGGGAGGTATGTAGTGCTGCACTATGGTATTTGGCACTGCTGGAGTTGCATATGGTGCCACATGGGAGGTATGTAGTGCTGCACTGTGGTATTTGGCACTGCTGGAGTTGCATATGGTGCCACATGGGAGGTATGTAGTGCTGCACTATGGTATTTGGCACTGCTGGAGTTGCATATGGTGCCACATGGGAGGTATGTAGTGCTGCCATGTGGTATTTGGCACTGCTGGAGTTGCATATGGTGCCACTTGGGAGGTAGTTGGTGCTGCACTGTGGTATTTGGCACTGCTGGAGTTGCATATGGTGCCACTTGGGAGGTAGTTGGTGCTGCACTGTGGTATTTGGCACGGCTGGAGTTGCATATAGTGCCACTTGGGAGGTAGTTGGTGCTGCACTGTGTTATTTGGCATGGCTGGAGTTGCATATGGTGCCACTTGGGAGGTAGTTGGTGCTGCACTGTGGTATTTGGCACGGCTGGAGTTGCATATAGTGCCACTTGGGAGGTAGTTGGTGCTGCACTGTGGTATTTGGCACGGCTGGAGTTGCATATAGTGCCACTTGGGAGGTAGTTGGTGCTGCACTGTGGTATTTGGCACGGCTGGAGTTGCATATAGTGCCACTTGGGTGGTAGTTGGTGCTGCACTGTGGTATTTGGCACGGCTGGAGTTGCATATGGTGCCACTTGGGAGGTAGTTGGTGCTGCATTGTGGTATTTGGCACGGCTGGAGTTGAATATGGTGCCACCTGGGAGGTAGTTGGTGCTGCACTGTGGTACTTGGCACTGCTGGAGTTGAATATGGTGCCACTTGGGAGGTAGTTGGTGCCGCACTGTGGTACTTGGCACTGCTGGAGTTGCATATGGTGCCACTTGGGAGGTACTTGGTGCTGCACTGTGGTACTTGGCACTGCTGGAGTTGCATATGGTGCCACTTGTTAGGTACTTGTTGCTGCACTGTGGTATTTGGCTTTTTTAGGGAACAAAGAACACTGTCAGCCACAGAGGATGCTGTCGTTCCCATTCTTCTTTTCGTCCATGTGTGCACCTTCCATTTCCTCATCTGCGTGCTGTCGGCCTTTGGGGGGTGGAAGGCGAATTGCTGTACAAGTGCCTGGGGCGGCATGAACTCTATGTACGGCACTAACTAGCACATTAGGAAAGTGTCCTCCATTGTATTCGAACACATGAAATGATATTTCAGTCACTGACTAATTGTATATTTTTCCGTCGTCTCTCATTCAAATAATAATAATTTCGGTCTGAATGGATTTCTGTATACAGCTGAATGTCCAACGTGATGTCTTGACAGGGTTTAATTGAATTCAGAACAAGCTGCTACCATGCAAATCTATGACAAATTGATTTAATTGTATTCACGTAGTATAAAGTTAAGATCTGAAAGGTCAGCGGTAATACGGTAACTTCCCCCCGGGAAATGAACACTAAGAGCGGAGTATAAGTCCCATTCATCACATGATATCATCTAATTAGTCTCCACAATGGCATTGTGATAGACAGCGACCTAAACAATGGTATCGACTGATTATTAGCTGTGTATCTATCATATTGGACTGTCGTCTGCTGGCAGGGCGGCTGCAGAGCATCAGCACAATTCACTGCCTGCCGTGATGGATGCCTTACTTATAACAGATTGTGTATTAGGCAGAGCTTGGGGCGGGAGATACATTGCCAGCCATAGGGGAAAACTCTCTAATGACCTATATGTCAGGATTTGGATCAAAGCACCAAACAAGTTGGTATTAAGTTGCTAATTCATTGTTCTTGTCACTTCTAATTAACAGGGCAAACTCTTGCAGGTAATGGAAAATTCACTCTGTTTTCTCAAACAGCTTTCTCTTTTCTAACTTCCTGCTGCCAGTCCATATGTACTCCATAAGTGGTCCCCATTCTCATGTGCCGAGAGATACAGCTGTGATATGACCTTAAATACATTTTCTGAAAATGTCATATGTTCAACCGGAGACTGAAGAAATGTCCGCCCGAAGAGATGTTACCTGTCCTGGCTCTTTCTGCCACAGGCCTGCTTACTCTCCAAGCAAGTACGCTCTTGTGAGGTTACGCACTGCACCCAGGCTTTATAGGCCAGCCACATCAGTACTCATGTAGTTGGCATCAACAGCGATACTGTAGACACCTTCAATTTTGTATTTCTAGTACTAATTTAAAATCCTTTCTTTGCTACATCGCTCAGTAACTCTGCTACACAGCTGGCGAGTTTGGCTTGGACTCTGTGACAAATCCAGCTTTGCTCTATGCTACCTGGACTCTGTGACAAACTCAGCTCTGCTAAATTGCTGGGAAATTCTCCTTTGCTGCTGGCTGGTTCTACCTGGACACTGTGACAAACCTTGCATTGCTACATTACTAGTAACTCTATTACACTGCTGTGCAGTTCTGCCTGGACTCTGTGACAAACCCAGCTTTGCTACATTACTTGTAAGGCCGGAGTAACAGTAGCATATCATAGCCCATGCAAGAGCATCGGATGTTATGTTTCGGTAGCTGAGGAGTGCAGGTAAAAAGGCAATACACCAGAGAAGTTGGAATCTATGAGATTGCAGTACCCTGACTAACCACCACAACCAGAAGCAGCCGTGGAGCGTTCCTACGTTGGTCCTAGACGCCTCGTCACAGCCTGAGAAACTAACTACACCTAAAGATAGAAAGAGGAAAGCTATCTGCCCCGGAGCAGATCCCCAAAGAACAAAGAAAGCCCCCAAACATGTAATGGCGGTTAGACAAGATGAAATACTGACACAGACAGAAAATAGTATGAGCAAACGTTGGGGCCCAAACTACCTAAATAGAAAAGGATAGGAAGGGCACTTACTGCAATCCCAAAAAAACCCTGAAAAGCACCAACTCTACTAATTTCAAAATCACCTGAGATCACACGACCTCTACCACCTAAATTAGTTCTCTGGTGTAACAAAATCAAAACAGCAGCCACTGAAAAAACTGGAAAAAGCAAAAGTACAAACATCAGTGGCTGAACTAAACTGAGAGGGCAAAAGCCCCCGGAGGGGACCCTGAAGGCCCCCACAGAAGTGCAGGACAAAATGCAAAAATCAAGCACAAAAACAAAAAGAAAAAAATGTCTTATCTGTTAGCAGGAGATGCAGACACGACACAGCAGGCTACAAAGGAAACAGGACTCAAGGATTGAGACCAGAACAATTGATCACCGGCAACCCTGATGGGAAGGCGACTCCTTTATATAAGACCAGTCAGTAACACCTGATTCCCACTCCTCACAATCTTCACTGGACAGTCCAGTACCGCTTGTAACCACCAGAGGGAGCCTCTGCTCAGAACTCATTTCAAGTCCATTCACAACAGTACCCCCCCTTGAGGAGGGGTCACCGAACCCTCATTTGAGCAACCAGGTCGGTCAGGATGAGTTCTATGATACGCACGGATGAGTCTCCTAGCATGGATGTCCGAAGCAAACACCCAAGAATTGTCTTCCTGACCATAACCTCTCCACTTAACCAAATACTGGAGTTTCCGTCTAAAAAACGAGAATTTAATATTTTCCAACCACAAAACCCCTATTGCCCTCAACCAGAACGGGGCAGGGGGCAAAGCAGTAGGAACCACGGCTCAACAAACCTCTTCAAAAAGGACTTTGGGAACACTTATGGATCTTAAAGTCCCTGGAAAGCAAACGAAAAGAAACAGGATTAAACTTCCAGATCTTATAAGGTCCAATGAACCCTAGGCTTAAATTTGGGTTTACCCCTTTCAAGGGGAAATTTTTGGGGACAACCAGACCAGTCCCCCACAAAACCCGGAACATCCTTCCCGGGGTTTAGAAAACCCGCTGGGCCCCTCTCCAAAAGGGGGGCCCCCAACCTCCCCACTCCCCCTGGACCAAATCTGTTGATACGCTCCACAGAGACAACACCTGGACAGACAGAACCTCCGTCTGTCCGAACAAATCGATTGTGAAACCCAGAATTACAGAAAAATGGAGACATCAAAGTGGCAGAAGCCCTATTATTAAGAGCAAACCAGCCAAAGGAAAAAAAGAGACCCCTCACCTATCAGCAGACACAAAGCATTTAGTAAGTCCCCAAAGTTCCCGGGGTTTTTTTTCATTTTTACCATTGGTTGAAGGAAAACCCGAGGAGAAAAAATTTAAAAACCAAGTTTAGAACAAAAGTCCTCCAAAATTAAACAAATGGGGCCCCTCTTCAGACACAATGTTTTCAGGAATGCCGTGAAAAAGAACCAGTGCTGAAGGGAAAAAAGGCACCAAAACAGAGGAGGGAAGGGAACTTAGGTAATGCACAAAAGTATCATCTTGGAAAAAAACCCATCAACAAAAAAACCCAAGACGGTCATTTTCTGAGAAAAAAGGGGGTCGGAAATGAAAACCTAAGATATGGGTCCAGGTCTCTTGGGCACGGCAATGGCATCAACAAACCCCTAAGCGGAGCAAGGCTTGGAGCGAGGCAAGTCCCCCCAGGACTGCAAATTCCCCGACACCGAACAAGGAGGCCACCAAAAAAGGGCCCAAATAACCAAATCTCTGGTACCAAAAAAATTCCCCAGGCCCAGCCCCCCCGGAAAAATGAATCTCAACATCACACTCTTTTTCCCCGGTCCGGGACAAACAATTTTAACAAGGGATGCTCGGGCCCATCCTCCGACACCCCTCCAGAAAAGTCCAAATTGGGGGGGAATGGCGGAAAGAATAACACCCCTTTCAAAAAAACAGAAGGATCAGATAACCGGAGATCCGCAAGGGGAAAACCCCCGAGGGGCATGCCTTAACATTCTTAGGCCAGGGAAAAAGGAAAACCCCAAAATTAAAAAGTG
>JARQOD010000007.1:114433132-114481278 GCA_033576555.1 Oophaga sylvatica | reverse complement strand
ATCATGTATGATTGTAAATGCTGTTGTCGTCTTATATGGCAAAATGACCCTTCAGCTCCGACCTGTTGTTAATGTTCAATACGTGTGAAGGCGGTACAGTGATGACAGCGCTGATTGGGCTCAGGGTTCTCGTGACCTAAGAACCTCATGTGAGTCCAGGGAGAGCGAGTGTCGACACCGCCGGAACGGGGCTGGCACCGGAGGTGAGTATAAGTGTTTTTATTTTAACGAGAACAAACATTCGAATTGAAAAGGGGTTGTCCGAACAGTGGACATCCCCTTTAGTGGAGTGCTAGCGCATGCACAGCCATCTCTTGACTCTTATGGAGCATTTTACAGCCACTTTCTCGAGATCTCAGACCCACACTGATCCGTATTTCCTCCGTGTCAATGATAACTTTCAATGTTGGGAATAAAACTTTAAAAAAGTTGTCCACTACTTGGACAACTTCTTCTCATACCCCTCATTGGCTCTCATAAAATAATAAAGCCTATATTCCCCTCCCGTGCTGGTGCCGTTTCCTCTGTGTTGGCACTTTGTCTCCCTGGGCTCCCATGCTGTTAGTGTGACACGTGATGCCGGCGCACAATCAGCGCTGGTGTCACTGTCCCCATCTCCTGTCGAATTGAGCAGGAAGAGGAAGTGAGCTGTATTCTGGACTTCCTCTTCATCTTCAATTTATCTGAAGGCGGGGACAGTGACACCAGCGCTGATAGGGCACCGGCTCACGTGTCACAAGAACCGCATGGAAGCTCTGGGACCGCGAGTGCCGACACTGAGGGAATGGCGCCAGCATGGGAGGCGAGAATAGGCTTTATTATTTTATGGGGCCAAACATTTTGATCAAGAAGGGGTTGTCCTTTAAGATAAGGTTATTTTCCAATTATCTTAATTTATTCTCCACTCTCGGTCAATGCTAATTTGAGAACTTCAGAAAACGTCAAGAAACTAGAAAGCGAAATATAGACAGCCTGTAGGCATATTGTAGACTGGCTGATTGATCCATTTGCTTTGAATGTGAGGAGGAAACAACCAATCTCATAAAATCAGTTCGAAATAAGTAAAGAAAATTTTAGGCAAAAATGGTTGTAGGCGAGCAATAGATCTCCACGTTGGCCCATTATTCCTGCACATACAGAGTTTCCCACCGTATCACTTTATTATAACTCCAAACCCGGAGCAATCAAGATTACACAAGAGTTTTATTTATTCTCTGACTCTCTGGTAGTTTATTTCCAGCTCCTTCAGATTCACATGGGTAAAGGGGTGGCTGGTGTGAGTGGGCCGCTGTGTTGAGCAATCCGTTCCCCGAGTCTGCACAACAACATAGGGCGACTAATGGTTCCCTGCATTGCAGGCAACAGCTTGGAGGTTAATCAGACTTAATGCATATCACTCGTGACAAAAAAAAATAAGAGAAAAAAACACATTTGATTTCCCCTTCTCCTCCCACCGGAGTCATTGTTTTCCATCCTATACAGAGCGGAGAACTCGTAAAAGCCTGAAAGATCTCCCGGTTTGTTCTGTATTGATTTGTATTATGGTGAACGTTAGTAACTGTAATTTTATTAGGCTCCTGCCGTGGCTTCTTCACATCAACAGCTGCAGGAACAACCTGTACTTCTCCACATTTAGAAAACATTGATCTTTCATCATGGGGGGGATTAATTAGATGAGGACAGAAGGGTTACAACAGGTGTAGGGCTTTGTGTCCCGCTGGTAGTGACACACAAATGCAAGTTTGATAGGAGCGGGCCATGTATAGCCAAGAACAGACAAAGCCCAGGACTGCCTGGGGATTTATTTATCTGCTTATGACGGATGGCCCGGACTTGTTGTGGAAACAAGAAACGTAATATGTTAACCAGTTTGAGGCACCAAGTATATTTTTTTATATTTTATGCACTTATTTTTTTTCTTTCCTCATCTCTTTCTGTAATACATAGGACTTTGCATGTCATTTTTAATACTGTTAGTGCTATCATGAGAAAATGTTTTTTTAAAAAATACTGTTTTTTTTAATTTATTATTATTTTTTTTCTTTTTTTATTTCAGCATTATTTAACTTTTTGTATAGTTTTGGATCCTCAGGGGCGGGCTTAAACCATATTTTCTCTTGCTTTGTTTATTTTTTTTGCTTTTATATATTTATGCATTTAAATAAAGAGCAATTTTTTTGGATTTTTTTTAATATACAGTAGCTCCAATTGGTGTTGCCCTAAATCTGGAAAAGATTTACATTTTCTTTTGTGCCTTTCCATTCCAAAAGTATATCCCCTCCCTCCTAGTAATAAGGTACAAATGTTCCTATTATCCAACTAGGGGTATAACACAGAACTCCTCTGGGGTGTTGCTATGTTTTGATTGGCCAGTTTCAGAGAAGAAAAAGAAAATATTCATAGAAAGATTCTGTGATATACACCTAGTTGGTTGCAGGGAAATTTTGCACCTTAATAACCAGGGGGCTTAACTTTGCTATGGAGGGGCTCAGAAGAAAAAAAAAAAAAAAATTAAGAAATAAAGAAACAATTGGAGGAGGTACTCAGTTTAAATGAGCAAAAAATATTCAGTGAAAAGTCCTTTCTTTGACATTGTTCCTGCATTTGGTCACCAAAAACGTTGTTTTTTATTTAGCATGAGATAATTTTCTTTTCTATGATGGTTGATTTACCTTGGAACCGGGGATGACATAATAGAAGTCACACATCTTCCTAAGGGCGCAGTCAGGTGGCCAAATAACTCGAATGGGGATCGTAATGCTCGGACTGGCCGGCGGCTCTTCTGATCCGTTCATGACAGCCAGTATTTCTATGTAGCCTGTCATGCTTGATTCAGTAGAGCCACCTGCCAGTCCGTGCATTGCATTGCAATCATCGTCCGTGTTATATAGAATGTAGTGACCATGCTTCTTAGAGAAAAATTGGATCTTTTTGAGGTTAAAATTAGGTTAGTTTTGAACATATGGGCAAGAGAAAAGGTGGGTGGGGACTTTACAGAAGTTTACGGAGACCTTGTCAGCCTGTGAAAATATGATGATCTCCATGGGGCATCAGTGGCGGCTAAACGTCACATAGCTTTGGTTAAAAAAAAAAATACCTCTTTACTTTCAAACATTAAAAATTTTCCTAAACTAATAAAATATAAGCATAAACTCAATTTAATAGACCTTCCTTGTGTGTTTACCTCTTTGTTAAGGATAAATACCTACAAGTATAATTTTTTACTTAAAAGCATAATCTGGAAGTGTGTAATCTCCGTAAATACTTATTTTGAGCTGAGATACCAGTCAGAGATCTTTATCCTCTTAAGGAAATTTGAACACTAAAATGATAACACGTATAGTATTATTTTGGGTTGAGGGTATCAATTTAGCACTCTGTGAACCTTCAGGAGCAAAGCCTAGTTTTCTAATGTCAGTATGTCATAAACTACATGTTCTGATGGTGTAATAACCTTCAACATCAAGGATTTGGCCAAACATGGCATGTCGACGTTGTCAACAACAGCTACTGTGTGTACTGTGAGACCTCTTCTGGTTCTCAGACCCATTGTGACTCACCTGTCCTGGCTCCAGTGCTGGGTTTTGCGCCCTCCTTCCCTAGTGGCCAGCTCACTTGGCTCTCATGCGTGTTTCGTTAAAGGGAACCAGTTGTTGGGTTTTCCCAATATAAAGTATGGCCACCAACTTGAAAGCCTCTTTTACAGAAGTCTAGTAAGCGGTATATCAGTCTCCAGTCGCTTCTATATAGCACAAAAAATACCATTTATTATACCCCTGTGGTCCGATCCAAAGGGTGTCGCTGGTCTTGATCAGGCACCTCCCTGCGCATCGCAATCGCTGTTCGTCTGCCCTGCTTCAGGTGGATAAGATGAGGCATCAGATCAAGAACCGCAGCACCAAATGGACTGGAAAACACCGTATAGGGGTATAATAAGTTATATTTTTGTGCTATGCTGAGGGGGTTGGGGACTTACATGCAGCAAACTAGACTGCTGTGATAGAGGCGTTCGAGGTGGTGTACTTTATTTAAAACCTGGTGACAGATACCCTTTAAAATAGTAACCCAGCATGCTCTTCTGCTGTGACTCTTAGTCCTCTTTGGACTGTCTCCGACAGCAGCACACTGCCTGAGTATTCAGGTACTTTGCTGTCCTCACTAGGTACAACGTTCCTCCTGATCTTTGTGTACCAGAAACAAAGAACAGAAAAAGGGTCAAACTGTGATTCATTTTATTTTCTGACAAATTAGTTGTGATGAGGTATTTACATTCTAATAAACCTTACAAGCTGGAACAAACAGCAGAAAGTTTATGCATTTTTTGTTAATAAATTGACTTTGCAGTGGGAGTGGGTTGAATAATTTTGAATGAAACAGTAAGTCCTATGGACTTTTATGAAAGGATATATGGTTATATGAAGGTTGTACCTGACATATAGCATGGCTCTGTAGATATACAGTACGTGTTCCCATACTATATACCTGCATTCAAGGTAATGCAAACTGAAGACGTCCACTGGAAAATAAGGCTTTGTTTTGTTACAAACCCATGAGCCATAGAATTAAATTACCACCACCGTTTTATAGATGCATTAATAAAAGTGGCCTATGCCTGGAGATGCACATACAGCTTCTTGTTCTTGTACTTTCACACTAATGCTTTTAATTAAATCTTAAACCATCAAATTCATTAAAATGGACTTATAAAGATTAATCTTTCTTGCTGTCGCACGCACGATCATTGCGCAATTAGGAGAATGAAAAGGTTAAAGTTATGCTGCTGCATGCAAGTTTGTAATCAGCAGATATTCATCGCTCTCCTTAACCAAGAAGTCACTGTCCTATTTATCATCTCCTACAGTGAACCAGGGCTACCTCCTATCTATCTATCTATCTATCTATCTATCTATCTATCTATATCTATCTATCTATCTATCTATCTATCTATCTATCTATCTATCTATCTATCTAAAGTAATTAAAGAGACAACACAGACCATCATTACTTAAGACATGAAGGACAGGTCAATGAATATAGCTAAAACCTTGAAAGTATCTAGTGTAGTCATGAAAACTATCAATCATTCACTATTAGGAAACTGACTCACATGAAAACCATCCAGGAAGGGAAGACCCAGAATAACTTCTGCTACAGAGGATAAGTTCATCAAAGTTACGTGTCTCTGAAAACATAAATTGTCAGTACCCCAGATAGCTCTCATAAATGATGCACATACAGTACAGACCAAAAGTTTGGACACACCTTCTCATTCAAAGATTTTTCTGTATTTTCATGACTATGAAAATTGTAAATTCACACTGAAGGCATCAAAACTATGAATTAACACATGTGGAATTATACACTTAACAAAAAAGTATGAAACAACTGAAAATATGTCTTATATTCTAGGTTCTTCAAAGTAGCCACCTTTTGCTTTGATGACTGCTTTGCACACTCTTGGCATTCTCTTGATGAGCTTCAAGAGGTAGTCACTGGAAATGGTTTTCACTTCACAGGTGTGCCCTGTCAGGTTTAATAAGTGGGATTTCTGGCCTTATAAATGGGGTTGGGACCATCAGTTGTGTTGTGCAGAAGTCTGGTGGATACACAGCTGATAGTCCTACTGAATAGACTGTTAGAATGTGTATTATGGCAAGAAAAAAGCAGCTAAGTAAAGAAAAACGAGTGGCCATCATTACTTTAAGAAATAAAGGTCAGTCAGTCTGAAAAATTGGGAAAACTTTGAGAGTGTCCCCAAGTGCAGTTGCAAAAACCATCAAGTGCTACAAAGAAACTGGCTCACATGAGGACCGCCCCAGGAAAGGAAGACCAAGAGTCACCTCTGCTTCTGAGGATAAGTTTATCCGAGTCACCAGCCTCAGAAATCGCAGGTTTACAGCAGCTCAGATTAGAGACCAGGTCAATGCCACACAGAGTTCTAGCAGCAGACACATCTCATCAACAACTGTTAAGAGGAGACTTTGTGCAGCAGGCCTTCATGGTAAAATAGCTGCTAGGAAACCACTGCTAAGGACAGGCAACAAGCAGAAGAGACTTGTTTGGGCTAAAGAACACAAGGAATGGACATTAGACCAGTGGAAATCTGTGCTTAGGTCTGATGAGTCCAAATTTGAGATCTTTGGTTCCAACCACCGTGTCTTTGTGCGATGCAGAAAAGGTGAACGGATGGACTCTACATGCCTGGTTCCCACCGTGAAGCATGGAGGAGGGTGTGATGGTGTGGGGGTGCTTTGCTGGTGACACTGTTGGGGATTTATTCAAAATTGAAGGCATAGTGAACCAGCATGGCTACCACAGCATCTTGCAGCAGCATGCTATTCCATCCAGTTTGCATTTAGTTGGACCATCATTTATTTTTCAACAGGACAATGACCCCAAACACACCTCCAGGCTGTGTAAGGGCTATTTGACCAAGAAGGAGAGTGTTGGGGGGCTACGCCAGATGACCTGGGCTCCACAGTCACCAGACCTGAACCCAATCGAGATGGTTTGGGGTGAGCTGGACCGCAGAGTGAAGGCAAAAGGGCCAAGTGCTAAGCACCTCTGGGAACTCCTTCAAGATTGTTGGAAGACCATTTCCGGTGACTACCTCTTGAAGCTCATCAAGAGAATGCAAAGAGTGTGCAAAGCATTAATCAAAGCAAAAGGTGGCTACTTTGAAGAACCTAGAATATAAGATATTTTCAGTTGTTACACACTTTTTTTGTTAAGTGTATAATTCCACATGTGTTAATTCATAGTTTTGATGCCTTCAGTGTGAATGTACAACTTTCATAGTCATGAAAGTACAGAAAAATCTTTAAATGAGAAAGTGTGTCCAACTTTGGTCTGTACTGTATATGAAGAAACAGACACATCTCTTCATCAATTATCCAGACAAGCCTGTGAGAATTGCTGCAAAGTAACCACTACTGAGAAAAGCAAACAAGAAGAAACCTGTTTGATCCAAAAAACACAAGTACTGGACATTTAAATCAGTGGAAATATTTACTGTGGTCTAATGAGTCAAAATTTAAGATTTTTGGCACCAACCACCATGTCCTTGTGAGATGCAGAAAAGGTGCATACCTTGAAGCATGGACAGCAATACATGATAATGTGAGGGGGTTTGGTGGTGACACTGTTGGTGATTTATTCCAAATTCAAGGCACATTTACCCAGCATGCCAACCATTGCATTTTGCATTGAAATGACATCTGGTTTGCATTTAGTGGGACTATTATTTGTCTTGCAACAGGACTATTACTGAAAACGCATCTACAGGGTATTTAAGAGCTGTATGAGCAAAAAGAAGACGATGTGATACTTCAGATGAAATGGCCTCCACCATCACTCAGCCTCAATCCAATTGAGAACATTTGGGATCAGTTGGATTTAGAGTGAAGATAGGGAAGCAACAAACGCTCAACATCTCTCTGTAGTAGCGTGGAAACTGGGGAGCAAAACAAGCGCCATAGGGTCTTAACTGGTAACACGGTGAGGAACCAAATAGGGGTGCTAACTCACCTGCTAGAATTGCAAATTAGCAGCATACTCAACACATAATACAGGTGCAGCAGGACACGGGTTTCAAATAAAACCTTTACAAGAAACCTCCGATATTCTTGATTCTTCAGTAGAGCAGATTCAGAAGCAATTTTTTTTTACTTGATCAAGTATCATCTCTCCCTAAATTCCTTTCTTCCTACATTCTTTCCTTCCCTCCCTCCATTCTTTCCTTCCTTCCTTCCGTCCTTCCATCCGTCCTTTCTTCCTTCCTTTCCTCCCTTCCTTCCTTCTTTCCTTCCTTCATCTCTTACTTCCTTCCTTCCTTCCTTCCCACCATTCCTTCCTTCTTTCCCTCCCTCCATTCATTCCTTCCTACCTTCCTTCCCTCCCTCCATTCTTTCCTTCCTTCCTCCCTTCCTTCCTTCCTTCCTTCCTTCCTTCCTTCCTTCCTTCCTTCCGTCCGTCCTTCCTTCCCTCCCTCCCTACCTTCCTTCTTTCCTTCCTTCATCCCTTACTTCCTTCCTTCCCACCATTCCTTCCTTCTTTCCTCCCTCTATTCATTCCCTCCTACCTTCCTTCCTTCCCTCCCTCCATTCTTTCCTTCCTCCCTTCCTTCCTTCCGTCCTTCCTTCCATCCGTCCTTCCTTCCCCCCTCCCTACCTTCCTTCTTTCCTTCCTTCATTCCTTACTTCCTTCCTTCCTTCCTTCCACCATTCCTTCCTTCTTTCCCTCCCTCCATTCATTCCCTCCTACCTTTCCTTCCTTCCTTCCCTCCCTCCATTCTTTCCTTCCTCCCTTCCATCCTTCCTTCCATCCGTCCTTCCTTCCTCCCTCCCTACCTTCCTTCTTTCCTTCCTTCATCCCTTACTTCCTTCCTTACTTCCCACCATTCCTTCCTTCCTTCCTTCTTTCCTTCCTTCATCTCTTCCTTCCATCCTTCCCACCATTCCTTCCTTCTTTCCCTCCCTCCATTCATTCCTTCCTACCTTCCTTCCCTTCCTCCATTCTTTCCTTCCTTCCTCCCTTCCTCCTTCCTTCCTTCCTTCCTTCCTTCCTTCCTTCCTTCCCTTCCATCCATCCTTCCTTCCCTCCCTCCCTACCTTCCTTCTTTCCTTCCTTCATCCCTTACTTCCTTCCTTCCCACCATTCCTTCCTTCTTTCCCTCCCTCCACTCATTCCCTCCTACCTTCCTTCCTTCCCTCCCTCCATTCTTTCCTTCCTCCCTCCCTTCCTTCCTTCCGTCCTTCCTTCCATCCGTCCTTCCTTCCCTCCCTCCCTACCTTCCTTCTTTCCTTCATTCCTTACTTCCTTCCTTCCCACCATTCCTTCCTTCTTTCCCTCCCTCCATTCAATCCCTCCTACCTTCCTTCCTTCCCTCCCTCCATTCTTTCCTTCCTCCCTTCCTTCCTTCCTTCCGTCCTTCCTTCCTTCCATCCGTCCTTCCTTCCCTCCCTCCCTACCTTCCTTCTTTCCTTCCTTCATCCCTTACTTCCTTCCTTACTTCCCACCATTCCTTCCTTCCTTCCTTCTTTCCTTCCTTCATCTCTTCCTTCCTTCCTTCCCACCATTCCTTCCTTCTTTCCCTCCCTCCATTCATTCCTTCCTACCTTCCTTCTCTCCTCCGTCTTTCCTTCTTCCTTCCCCACATATCATTTCTAAAACTCCTTGATTTCCACATAGTTTTGAAACTAACAGTAACCTATAAAGCGTAAGAACGGCCATGACTTAGGGCCTCAGCTTCAATAATGCTTTTTCCTGGTTTGATTTCTACAGAACATCTATATTCTTCTACATTGGAACATTATTCGTAGCTAGCATTAGCCGATTGTGTAATTTCTCAAATGTGCTCCACCTGACAATATCCTTCCCGAGCAAAGGCCCTAAGGTAAGGCAGCACAGAAATGAAAGCAATGTCTTTGTTATCGGGGCAACAGAGACTTGTAATGGATGGGATGTGAGATCCGGCTGCGGGGCCATACTTTATTCTACACACCTACCTTCTCAAGGGAGATTAGAGGCTTGTAAAAACTTTCCCGGCATCTTGTACTATTCTCTGATATTAGGGATATTTGTAACTGTGAATTATGTTATGTTGTTTACTTTCTTATTTTTGCAAAAGTTTATATGGTTGAACAACTTGACTTAAATAGTTAAAAGGGACAATATTGGGTTTGGGTAAGTCTAGCTCACATTTATAATTCTTTTGTGCCAGGGACCATGGCTTTAGGCAAAAAGTTTGCTGACCCGGCCAGCACTTCTATAGCATTAAATGAATACACAGGTTCACTTGTGCCACGGCCAAACTACAAGCATACATACTAACAAAATGCAACAGCACATCGCAATTAATGAAAACTTGAATCCAACTATTGTCCAGTCCAGGGCGCGGCCATATCTTGCAATGCACAATGCAAAAAATGCATGGACAAGGCCAGCTCTCCAATAGTATGTACACCTCTGTATAATGTAATTCTATGGGTACTGGTGGTATCCATATGTTTCGTGCATTGTACATTCGGAGCGTGGCTGCCCCTTGGGCTGTGCACCCTCAACAACCCCTTGGGCTGTGCACCCTCAACAACCCATCTCTTCCTAATTTAAGTCTTGATTATATTTCTTCTCCAGTTTATTTTAGGCCGGGTTGGCCACATAGAGAGGTGAGTCATTAAAGTTAGAGTTCATCCATGAGGTCCACCTTCGGCCAGAACTAATAGTATTACTGCAAAAGGAAGAGTGAGATGCTCAACCAATCATCTGGCTGGAAGAACAGATTGGATTCATTACTTGTTCTGGTACATTGGGTTTCAGAGCAGTTCCCTTCCAGTCATTGGGGCAGTGTAGGAAGCAATTACAGTCTTCACTTTTCTCACTCCCTGGTACTTTGATTGACAGCTCTGCACACACGCTGTACACACTGAGCAGGCTGTCAATCATATTGTCGGTGAGTGATTAAAGCAATGACTATAACCGCTCAATGTGCTGCCCCAATGATTGGAAGCCAGCAGCTGCAGGGAAAATAAAATATAATTTTCTCCCAGTAGCCGCTGCTCCAGTAAGCCAACTACATAGGATTTAAATGCTATTTACCCGCATATTAACCCTATACGTGCAGATAAATAATGGATTTTTAGGTTCCCTTTAAAGAGGTTGCCCATCTTAAAAAAATAAATATCTTTAGAAAGAGAAGGAGCTGAATTTATGAAGCACTCCTATTAACTTTCCCCCTGTAAGCCTGTGTAAATGTTAGTGTAGTGTAGGAGTACTAATATACTTGCCAATCACTGTCTTAGGTATCCAGTGCTGCTTCGCTCATCTTGTGAGCCCTGTGACGACAATTCTGACTCTGGCTCACACTGCGCTCTTTGTGTGAGCCAGAATTCATCTTTACAATGTACAGTAAGTCTATGGGCTTTGTTCTCACATTAATGAAGTGCTTCTTTAATAGAGATAAGATGATCTTTTGGAAATGAAATTCGCTGAGTAAATTTTCAATACTGGAAAGCTTGAAATTGCTCGTAAAATACACATAGGGGAGAGGAGAGAGAGAGATAAACATACTGACCATAAAAGCTTACACTCTACAGGAGAGAGAGACCCACTGACCATAAGAGCTTACACTCTACAGGAGAGAGAGAGGACCCCACTGACCATAAGAGCTTACACTCTACAGGAGAGAGGACCCCACTGACCATAAGAGCTTACACTCTACAGGAGAGAGAGACCCACTGACCATAAGAGCTTACACGCTACAGGAGAGAGAGGACCCCACTGACCATAAGAGCTTACACTCTACAGGAGAGAGAGGACCCCACTGACCATAAGAGCTTATACTCTACAGGAGAGAGAGAGGACCCCACTGACCATAAGAGCTTACACTCTACAGGAGAGAGAGGACCCCACTGACCATAAGAGCTTATACTCTACAAAAGAGAGAGAGGACCCTACTGATCATAAGAGCTTACACTCTACAGGAGAGAGAGAGGACCCTACTGATCATAAGAGCTTACACTCTACAGGAGAGAAGAGGACCCCACTGACCATAAGAGCTTACACTCTACAGGAGAGAGAGGACCCCACTGACCATAAGACTTACACTCTACAGGAGAGAGGACACCCACTGACCATAAGAGCTTACACTCAAGAAGAGAGAGGACCCTACTGATGACATAAGAGCTTACACTCTACAGGAGAGAGAGAGGACCCTACTATCATAAGAGCTACACTCTACAGGAGATAAGAGGACCCCACTGATCCATAAGAGCTTACACTCTACCGGAGAGAGAAGGACCCCACTGACCATAAGAGCTTACACTCTACAGGAGAGAGAGACCCCACTGACCATAAAGAGCTTACACTCTACAGAGAGAGAAGACCCACTGACCAAAGAGCTTACACTCTACAGGAGAGAGAGAGGACCCACTGACCATAGAGCTTACACTCTACAGGAGAGAGGACCCCTGACTGATCATAAGAGCTTACACTCTACAGAGGAGAGAGAGAGTAGACTTCACTACAGGAGACTAAGACTTACCACTTACAGACAAGAGAGGAGCAACACTCCATGACATAAAGCTTACACTCAGCAAGAGAGAGAGACCCCACTGATCAACTTAAAAGAGTTACACCTCTACAGAGAGAAACACCTACTGATCATAAGAGCTTACACCTCTACAGAAGAGAGAGGACCCTACTGATCATAAGAGCATTACACTCTACAGGGAGAGGAGACCCCACTGACAATAAGAGCTTACACTCTACAGAGAGAGAGAGAACCCCACTAACCATAAGGAATAGACCTACAGGAGAATAGACTTACCCACTGATACATGAAAAGCTACAACTACATGAAGGAAACCTACTGACATAGAGCTTACACTCTACAGAGACGAGACCATAGACCCACTTACATAAGAGACTTACACTAAAGCTACATGAAGAGAGAGGAACCCACTGACCATAAGAACTTACACTCTACAAGGAGGAGAGAGGCTTACCACTATACATAAGAGCACACTCTACAGGAAGAGAGGAACCCACTGACCATAAGACTTACACTCTACAGGAGAGAGAGACTTACCCTGACATAAGAGCTTACACTCTACAGGAGAGAGAGAGAACCCACTGACCATAACACTTACACTCTACAGGAGAGAGAGGACCCTACCCACTGACCATAAGAGCTTTACACTCTACAGGAGAGAGAAGGACCCCACTGATATAAGAGCTTACACTCTACAGGAGAGAAGAAGACCGCACTGATCATAAAGCTTACACTCACAAGAAGAGAGAGAAACCCACTACCATAAGAAGCTTACCTCTACGAAAAGAGAGACCCACATGACCATAAGAGCTTACACTCTACAGAGAGAGAGACCCACTGACCATAAGAGCTTACACTCTACAGGAGAGAGAGGACCCCACTGACCATAAGAGCTTACACTCTACAGAAGAGAGAGGACCCTACTGATCATAAGAGCTTACACCTACAGGAGAGAGAGAGGACCCTACTGATCATAAGAGCTTACACTCTACAGGAGAAGAGGACCCCACTGACCATAAGAGCTTACACTCTACCGGAGAGAGAGGACCCCACTGACCATAAGCTTACACTCTACAGGAGAGGAGGACCCACTGACATAACTTACACTCTACAAGAGAGAAGGACCCACTGACCATAAGATTACCCACAGAGAGAGAGAGGACCACTGACCATAAGATTACACTCTACAGAGAGAGACCCTGCTGATCATAAGACTACACTCTACAAGAGAGAAGCCCACTGATATAAGAGCTACACTCTACAGAGAGAGGACCATGATCATAAAAGCTTACACTTACAGAGAAGAAACACTGATCATAAAGCTACACTCTACAGAAGAGAGAGACCCCACTGACCAAAGAGCTTACACTCTACAAGAGAGAAGAACCCACTGACCATAAGCTTACACCTAAGAGAGAGAGACCCCTGATCAAACTTACACTCTACAGGAGAGGACCTACTGACATAGAGCTACACTCTACAGAGAGAGAGAGACCCACTGATCAAAAGCTTACACTCTACAAGAAGAGGAACCCACTGACATAAGAACCCCACGAATTACCCTCAGGAGAGATACACACAACTAAGAGACCACGCATAACTTACCTACAAACCTGACCATAAGAGTACACTCTACAGAAGAGAGACCACTGACAAAGAGCTTACACTCTACAGAAAGAGACCCACTGACATAAGCTTACACTCTACAGAGAGAGAACCACTGACAAAGACTAACTCTAAGAGAAGAGACCACTGACCATAAACTTACACTCTACAGAAGAGACCACTACCTAGACTTACACTTACAGGAAGAGGACCCACTGACCAACTTAACTCACAGAGAGGACCCACCAAAACTCACTCTACAAGAGACCACTCAAAGTTACACTACAAAAAAGGACCAGACATAAACTCATTAGAGAAACCACACAAACTACATCACAGAGAGGACCACTGACAAGTTACACTCTACAGAGAGACCACTGCATAACTTCTCTACGAAAGAGACCACTACCAAAACTACACTCTACAAGAAGACCACTGACAAACTTACTCTACAGGAAAGACCCTACATAAGTCCCTACAGAGAGAGGACCTCGATCAACTCACCAAGGAAGAACCGATAATACACTCACAGAGAGTCAAACTTACACTAAAGAACTCGACATAAGACTACATCTACAGAAGAAAGGACCCACTACTAAACTAACCAAAGAGGAACCAGCCTAACTTCACGAGAGAGAGACCCAATAAATCATACAGAAAACCACTGACTAACTACACCTACTACTCAAAGACCACGACTACTAACTAAGAAGAGGAACCCACTGACTAGACTAACTCACAGAGAGGCTACCAGAAAGACCACGAAGAGAACCTGACCAAAGCTACACTCAGAGAAGACCCTGACAAACTCACACAGAGAGACCTGACAAACTACACCTCAGAAAGAACCCAGACAAGACTACACTCAGAGAAGAACCACGCAAGAGCTACACTACAGAAGACCACTGCATACAGAGAGGCCCTGAAGTAACTATAAGAGCTTACACTCTACAGGAGAGAGAGGACCCACATGACCATAAGAGCTTACACTCTACAGGAGAGAGAGGAACCCCACTGACATAAGAGCTTACACTCTACAGGAGGAGAGAGGACCCTACTGATCATAAGAGCTTACACTCTACAGGAGAGAGAGGACCCACTGACCATAAGAGCTTACACTCTACAGGAGAGAGAGGACCCACTGATCATAAGAGCTTACACTCTACAGGAGAGAGAGAAGGACCCTACTGATCATAAGAGCTTACACTCTACAGGAGAGAGAGGACCCCACTGACATAAGAGCTTACACTCTACAGAGAGAGAGAGGACCCCACTGACCATAAGAGCTTACACTCTACAGGAGAGAGAGGAACCCACTGACCTAAGAGCTTACACTCTACAGGAGAGAGAGACTCCACTGACAAAGCTTACACTCTACAGAGAGAGAGGAACCTACTGATCATAAGAGCTTACACTCTACATGAGAGAGAGAGGACCCTCTGATCATAAGAGCTTACACTCTACAGGAGAAGAGACCCACTGACCATAAGAGCTTACACTCTACAGGAGAGAGAGGTACCCACTGACCATTAAGAGCTTACACTCTACAGGAGAGAGAAACCCCACTGACCATAAGAGCTTACACTCTACAGGAGAGAGAAGGACCCCACTGACCATAAGAGCTTACACTCTACAGGAGAGAGAGATGACCCCACTGACCATAAGAGCTTACACTCTACAGGAGAGAGAGGACCCACTGATCATAAGAGCTTACACTCTACAGGAAGAGAGGAGGACCCTACTGATCATAAGAGCTTACACTCTACAGGAGAGAGAGAGGACCCCACTGACCATAAGAGCTTACACTCTACAGGAGAGAGAGGACCCCACTGATCATAAAGCTTACACTCTACAGGAGAGAGAGGAACCTACTGATCATAAGAGCTTACACTCTACAGGAGAGAGGAGGACCCACTGACCATAAGAGCTTACACTCTACAGAAGAGAGAGGACCCACTGACATAAGAGCTTACACTCTACAGGAAGAGAGGACCCTCTATCATAAGAGCTTACACTCTACAGGAGAAAGAGGACCCCACTGACATAAGAGCTTACACTCTACGGAGAGAGAGACCCACTGACCATAAAGCTTACACTCTACAGGAGAGAGAACCACTGACCATAAGAGCTTACACTCTACAGGAGAGAGAGGACCCACTGACATAAGAGCTTACACTCTACAGGAGAGAGAGAGGACCCCACTGACCATAAGAGCTTACACTCTACAGGAGAGAGGACCCCCTGACCATAAGAGCTTACACTCTACAGAGAGAGAGAGGACCCACTGATCATAAAGCTTACACTCTACAGGAGAGAGGGACCCACTGATCATAAAGCTTACACTCTACAGGAGAGAGAAACCACTGATCATAAGAGCTTACACTCTACAGGAGAGAGAGAGGACCCTCTGACATAAGACTTACACTCTACAGGAGAGAGAAGACCCACTGACATAAGAGCTTACACTCTACAGGAGAGAGAGAACCCCACTGACATAAGAGCTTACACTCTACAGGAGAGAGAGAACCCACTGACATAAAGCTTACACTCTACAGGAGAGGGAACTACACTGACATAAGAGCTTACACTCTACAGGAGAGAGATAGGACCCCACTGACATAAGAGCTTACACTCTACAGGAGAGAGAGACCCACTGACCATAAGAACTTACACTCTACAGGAGAGAAAGGACCCCACTGCCCATAAGAGCTTACACTCTACAGGAGAGAGAGACTTACTCAGTGACTCTGGCGATGGAAAATGACTCTGTCATCCAAACAGTGCTCCACTGGGAACCACCAATCTGTGATGTCCATGGTATTGAGCACCACTGTACAAGGTGTGATAATTTGCTAGATGTCATAGACACAGGGAATCATGGAGAAGCCTACGTGGCCATACAAAATGACAATATCCCACTCACTGATGCTTTAGCAGTGTGAGAAATGGTGTCAGGCAAGGCTTAGTTTTTTGCAAACTACAAATTAATTCTCATATTATTCACCGCAGACTTCAGGAAATTCAACTCAAACTTGATGCTCCTCGGATCGACCCACTGATGTGTATTCTATAACTATTGTAATGAGGAAGCAGCCAGTCCTCTTCACACACCGCTCTAAATGATCTACTCAACAGAGGAAACTCTTGTGCCTAAAGCCGGCCATATATATGAAATAACTGTCAGACATATGAACAGCTGTCTCCCCCACACCCTCATGCTTCTGAGTGCTGGGTTCAGCTTTCCTGTGTTTTAAATGGGGAGAGACTCGAAACTGTTATGATTTGGTAGCTGAGGAGAGCAGGCAAAAAAAAGGCAATACACCAGAGAGGTTGGAATCTATTGGATTGCAGTACCCTGACTAACCACCACAACTAAAGGCAGCCGTGGAGCGTACCTATGTTGGTCCTAGACGCCTCGTCACAGCCTGAGAAGCTAACTACACCTAAAGACAGAAAGAGGAAAACTATCTGCCCCGGAGCAGATCCCCAAAGAACATAGGAAGCCCCCAAACATGTAATGGCGGTTAGACAAGAGTAAATTACAGACACAGACAGAAAATAGTATGAGCAAACGTTGGGGCCCAAACTTCCTAGATAGAAAAGGATAGGAAGGACACTTACTGCAATCCCAAAAAACCCTAAAAAGTACCAACACTACTAATTACAAAAACACCTGAGATCACACGACCTCTACCACCTAAATTAGTTCTCTGGTGTAACAAAACTAAACAGCAGCCACTGAAAAAACTGGAAAAGGCAAATGAACAAATAACAGTGGCTGAACTAAACTGAGAGGAGCACAAGCCCCCGGAGGGGACCCGGCAGAGCCCCACAGAAGTGCAGGACAAAATGCAAAAAGCAAGCACAAAAAACTAAAAGAAGAAAATGTCTTATCTGTTAGCAGAAGATGCAGGCACGAAACAGCAAGCTTCAAAGTGAACCAGGAATCAAAGATGAGACCAGAACAATTGATCACCGGCAACCCTGATGGGAGGGAACCTCCCTTATATAAGACCAGTCAGTAACACCTGATCGCCAATCTTCACAATCTTCATTGAATAGTTCAGTACTGTTTGTAACCACCAGAGGGAGCTTCTGCTCAGAATTCATTTCTAGCACATTCACAACAGTACCCCCCCCTTGAGGAGGGGTCACCGAACCCTCATTTGAGCAACCAGGTCGGTCAGGATGAGCTCTGTGATACGCACGGATGAGTCTCCTAGCATGGATGTCCGAAGCAAACACCCAAGAATTGTCCTCCTGACCATAACCTCTCCACTTAACCAAATACTGGAGTTTCCGTCTAGAAAAACGAGAATCCAATATTTTCTCAACCACATACTCCAGATTGCCCTCAACCAAAACAGGGTCAGGAGGCACAGCTATAGGAACCACTGGCTCGACAAACCTCTTCAATAAGGACTTGTGGAACACGTTATGGATCTTAAATGTCCCTGGAAGAAGTACGAAAGGAAAAGGATAAGAACCAGATCTATTCAATGAACCTAGCTTAAACTAGATGCAACTCCATAGGATTTTCTAGGCAACAGACAATCCCACTTAAACGAGGCATCAGTCCATGCCGTTGCAAACCGCTGGCCTCCTGAGAGAGGGACAACCTCTCCACTACCTGGTCCCAAATCTGCTGCATACGCTCCACAACAGAGTCAACACCTGGACAGACAGAAGCCTCCGTCTGTCCCGAAGAAAATCGAGGGTGAAACCCAAAATTGCAGAAAAATGGAGACATCAAGGTTGCAGAGCTAGCCCTATTATTAAGGGCAAACTCAGCCAAAGGCAAAAAAGAGACCCAGTCATCCTGATCAGCAGACACAAAGCATCTCAGATAAGTCTCCAATGTCTGGTTTGTTCTCTCAGTTTGTCCATTGGTCTGAGGATGAAAAGCTGAGGAGAAAGACAATTGAACACCAAGTTTAGAACAAAAAGTCCTCCAAAATCTGGAAACAAACTGGACTCCTCTGTCAGACACAATGTTCTCAGGAATACCGTGTAACCGAACCACGTGCTGAAGGAACAAAGGCACCAATTCGGAGGAGGAAGGCAACTTAGGTAATGGCACAAGATGTATCATTTTGGAAAACCTATCACAAATCACCCAGATAACGGTCATTCTCTGAGAAACAGGGAGGTCGGAAATGAAATCCATAGAGATATGGGTCCATGGTCTCTTGGGCACAGGCAATGGCCTCAACAAACCACTAGGGCGAGAGCAAGGCTTGGAGCGAGAGCAAGTCCCGCAGGACTGCACAAATTCCCTGACGTCACGAGACAAAGTAGGCCACCAAAAGGACCGACTAACCAAGTCTCTGGTACCAAAAATTCCGGGATGACCGGCCAACGCGGAACAATGAATTTCAGACATCACACTCTTTTTCCACCGGTCTGGGACAAACAATTCCCCAATAGGGCAGAGTTCGGGTTTATCCTCCTGACACCCTTCCAGAGCCAGTCTCAAATTGGGCGAGATGGCAGAAAGAACTACACCCTCTTTCAAAATAACAGCAGGATCAGATAACTCAGGAGAGTCAGCAAGGAAACTCCTCGAGAGGGCATCCGCTTTAACATTCTTAGTGCCAGGAAGAAAGGAAACCACAAAATTAAAACGTGTGAAAAACAAGGCCCACCTGGCCTGTCTAGGATTGAGTCGCTTGGCAGATTCCAGATAAACCAGATTCTTATGGTCCGTGAGGACCACCACCTGATGTTTGGCTCCCTCCAGCCAATGTCTCCACTCTTCAAAAGCCCACTTCATGGCCAATAACTCCCGATTACCCACGTCATAATTACGTTCAGTTGGAGAAAATTTTAGATAGAAAAAGGCACAAGGGTTACTTTTAGAGGTCTCTGGATCTCTTTGGGACAAAACGGCACCTGCCCCAATTTCAGAGGCATCAACCTCCACCTGAAATGGCAGAGAAACATCAGGCTGCCGTAGAACAGGAGCAGAAGTGAATCTCTGCTTAAGTTCCTGAAACGCAGAAACTGCCTCAGGAGGCCAATTCACCACATCAGAACCCTTCTTGGTCAAATCAGTCAATGGTTTAACAATAACAGAGAAATTACCAATACATTTACGATAAAAATTGGCAAAACCCAAAAAATCTCTGAAGAGCCTTTAATGAAGTAGGTTGGACCCAATCACAGATGGCCTGAACCTTGACCGGGTCCATTTCAATAACAGATGGGGACAAAATGAATCCCAGAAATGAAATCCTCTGTATGCCAAAAAGACACTTTGATCCCTTCACATACAGAGCATTCTCTCTCAAAATCTGGAACACAGTCCGAACATGTTTCACATGGGAGTCCCAGTCATTAGAAAAAATCAAGATATCATCCAAATAAACAATCAGAAATTTATCCACAAAATCCCTGAAAATGTCATTCATGAAGGACTGGAAGACGGAAGGAGCATTAGTGAGCCCAAAGGGCATCACTAGGTACTCAAAATGCCCCTCTGGGGTATTAAATGCCGTCTTCCATTCATCCCCGTGCTTAATGCGAATAAGGTTATATGCCCCCCTGAGGTCAAGCTTGGTAAACCAAGTAGCACTTTTCATCCTGGAAAACAGGTCAGAAATCAAGGGTAACGGATATTGATATTTCACAGTGATATTGTTCAAGAAACGATAATCAATACACGGCCTTAATGAACCATCCTTTTTGGCCACAAAGAAAAAACCGGAACCCAAGGGTGAAGAGGATGGTCTGATATGACCCTTCTCCAATGACTCCTTGATATAAGAACGCATAGCGTCATGTTCAGGTACAGACAAGTTAAAAAGGCGACCTTTAGGGAATTTACTACCAGGCACTAATTCAATAGCGCAGTCATAGCTCCTTTGGGGGGCAAGGATGCAGATTTACTTTTGCTAAACACATCAGAAAAATCAGTAAAAAAGTCAGGAACATCCTGAGCCTGGGGGAGGCAGAAAAAACAGGAGTGTTGGCATTAACACATTGGCAGCCCCAACTGGTTACAGAAACAGATTTCAATCCAAAACAGGATTATGAGACTGTAACCAAGGGAAACCCAGTACAATAATGTCATGCAGATTATACAGCACCAAAAATTTGCAACTCTCCTGATGATCAGGTTCAACCCTCATTATCACCTGAGTAGAGAACTGGGGTTTATTCTCAGCCAAAGGGGTAGAATCGATCCCCAGTAGGGGAATAGACTTCCGTAGGGGTATCAAGGGAAACCCACAACGTTTAGCAAAATCAAAATCCATCAAGTTAATAGCTGCTCCCGAATCAACAAAATCCTGAGCAGAAAATGTGGACAGGGAGCAAATCAGGGTAACAGTCAACAAAAATTTAGTCTGAACACTACCCAAGACAACTGAGCGTGCAAAACGTCTTCCCACTTAGGGCAGACTGAAATAGCATGAGAGGCATCACCACAGTAGAAACATAACCCATTGCGTTTTCGAAACTCATGACGCTGTGCCCCAGAAGCCACTCTATCACACTGCATGGGTTCAGAAGCTGGTTCACAAGGCAACACTATTCCACGCATACCTCTACGCTCACGCAAACGTCTGTCAATTTGAATCGCTAATGATATAGAATCATTGAGACCAGAGGGGACAGGGAATCCCACCATAACATCCTTTACATTCTCTGACAGACCCTTCCGAAAAAGGGCTGCCAAAGCATCGTCATTTCATTTGGTCAGGACTGCTCACCTTCGGAATCTCTGACAGTATAACTCAGCTTCCTCAAGCCCCTGGTTTAATGCCAACAAGACTTTTTCAGCTTGATCAGTGACATTAGGTTCATCGTACAATAACCCCAGAGCCTGAAAAAATGCATCAACATTACTCAAAACAGGATCCCCAGGTGTCAGGGAAAAAGCCCAATCCTGAGGATCGCCGCGCAGGAGAGAGATGACAATTTGAACCTGCTGTGCTGCGTTCCCTGAGGACTTAGATTTTAAGGCAAAAAACAACTTACAGTTATTTTTGAAATTCAGAAATTTAGCTCGATCCCCTAAAAACAAATCTGGCATGGGAATCCTAGGTTCCACAACAGGCAACCCTGCAAGATAGGTAGCAATACTCCGAACTTCAGTGGCAAGCTGATCCACACGGCCAGACAACTGTGCAAACTCCATTGAGAGAAAAAAAAAATCCTCCTCAGCACCCAGAGATACAGAGGGAAAAAAAAAAAAAAATTCTCTGACAACTCTGACAATCTTCTTTCTTTAACACTATTTTTCCCTTCTGTGAGTACCATATAAATATCAGTTTTTGGGCCGGTGATACTGTTATGATTTGGTAGCTGAGGAGAGCAGGCAAAAAAAAAGGCAATACACCAGAGAGGTTGGAATCTATTGGATTGCAGTACCCTGACTAACCACCACAACTAAAGGCAGCCGTGGAGCGTACCTATGTTGGTCCTAGACGCCTCGTCACAGCCTGAGAAGCTAACTACACCTAAAGACAGAAAGAGGAAAACTATCTGCCCCGGAGCAGATCCCCAAAGAACATAGGATGCCCCCAAACATGTAATGGCGGTTAGACAAGAGGAAATACAGACACAGACAGAAAATAGTATGAGCAAACGTTGGGGCCCAAACTTCCTAGGTAGAAAAGGATAGGAAGGACACTTACTGCAATCCCAAAAAACCCTAAAAAGTACCAACACTACTAATTACAAAAACACCTGAGATCACACGACCTCTACCACCTAAATTACCGTAGTTCTCTGGTGTAACAAAACTAAACAGCAGCCACTGAAAAAACTGGAAAAGGCAAATGAACAAATAACAGTGGCTGAACTAAACTGAGAGGAGCACAAGCCCCCGGAGGGGACCCGGCAGACCCCCACAGAAGTGCAGGACAAAATGCAAAAATCAAGCACAAAAAACTAAAAGAAGAAAATGTCTTATCTGTTAGCAGAAGATGCAGGCACGAAACAGCAAGCTTCAAAGTGAACCAGGAATCAAAGATGAGACCAGAACAATTGATCACCGGCAACCCTGATGGGAGGGAACCTCCCTTATATAAGACCAGTCAGTAACACCTGATCGCCAATCTTCACAATCTTCATTGAATAGTTCAGTACTGTTTGTAACCACCAGAGGGAGCTTCTGCTCAGAATTCATTTTTAGCACATTCACAACACGAAACCTTTTGGCAGACTTCTGAGGTAGCGGCTTAGCAACTGTTATGACTGAAGCCCTAAGGCTCACATGGGGATGAACAAACCAGGGGAGATGTAAAACCTTCATACACCACAGGTTCGTATGGCAGACTAGGCAAATCCTTAACTTGAATTTGATTTGTCCCTGCCTGACCGCGGAGGTTGGCATCCTAAAATTATGAAATGGTGCCCCCGATCAATGTCAGCTGACCCTGAGTGTCCTTAACTGTACCCTCAACTATACACAGAGGGTAACTCAAAATAACAACAACAGAATGTAGTGCACATAGACAGAGGGTGAGACACAGGGCTAAAGACATGTTCACACAGCCATACATGAAAAATGGAAGGACAAGAAAGGAACCCAACCCTTCAGTATATGTGAAAACCCCCAGACCCTGAATGGAACAAAATGGTAAAAAGAAGCAGAGAAGGGGAACACACAAACAAACCACAGGAAAAGCAATAGAGAAAACCTCAGCAAGATAATCCTTCACTTGGGAGCTGGGACTCCAAACATCCATATAGCCAGCAAAGACTTCATGTGCCAGGAGAGTATAAACATCCCCACCCAAGATGTGATAGGACAACCCAAAGAGGAAGTGAAAACACCTGCACAGAAGAAACACAGCAAAGCAAAGACAAGAACATTATTAGCAGTTGGACAGAGACAACACAGGCTGTGGTGCAACAGAGAGAAACCGACCCCATACAGGAGGCCCCCAAACACATCAGATGGTCTATTGAAATTTCCGGTAATGGCCAAGTATCATCTAATGTGTGTCATGGCCATAACATGGGACCAATATCATATCTTGAGATTGGGTTTCCTTTGTCTGAATAATATATGAATGCTTTAAATCCTCCAGAAGGAGTAAAGGGTATGCCACACTAAACAATATCGCTAACGGGATCGCTAAAAAACGTCACTATTTAGCGATCCCGTTAGCGATATTGTTCAGTGCGGCAGCTTCCAGCGACGAGCTTCCTGCTGTGATCTCGATCGTCGCTGGAATCGTTCCGGACCCTATTTCATCGCTGGCGCTCCCGCTGGGTAAGTATCTTATCGCTGTGTGGCACCTTTTCTTAGCGATTTAGCGGTACTTTTGTACCGCAAAAGTCGTTAAGAAGATCGCTAACGGCGATAGCGTCGTTAACTATATCGCTAAATGCGGCAGCATTTAGCGATATAGAAACAATCCCGCTAGCGATCTCATTAGTATGCAACGCTAACGAGATCGCTAGCGGGATAGCTTAGTGTGGCAGTACCTTAATAGTTTTCCAGCAAAAAAAGAAAAAATGCGGCACTCACCAGATTGCAGAGTAACCAGAGTCCTTTATTTTACCATATTCGGCATGGACAGCGATTTTTAGGGCAGGTGAACAGGGGCATGCGGGGAACAAAGACAGACAATGGCCGTTTCGAGTCAGAGACTCTTCCACAGGTCCACTCTTCTGACTCTAAACGGCCATCATACAAAAAGCAGCTGACAGCACACGGGAGTATATAATATGCACGTTCAAGGATCCAGTTGAACAAGAAAGTCCATATAAAAAAATAGGAACAGCATCCAATCCGGGTAGAAATATAACAAAGTCTTTATTCTGCCATTCTAAAATACAACGTTTCGGCCATATTGTGGCCTTTGTGGCCTTACTTGAGAAAGGCCACAATATGGCCGAAACGTTGCATTTTAGAATGGCAGAATAAAGACTTTGTTATATTTCTACCCGGATTGGATGCTGTTTCTATTTTTTTCATCTAAACGGCCATCGTCCGTCTTTGTTCCCCGACCACCTTCAGAGGTGGCCATTAAGCTAGGCGACGAGCAGTAAACTATAAAATTAAAAATCCCACCATTCTTGAGAATGGAAAAGACATTTAATAAGAGTTAAATTGCAAAGTTGCTTGTCTTTAGAAGAACCTTGCAAATATAAGTATTTAAGAAGTTGAGACAACCACTTGAACTGAAAATATTCTAACAGAGTAATGGTTTCTTAAGCCAGACATCATGTGTAAGATGAATAGATTGTCCAGCAATTAAAATGCATGTATTCTCCTAGTTCCTATTTAATATGGACACTTTTAATCCAAGTTGCATAAATATGTTCTTCAGACGGAGTTGATGTGTCTCCAGCTTCACAGTGGACATGTGCAATTTGGAAGAAGAAATGTTTACCCTCTCTCTTGGATCTGAGCCGCGGCAGACATTTCTATCACTGGAATTCTCAAGCAGACTGACTGCTTATGTCATATGGTTGAGCAGCCTGGCGTAGCCGGTGTTTTCCACAGATAGATTCCTTAAAATTGATTTCCATTTCTTTTTTTTTTTTTTCAATTTGCCTATGCCCATCACATTAATTGGATGGATCCACTGACCTGAAAAATCCAGACGTTTTTCCGAAACTGCATTGCGACTTTATAATTTCCCCATCCATGTTTTATGTATTTATTTGGAGAGAGAAAAATGGTTCAAAATACAGATAAGGAACATATGTGTATTGGTATTCATCTTGCCTGAAAAGTACCTTGAAGTGATTCTTGCCCTGTTCTTGGGAAAGCGTGGTGAGTCCGGCTGTCATTTCTCTCCATCGCTGGGCTTAGATTGCAACTTGTCATCCTTCATAAGGAAAACATGAATTGATGAATGAATAATAGACTTTGTGCTCACGGAATAATTGACAGTTTTCTAATCTATTAATAAAGCAAATAAGAATTTCTGAAAGAGAAATTCTGTCTGAAGTTATTATGAATTAACGAGTTGTGTCCTTGTTGAGTCAAGATGATTTTTTGTTTTATTTTTTCCAAGCCTTGTTAGGAACTTGCTCTTCTTAAGGAGACCGGCTAAGTATAGAGTCTATTGGCAGTGCTCCATGGTAAAAAATATGTAAATTAGCTTTCTTTAGCGGAAAGAAAGAATTTATATTTCACCTATTGGAGGTAGGTTGAAGAATAATAGAGTTGGTTCGGTATGGCTTCTATGCTGCCTAAAGAAGATATCCCAGTTATCCATGCCTGATCTAGTATAGCAATGCTAAGGTTCGCCATGGGCGAACCCGAGCAGTAAAGTTCAGCATCTGTACCGAAAAACCACTGTTCGGGCACGGACCCCAAACACGGACTTCTCCAGGAAGCTTGTGTTACTGTTCGTGGTCAGTACTCTGAACCTGAATATCAGGTGTTTCCAATGCTGTCATCTGCATGACAGCGTGAGAAACACCGGCGGCTCTGATCGGCGGTAAGATCATTACTACTGGTCAGGGTATCAGCAGCTGTGACTGGCGGTAAAAAATTTACCTCCGGTCACAGAGGCGTTGGCTGTTGAGAGAGTACTACTCCCATCAGCCTATTCCTGCTGCCTCTAATAACAGTGAGAGCTGGGGTGGCTGATGGAAGAATTCATTGGCCAGCACCTCAGCTATAAAAAAAAAAATATCAGTGTGAGTTCCTTTCTGTTTTTGATAACCAGCATGGCAAAACAGACAGCTGCGGGATTTTTTTAAATGTTCGTCCAAACCCGAACTTCCAGGGGTTCCCCCATCACTACTGGGGGTATTATGATTGTAAATAACAAACATGTACAAGTTGATGAACAAATTTGGGAATGTGTTTTAGAAAAATTGGGTTATACAATTTCTAAAATTTTGTAGACCATTGAATACTCAATTTCTAATATCATTGGTATTAGGTAGAGATGAGCTAATCAACTCTATACAAATTAAATTTGTGTCAAATTTTATGAAATTTGCAGATATCAGCAAATTTTAACAACTTGCAATTCGATTAATGTGAATCCTCATCTTACACACTGCAAAAGATTGCATCAGCCACACATGGTCCACTTGACCTCAGGCGTAGAGATGAGAGAACCTGAACTGGAAAGTGCACGGTAATACCGATGCTGAACTCTGATCACGGACTTCTATTGGAAGTCTGTTTTAGTGTTCGAAGTTCTGGGAGAGGAGAGAGAGAATTTTACAGCATCAAAATTCGGGTACCCATTAACTTTTATAGGATTCAGGTTCTGGTTCAAGTTCGGGTAGAGTTCTGGTACCTGAATTCGAACTTTGGAGTAAAGATCGGTTGAACCCAACGAACATGAACATTCACGAGTTCGCTCATCAATACTCAGGCATCATCTCACAGGTTTCCCCATATTGTCTTATAGCTATCACATAATATGATATAGTGCAGCCAATCAGGATGGATTATCAATGCCCGTATAAATGCTGAGGCAGGGAATGCAGAGGCCATTTTAGGTTGACTCTGGATAGTGTAGTGGACATGAGCTTTGCAATTAAGATATGGAGAGAAGCCCTAAACTATTGGACAAATATGCCATGCTCTACTACTGTAGCACTGAAGAGTAGTAGTCTGTGAATAATGCAGAGAGTCAATTGATAGGGGAGAGGGAAATAGGGGAGGTTCCAACAGCAGTGTCAGACTCTGTAAAGTGATTTAGCTGACATTTGTCCTGCTGCATTTGAATTACACATTTTTTCTTAATTTTTACTGCACTAGTAAGCACAAGTAAGACAGAAAACAGATTAGATTATTGCATTAGATAGGGATTTAGAATGAAAATTAATTTGTGTTTCAGACCACCCCTTTAAAGAGCTTGAAAGGGGTTAATTACAGTCCTAGTAGCCCTCAGAGTATTAAACACATGTGCTCAGGCCAATTAGAGGCATTGCTGTACTTGCAACTCACAGCAAATCAATTTGCTCCGTATTGAATGTTTTGGAAACGTCCTGTCTGTATACTCTTTTGCTCCCCCCGCCCAGGAGCTGTGGTATGATCAGACCATGTTCCTGCACGGACAGACACAGACAGTACACAGCAGGGACACATTTATAAGATTATCTCTGCGCAGGAAGATTTTTTTTAAACATACAATTGTGGAAATTATTATTATTCAAAGGTCTATTGATTAAAATGTTAATTACAATTATCTT
Source organism: Oophaga sylvatica (assembly GCA_033576555.1). NCBI lineage: Eukaryota > Metazoa > Chordata > Amphibia > Anura > Dendrobatidae > Oophaga > Oophaga sylvatica. The sequence goes on along the minus strand of JARQOD010000007.1, from coordinate 114,453,497 downwards.
TATAAGTGGGAAAACACCTTTAAGGCCAGGGGTGCCTCCATTTCTTTATTTTCTTTAGACTTTTATTACTTTTTAATTTCCAGCAACATACTACATAAAGCAAAACCCCCTCATCCATCCAGTAAATGGCATTCCGTACCTTAACAAATGATCCCCTTGCTTCCTGTTAATGCCAGAATAAGTTAATTCTCATGCCGTCGACTATGGCATAAAGCGGCTTACTTGCACCATTAAAGCATGCCTTTGCTATATTGCACAAAATGATGTCTGTGTATCGTGAATGTCTTTGATTGCTTAATATTTTCTCATTTATGTTTTTTTTAATTTTTTTATTCATTTTTTTCTCATATCCGTATGAATTAAAATCCCCAATGTAAACAGTTCATTTCAAGCAATTGCATCACATTTGCATCTATATTAATTTCATGTTATTGCAGTGCCGGCATTAGCTTCTGGTGATTATCCATGCAACAACACCCATTTTACTTAATCATTGATGTGCGGAGTGTAAGTCGTGTACCAGTAATGACACACATTGGGAGTTCATTAAAAAAACAATGTTAAAAAAAAAAAGCCCCATGAACAGTTTTGTATTTTGCCGGCGGAAACTTGATATTTATTTAAGGGACGATATATCAGGGATGACCGGTCGTTGCCTAGCCAGTGTAAGTCCTTACACCTCCGCACTTGTTCTCTGATCCGCTACAATAATGGCTGTTGAGTTTATTTATTTTTTTTGTATTTTTTTTGTAGGACGCCAAAGCAGGCTGTGCCCAGCTGGATCCTGATCAAAAGATCGGACTGGTTCAGTAGTGTTTTCGTTCTTTGAAAGCGACTTCTTTATGGAAGAGTTACAAGACAATATCTGCAGAGAAACCTTAAGCCAAAGACGTGTCTTCGAGACATACAAAAGATAACCTTGAGTTTGGCTCTGTGTCCCCGCATGCAGGCTCTCTGGGGGAATTAGAGCTGGAAGGTGGGATGAATCGAGAATGTGGCTGGAGCTCGGCTACGTCGTACAAGTCTCCGTTATTTGTATGCTAGGGATGGAAAGGACAACAGGCTATATATATGAAATTAGGTTTTGTGTAAATGAAAATAAGCGGCTTTACTTGACCAAGAAATCAGATTGAACACGCTCACCAACTGCTGTAAGAATCTATCCGCGGAGGTGAGATGGTGAATGGGTATTGATGTCCGGCTTGGGAGACAGGATCATCATCGTCTTTCGATTGGACATATATGTACTTAATAAAAAATAAGTCAATTCCATCATCATGAACCAAATTGATATCTTCGTCTTCCCTATGTACATCTTGCACTTTAGCTTTAGTCCCTTAGGAACTTACAATATGGATGTAGCTCTGCTGAATTTATACAACTGGATAAGAATGCATTCAAAGGAGACATTTTCATCATGTTGGCCAAAATAAACATTGAAACGTTCTTGGAATGCATGATGTCCTTTATGGGGATTCTGAGATGTTGCCATATTCCCTGTGTAGTCACGATGCAGATGCACAGAAGTGTCCTTTATTGGTTTTATGGAATATGTCCTCAGATGAGTAACGTAAGGCAATCAGCTTTCGAAACGTTATGGGGAGATGTTTATGCTATACTAGATGGAGGCCCGATGCGCATCGGGAGGGCGGTAATGTCACGATGGGGGCAGGCTTTGCAGCATTGAGAATCTCTCCCCCCATGTGCTCACCCACCTATCCACTCTCTCTTTCCCCATGTGCTGACTTCTCCCATCTGTGCTCTCTTCTTTGACCTGTCTACCCCATGATGTATCCCCCTTGTCTGCTATCTCTCTCCTTCCTGTGCTGTGTTCTCCCTCATGCGCTGTCCCGTTTGAGCTATCTCCCCCCTGTGCTCTGTCTCTCTCACCCCTGTGCGCTTTCTCTCTCCCCCATCTGCTGTCTATTCTCATGTCATCTCTTCTTTGACCTGTGTACCCCATGTGCTCTCCGCAGTGTGTGGCGTATACAGAGTGTGTGTGTGTGGTGCATATGGCGTATACAGTGTGTGTGTGTGTTGTGCATACGGCGTATAGTGTGTGTGTGTGTGTGGGGTGCATACGGCATATACAGTGTGTGTTTGTGTGTATGTGGTGTGCGTACGGCGCATACAGTGTGTGTGTGTGGTGCAATGGTGTTCCGCTGGTGGTACCGTGCAAGAGGCTGGTACCACTAGCAGTTTCCATATTGAGATACCCATCACTTTGTTGTCCCAATATGGCGGTCGGTGAACTTCCGCCGCTTGGAATTCTGGGATCTGGACACATCTGGACGGAACAGGATGTGAAGACATTACAAGGTAAGTATATATTAGATGTGTCTATATGTGGCCCCACAGTGGTTGCGATGTGAGTTGCAGCGTGTTTGGAGTTTATCTAGCCTGTTACAATAAGGGATTGAATGGTGAAAAAATGCAGTCTCTGAAGGAGTATTCCAGTTGGAAGAAGTTATCTCCTATCCACAGGATAGATGATGACTTCTAGATCTGTGAGAGCTCTGAAGGAGTGTTCCAGTTGGAAGAAGTTATCTCCTATCCGCAGGATAGATGATGACTTCTAGATCTGTGGGAGCTCTGAAGGAGTATTCCAGTTGGAAGAAGTTATCTCCTATCCGCAGGATAGATGATGACTTCTAGATCTGTGGGAGCTCTGAAGGAGTATTCCAGTTGGAAGAAGTTATCTCCTATCCGCAGGATAGATGATGACTTTTAGATCTGTGAGAGCTCTGAAGGAGTATTCCAGTTGGAAGAAGTTATCTCCTATCCACAGGATAGATGGTGACTTCTAGATCTGTGCGAGCGCTGAAGGAGTATTCCAGTTGGAAGAAGTTATCTCCTATCCACAGGATAGATGATGACTTCTAGATCTATGGGAGCTCTGAAGGAGTATTCCAGTTGGAAGAAGTTATCTCCTATCCGCAGGATAGATGATGACTTCTAGATCTGTGGGAGCTCTGAAGGAGTATTCCAGTTGGAAGAAGTTATCTCCTATCCGCAGGATAGATGATGACTTCTAGATCTGTGGGAGCTCTGAAGGAGTATTCCAGTTGGAAGAAGTTATCTCCTATCCGCAGGATAGATGATGACTTCTAGATCTGTGAGAGCTCTGAAGGAGTATTCCAGTTGGAAGAAGTTATCTCCTATCCACAGGATAGATGGTGACTTCTAGATCTGTGCGAGCGCTGAAGGAGTATTCCAGTTGAAAGAAGTTATCTCCTATCCACAGGATAGATGATGACTTCTAGATCTATGGGAGCTCTGAAGGAGTATTCCAGTTGGAAGAAGTTATCTCCTATCCGCAGGATAGATGATGACTTCTAGATCTGTGAGAGCTCTGAAGGAGTATTCCAGTTGGAAGAAGTTATCTCCTATCCACAGGATAGATGGTGACTTCTAGATCTGTGCGAGCGCTGAAGGAGTATTCCAGTTGGAAGAAGTTATCTCCTATCCACAGGATAGATGATGACTTCTAGATCTATGGGAGCTCTGAAGGAGTATTCCAGTTGGAAGAAGTTATCTCCTATCCGCAGGATAGATGATGACTTCTAGATCTGTGGGAGCTCTGAAGGAGTATTCCAGTTGGAAGACGTTATCTCCTATCCGCAGGATAGATGATGACTTCTAGATCTGTGAGAGCTCTGAAGGAGTATTCCAGTTGGAAGAAGTTATCTCCTATCCACAGGATAGATGGTGACTTCTAGATCTGTGCGAGCGCTGAAGGAGTATTCCAGTTGGAAGAAGTTATCTCCTATCCACAGGATAGATGATGACTTCTAGATCTATGGGAGCTCTGAAGGAGTATTCCAGTTGGAAGAAGTTATCTCCTATCCGCAGGATAGATGATGACTTCTAGATCTGTGAGAGCTCTGAAGGAGTAATCCAGTTGGAAGAAGTTATCTCCTATCCACAGGATAGATGGTGACTTCTAGATCTGTGCGAGCGCTGAAGGAGTATTCCAGTTGGAAGAAGTTATCTCCTATCCACAGGATAGATGATGACTTCTAGATCTATGGGAGCTCTGAAGGAGTATTCCAGTTGGAAGAAGTTATCTCCTATCCGCAGGATAGATGATGACTTCTAGATCTGTGGGAGCTCTGAAGGAGTATTCCAGTTGGAAGAAGTTATCTCCTATCCGCAGGATAGATGATGACTTCTAGATCTGTGAGAGCTCTGAAGGAGTATTCCAGTTGGAAGAAGTTATCTCCTATCCGCAGGATAGATGATGACTTCTAGATCTGTGGGAGCTCTGAAGGAGTATTCCAGTTGGAAGAAGTTATCTACTATCCGCAGGATAGATGATGACTTCTAGATCTGTGGTAGTTCAACAGCTGGGATCTTCACTGATCAACACAATAAGGAGCTTTTATCCCCACTACAGTGGAGCGGAAATGAGCATGATCAATCGCTGCTCTATTCATTCTTTATGGGACTGTTAGTGAATGCTGAGTACAGCCCTCCGGCAGTCCTATAGAGAATCAATGGTGCTTCAGTGGCCATGCATGCTGCTACTCCATTCTAATTGAGATACAAGTTCTCCATTATGGAAATCGGTGGGGGTTTCATTAAAAAGACCCTTAGCAATCTTGAATTTATTACATCACATGGATAGATGATGATAACTTTCACCAACCGGAATAAAGAAGCACTGAGCTAAAATCTTCTCTATCCCTGCACCCCACCCCAATTGTCACCTATTTTATGTTTTTATGTTTAGTGCACTTACTTTCCCCTTTGTTTCCATTCAGACTCCATCTTCACTCCTAGATTTCCTACTGCATTTTATTCCTCTGCTTTAAATCCTATGAAACATCAATAAATTATCACATGGGCAGCTAGAGCCAATCCCATCTCTGTCTACTGGGATGATACTGTGATTATCCTCCAGTTTGCACACCCATAAATAAGTCAATAGATTCTAATAATATTGTCAGGAAGGCTGAACTATGATCACCTCTACTATAATAGTATGTCAGTAGCTGCAAAATTATCATCAGTAACTGTGATAGGAGTTTCTGTGGGAACAATCCATACAGTTTCATCATAAGGAAAGTTTTGTTGACTGAAATAGCGATCTTCTTCAGAGAACATAAAGGGATGTAATTATCAGAAGCCTCTAAGAGATCACATGATACAGCTGAAAAACATACTATGAATTTCAGACAGAAAGAAGCACTAAATAACGTAGATCTAGCTGAATTTTATATATTGGGGTATTAGTGACAGGATAAATAATAATAAAAAAAATCACTCCAGTGCTACTTTAATGAAATTCACAGAAAGGTAATCATGGAAAATTCTGTACTGCATTAGAGTGCAGCAGGCAAGATCTGCACAAGAGTGCAGCAGGCAGAATCTGCACAAGGCAGCATCTGCACCAGAGTGCAGCAGACAGGATCTGCACCAGAGTGCAGCAGGCAGGATCTGCACCAAAGTGCAGCAGGCAGGCTTTGCACCAGAGTGCAGCAAGCAGGATCTGCACCAGAGTGCAGCAAGGACTGGTACGCAACCTTTCACAACTTAGACTGCAGAACAGGAAGGTTGCTCAGGCACCTCCCCAATGAGGAGGAAGCAATATATACATAATGCCCCACAGCCATTGGCTGGGGAGGAAATAGCAAGTGCAACGCTGGCCCTTTAAGAGGGCAGGAGCGCACATGCGATGCTCTAAGGACATGGCTGAGGGCCCGGCTGGAAGCTCTGCTGGTAGCATGCAGAGCATGGGGAAGGGAGGAACTGGCTGCAGCGCGGGTGAGTGAAGTGACACGCCGGAGACCCTGCCTGTCAGAGCAGGGATCCGGCATGGTGCACACCAGGTTGGATGCTAATCTAAGCTGAGTGGGTGTGCTAGGAGTAATAAAACATATGACAAACAGGCGCGACATGTGTTGGTCTTATAAGAGAAATTTCTTCATCATATTAATCCTTATAACTTAATCAGGGACGTTTACCACCATTGGCAAGAAGCAAGACCCACAGCTGCATGGGGATGGGCAAATACATAAGAGTACATGATACAAAAATACACTGATGCTTTATGACTACAAAATTGTTCAAGTTAATTTCCATGTTTCTAATTTCCAGGTTTATATATATAAAAAAAAAAAAATTCTGCAGGTGATAACTTGTCCTAAACCACTGGGGCCCATGACAAGAACACCTCATCTGCTAATTGCCTCTAAGAGAGTTTTTTTGTTATATACCGTAACTAAAATTTTTAAAACCCGTCACTTTACCTGGAGAGTACATTGTGTCCTCCAGCCAGATTTTTACCAATAGATACTCATCTACTCCCCAGACTGGTGGTTTACATTAGCACTTCTCATATACTGTAAAACCCTAATGGAAGTGACTGGTAAAATAGAGAAAAAACAAACAGCTTTCTGTTTGGGCAAGGTGACCTTTCTGGACAGCCTTGAATTCTCTATGCTTACCAAGGTGAGGATGGAGTGAACAGAAAACTTAGAAAAAATTTGCAATGCTCTGTAACTTTCCATCTTGTTCTCATCATTCTGTCAACACTATAGGTGAATGCCCACTTTCTTGTTATGCCTTTATGAAGTTTTACAGGTAGGAATGAATTGTGGAAAAAGCTTTTTCAGAGGTGCTCCCCTCCAGTAGCTGGAATCCCAAAAGACCTTGAATCTGGAACAACCTCCAGGTGGTCTAGAATAACAAGATTACACTTGCGTGTTCACACTTAAATTTATTTTAAAAATATTTTTTAAGTGCTTATGCACTAACAACATTAAAAAACTTTTTTAAAAAACACAATGCGTTTCTGCTCTGAATGAGCCTTCCTCAGGAATAGCACCTCCGAAAAAGCTTTTTCCACAATATTTCCATTTGGAGCAGTGAATGGTACAGGACTAACACTTCTCCACCCTATTCGGATGGACAGCAAGCCACGAAGTTGGAATCCAATGCCTAACAAAATCATTCATAGAGTAGTTGTGCCTAGTCTGCACAACCCCTACAGGTGAGCATATACAAAAGCATCACCTTTGTCATTTTTTTAAATTTTTTACTGCGCTTAGGTAGCGCGCTCTTGTTTTCTCTCTCCCTCTCTTCAGCTTCCTGCTATCATGCATCTAGATAGGAAGAGTAGAAAAGCAAACACCTACCCCAGTTTTCTGTAGAGAAACAAAGATCTGCCCCCTGTTCCAGTAGAGAGACAAAATCTCACCCCCACTTCCTTCAGAAAAACAAAGATCCGCCCCATTTCCTGTGGAGAGACAAAATCTCACCCCCATTTCCGTAATGAAACAAAGATTTGCCAATTATTCCTATAGAGAGACAAAGACCTGTCCTTATTATTTGAAGAGAAACAAAGATCCATCCCCATTTCCTGTAGAGAGACAAAGATCCACCCCATTTCCTGTAGATAGACAAAGATCCACCCCATTTCCTGTAGAGAGACAAAGATCTGCCCCATCTTCCGTTAGAGAGTCAAAGATTTGACCTCACTTCTTTTACAATGACAAAGATCCACCCACACCTTCAAAATCGCATCCTCACTTCTGTAGACATAGACTCACCCTCAATTACTGTAAGAGACAAAGAGTCGCCTCCCACCCCACTTCCTCTAGAGAGACAAAATCCCATCCCCACTTCCTGTAGAGAAACAAAGACACGCCCCTAGTTCCTGTAGAGAGACAAAGACCCACCCCCATTTCCTGCATGGAGACAAAACCTACACCCTTTTCCTGTAGGGAGACAAAGACTTGTTCTTACTTCTTTTAGAGCGATAAACATCCATCCCCACCCCCAAAATTGCATCCCCACTTTCAGTAGACAAAGACTCTTCCCTAATTACTGTATGAGAAGACACAGACCCACCCTCACTTTATGTGCCAAGACAAAGAACCGCCACCATTTCCTATAGAGAGACAAAGATCCAACCGCACTTCCTGTAGAGAGAAAAAGATCTGCCCCACTTCCTGTACAGAGACAAAGAACCGCCCCACTTCCTGTAGAGAGGCAAAGATCGACCCCGACTTCCTGTAGAGAGGCAAAGAACAGCCCCCACTTCCTGTACAGAGACAAAGAACCGCCCCCACTTCCTGTAGAGAGGCAAAGAATCTCCTCTACTTCCTGTACAGAGACAAAGAACTGCCCCCACTTCCTGTAGAGAGGCAAAGAACTACCCCACTTCCTGTAGAGAGGCAAAGAATCTCCTCTACTTCCTGTACAGAGACAAAGAACCGCCCCCACTTCCTGTAGAGAGGCAAAGAACTACCCCCACTTCCTGTAGAGAGGCAAAGAACCGCCCCCACTTCCTGTAGAGAGGCAAAGAATCTCCTCTACTTCCTGTACAGAGACAAAGAACCGCCCCCACTTCCTGTAGAGAGGCAAAGAACTATCCCCACTTCCTGTAGAGAGGCAAAGATCCGCCCCGACTTCCTGTAATGCCCTCGGCTTCTCTGCCACCAGAGACAGAGTGCACAAGAGGCACTGGGCAGCAAGTTTGATGGAAGGGAGAAACCTAGTTGCCGACACTTTGGAGTAATCGTTGAAAGTAAGACAACATCATTTTACATAAAGAAACATGATATAAAACATTTAATAGAAGTTTATCTCAGTTCTTGGCTGATATTTAAAATAAAAAAGTATACATAACTCTGTATGGAAACATTGATTTCACAGATTGGTCACATTCGGAATTTGGCAGCTCCTCTTGTCGGAATGCTGTGTATTTGCTTCATGTTTAGCTTGTCTCACCTTTCTATACTTGGCAGCAGATGGATATATTTATATACTGTATGTGTTATGACGCGATTGTTTGTTTTTAGAGAGCAGATTAAAAAAAAAACCTCTGAACGCAAACATTATGGTGAGAATAAAAGTAATAGATCTTTTCCAGGTACAAATTACAGTAATGATATAAAAGGAGCACTTATGAGAATATTCTGATGGTTCAGACAAGTCCCAGGTGTGCTTTCCTACATAATCACATATCATGAAATCCTGCTCTCACCGGGGCTGGGAATCCTGGGTAATGAAATGCAAATTAGCAAACACTGCCTGCCACATTTTTTATGATGGCTTTGAAACAGTTTCCCAGGACAGCATTTGTAATAATACTAAAAAAGATAAAAAATAATACATCGACGTTGCCTTTGGCCCAAGCCTTTTAAGATAACCTAAAGCCCTTGTTTTCCTTGAGATGGATAAGATATGAATTCATCCATCCTTCTTAAGGAGACATTTATTTCTCATCAAGATGACCCTTTAAAAAAAGTGAAATCCGACCTCCCCTTATGTGATCATTTCTATTATTCCCTTTGGCTGTATTGAAGTTATTGCATATTAATGGCCACAAATATCACCTGGCCTGCGGGGAATGTCATGCTCTTCCTAAATTAGACGTACACAGTTACATATTCTCACTGATTTCTTTTCTTGGGCCGTCTGTGTGTCAGTCTTCACTGGATCGTTGGGTAATACATACAGAACGTGCCACATCTAATCTCACCTACTATATTTAAGGGGTCCGATCATCACACCGAACATGTCCATTTTAGTAAATACTTGTATTCCCCTTTGAATAGCAATTCTAAATAATCGTTATTTTCTCGAATTCAATATTGTGCTATTCCTCTGTTATTCCTCCTTGAAATAGATAACTAGATGTTATCAGTTTGGGTTATGTCTCTGCACAGTCTGACATTGTGCAATCAGTGCTAATGGTGTCATTTTCTAGAGACACGTATCTTTGGCTGCAATGTGTCACGGGTGTGTCGCTGCGAAGATCGTCGCGATTGCACACCCTGACTTCTCACAGCTGAGTTTCTGGTGCTGGGTGTTTTTTCGGCAGAGAGGGAGTTAATTCTTCCTCTCTCTGTGCTGGACTAGACCAGCCTCGCTCAGCTGCAATTAATGTTGTGATAATTGGTTTCCTTCAAATACCTGCCTGTCTGCTGGGGAAGTGTCGGTGAAAGCATTCATGCAGACCAGCAGAGCGGATCGTTGTATGGTGAAGGCTGAAGTTAAGAGTACCTGTGTGGTCTTTTTCCCCTCTTCGCTTTATCATTTATCTCCGTACCCGTTGGTGTCCCCTCTGTTTCCTGTGGTGTGATTTTTGTATGCAAGGTGGATTTTAGTTTACCCCTTGTACTGTCTCGTTCGTTTATTACTGTGTTTAGGCTTATACCTACCAATCCCCGGTGTGTGATCAGGGTCCTTCTCAGGACTGGATCACTGAGGTTCAGAGATCCTCAGGAGGTAGGGATTACGCTGGCGGCCTGGACCTCTGTACCATCAACAGTACCTCCAGGTAGAGGGATTAGTCAGGACCCCAGCTTAGGGTCAGCATAGACCCCAGACCTCCGGTATGCAGTAACAGCGTGACACAATGGTGACATCCCAGATGTCAATTTATTCATTAATTTCCAGTAGGAACAAAAAAAAGGAATAGCTCAGGGTGATGCTCTAGGTTGATATATACAAGGAATGATTTTTCAAAGAGGTCTAAGCAGTAGCGTCTCCCTGTGGAGAGAGACATTCCTGACATGCCAGTGTCAAGAGACTTATAGGCCATGCAAAGCTCCTCTGGGAAATTAAAGATGTAAATTGTCCCTTCAGAGAGAAAGAGGACTTGAACTCTAATGCAACCAATTGGAAGTAGAAATTCTAAAAATAAGTATCAGCCATTTAACGAGCCTTGTCATGTCACTCAGGATCAAACCAAACCAGAATCTCACTTTCTAGACACAAGTTTTGGGGAGCTGCTCCTCCTCAGTGCAAAGCATGAGATCTGTTTTGGCTTTATGGGAGACCTCTGACTGGCGTATAACATCTAGTGTGGAGAGTGACATGTCTGACATGCCAGTGTAAGGAGAATTATAGGCCATGGGATGCTCTTCTGGGAAATATGCTCACAGTGATGTCACAGTACAGGGATAATACACACAATGATGTCACAGTACAGGGATAATAAACACAGTCATGTCACAGTACAGGGATAATACACACAGTGATATCACAGTACAGGGATAATACACACAGTGATGTCACAGTACAGGGATAATAAACACAGTGATGTCACAGTACAGTGATAATTAACACAGTGATGTCACAGTACAGAAATAATACACACAGTGATGCCACAGTACAGGAATAATACACAGTGATGTCACAGTACAGGGATAATACACACAGTGATGTCACAGTACAGGGATAATAAACACAGTGATGTCACAGTACAGGGATAATAAACACAGTGATGTCACAGTACAGGAATAATACACAGTGATGTCACAGTACAGGGATAATACACAGTGATGTCACAGTACAGAGATAATACACACAGTGATGCCACAGTAAAGGAATAATGCACAGTGATGTCACAGTACAGGGATAATGCACACAGTGATGTCACAGTACAGGGATAATAAACACAGTGATGTCACAGTACAGGGATAATAAACACAGTGATGTCACAGTACAGGGATAATAAACACAGTGATGTCAAAGTACAGGGATAATAAACACAGTGATGTCACAGTACAGGGATAATACACACAGTGATGTCACAGTACGGGGATAATACTCACAGTGATGTCACAGTACAGGGACAATAAACACAGTGATGTCACAGTACAGGGATAATAATTACTTTTATGTCACAGTACAGGGATAATACACACAGTGATGTCACAGTACAGAGATAATAATTACTTTTATGTCACAGTACAGGGATAATACACACAGTGATGTCACAGTACAGGGATAATATACACAGTGATGTCACAGTACAGGGATAATAAACACAGTGATGTTACAGTACAGGGATAATAAATACAGTGATGTCACAATACAGGGATAATAAATACAGTGATGTCACAGTACAGGGATAATAAATACAGTGATGTCACAGTACAGTGATAATACACACAGTGATGTCACAGTACAGGGATAATAAACACAGTGATGTCACAGTACAGGGATAATAAACACAGTGATGTCACAGTACAGGGATAATACACACAGTAATGTCACAGTACAGGGATAATGCACACAGTGATGTCACAGTACAGGGATAATACACACAGTGATGTCACAGTACAGGGATAATACACACAGTAATGTCACAGTACAGGGATAATGCACACAGTGATGTCACAGTACAGGGATAATACACACAGTGATGTCACAGTACAGGGATAATAAACACAGTGATGTCACAGTACTGAGATAATACACACAGTAATGTCACAGTACAGGGATAATACACACAGTGATGTCACAGTACAGGGATAATAAACACAGTGATGTCACAGTACAGGGATAATAAACACAGTGATGTCACAGTACAGGGATAATAAACACAGTGATGTCACAGTACAGGGATAATGCACACAGTGATGTCACAGTACAGGGATAATACACACAGTGATGTCACAGTACAGGGATAATAAACACAGTGATGTCACAGTACTGAGATAATACACACAGTAATGTCACAGTACAGGGATAATGCACACAGTGATGTCACAGTACAGAGATAATACACACAGTAATGTCACAGTACAGGGATAATACACACAGTGATGTCACAGTACTGAGATAATACACACAGTAATGTCACAGTACAGGGATAATACACACAGTGATGTCACAGCACAGGAATATTACACACAGTGATGTCACATTTCAGTGATAATAAACATAATGATGTCAAAGTACAGAGATGGCATGGTGAATTACAGATCTGACAGTTCTCTACTTCCACAATTGTGTTCTGTATCTGTCTCCTGAGGACAAAATTACAGTTAAAGTCAGGATATACCCTGATCTCGCTGTGCAGTGTGACAGCTCCTCAATTGTGTTGTATCCAGGACAGTTGTGCGGTATCGGTATAAACACAGGAAGCTTGTAATTACGCATAGTATTCCGGATCTATCGTCCCTGGTAGTTATGCCCATCTGACTCTTTCTTTCCACAGACAATGGAGTCTACTTTTTCATATCATTTAGCATATCGGTTGTCATCCAGTTTTCCTTGAAACCTCTGAATTTCCAGTCTTCCGTTCCTCGCAGCTCAGGTTTCCTATCTAATATGAAGGTAGTGATCGGAATTTGAAGTCTGTATGAAAACAGCTGGAAATGAAAATCACAATAGCTGATAGTAAATAGCGCCAGTAGCTGTAGTGGCATCGAGTCTCTAATGGCTCGGTGTTACATTGTATCTCTGTGAGATGGATGTCCAAACACTAAAGCGTACTCTCTGGAGTGCAACATATACTCCACTTATGTCCCATTCTGTATCTGCCAGGAAACATATTCCAGCCAAAAGCTTTGTATTGTCCTTTATTATATCATCATTTCACAGTGTTTAGATAACGTCGAGCAATTCACTTTATGGGACAGCGGGACATTTCTCTTCTTAACAACGACAAAAATGCTTCTCGTAGGACTTCAAAGTGCAGGAGGGCAGCATTGCCGGCCACATAACGCCGGGCTGTTTGTCTGAGGATAGATCATTGGCACAGTGCGGGGATTTCCAAACCTCTAGAATGCCAAACTTGCCTGCAAAGCAGATTATTTAATGAAGAGAAATGGAATGAGCAATACATATTACCCTATAATACAATAGCCCTATTAGAGCATATGGACATCATAGAAGAGGACTCCTCTCAAAGAACCATAAAGGGCAGCCGGGCAGGAAGAGCAGCTCTTATTCTGGCAGGCTACACCTCCATTCAGAAATAGAAAATATCCACTTTATATTCTTATATCATCATATTTGTCTATATGCCCTGGAGGGACTGACCTCTGGGAACCAAACTGAAGAGCCACTCTGAAGCCGCATCTCCTTTTCTGATGCACTTGAACCATCTTTGTATACAAGGCGATTTGGTATACACATCTCCCCCATGGGGGTCCATGAAAACTCTACTGAGTCCTCCAGTGAGACCCTTCTCTATAAAATACAAGTAGCAGCCCATCCGTAAGCGTTACTCCCTTTCAGGGAGGCGAGAACTGTTCATGTATTATGTGAACCGCCGTTCAGACACGCACGCAATGAGCAATATTTGACTGTCTTATGAAGATAACACCTGCCCATGTGCCCTGTGGGACCTCTTTCCACCTCTGAAACCCATAATTGACAACCACTCTATTATAAGAGACAATTTAATTCTGAAAACGTCACCGAAAAAGAAGCAGCAAGGTCAGATTACCAATGCACTAACAGAATACAGAAAACCCCCTTAATAAAGGCAGGGGAAACACAGGTGCAAAATACCAATGAAACAACCACTTGCAACCCACCAATTCATAGAGGGGGTAGTGGTTACTAATATTAAAAACGCACACAGATGAGGCTTGTGTAGGGCACCAGTCACACAGATAGGTGTGATACATACTGTAGTGTCTGGCTTACAGCCTTTTGATGACACTGATACTATTAGATGAGATGGCCTGTACAGCCCTATATTAGTGCACCCCACAAGGAAAGACATCCCAATTCACTCAATCAACACTAAAGGGCATAAAAATGGAAAAATATGCAATAAAAGGATGAAAAAGATGTATAAAATACATGAGGTATTGGTTGATAGCAAAGGCTAAACAGACAATGCGGGCTGATATTAATAGCCAGGGAAACGGTCATGGATATTGGCCCCCCTCCTTGGCTAATAACATGAGCCTTCAGCAGCCCCAGAAATGGCGCATCCATAAGATGAAAACATGAGAACGGTGCTATCGGTGGACTCATATTCCTCACCTGTCCGACGACAATACATTTGTCCCACGCCGTAATCCATCTTTGCTTGCTGAATGATGGCATGATGCGTTCAGCTTGGCATCCGGGAGACACTGAGCTGAGCATCAGATCACAGTTTCGGTGACCTGCGGTGACGTCATTGACAATGAGGACGCACATCCAGCTGAAGTAGGAAATGGCATCGTTGCGACCCTCATCAGCCGGGCCCGGTCGCAGTGGAGACTGCTGCGACTCCAGTCGTTACGCCAATGATGGCACCCAGAATCCAACACATGGTATTATGGACCCACAACCCCTCATAAAGTAGGGCAAATGGTGGCACAGACAGCCTTAAGCAGACAGATTTGTTCTGATACCCAGTGTAGATGGAGAATCCAGGACGTGCACAGGTTGTCCATAATTGTAACGAGAACCATATTTCTCTGATAAGACATAATAGAAGTTCTAAGACTTCTGTTGGAAATACTTTAAAAATATAATTAAAGAAGTAAAGTTTTGCTTCATTGTCTTACAACTTTGTAAATCAAGGCTGAAACTTATTTTCCATGGCCAGTTTCAAGGACAAAACCTGTTGCTGTTTCTGACAATGTCAACGTCCATTTCTGAACATGTTCTAGGTCATAACTCCTGAAAATACAAGCTCTTCTGAAGAGAAACACAATGTCTTTTATTAAATAAAGGAGGGTTAATCATTAAGGCTGACCCACTTTTTCTTAGGTCTCCAAAGTCCTTTGTGCGTATTGTTTCTTATTGTACCAGCGTCGTAAGATATTTCTATTCCTTCTAATAAAAGGCAAAACATGAATTCCTCTTCTTTACCTTGAACTGTTTAGCAAACGTCAGTCACTGAAGAAGAGAACATTAACTCTGTTCACAATTACAGCTTGTTTTACATTTAGAAATGCCTGGAAAACCATAGAAAATCAATGTTTTACACCATGAGAATAATTCTTCGGTGTCAAAAACTGCAAGTTTCCATGACAAGCATCGTTCTATGATTTCATAGTGTGAAGGAGAGAATGGCTAGTAAAATCAATTATTACCCTTACATAAGCTAGTAATATATGTGGTGTGGCAAGATGGCGTCTGCATCCTGGAACTACGCCCTGGAATCCTTGGAATGTGAGGTGGATACACTGAAAACCCTATATGTAATAGACCCAGCATGGACCTAACATAGACTGATACAATGGCTCCTGAGAAGCTTTGTAACGCCCTCTTCCTGCCTGCTACATGATCTTTTGTTTATAGTAATAATGTTCAGTTCTGTGCCAACTTTTACCAAGAGAGTAGCTCACATCTGACCCTGTGTCCGATGTCTTTCTTCTATGCATGCACTTGGCTCATATTTGTCAGGTGAGGGGCAGGCAATCACTAAGATCTCACCTTAAGAGATCACCTCAACAATAGTAAATCATAGATTTGGAAAAACAAAACAAAAAAAACAATGGTTGGATGAATATAGGGTAAGATGCCTTCTAGTAACAGAAGTATAGTTAAAGCTGGTGTCCACTTTGTACGGTAAACAGTCTCTTTCTGGTAAAAAGAGCACACTGATGATATGCTGAATGAGCCGATCATAGGATGTCCTGCTGAGACCATTAGAGATCAGCTGTAGGAATTAATTCCCAGCTGTTCAATTTCCCTGCACTGCCTCCGCAGGAGAAATAAAGCATTACACAGTTTACATTGAAATAAGATAACTTTTTGGGGGAATTAATTGCAGCATTTTGCAACAGATAACTTGTGATTCCCAACATATGGAGGAGACGTAATTAGCTGTTTAACCCCTTATTGACCACAAATAACCTTTTTACGATGGCCGCTATTCACCTTTACTTTAGACTACCGTTGTTTTTTATGGAGCTTAAGAATGATGACTTTCCAGCAGATGATGCAGCTATGTATCAGGAGCCTGACTGTATTTTACTATTTCTGACATTTAGTTTTACAAAAGGAAGATGTTTCGTTTTTTGGGTATTTTTCCTAATTTGCCTTTTTAGTGCGTTTTTGATTGTTATTTGAGCGCTTTCTCAATATTTTTAACATTTTTTCATGTAGCATTTTTCCAGTGTTTTTTTGTAGAATCATTTTTATTGCCGTTTTCTGGTTGTTTGGCTAAATTTATTCAACAACGAAGAAACTGAGGTTTTCCCAAACAAAAATGCTGGCAAAACACTCAAAAAGACATCCAGGTGTCTTTTAAACTTTCCCATTGACTTTTTTTTGTAAATTATAGAGGGTCTTCCGAACAGTAAACTGCTGAATTTTAGCATTAGGAAATTAATTTTACCAAATAGTGTAGTGGGGGAACAGGAGAAAAATTCCAAGCGTGGTGAAATTGCACAGTGCAATTCCACAATTGATTTATTATTTACTATGTTCACTATATGGTAAATGTGACTTGGCGATATGATTCTACAGATCAGTACGAGTACGCAGACACCAAATATGTATAGGTTTTTTTTAATTCTGAAATTTGTATGAAAAATGTTTTTTCATGTGTCACCATTTTTCAAAACCCGTAAGGTTTTCATTTTTCAGGATATGGGGCTGGGTCATTGGTTATTTTTTTGCACCCTGAGCTGGTGTTTTTATTGATATCATTTTGGGGTAGATTTGATGTTTTGATCTCCTGTTATTGCATTTTATTGCAATTTTGCGGCATCCAAAAAGCATAATTCTGCCATTTAGATTTTTTCCCTCGTTACGCTGTTTACAGATCAGATTAATTTATTTCATATTTTGATAGATCGGACATTTCTGAACGTAAACATACCAAATATTTGTATTTTTTCAAATGCTTTATTTTCAATGGGGCAAAAGGAGGGGTGATTTGAATTTTTGTGCTTTTTTATTTTTTCATATTTTTAAAAAAATATTTTTAATTTTTTAGTGTATTTGTTAGTCCCCTTAGGGGACTTGAAGTTACAATCTTCCAATCAGCTATGCAATACATTACAGGGCTTCAGCACTAATCATGATCTACGAACACTGGTGTTCACAGGAGTATCGTAATGACAGGCATGGGGGTCATCATCAGACCCCTGACTGTCATGACAGCCCACTGGCACCCTGTGATCTTGTCATGGGCATGCCAATACGAGCACGGAATGACGAGAGCTCTTGCAGGTGCGTGTTAAATCCCGCGGTCAGAGATTGAGAGAGTGATTTTACAGGTTAACAGTCAAGGACGGAACTCTGTTCCACCTGTGGCTGTTAAAGGCACATGATGGCTGAATAAATCAGCTGTCATGTGTTGGGAAAGATGTGGGCTCAGTGAAGGGAAACTAAGGTTATTAAGGGAATGGGTGGACTGTAATATCAAGATAAGTTTCTAAATTTGAGGTTATTCAGTTTGAAAAAAAATCGAAAGGCTTATGGGTGATCTTATATCAATGTACAAATATATGAGGGGACAGAGATCTTTCTAATGATCCTTTAACATTTAGTGCTGTGATAGGGCCAAGGGACATCTTCTACATCTAGAGGAGAAAATGTTTAATCATAATCACAGACACAGATTTTTTACTGTAAGAACAGTGAGATTATGGGTTCTTTCCTGTAAGAGCAGTGAGATTATGGGTTCTTTCCTGTAAGAGCAGTGAGACTATGGACTCTTTACTGTAAGAGCAGTGAGACTATGAATTCTTTATTGTAAGAGCAGTGAGACGATGGATTCTTTACTGTTAGAGCAGTGAGATTATGGATTCTTTATTGTAAGAGCAGTGAGACTATGGATTCTTTACTGTTAGAGCAGTGAGATTATGGATTCTTTATTGTAAGAGCAGTGAGACTATGGACTCTTTATTGTAAGAGTAGTGAGATTATGGATTCTTTCTTGTAATAGTAGTGAGACTATGGATTCTTTACTGTAAGAGCAGCAAGACTATGGATTCTTTCTTGTAAGAGCAGTGAGACTATGGATTATTTACTGTAAGAGCAGTGAGACTATGGATTCTTTACTATAAGAGCAGTGAGATTATGGATTCTTTACTGTGAGAGCAGTGAGACTATGGATTCTTTACTGTAAGAGCAGTGAGACTATGGAGTCTACTGTAAGAGCAGTGAGACTATGGATTATTTACTGTAAGAGCAGTGAGACTATGGATTATTTACTGTAAGAGCAGTGAAACTATGGACTCTTTACTGTAAGAGCAGTGAGACTATGGATTCCTTATTGTAAGAGCAGTGAGACTATGTATTATTTACTGTAAGAGCAGTGAGACTATGGATTCTTTACTATAAGGCAGTGAGATTATGGATCTTTACTGTGAGACAGGAGACTATGGATCTTTTCGTAAGAGCAGTGAACATGGGTCTTTCTGTAAGAGCAGTGAGACTGGATTTTTACTGTAAAGCAGGGACTATGGGTTATTTCTGTAAGAGCATGAGACTATGGGGCTCTTTACGTACAGTTAATATGGACTCTTTAACTGAAAGCATGAACTATGGGTTTCCTTCTGTAAAGCATGAGACATGGATTTTTTTCTTAAAAGGGGTGAGACTATGGATTCTTTACTGTGAGGCATGAACTATGGGTCTTTACTGTAGAGCAGTGAGACAGGCTTATTTTTTGTGAGACGGGGACAGGATTCCTTATTGAAAAAGTAGTGAGACATGGATCTTTCTTTTAAAAAAGCATGAACTATGGGTTCCTTATTGAAAGCATGAGACTATGGGTTCCTTATTGTAAAGCAGTGAGACTATGGGTTCTTTACTGGAAGCAGTGAACATGGATTCTTTTCTGGAAGCAGTGGAAAATGGATTTTTTATGGGAAGCAGTGAGACTAAAGGATTCCTTTTGTAAGAGATGAGACAAAGGATTCTTTCTTAAAAGACAGTAAAATAAGGATTCCTTTTTGTAAGACAGAACTAGGATTTCCCTTATTGTAAGAGCATGAACATGGATTCCTTATTGAAACATGAGACTAGGTTTTTTTACTTGGGAAACAGTGAACTATGGTTCCTTTTTGTAAAACATGAGACTAGGGTTCCTTATTGTAAGAGTGAGACAGGGTTCCTTTTTGTAAGAGCAGTGAGACTATGGATTCCTATTGAAAGCATGAGACTATGGGTTCTTTACTGTGAGAGCATTTAGACTAGGATTCCTTTTTTGTAAAGCAGAGGACTATGGACCTTAAAAGTAAGACAGTGAGACTATGGGTTCCTTTTTGTAAAGGGAGTGAGCTATGGAACTTTCTGCAAATGAGTTGTAAAGGTTTTGGTTTACACTTCAATTCAAGGGGGCCTGGATGCCTTCTTTATGAATAAATATTTCAGGTTTAAGGGGGCCCACAAAGATTCTGTGATAGGCGTTGATCCAGGAAACTAGTCGATTTGGGGTATGGAGAGGGGAAAAATTTTTACCCCAAATTATCTATTAGGTCTACCCCAGGAATTTCCTTCCTCCGGATCAACATTTTGGGGGAAAAATTGAACTCAAGGACTTAAGTCCCCTTTAAAACCTTTAAAGCATGAAACTTATATTGTGAAGGGTTAAAGAGGGAAAAAAATAATGAAAACAAAATACAAAAATGGTAAAATATTATTTAACATTAGAAACTAATAAAAAGATCATCCATTTTTCCGCACATATAAAAAAACTAAAAAAAAAAAA
>JARQOD010000007.1:114370908-114433032 GCA_033576555.1 Oophaga sylvatica | reverse complement strand
GTCTGTATTTAAGGGTACGACCCCGGGGGCACGGAGGTCCTGTCCATAGGAACATGAACTCTGTAAGATCTGCACGTCGGCTTCTGCGGCTTCTCCAAGTCCAGGCATCCGCATTGATGACAAATGCAACTTATTAGAAAAGTTCCCAAAGAGACATATGAGTAACTGAAAATATCTTAAATAAACAGCAGAAATAAAGTGATATAAAAGTAGTCTTATTAAAAGGGACAACTCCAGGGGTTTTGAAATTTGAAGGCAGGTTTTCGCTCCAAAAAGATTTTCACATAGCCTATGGGAGGGAAAAATTGCTTTTCCGACCCCCATTGACAATGAAACGAGTTCCCTTTGGATCAAAAATCCCATCAATTAAAAAACTTTTGGAAAAACTGTCTTTTTAGCACCACTTATGAGTCACTTGTAAGTAAATGTCAGACCATTAAAAGAAATCCGGTCTCATTTTTTTTTCCTATGTAATGTAAAAAAGAATAATGTAGGGAGAGAGACACTGATTCCACGATATGTATCATTTAAACTGGGCTGCTTGTTGCAGTTTTTGATAAAAAAAGTTTTCTCTGCTGCTGGTCTGCCATTTCTCTGAATGTTGAGCCCTGTATAAACCCACCTCCACCCCGATTGGTAGCTTTCTGTGTACACTGTGCATAGGCAGAAAGCTGAAAATTCAGTGGTGGGTGTGGGGTTTACACAGAGCGAGGACTACATGGCACGAGAATACTAGTCCTCTGGTAAATAATTTCCTGCACTTTTTTATCAGCAGGAAATTATCTCCAGAGGACAGTATCTCGGGCAAATGTAGTCCTCCTGAAACAAATTGAAACACAACAAGCAAAGTCAAATTTATGTGATACATTGTTGGGGAACAGTTCTCTGGCTCTGCATTTTTATGCTCTCAATTACAAAGTAAAAAAAAGTGCAGATTTCCTTCATTACTTAAAGGGGTTTGTTAGTCTAAATCGATAAGTCTGCAGTCACTCTGTGGGACTGCAGACTTATGAATCCCTCAGCGCACGCACTGTGCTCTGCGGGGATCCACCGGTTTCTGAGCCGGACCGCAGGTACGATGCGTTTTTACATACTCCCCGGCCGGAGCCTGGCCCGTGGAGAGTATTGAAGCAAGTCAAAAGTGTAAAAAAAATGTTTAAATTTTTTTAAAAACTTTTTTTTGCTATTTCACCGCACTTTGAATTTTTTTTTTCCGATATTCCAGTACATTATAACGGTAAAATCAATGGTGTCGTTTAAAAGTACAACCGTCCCACAAAAAGCAAGCCCTCACATGGCCATATTGACCGAAAAATAAAAAATAGTTCTGGCTCTGGGAAGAAGAGGAGCAAAAAAAAAGAAAAGGAAAAAAATGGAAAATGGCCCAGGGGTGAAGGAGTTAAAAAGCTTAAAGCAAGGAGGATGAGATGTTCAGATGTAGACAGCTTAGCTACCTCTAGGTGGCACTAGAGAGACAGTTTTCCTACCTATGAAGAAGAGCTTATTTGCATACCCTTTCCCAGGGTGCATTGCCTGCCCTTTGTGGTCTCCAGGAGGAAAAATAGTAGGGCCATTAATCCCTAGAGGAGGCAGCACATGGCTTTACCTGGAGGGTCCCTTTATTTACTGTTCAGCCATTGTGTGCGAGGAGCAGCGGCGGCTATGACTCCACCGGGAGTCGTGCGCCTCATGAATATTAATCCCGTGTGCGGAGCGTTCCTGACTGCAGCCAATAATGACCGTGTCCCCTTGTTA
Source organism: Oophaga sylvatica (assembly GCA_033576555.1). Taxonomy (NCBI): domain Eukaryota; kingdom Metazoa; phylum Chordata; class Amphibia; order Anura; family Dendrobatidae; genus Oophaga; species Oophaga sylvatica. The sequence continues at coordinate 114,431,277 of JARQOD010000007.1, read as the reverse complement.
TAGGTGATCTCCTTCACATATCACGTGACGCTCTGGATCGAGAGAAATCTATGTGAACCCTTAACCCCTTAGGCGTCACTTAGCCTGGACGGCGGAGGCGGGATCCGTCCCCCACGCCTCGTACGATGCGACGCTTCTGCTGCGAGGTTTATTGACGCCAACCTCCGCACTTGGTAAGACAGCTGTGGGAAAACAAGGATCTAAATGTAGGAGAACGACTGCGAGTAATAAGAATTCACACTGATGTCGGAAGGAAACCAGATACGTGCTTCCATCACCTCTCCAGGGTGGGAGGCAGCTCAGCAGGGTCCGGCGATACATCCCCCCACAGCGATCAGCTGCAGTCTGCGCTGTACGTGCCCCCCGATGTCCTCCGTCCCCCGGAGACCACCCGCTGTAACACGTACGGTCTGTAAGTAATCTGCATATATACATCACGTCTCCTGATCAATAAACACCGGGGTCTCCGGCGGGAGCGAAAGACTCTTCTCCTGACACCTCGCTATTAAAATGAGGTTCTTCAGCAGCTGCAGTGTGCATCATAAAGTTATGTGTCCGTTACTGCATAATAAGCCAAGCACACCTTAGCTGCGGCAGAACCTCATAATACACTTCAGCTGCTGCTGAACCTCATAATACACCTCAGCTGCTGCAGAACATCATAATACTGTACACATCAGCTGCTGCAGAACATCATAATACACCTTAGCTGCTGCAGAACATCATCATACACCTCAGCTGCTGCAGAACATCATAACACACCTCTGCTGCTGTAGAACATCATAATACACCTCAGCTGCTGCAGAACCTCACAATACACCTCAGCTGCTGCAGAACATCATTATACACCTCTGTTGCTGTAGAACATCATAATACACCTCAGCTGCTGAAGAACCTCCTAATACACCTCAGCTGCTGCAGAACCTCATAATACACCTCAGCTGCTGCAGTACAAAATAATGCACATCTCAGCTGCTGCAGAACCTCAAAATACACCTCAGCTGCTGCAGAATCTCAAAATACACCTTAGCTGCTGCAGAACCTCATAACACACACCTCAGCTGCTGCAGTACAATATAATACACACTTTAGCTGCTGCAGAACTTCTTATTATGCACCTTTTAAGCTAATCATGAGTTTTTCTTGAAAGCGTCCCCCAGGAGCTCAGAGAAGCGGTGGTGGAAGCTTCACTAACGGCTCCACATAAGGGAAAGTAATGACATGGTAGAAATCCCCATTATTGGTGAATGTTGCCGGATCCCGAATTATCTATGGTCTGACACATATAACATGGATTTTGCGGCTGTTCTGTGCACTTTGGGTCACACACGCTTGTTACCGTGGACTGGCCGCACTTCATTTTGGAAATCAGGGACCCGGATGTGCTGCGTTCGGGGTCTTAGCGGAAACCCCTCTACATTTCCCTCTTACTGTTCTCTCTGTCAGAAATGCACTGACTATTACAAGACCGGGAGCTCACCGGAGGACGTCTGCGGCCCCCTGCCCTTAGATGGGGGGATATTACTAGCGCTCGTGGTGGAGCAGTATCTCCTGGATGTGCAGTCAATCACTTTTTCCCAATTGTGCTGCCGAGGAATAAAATGCTGAAAGAAGGGTTTTACTTCCACAGTAATCGTTGCCTTGTGTGGAACGAGCGATAAACTCATTTATTCCTTGGGGCATTAATGGGAATCGCTTCAACCATTAGTGGTCGTCGAGAACTTACCAAGGGTCTGGAATAAAGCTTAGACCCAGAATTAAAGGGGTTGTCCACTGTGCAAACCTTCTTCGTGATAAGCTATGATCGCTGAGGGTCGGACTGCTCGGACCATCACTGATCGAAGAACAAGGGTCCTGAAGTCCATTCACTGAACGGGGCAGTGGTCGTCATGCTTAACTATCACTGTCTTCCCTTCTATGGGTCCTAGAGACCCCCATCAAAATCAAGAACAGCGATCCCAAAGTCCCATGTGTGAATAGAGGGGTACTGTTATTGCTTGGGCACCACTCACTTCTATGGGAGGTAGAGAACATCTGCTTCTGTCTATCCCATGGAAGTGAATGGAGCGACGGTCAACAATGGTGTGTGCCATTGCTTCATTCACACAGTGGACTTTCAAACTCTTTTTTTTCAGGATCAGTGGGGTCCAAGCCGTCAGATCGCTGGTGTTTAGATATTTCTCTTTATAAACTTATATGGTGAGAAAAACCCTTTAAATGGTTTAAGTCAAGCTATCCCCATCCATGGGAAGGAGATCACTTGAGGGGTTAGCTGGGGTACAACAGTTAAGACCACCAGTGAAAACCATACTGGGACTCTCTAACCCCAAGAACAGGACTTGGCAGCACATGAATGGAACAGAGGTGCGTATGCTCAACCTCCACTCCATTCTTTAACCATGGGACTGCCGGAGAAAGCAGCCTCTGGGGCTTTTTATACTTTAATTTTCTATTGTATCAGGAAATAGCACAAGTACATGAACCACAATGGTCGGATTTTGACCCCATCTTTGTGTAAAGGTCACTGTGCAGAGAGGGAGAGCAGGGGAGCTGTGACATCGTCTATTGTGATTGGTGGATCCTGTATTATCAGGTGTGTATAGAAGCAGTCATCAGTTTTTGTAATCCTGCCTCTGATGATAAGGAGCCTGCTGAAAACTCTTCCTGAAAGAACAGGATTCATGAATGTATAAAGCCCCCAGTGGACAGTATGAAAACTGCAGGATTAATCTGCTTTTGTTTTTTTATCATAAAGGTCGTAATATGAAATAAAAAAAAACATTGACAACATAAAAAAAAGAATACATTTAGCACCAAAACCTGATTTAAACAATAGGTCATTTTCTGATGACACGCTCTCTTTAAAGGGGTCCTAGGTGGGTCAATAACAGTATTATTAAGACCGTACATTCACTTTTGCATCATATCTAACATTTTATGAGTTTTGTAACCTGCCTTACAGAAAGCAGATTTTCATAGAAGTATCAGTATCACTTGTAAAGGTAGATAATTAGAAATTGCATGACCCGGAGGAACTAATGGATGTTGAAAAATGGGGAAAAAATCGAATAGTTTTGTCCTTGAAGCCCACATACACGTTAGGTGGCTTCGGCTGATCGTTCGGCCAACAGCCATCTCAGCTGACTCTCCCATACACAAGAGCGCTCCTGTGTCCTCTATGAGAAAGCAGCCAGTTATACAGAGGCTTGAAAAAGTATTCATACCCCGTGAACATATCCACATTTTTTAATGCTACACCTACAAATATAAATGTATTGTATTGGGATTTTATGTGAAATACCAACACTAAGCAGCAAGAATTTGTGTAGTGTAAAGGAAACGGTATTTTAAAATTATAAATCGGCCGGTGGCTTATCTCCCCCCGACCATTAGTCAGCCTGCACCCCGATACATATTAGACTGTCGATATCAGCGGGTTGGGTCGACATTAGTATAATATGTATTTGGGGCTTTTAGTCTGAGGTTGAAGTTGGGAACCGTTCGTGAGAAAAGCAAATGTGCAATTGTCCTACTTGCACCACTTCTGTCTACGGTGATATCATAGGGACGCTGGACGGCTTATCAGTCAGTCACAATGCAATTAATCGGCCTTCGTTTTGCCACCACAGTTGGCCAATCACTTTTTGGCTTCAATGAGATTTCAGCCTAAGGATCATGCCTAATTTGCAGAGTTGTTGACGCCACCTTCCACATTTTTGGAGGAAAAAAGTGCGTCTTATAGTCCAAAAAATATGGTGTATAGAATGTGCTACATTACTAAGAATATTTCTGTAATATGGCCCCGTAGGAAGCACCGATAGACCCATACCTGCCGCATGTACACGGCGCGGCGATGGCGATATGTAGGAGCCCTTCACCTTAGTACATGATCTCTTAAAGTAATTGCCAGCTCCACAAGTGTTTTGTATCATTGGATGAGAACGATTGATGCCACTAATGAAATTGCACTAACCTTAAAGTTCAGTAATCAGCAAAGCTTAATAAAGCCCATACAAGCTCAGCGTGACGGCCACTTATCTCCACCCAGGTAAATGATGTTTTTGCATACTAAATATATTACTATAATAATATCACTTTCGGTGGAATGAGAACCGGGAATCAGTTGCTCTGGAAACTTTCCTCTCTTTTTAGTTCCAGGGGAGCCAAAAATTTATTGTTAATTCTCCTTCTCATCACTGAACTACACAGTGGGAACAGTTTTGGCAACCGAAGTACAAGAAAGCCAAGAGGGGCAACCAATTTATTACAGTTTTACGTAAAATTTTTACGGGTCTGTTTATAATAGCCACCAAATGATGACTACCCGACAAGCTTGTGCCACCTTCTGCCGCCTCCAATTCTGAAATGCTTCCAGATTTCGTCCTTTCTTCAACCCAGAATCTACTGAAATGTTAGTGCATGCCCTCATCATCTCCCACCTCAACTACTGCAATCTCCTCCTATGTGGCCTCGCTGCTAACTCTGTCGCACCTCTCCAGCCCGTCCTTAACTCTACTGCTCGTCTAATCCACTTCTCTCCTCACTACTCCTCCTCTACCAGTCTCTTCACCGGCTCCCTAGTGAAACCATTTTGGTCCTCCATACCATAATCTGTCTCCTCCATACATCTCCAAACTAATCTTGTGATCCCTCCCTGCAACCTCAGGTCCGTACAAGACCTCCACTGTTGTATGTTCCTCACCCAATGTTCTCCAAGATTTTTCCCAAGCTTCTCTCTTCCTCTGGAATTCAGTGCCCCGACATGTCTTATTGTCTCCACTTCTGGAACCTTCAGATACAACCAAAAAACTCATCTCTTCAGGAAAACTTACAGCCTGCAATAACCCCACTGCCCACTCACCACCACCGGATCTACTGCAACCCACACCCCCATTACCTATGGTCTCCTTCCCCATTACCCTGTAGATTATAAGCTGAATGGCCATTAGCAAGTCCAAAAAACAATTTTTTTTTAATAGGTAGCTTCACGCTGTCACTATACAATGACACGTTAAATAGAAAAAGAGGTGCCAGCCCGACCTTCAATGGATTCAGTCCACATGGAAACCCGACCTTCAATGGATTCAGTCCACATGGAAGCCCGAGATCAGCGCCACTACTCGACGTGCTATGACTGTAGAGAAGGAAGAAATGATCCAGCTTCCGGTTCGAGGTATACATAAAAATATTCCTTTATTCTGAAGAAGTTAAAAAACATCAAGGGTATGTACACCAACAATCTAAAGGTGGGAGTTGGGATTTGGGATTAACGTAGCGTAACCAGGCGCGTTTTGAGCATTTTTTTGTTCTTAAACTTGGTTTCAATGCGGAGTTTACAGCACAGAAAGCTCTTGAAATGCACCTGGTTTCCTTACCTGAATCCCAAATCCCCCCTCACACCTTTAGATTGTTGGTGTACATACCCTTGATGTTTTTTTTAACTTTTTCGAAATAAAGGAACATTTTTACATACAGTATACCTCGGACCGGAAGCTGGATCATTTCTTCCTTCACTTCACAATGCTGCAGCTGAGAAGTTGGTGGATGTTACATCTGTATTTAGCTGTAACAAGAGAAATCTATTGTGACTAAAGAAAAAGGTTTTCTTTTACCATTAGTACAGATGGGGATTCTTTACTGTAAGAGCAGTGACACTATGCAGCTCTCTTTCAGAAGATGTCGGACGGTTGGCATTAATTCTGATCACCATATCTGAGGTCGAGGAGGAATTTCTTCCCCCTAAAAAGTACTTTCTTCTGGTCCTTGAACTAGAGGTACTGTATTTGTTGGAAGCCATTATCTGATGTATACTTCTGATATAAATATTGCGCTGTGTATGCAAACAGTAGCATACAGTACCGCATATCATCCGTAGGAACTTATGCTGAAGAAATCATACAACAATCTATATTTTTTGCAACATTCTTCCACTGCATTATTCTCTATAGAAAAAAATAAGGACAAAAGCAAAAAAAATCACTCTTTCTGCATTCTTCCAGTGAATGTGTTATGCCTTATATGCCTCATGACCCTTCCCAGTGTGAACAGAGCCTTTCTGCATCAATCCAACAATCCCTCTTCTAATTTCCAGTCTTGAGAAAGAGTTAATGCAATAAACATTTGCAGAATTATTCTAATAAATTTACTATGTAAACTGTTGTGAATGGGTTTGAGATGAGTTCTGAACAGAGGCTCCCTCTGGTGGTTACAAGCGGTACTAGTGAGGATTGGGAATCAGGTGTTACTGATTGGTCTTATTTAAGGGAATCATTTTCCCATCAAGGTTGCCGGTGATCAATTGTTCTGGTCTGAATCCTTCTTTCCAGTTTCCCTTGTAGCCTGCTGTGTCGTGTCTGCATCTCCTGCTATCAGATAAGACAATTTCTTATTTTGTGTTTTTGCTATATTTTTGCATTTTGTCCTGCACTTCTGTGGGGGCCTTCTGGGTCCCCTCCGGGGGCTTTTGCCCTCTCAGTTTAGTCCAGCCACTGTGTTTTGTACTTTTGCTTTTTGCAGTTTTTTCAGTGGCTGCTGTTTTTGTTACACCAGAGAACTAATTTAGGTGGTAGAGGTCGTGTGATCTCAGGTGATTTTGAAATTAGTGGAGTTGGTGTTTTTCAGGGTTTTCTGGGATTGCAGTAAGTACCCTTCCTATCCTTTTCTATTTAGATAGTTTGGGCCCCAGCGTTTGCTCATACTATTTTCTTTCTGTGTCAGTATTTCCTCTTGTCTAACCGCCATTACATGTTTGGGGGCTTTCTATTATCTTTGGGGTTCTGCTCCGGGGCAGATAGCTTTCCTATTTCTATCTTTAGGTGTAGTTAGTTTCTCAGGCTGTGACGAGGCGTCTAGGACCATCGTAGGAACGCTCCACGGCTGCCTCTAGTTGCGGTGGTTAGTCAGGGTACTGCAATCTCATAGATTCCAACTGCTCTGGTGTATTTCCTTTTTTACCTGCACTCCTCAGCTACCGTAACATAACAGTAAACTCAGCGCTGTTTATGATTCCTGACGTACCCAACCAGGTATATCCCGGATCTGCTATTCTCAGCGAAAATGAATCTGGAGCGTGAAGGGTTAACCATCGCCGCCATAACTTATTACCACACTAGAATGCTTGCTTAATATACTTCTAGCTTTCTTCCTAGCTGATATTAAGACACAAAGCTCGTTGGGGCATCACCGGCCTCTCGTGAAGACGTATTTCTATGTATAAACTTGCTCATTGATACATCTCTCGTACGGAAATACAAATTGCAAATTGGGTAATAAACAAAAAGCAAAAGCTTTGGCATTAGGTAATGGCCGTCAAAAACCCTCCATGTTTTCCAAAAATCTAACATCTTGATGTCGAGATAATAATAGGATGGAGTAATAGGATAATGGAAGGCACAGGAGAACATAAGACGGAAAGTTATAGGCTGAGACATGCATACAGTGCATACAGGATGATCAAAGACTATGGCAGAAAATCAGCCGCACTCGCACTGAGAATTTATTAAATGATTGTTTGTATTTATATATTTTACCAAAGTGCTAGTAGAAGGATATATAGAGTGACGTCGTATTTACATTTCGCCCCATCATGGGTCTTTTGAAAACGTTGCTTTAATCGCAAGGACCTGGCTCAAGCGTTGGTTGAAAAAGACCCGGACGGGTCGAAACGTAAATACGACTTGTCGCTCTTTATCCTTCTACCCAGCACTTTAGTAAAATATTGCACTGTAACTAAATAAATGTAAGGAAAGTGCTGGGAAGAAGGATATAGAGCGACAAGTCGTATTTACGTTTCGACCCGTCCGGGGTCTTTTTCAACCAACGCTTGAGCCCTGTCCTTGTGATTAAAGCAACATTTGCAAAAGACCCATGATGGGGCGAAATGTTACATTTTCTATATTTGCACCATAATAATTTTTACAAGAATCATCGTTCCGTTCATAATGGCTTATAGTCTAATACCTAATGCAGCGTATACATCCATGAATAATTTACTCTAGGAGATCTATAGATATAAATATAGACTGCGATATCAGCTCTTGCCGGCTTTTTGTAATCATAGGATAAGCTGACCGTCAGGGTTTCAACCACCATGAAAATACTGTATGGGTCCATTACATTGTGATGCCAAATTGCCCCTATTATTAGGAAAGCCATACTACTTATATACAGTAGGTACGGTGCTACACTACCCGGCGTAAGATTACTCCTATCTCCAAGCGGATCCATTACCATTAATTGCGTATGTGTATGCCATTATTTAATTGCCTTATAAGCAGGTCGATGGGTTAAATATTGGTGCATTATAGCTGGAAAGCTCCTGACGTAGGGAAATAACATCTATATGGAGTAATGGTTAAGCAACCAAATGTACTGTAATGATGTATCAATACAAATAGAGCGGTCAGATAGATAGCGACCCTTCTCCGCTTGCTCATCCCCCAAAAAACTCTCCTGCATTGGGATTTCAGCACACATTGAAACCATCCACCATACAAAATCAATAGTACGCAAGGTTGGATTGTATTATAATGCAGCACTTAGCCTAAAGCAACGGCCAACCGGAGAGGCTACGGTTAACACTGTGAACCCTGCAATGGTGAGGAACTTACCGGTACCACTCCAGCCCTTTCTCATAGTTCCTATCAAAGAAATGAGGCTCTACGCCAACCGCCCTGACGTCGGGATGGGCTCTTAAAGCTTCCAACAAAGCACGCGTGCCCCCTTTTTTCACCCCGATAATAATCGCCTGGGGCAGTTTCTTTTCTCCATACTCTATAGTGCTGTTGACGGACAGTCTGCGGCTGAGCTCTTCCTCGGTGGTGCTGGATTCCTGAGTTTCTCGCTCTAAATACCCAGTGTGAGATTCTGGGATCACTTCAGTGGCAGCTAAGGGAGTTCTATTCCAGGTAGAGATCCCCCTTAAGGGTGAATGCATGTCATTCCCTGTAAAATCCGAGGGTCTGGTGATCTCTCCTTCACTAAATATTCTAGGATGAGTATCTCTAGTCATGTAGGTATCCTGACGACTTGTATGAATTGGAGCAGAGTCAGCAGGACTGAAGTCATTCAGCCTGGGAGCCACGCTGGGGAGAGCGGTGCTGATGCTGAAGGTTTGCTGGTTGGATTCCTTAGTCACCTTAGCGGATCCTTGGAGTGAAATGTCAGCATCTACATCCTGGGAAAGGTGGATTTTCAGGGAACTTTCCAAGGTGCTGAACCCTTCTGGGGAGGTAGCGATGGGAGTGCTGTCCAAAGTGCTGAACCCCGGCCCTACTACAATGGGAGTAATGTCTTCTATGCTGAACCCCTGCCCTACTACAGAGGGAACTCTGTCCTCAGTGCTGAACCCCTGCCCTACTACAATGGGAGTAATGTCTTCTATGCTGAACTCCTTACCTCTTACAAAAGGAGCTCGGTCCTCAGAGCTGAACCCCTGCCCTACTACAGAGGGAGCTCTGTCCTCAGTGCTGAACCCCTGCCCTACTACAGAGGGAGCTCTGTCCTCAGTGCTGAACCCCTGCCCTACTACAGAGGGAGCTCTGTCCTCAGTGCTGAACCCCTGCCCTACTACAGAGGGAGCTCTGTCCTCAGTCCTGAACCCCTGCCCTACTACAGAGGGAGCTCTGTCCTCAGTCCTGAACCCCTGCCCTACTACAGAGGGAGCTCTGTCCTCAGTCCTGAACCCCTGCCCTACTACAGAGGGAGCTCTGTCCTCAGTGCTGAACTCCTGCCCTACTACTGACAGAGCTCTGTCCTCAGTGCTGAACCCCTGCCCTACTACAGAGGGAGCTCTGTCCTCAGTGCTGAACCCCTGTCCTACTACAGAGGGAGCTCTGTCCTCAGTGCTGAACCCCTGCCCTACTACAGAGGGAGCTCTGTCCTCAGACCTGAACCCCTGCCCTACTACAGAGGGAACTCTGTCCTCACTCCTGAACCCCTGCCCTACTACAGAGGGAACTCTGTCCTCACTCCTGAACCCCTGCCCTACTACAGAGGGAACTCTGTCTCACTCTGAACCTCCTACTACGAGACTGTCCATCCTGACCCTGCCTTCTATAAGGTGAGTGCTGTCCACAGGGCTGAATCTTGCAGCTTTGGCAATAGGAGCACTATCCAAGGTGCTGAACTCCTGAGCTGTTGCGATGGGTGCGCTCTCCAAGGTGCTGATCTCTTGGGAGGTTTGGATGGGGGTACTGTCCAAAGTGTTAACACTGACAGCAGTAGATGGAATCTGAGCAATAATCCAGGAACTTTTTCTTAACACTGTGGAGTCCACAGGAACAAGAGTTTTGTGTTTTAGGAAGTCAGTAGCCTTGAGTCTGTGGGTCTCAGCTTGCTCTGGACTGCTGGTCCTTACCGGGGGCCACCCGGGTGGTAGGACAGTATTTAAGGTCCTGATCCTGCTGAAAGTTGCCGAGGACACAGAACTGCTTGATTCCTCCAGAGCTGAAGCAGACAGGGGATCACTGACGCCTCCAGAGGACTTCTGAGATCCAGATCCCAGCTTCTCACCATTCCTGGCTATGCTGCTGCCAGGGCTGGGAGGCAGAGAGGAGTCCAGGCTGCTCCTGGGAGAGGAGGATAGAGAGGATCCAGGCTCTGGGGTGACTATGGCAGGGTTGCTGGTATCTGGCCTTATAGAAGCGCTTCTGATGGCATCTGCTGGGCTGAGCACCGAGTCTGGCTGCAGGTAGATCCCAGCGTCCTGCAATGGAAACTGCAGCGAAGTGTAGCAGCTGAGCAGGCTGTAGAAGAGGTAAGTGACGGACAAGGACAGTGTGAACAGGAACACAAGTTTCCGAGGAGCCTTAATGCAGAGCAGAGAAGTCCCTGGCCACCACGGGGCCATCGCTGATCGCCAGCCCCAGACCACAAGACATGGTTTCAGCCGAAATCGTGCATGGAGCCGCCTGAAGAAACAGCCCCTGGAGGAGGCGAAAATGTCACAAATAAACTCAGGGTGAGAAGCTCCAGGACTTTGCAGGTATTTTGTTCCCCCTCCTCCAGGCACAAAGCGTCTTCACATCTCCCTGCAAGTTCCGGCAGAGGAGGAGAGGAGACATCGCCGACAGGTGATCGTGCTGCAGCTTCCCCAGCGATCGCCAATGCCAGGCAGCATCTCTGATCGTCAGCAGCGGCTTGTGATCGCCCCCTTCGCCTGTTGCAGAAAAGCCAGTTGTCTGAACAGCGGCAGCAACTTTAAATCGAGGGAGAAGCGTCTGTCGGTCCAAGATCTCCTCTGCGGGAGGAACCGAGCGAGCAAAGCGCCGCCTCATGCCTCAGAGTCTCGCCCACCTCTGTGTCTGGCGGAGCCCCCGCAACTGCTGCCTATCAGGGCTCCGTGCACGGGGTCTGCAATCAGGGGGGACGAGGAGGGTCGGCATCAATACGGATCTGCAGCAATGGCACCCACCAATGCGACCTGCACAAGATGACAGGTTGATTTACTTTTTTTTTTTTTTTCTTTTTTTCAGTAATTGTGACCCCACTGCAGCCAACATTTCATCCCTGTATCCTAAATCAGCTGTATTCTTATTTATTTATTTTTTTAAAGCATCATATTGTAAAATAATAAGATGTGTTTCTTAGGGCTAGGGTCTGTCCGATTTTCACCCAGAAATGGGGACGATTTTTTTCCCACCTGTCATCCGTGTACGATCCGTTTTTCTACCATTTACAGTTTCCTATGTTACTGAATTGCAATGTATCTGTAAACATCGGATCCCATATTTTGGCATCAGGTTTTTTTCTCAGACCCGTCTGGTTTCAGAATAAGATCGCAGCATGATTCAGTCCGGGAAAAAAATCAGACATCAGCACCGCCCCTTTAAATAACATAGGTCAGTGTCCAATCTCCAAAAAAAAAATTGGGACAATTATGCAAATAATATTCTAATCAGACTCTGATCAAAGTATCCGCATAGTGTGATCTCATTTTCTTGATTGAGGAGAAGATGGAGAAAAAAAAAATCTCCATCTTCTCCATCCTGTCAGTCCATGGAAGTCGGACTGCACTCAGATGACATCCGAGTGCAGTCCAATGTTTTTCACGGACTCTGTGACTTGCATGGCCGAGTACGATCCGAATGTCAGATTAAATTCCGGCATGTGGCGATCTTTTTCTTTTGACAGTCTCTTTGCCGAGGAAACAATTGGATATGTGCACGACCCCATAGAATAACATTGGTCGGAGTGCGATTCGCTGTTTTGTTGAATCGCACTCGGACAACAGATAAGACTATGATCACATGACGGTAGATTCTCTCCTGCGAGAGAATCGCGTTGATCCAGTTAGTGACACTCAGATCAAACTCTGATTTTGTGATGCGATACTCTCGGATGAGAGAATAAGAGCTCAGGCGAGGAGAAGACGGAGAAGAAAATTTCTACATCTCCTCTGTTCTGTGAGCCCGCAGAAATGGGACTGCATTCAGATGACATCCAAGTGCAGTCCAATGTTTTCCACACACCCATAGAATTGAATGGCTGAGTGCGCTACTATTTGTGCAGAAACTCACAGTACGAATCAGTATGAAAGAAAAAAATGCTTCTTGGTATAACATTGGTCAATAAAACATCAGATACCACCTGTCTGATACATACGCTGGTATAGGCGAGCCCTAATGGAGATTCACCCTGCAGAACTTTGAAGGTAGGAATAGATGCAAAATCTGCCTCATTGTAATTAATGTTTTGCAATATACTTTTTTTATGGTGGTTTTTACTATCTGTAGTAGATGCCGTGTGCAGTAATATATTGGCTTATCAGGAGTCCGTTCCTTCAGTGCACATACAGCCCCCACTTCTCCAAATGTCTTTATAGCTGCAGTAAAATGGAAAGCTGGAGAAACAGAAGGGAGTTATGTAATAAAATATGAAAGCACCACTCCAGCATTTTATTATTGTAGAGCTGGAGTGGTGCTACTAATCTAAGCTCCTTGCCCCTAGTATTATACTCACCAGCTGCCCCCTTCATCTCTTATCCGCGCCACTCCGGTCAGTCTTCTGCAGGTTGTTGCCACCTGATGGGTCGCTCCAGTTTTTGCTCAGAAGTCACAAGTTCACAACTCAATGTACTGTATGTATTTATCCACTTTAGATATAGATAAGTGTGCAGGATTATTGGCAAGGTTCTGAGACAAGCAGATTTCCAGAAATCTTTCAGACACAGCAGGATCCAAGACTGGAGATGCCAATGTCAGAAGTGTGAACTTCTGCTACAACCAGAAGTTAGGAAAGAAGTGATGAGGGGCCAGAAGAAAGGAATTAGTGCAGCTCCAAGGCAAGAAGTAACCCTGGAACAGAGGAGTTCTACATCGTGTACAATGGGAATTGTGAGCTTCTTTTGTCCCTTATAATGTGCCATTGTCAGGCAAGTACAAGCTGGTGGCATTATTGTGTGGTACTGATGGCGTCACCATGTGGGTACCACTACTAATAGTAATATTACTACTTCTAAAACTCTTTATACTACAGCTGGTACTTATAAGAAGAAGAAGATGAAGAGGAAGAAGATGAGGAAGAAGGTCAAAAAGAAGAAGAGGATTAAGAGGAAGAGAAATAAGAGGAAGAAGAGGAAAAAAGAGGAAGATGAGGAAAAAGAAGAAGAGGAAGTATGAGGAAAAAGAAGAGGATGAAGGCGAGGAAGAAGGTTAAAAAGAAAAGAGGATTAAGAGGAAGAGGAATAAGAGGAAGAAGAAGAGGATGAGGAAGAAGAAGAAGATGAGGAAGAAGGTCAAAAAGAAGAAGAGGATTAAGAGGAAGAGAATTAAGAGAGAAGAGGAAAAAAGAGGAAGAAGATGAGGAAAAAGAAGAAAGAAAAGAATAGAAAGAGGATGAGGAAAAAAAAGAGGATGAGGACGAGGAAGAAGGTTAAAAAGAAGAAGAGGATTAAGAGGAAGAGGAAGAGAAATAAGAGGAAGAAGAAGAAGAGGAAGAATATGAGGAAAAAGAAGAGGATGAGGAAGAAGAAGAATACGAAGAGTGTGAGGATGAGGAAGAAGAACAAGAATAAGAGGAGGACGAATAAGAGGAAGAGGAAGAGAATGAGAAAGAAAAAAAAAGAGGAATAAGAGAAGGAGGAAGAAGAAGAGGAAAAAGATGAAAATAAGAGGAAGATGGAGAGAAAGAAGAGAAAGAAGAAGATGAAGAAGAAGGTCAAAAAGAAGAAGAGGATTAAGCGGAAGAGAAATAAGAGGAAAAAAGAGGAAGAAGAAGATGAGGAAAAAGAAGTAGAGGAAGAGGATGAGGAAAAAGAAGAGGATGAGGACGAGGAAGAAGGTAAAAAAGAAGAAGAGAATTAAGAGGAAGAAGAGGATGAGGAAGAAGAAGAAGATGAGGAAGAAGGTCAAAAAGAAGAGGATTAAGAGGAAGAGAATTAAGAGAGAGAGAAGAGGAAAAAAGAGGAAGAAGATGAGGAAAAAGAAGAAAGAGAAAAATAGGAAGAGGATGAGGAAAAAGAAGAGAATGAGGATGAGGAAGAAGGTTAAAAAGAAGAAGAGGATTAAGAGGAAGAGGAATAGAAATAAGAGGAAGAAGAGGAAGAATATGAGGAAAAAGAAGAAAAGAAGAGGAAGAAGAAGAGGATGAGGAAGAAGAAGAATACGAAGAGTATGAGGATGAGGAACAAGAACAAGAATAAGAGGAGGACGAATAAGAGGAAGAGGAAGAGAATGAGGAAGAAAAAGAAGAGGAATAAGAGAAGGAGGAAGAAGAAGAGGAAAAAGATGAAAATAAGAGGAAGATGGAGAGAAAGACGAAGAGAAAGAAGAAGAAGATGAGGAAGAAGGTCAAAAAGAAGAAGAGGATTAAGAGGAAGAGAGAATAAGAGGAAAAAAGAGGAAGAAGAAGATGAGGAAAAAGAAGAAAAAGAAGTAGAGGAAGAGGATGAGGAAAAAAGAGGATGAGGACGAGGAAGAAGGTTAAAAAGAAGAAGAGAATTAAGAGGAAGAAGAAGAGGATGAGGAAGAAGAAGATGAGGAAGAAGGTCAAAAAGAAGAAGAGGATTAAGAGGAAGAGAAATAAGAGGGAGAAGAAGAGGAAAGAAGAGGAAGAAGATGAGGAAAAAGAAGAATATGAAGAGGATGAGGAAAAAGAAGAGGATGAGGATGGGGAAGAAGGTTAAAAAGAAGAGGATTAAGAGGAAGAGGAATAAGAGGAAGAAGAAGAGGAATATGAGGAAAAAGAAGAGGATGAGGAAGAAGAAGAAAAAGAAGAGTATGAGGATGCGGAAGAAGAACAAGAAGAGGAGGAAGAATAAGAGGAAGAGAATGAGGAAGAAAAAGAAGCGGAATAAGAGAAAGAGGAAGAATAAGAGGAAAAAGATGAAAATAAGAGGAAGATGGAGAGAAAGAAGAAGAGGAAGAAGAAGTAATTGTGGTAGGTTGTGTTTGCTGTCCTCTTTTCCTTGCTTGGATTGTATGTGTAGTTGTCCTTTAAAGCACTGCTCTTGTACAGATGTGAGCGGTGTTACAGCTTAGGCTAACTGAAGTAAATGCTGCAATACCGCACACAACTTATGGAATAAAGTGATGCTGTATTTTTTTCTAATCTTATACAACCCCTTTAAATGGCAAATCATATTTGTAGCTTTAAAGGGAATCCATCATCAGATTATTGCCACCTAATGTGAGTGCAGCATAATGTTAAACAGAGACCCTGATTCCAGCAATGTGTCACTTACTAGGCTGCTTGTTATAGTTTTGATAAAATCACCGTTTTAACAGCCAGGGATTATCATTAGTAAACCTCTCTGTCATGCAGTTCTCCATATTCATGAGCTCTGTTTAATCCCACGCCCATCAATGATTGGTAGCTTTCTGCCTATGCACAGTGTACACAGAAAGCTGCCAATCAGTGATGTGGGTGGGTTTATACAGGGCTCAGCATTCTGAACTCTGCTAGATCAAAACAGCAGAGCAAGCAGCCCAGCAAGTGACACATCACTGGAGTTAGGGTCTCTGTCTCTACACTATGCTGCTCTCAGATGGGGTAGCAAAAACCTGGCAGGATCACTACACAAATTCAAACAACGAGCTTCACTATATCCCCAGCGGTGTGTTTAGCTAAGGCTTAGTACTAGCTGTTTGCCTGGTTTTCACACTTCCAGCTCCTCTCTTCTTCCCGGGACCAGATTTTCTATTCTGTATGGTGAAGCTTTGCCAAATAAAAAGATAATTCCCCATTTGTGACCCTATTGAGTCTTCACCTGTTTAGTTGGAAATTACACGTTGCATTTTATATCCCAGATAGGAATAAAAAGCGTTAGAAGAGAGAATTGTATTAGCCGTATATATGCCACGCAATGTTTTCACTGAGATTTACAGTTTATTCTTCCCTCTACAAACACAAGGATTATGGAATGTTTAGGGATCTGTGCACTGAGCAGAAACAATATCCAAATTGTTCTTTCAGGAGAAATCGGATCACCTTGTTTGAGCCTGGTAAAAGGTCACCCGGTCGCTGCCGCCTTAAAGATGTAGGGTTAAAGGGATAACATTAAAGACCATGCAAAAAATGATATATGCAGAATATATTACTAATTTGCTACATTTTTAAACCCCTTATTTTGGGCAATATTTCAGTACCCTGGGATAGGTCAGCAGATAGATGGGGGTTACGACATCCGGCATAACGACCTTACAGGCTCCACTGCCATCTGAAGCTCCCAGTGTATGGACTTGGAAAATCATAGCTCTGCACACCGCGTAGTGGCCATTCTTGGGTACTGCAGTTCAAATTCCATTAAAGTCCTACAGATAGGTCATCAATCTGGACAACCACTTTTAAATAAAAATGAAAAAAAAAATGCATAAGTTAAGGAGCATGCTGAGAAAAAAATAGATACATTTATTATCCAAAGCGCAGGGATTAATAGGTGGAGTAGGACACGGGGATTTTATATTTAATATTTTGTATAGTTTTATTAAATAGTTTTGTTGTATAATAATCAAAGCAAATTATTTTTTTATAAGTATTGAATGATTATATTGAATGTCTCCAGAAAATCTGCTTTCAATGAAAAACGTGTAATATTTTATTTCTCCTGTGGTGGCGCTGCTGAGCAATTAAATACTTGTCAGGTCCCCGCACAGATTACAGCAGCATATTAGACTGTTCATTCTTGGTATATGACCTTTTTGACTCTTTTATCTTGTGGGAGAATGGCTCAGAGAAACGAGGAGAACTTGACACGGATCAATAGATGGCAATCATTGCTGAAGGATTGGAACGGTCATTCTGGATTGGAGCTGGATTGGACAGGTAATGATTTCATGTTGTTTTGCCACCTTTATGTTTAAATACCTACAACCCCTTTAATGCTTAAAAAGCATGAATTCCTGCAGCTTCCACTAGAGGGAGACTAGAATCTTATTGGGGGTCAACTGGAAGTGTATATATCTCTAGCTCCTCCTAGTGGTAGCTGAGGGTAGCATAATTATTCAATGTTGCAATATGAATTTATAGGCGCTCTGTAGCATTTATAGCATTTTGTTACAATGTGGTGTTGTGGAAACCCCTTTTTAGAGAGAGCTTTGGAGGAGATACAGGGAGTCTTACACATTTGCGACACACAGGAGTATCAGTACAAAGCCTGTCCGCTGGGACCTATGGCAATTGTGCCTTTTATTAACAATTTAGCAAAAGAAAGTGAATGACGTTAACACCATAAATGGTTTAAGGTCAACATAACAGCCGCGAGTGTATAAGAGTAAAAGGGTAACTCTCCGGTCAACCTATGAAATCAGACAATGGCTAAAACACTTCCCCAAATTAGCGAAACCTACAGTCTGTCTAGTTACTTTTATAAACTTAATGCTAAGAAAAAGATTAAACCAAAGTTATTAAGACTGATAAATAGTTTACATCAGGGGTGGGGAATGTCTGGCCCCCGATATCAGCTGCTGCGGCCCGCGATATCACTGTACCAGCAGTGGAGCCGATGAGACCGGAGCAGCAGAGCCCGGAGCAGCGCAGGGAACAAGGAGGAGGAGTGAGTATTGTGTGAATGTGTGTGTATGCATTATACTATGTGTGTGTGTGAGTGCAGGGGCTTCAATATACTGTGTGTGTGTATGTCTGCACTATCATGTCTATTGTGGGAGCTGCACCTGCACTATACTGTGTGTTGGGGGAGCTGCACTGTACTGTGTGTGGGGGAGCTGCACTATACTGTGTGTCGGGGAGCTGCACAATACTGTGTGTTAGGGGTAGCTGCACTACCCTGTGTGTTGGGGAGCTGCACTATACTGTGTGTGGGGGAGCTGCACTATACTGTGTATTGGGGAGCTGCACAATACTGTGTGTTAGGGGTAGCTGCACTGCTCTGTGTCTTGGGGAGCTGCACTATACTGTGTGTGGGGAGCTGCACTATACTGTGTATTGGGGGAGCTGCACTATACTGTGTGTGGGGGAGCTGCACTATACTGTGTATTGGGGGAGCTGCGCCTGCACTATACTGTGTGTTAGGGAGAGCTTCACTATACTGTGTGTTGGCGGGAGCTGCACTGTACTATGTGTGGGGGGAACTGCACTATACTGTGTGTGGAGTAACTGCACTATGCTGTGTGTTGAGGGGAGCTGCACTGTACTGTGTGTTGGGGAGCTGCACTGTACTGTGTTGGGGAGCTGCACTGTAGGGAGTGTTGGGGGAGCTGCACTATACTGTGTGTGGGGAGCTGCACTGTATTGTGTGTTGGGGAGCTGCACTGTACTGTGTGTGGGGAGCTGCACTATACTGTGTGCTGGGGAGCTGCACTGTACTGTGTGTTGGGGGAGCTGCACTGTACTGTGTGCTGGGGAGCTGCACTGTACTGTGTGTGGGGGAGCTGCAATTTATTTAAATCTTTGAATCAGTATAGTTTGTTCATTTTCAAGTTAATATTTTTATACAGCCCCCGAACGCTATTATAAAATTCCAAATGGCCGTTGGAAGAAAAAAGGTTCCCCACCCCTGGCTTACATGAAAAGCTAACCATAAAATATTAATCATACGAATGGCCGTTCACTTGTTTGTTCCCTATGTATACAGCCATGACAATTTTTTTTTTTTCTGCTTCTCACTCCATCAACAGTACATCAATATCCATTACTGACCACATGTAAAGTCTCTGTCTTCTTGTGTGCCCAAGTCACACGTCAGACATCAGGGAAGCCATGTATCTATATATGAATACAATCTCCATTCAATGCTTTCACTTTCTCCGCAGTTAATTGCAGCGTTATCTGTCAATGTACACATTGTATAGTCAGACTGGGGTTCTTCCTTATCTTGCTCGCTCTCTTCAGACTCTGCCCCAGGATATCCCTTTTGGCCTCTCTATTGCTTGAGTGATTAAGTCAACCTATTAATAATGACAATTTATAAAGGTGCAGTGTGAATAGGGATGAGCTAATGGCTCCCGTAGGTTTGCGCTTAGCACGGAAATTAAGTCATGAAACATAACTCTGACAATCAGGACTTTTTTTTCCATCCATCACGAATTATGTAACGCATAACACTTAAGTACGAACATGTAGCAATAATTCTGCAGCCGCACCTGGATCCTGAATTCCCAGGGAATCCAACAGCCTCTCTGCTACTTTGTAAAAAAAATTTCATTTTCTCTTAAAAAAAAAAATTTAATCCATTTTTATGACAGTAATAGGTTGCAATTCACATTATAATCACTGGGTGGCCTCACATAGACACCTATAGCATACACATCACCCAACAGAGTATTCTCATGTAAATTTATTTATTTTATTTATTTATTTATTTATTTTCATTTTGGGTTGCACTATGAAGAAAAATAAGGAAAGACTAATTTGTAACAAGACACTAGTATTTTAATAATAAATGTTGCAAATTTTTCATTGGGGTGCAGAACGTTCATGTAGCGTCTTTGCTCAAATTTTATGCAAAAAAAACTCATTTGCTCCCTTTAGGGAACTACAAGTCCCAGAAGCTAGCCAGAACGAGTGTTAGGGATGGGGGTGGGGAGGACATTAAACAATTTTTGTTAACCCACCACAATCAAGGATTTTGTAGTCAGTGGTAAAACTCATTCCAAGTTGTGAACATGTGTTCTTTGCCCAATAAAAGGGAATGCGGTAAAATGAGATCTATGGGAGCCGATGACATAAGTATGGTAAATAGTCGCCCACCAGCCTGATGGAAAGTGACACCAGAGGCACTAACGAGTCCCATCCAGCATGGATGCCTGTGCTGCAGCTGGAATATAAGCTCTTTGCTGCTCCCCGCTGGACACAGTCTTCTCCTTCGCTGCGCAGATCAGATGCTTTTTCTATTTCTTCCAGTCTGTGATGTATATAGTCAATTTTTTTGGAATGGTTGGCCGGGGATCGTGTGTTTGCAGGGGTCTTCCATGCACTGGAGTTTTCTCCAAGTACAGTCATGAATATTTGATGGCCAGCATTTGTCTAGTAAGCCTTGCTTACGGTATCTATAATGTGCAATGCAGTCTGCCTCTAGCTATGGTACTGTACCGGAGGAAGTGACATGCTAAAAATGGCAGAACACCAAAAGGATTATCTATTTATTCCTGTTCAAAATCAAATACAAAACTGTTTCACTATGCAGAAGAAATTGATAAAAAAAAGACTTAAAAGCTCTGGATATCCTTTGGATAGGATTGTGGGGTCAAACGGTCCCCTTTTTTACTCTGTATGTCACGGTGTGACACAACCCAACGGGTGGTCGGTCAGCAGACAGCACAACTCACAAACAACGGGATGGAAAAGGTGAGAGGAAGTCCCTAACAATAGAGAATAAGGGATAGTCACCACCAGAGCTGAAACCTGAGCCTGTCCCTGCACTCCCCTAACGCCCTATGTGGGTCCTTCCCCCTCCGCCGTCACGAATCTGTAACTAGTAGTCACCTATTGCAGCCCTGGCTAGTGCACTGGCCGGCAAGGAGCACTAACCTCACCTCTCCAGATAATACACACAGGGGGAAGTGACAAGCACCAAAGGGACAAGGTGAAAAAACACCACGCTTAGCTTCCAGGTGCCGCTACCAAGCTCCACCCCACAGATGACACCGAAGCCAGACTCCAAACTCCACTCAGCGTTGGATATCGCACCAGGGCCACAAACAGCTGATACACGTTGTCACCACAGAGCTCCACACACATCGGCTGGTCTAAGGGGAAACTCTATCACCAACAGTCAGGTGATGCATCAGTTGACCATTTAAAGGATGGTGGGAGTGTTCACCACCCACATCAGCTGACCCAGCAGCACTTCAATAACACCAGACTGCCTGCGGGGAAAAACTGACATTAACCCCTGCTGGTCTGAAAGGAAAAAAGTTTAAACTGAGTGGAACCAGAGCTGCCACAAATCCAAAAATGGATCGTGACAGTGTAGTTGTCAATCTCTAATGTATTGTATCTGCCAGCAGTCACCACTAGGGGAGCAAAACCAATATGTATTTAAGCAGTCTTATTTGCTTAAAAGGGTTGACAGGCCTTAGGCTACAAGTCTATGTGATTGCACACTTATGAATCCTCGAAGATTCTCTGGTGCTGTCACCAGGAGCAGAAGACACCTGACTGCAAGTGTGAGATTTGTATACATGGGGACACTTGCCAACTAGATGTGCTCACCCTCGCTGAATGCAAGTGAAATGAGTGGTGCTGGATACGTCTAGTCGGAATGTGGCCGAAAGTGTGCAAAACGGATAATTGTAGTCACATGATCACTCGTTTCCGATTTCAGCACTGGAGAGTCCTCACAGAAGATTCACAAGTTTGCAGTCACTCAGTGTGACTGCAGAATTGTAGCCTAAAGGGTATGCCACACTAAACAACATCGCTAACGGGATCGCTAAAAAACGTCACTATTTAGCGATCCCGTTAGCGATGTTGTTGTGTGTGGCATCTACCAGCGACGTGGCCCCTGCTGTGATCTCGTCCGTCGTCCTGATCGTTCCGGACCCTATTTTCATCGCTGGCGCCCCGCTGGTAAGTATCTAATCGCTGAGTGTGGCACCTTTTTTAGCGATTTAGCGGTACTTTTGTACCGCTAAAGTTGTTAAGGAGATCGCTAACCGCGATAGCGTCCTTAACGATATCGCTAAATTAGGTAGCTACTAGCGATATAGAAATAATCCCGCTAGCGATCTCATTAGTATGCGACGCTAACGAGATCGCTAGCGGGATTGTGTAGTGTGGCAGTACCTTTATAGGCCAGATAATCCTTTTAAATCTGGTAATAAAAAAAAGTAATCTGTATGCAGTGAGCTCCCTCTAGTGGCTAGATTGATAGTTTTATCATGAGACTCCATGACAAAGAAAAGAGGGGTTTATTGTTAGAACTATGTTTTTTTTCTGTAAAACTAAAAGGGTTGTCCGGTCCAAATCAATAAGTCTGCTGTCACTGTATGTGAATACAAACTTATAAATTCTCCCAGTGCATACATTGTGCACTGCGGGGTTTCGTCATTTTAGAGCCTGGACCAGAGTTTATGTATGAGTTATATATACTCCCTCGCTCTCCATACCCTTGTCATTGGCTATGGGACTGCTGGTAAAAGCTGTGTGCTGTCCACTTGTACTGCATACTTCATAATGAGTAATGTCACTTTAACGAGTGAGTTTTTATTTGAGGACTACAAAATGAAATATCTAAGCCCAATATGGGAAAATGGTCAAAACTCCTGAACGCCCTGTCGTCCTGTGTCCGCCAATCTCCACCTGTGTGACATTGTGCTTCTTTACAAACAGTAAAATAACATATGTCCTAATTGCAGACTGTAGGTCCCATATGTTAAATTGGTCCATGGCAGATAGTAGTTGGGACCTTTACATTTACTCTTATGGGAAAAATAGGCACCACTATGGGAACAAGGTTTGTACCTAACTGCCTTTTAAAGGGAATCTGTCATAGGTTTTTGCTATGTAATCTGAAAGAGGCAGAGATTCTGATTCCAGCAATGTGTCACTTGCTGGGCTGCTTGCTGTCATTTTGATACTATCTATGTTTTCTCTAATAGAGCTCGGAATGCTGAGCTTTGCATAACTCCGCCCACATCACTGAACATTGACAAAAAGCTGTCAATCACTAGTGAAGGGTGGGTTACACAGAGCAGTTGACTAGGAGGCACAAGAGAACTAGTCTTGTAGTGATAATAATCTCCTGCTGATAAAGCACTCATTTTATTGAAGCAGGAACACACAGCTCAGTAAGTGACACATCGCTGGAATCAGGGTATCAGCTGCTTTCAGATTACATAGAAAAAAAACCTGCTGATGGATTCCCTTTAGATAAAAAAAAATGCATAACATCTGTATAGAGATTGTCAAGTAATGGGTGATGAGGCAGCCCACAGGTAAGCCTCGATCACTGACATCAGGGCCACCAGAATGTTCCTCGACATTCATGTCTGACTTAAAGCTAAAAAATACTCTGTATGATTAATGACTGTATATAAGGTACTGTATACCGAATGATCCCCTTAAAAAATGAGCAAATACAGATGTAATCTAATAAAGAGTCGTATTTATACCTACGTGCCGGCTAGGTGTTGACAGACACTTTGTGGAGATTTTCTTCTAACCCCAAACCTTGCACTGTTCAAGAAATGAAATTAAATGAATTGTTCACACAATATGTTAAGCAAACCGAGGAATATGCTCCCTGCATGTAAAGTACCAGCTGGTCCATCAGAAGATTGCTAGGAATTTCAAGTAGTAGGAGATATGATGTATACGGAGGCTGCTGTCGCCAAGAAGGAAAGCGAAGCCTGAGAGCCGTGTCGGAACCGGAGCCTGTTAGGCAGCGTGATGTCCTGAGCGAGCAATTAAGTGGAGGTGTTAGAAGAACAGAGAAAGCTCTCGTTTAATCCTTGGTATTGTCATTAATAAAGTGAACCGCTGTCTCTGCACCTTCTGCTCCGACATTAAGCTGGCGAGGCTTTCAATCAATTAGTTTGCATTATTCACGGCACATCATTAAATAATAAACAACAGCTTAGTTTGCTTGAAAGATCCCTAAAGAATAAGATGTCTGATTGTGAACAGGAAAGACTAAAAGAAAATGCATCAGGATGACTATTTCTTCCTTAAAGTGTAATTATCTTTACAACTTTTTTTTTTTTGCCTAGATAAGTAGTAAGTGTTAAGATCTGAAACTTGGTAAAGTCGTATTAGTAAGTGACTTCTTCCTCACTTCCACCTGGAATATTGCTCTAGTTAAATGCCAAAACTTCCTCAGTCCCCCAATGTTCATCTGAAGTAACATATTTAATAACGGTAATGGAGGAGGGAGATGGAGATGCAGTTTCTCTGCATTGTTTGCTAAGAATAAATGCTACGAGAGGGGAGAAAGAGCCAAACTATACAGGTGACATTCATTAAAATGCACCTGTACATTCAGGTGACGTTTTAGAATGAGTTGTCATGAGGAAAAACACTCTTTCTGCTCATTAGATGACTTGTATGTTAACCAGTTCACTCCTCTGAAGCCTTTATATCAAATTTTCATTTCTCTCTGAGCTAGTAGGTGGAGACTAGTTTCTACTGCTTATTTTTTATCAGTTTTGCTTTGTAGAGTTGGGGTTCTTGGGTTTAAACATGTCACATGTCAGAGTCCACAGTCTCAAAAAGACTACCTCAGGCAGACTTGGTAAATCTCCATCTGGCAAAATCCAGTTGGACCCTGACCTTCAATCTTTAACCCCTGTATAGGAATATGGGGTGACGCTGAGCCATTACTCATGGACAAGCCTTAAGACAAGGGAGTCAAGGAGTCCATGGTCAAATACCAGGAGAGCACGTCAAACGCAAAAGGGAAAGGCAAAAGAATGATAAGAAGGCAAAGTTTGAGGTCCAGCAACAGAAGTCAGAGTATGTCAAAGGCAAAGGGGAAATACAAAACAATGGAAAGAAGCCAATGTCTGAAGTCAGGCACCAAAGATCAGAATAGCAGAACTCTAAGCACAAGGCACACACCACCGAGCAAAGATACAACTGGCAATGGTCTGACCATTGTCAGTAAGCTAATTAGCCATGTAATCACCCTGAATGAGTGATATCTGGAGTAAACCCATCAGACACTGCCAGATTGGGTGGCTGGGCTGTCACTCACAATACTGAGAGCCCAACATGCCCCTGATTCTATAGAGTGGCTGAGCTGTCAGTGATGGAATCGTGACATCTGGTTTTTCAATGGGGTCCATTGGATTGTTGGGCTGCCATTCGGAAGAGCGAACCAGAGGTAGGAAGGATCGCCAAGCACGGTCAAAGTCAAGAGGTACAAAATCATAACGCTAATCAAAACTCAAGCTGCAGTTAAATAACTAGAATAATCAGGACAAACACAAGAGCACAGCACTGAGGTGTATACCAGGAGAGTAGAACTATTGACTGGCAGTGGGTACTGATTCTCAAGGGTTTTAATAGTTGCATCATCTGCAAGGGCTTTATATATTCTCCCCATATTTGTGTGGGTTTGCTCTGGGTACAATCCAACACTCCACAGACATGGAGGATAGAATTCAGAAGAAGTGTAGGGCTATAATGAACAATAATACACACCCCCTATACGAGCTGTTCTTGAAGCAGAAGAGCACATTCAGCAGCCGTCTAATCCTACTAAGGTGCAAGAAGGAGAAATTCAGGAAATCGTTTGTACCTACTGCTATGGGGATGTATAATAATTTCCTAAGGGTCGTAAGAAAATAATGACTGATGGCTGGTGTACTAATGTCAATTAACATTGTCTTATATACACCTGAACTACACACTTTTATTATTTATTTATTTATTATGTAATGTTGGTATACCTGTGCAAGATTTGTGTCCTAATATTTTATGTACTGCTGTTTGTATTGCTGCTGTAATACTGTAATTTGCCCCGGGATCAATAAAGTGTATCGTATCGTATCGTATACTGATAGGGAAGTGAGTTCAATGGGGACAATTATGATTATGTTTGTAAGTAAGTAAAATACATAAATATATACATGAATACTGTCTCCCATACACTGTGCACACCACACAGACATTAGAATTCCTGCTCTTCTGCCTTTATGTACTGTAGCACATATTCAGAAGCAGCAACAACATAGAAAACATTAGACAGCAGTACTGTGCTTTGAGGCTGTGAATCCAGCACTGGATTGAAACAAAATTTGCCAGAAGCCTCAGCAAAATTTTCCTTTGTCTGCCTGGTTTCTCACTGTTCCGAGTGCTCTTTGCTCATCCTCTGCGATCCCCTTTCCTTAGAGATAAATGGGAGCTATGACCTGATACTTTTATGAGTTGGCAGTACATCTGGGATTGACCTGTTCTTCAAAGTGGATGCTGACTTTAGGAGGCAATAGCAAAAGGATAAATTGGCTCATGAGTGGAAACAAAAGTAAGAATGCAAGCACGGTGACAGTGACTAGCGAAGAGAACAGATATCTACTCTATGCAGGTTACATACAGCAAAAATACTTCAGGTTGTAAACACGAATTGACCATTTTTTGCCCTAATTACCTAAATTTTTGTCTTTATATTCTATAGTAGTAATGCAGAATAAATACATGAATTCAATGTTTGCATATATCTTGGTGCACACAGTGTGTTGCTGTACCCCGCAGTATGTAAATATTGCAATCAACAAAGTTAGCATGTATTCATGCAACTATGTTAGGAGGTGCTGCTCAGATTTTTTTTTTGTAGCACACATGGTCACTGCTTCCATGTTTGGCTGAGCTTCTCCGATCACTCAAAAGCTGTTTTACCTGCCCTTTAAACTTGTAGCTCTTGGCCCAGGAGAGATAAGTCTGATAGAGTTTGGGTCATCAAAGGAAGATCGCCTTGTCATGGCTGGTGGGCTTACATGAATTTGGCTCTAAATAGCTTAATTTTACATGTATAATCTATATGACAGTATTGACTCTATATATACATTCTGTATATACTACAGGCAGAGCAGCTCGATTCACATTTGATTCATTCTGTTGGGAGGCGCTGGTCACAATTGTATATTATTTATATGTGCATACAATAAATGATTTCCCTTAGATGAGTTGTATTTATACCTACATGCCAGCTTGGTGTTGACAGACACTTCATAGAGATTTTCTTCTGACCCCAAATCTTGCACTATTCAAGAAATTAAATTAGATGAGAGTTATTCACACAATATGTTAAGCAAACCAAGGAATATGCTTCCTACATGTAAAGTACAGCTTTATTAATAAATATATTATGTATATTGTAAGGTTTCACTCACTCAGCTGCGACGGAGGCAATCAGGACGCACTTTTATATCAAAAGTTCATCAGGTTTATTGCTTCATAAACCTCACAGTAACATATAGTACAGTTCTCCAGTACTTCGGCTCCTGCCTGGAGCCTCACTCTTCAGACACAGAGTCCTCTCTGTAATGTCCCGTCGGGACACATGAAAGTCTGTCCACCTGGCAGACTCCCACAACACTCTCCACTTGTCTCAGCCAGACTCCCTTGAGACACTTCCCAGTCTCAGACAGAATCCCTTGAGACAGACTACAGAGGACACTTCCCAGTCTCCCACGATCTCTCTCTCCCAGGTGCAAAACACTCCATTACATAGGTGTAACTCCACCCACAGGTGAGGTCAGGAATCACATGGTTAGGTCACATGGTCATGACCTCACCACAGGTCCTTCAGATGCACATCATTACATACAGGTTTTATCCCGGGTATTCAGACACATACCCTTGGGTGGGTTTTGTAGATGACTGGACCCGCCAGCTCTCCAAGTCACCTGGAAGCTCCCAATGTATAGCACAATTCAGCAGTAGATCTGCTGAACCAAAACACATCCAGGCTTCCATCACAGGGCCACCCACCTCTGCGATACATACCGTCCATCCATCACATGCCTCCATGCATATCCCGAGGGCCATACACAGTGCCCCCTAGCTGCATCAGGAGTCATTACACCACATACCTCCCCCCTCTGTTCAAACTTGTGGGGTTGAACACTTGTTACCCGACCAGAGATCCTTCTCGGTCATCTCTGCCAGTCACCCCGTCTCTCTAAGTCGGGCCCTGCTACTGATCTCTTTTGTAGGCATCTGTCCTCCGACTCTGTCACATCTGTTGCTGACGCCCCCTGTCAGACCACCCACATACCCAGCGGTCAGTACGGCGTCGCAATTCCCTTGCACCCATACGTCCTGTCTGGTCTGCGTCCTTTTCATTTTTTCCACTATAGGTTCTCCTACTTAGGTCACTCATCACTGAGCTAACTGAGGCATCACTACTTGTACCTCTTCTCCTCTCTATACCACGGGTTGAAGGTGGAGGCCATCTTCTTTCTATTTCCTGCAGGTTTCTGTTGACCTGGTCCCTCTCAAGTCGTAGCAGCTCTACTTCTCTTAGGTACGACACACGATACTCCAGGAGCATCCGGATATTCCCAAGGCTCTCCCTGGACCCGATAATGAGGAACGGAACCATCCCATCTTTAGCCCCTACCTGGACTTCGTCATCAGCCGGAATCCTGACTCTCGTCACACCGGACTTATTCACCATCTCCCGCATCACTTTCCGAGTCTTCCGATGACCTTCTTCACCAGACCTCTGGGCACTTGAATGATGTTTCCATCAAGCCAAGCTGATTGTGAGTCTTTCTTGCTTGCTCCAGACGTCGAGCGGCTTCTTTATTTCTCAACAGGATCACCTGTTTCGTGCGGAGGCAATGTAGGTGCATGTCCCTCAGGATAGCCACCCGCTTCATCGTGACTTCCCTAGTCGACAGTATGACCAACTGTTTCAATTCTGGCACCCAGTTCACACTGCATGCTTTCTACTGCCTTTCTAAAGGCCTCATGCACCTCCTCAATGGCACACACTTCTCGCCTGTCTTCGGGTATCTCTATTACACACTTGAAAACGGACCCGTCACCTTCTTGGACAGACTGTTGTACCTCCTTGTCCTGAGCGTTAGTACGGTTTTCCAAGACCTCGCTCTCCTTTGTGTGGCCATCTGCATGGCACTTCCCTTGCTGGACTTCTTCTCCCGTAGATTTCTGGAGCTGGACACCAGTCTCCTCCTGTATCTTGAGCTTACGGAGAACTTCATCTCGCTCCCCTGCCAAACAGCGACACTCATCCTCCCTCTGGAGAAGCTCCTGCTGGTGCTTCACTTGGGCCTCTCTGAGCTTAGAGACTTCCTTCTCCAGCTCTCCATTCTGTGCTCCATTATTAGTCTCAGGACCCTTTCTTGCTCGACTGCCTCTTTCACTATTTCTTTAAACAGTTCTATCTCCTGGTCCAGCTCTCTTTTAGCCAGCACCTGTCGCACCATTACTTCTTTAATTAAATTTTCGCTGAGTACTCTTGCTCACGCACACTCTGCGTCTCCAGAGTTCCACCCATTCCTGGATCCGCAGTTTCCTCTGTCTCACGACTCCCGGTAACTTCAGAGAGCTCCAGCTCTGCCTCCTTATCAAGGACAGTCACCTGACCGGTACCTGACCCTGACTCTTCCTCATCATGTCTCTTCTTAGAGGATGTAGCCTGTCCTGCCTTTTCCCACGCCCCTGCGGCGAGAGGAAGATCGGCCATTTTTACTTGGCTCCACCTTACTGCACTCGCTTTCCCTTGCGGTCGAGTCACAGTCTGCACAAGAGGTCACTCTCGGGGCCCCTCCCGTTACCCTTTTAACCGGGTGTCGTTCCAGAGGTCTTATCTACCACATCGTCATTGGTTCTACTGTCATCCATTTCAGAGGACATCATGTCAGTAAGTCGGGCAGACGCATCCTTTCCTCCTGTGTCACCGTCTGCTACGTCACAGAGTTGGTCAGACCCGTCCACTTTAGGAGGAGTTACTGTGCTAATAAAACCTCGCCCCAACCGTACAGATCCCTCCATTCAGCGGTGTATAGGAACTCCCCTGTCCCACAAGTCAGAGAACAGTTTAGAGTCCGGCCTACAACTACTGGACACACCAAATTTGGGATTATAGCGACCTCCTGTTCCCTCATGTCCCAGCCTGCCCCAAATTTACCCTGGCCACGGGATACTCCTAAGTGTTCTCATGAATGCAGGTGACCCCGACCTTTCTACCGGGTATTTGAGACCCCTTAGGTGCAACTTGACTAAGTCACCGGACTCCCGGGTCGATCAGACCAACCATACCCTCATTATCTATCGGCAGGTCACACCCCCGTAGCCTGGCGCCTGGTGGATATTTCATATTACAAACTGGAAACATATTTGCCCCGGGCAACAGTTTGTCTGCACCTCCCCTTTAACGTTGGGATCTCCCACCCCTTTTTGCCAACCGCCCCTT
Organism: Oophaga sylvatica; assembly: GCA_033576555.1. Taxonomy (NCBI): domain Eukaryota; kingdom Metazoa; phylum Chordata; class Amphibia; order Anura; family Dendrobatidae; genus Oophaga; species Oophaga sylvatica. The sequence goes on along the minus strand of JARQOD010000007.1, from coordinate 114,400,997 downwards.
TTGGGACTCCGCCCCCTTTTGGGCCATCATCCCCTTTTGGGTTGCCACCCCCTTTTGGACTCTGCCCCTTTTGGGCCATCACCCCTCCTTGGGTTATACACCGTGGACTCCCCCACGGCTCTACCAGACCCCAGTTCGCACAGACCCTTATGTCTCTTTGGGCTGGTATTGTTCCTTTAAGAGGTCACCCACTCTGGACCTCTGATGTCCTTCTGGTACCTCACCAGCTCCTGCTGGTACTGTCACCACCCCGCAGCACCTCCGGCTGCCACGCACAAGCCGCTGCTGCCACTGCAGCTCTTGCTGCTGCAGAACCTCTTGCTGTCCTTGCCACTGCCGCAAGTCCCTGCACCGCCGACTTTGTGAACCCGCTGGTCCCCAGTCTGCCGCTTGTCCCCTTCGTGACCCCACGAGTCACAGCCAGCCGCTTGTCCCCTTCGTGACCCCACGAGTCACAGCCAGCCGCTTGTCCCCTTCGTGGACTGTGACGAGCCACAGCACATACCTACACCTGTTCCAGAGAAAAAAACACCAAGAAAAAACAGTTTCTCCCTGACCCGTCAGCACAACACAGACTCCTGTCTGTCACACTCTTGGCCAGAGATTTGCGGACACCTCCTCTGAGGTATCCTCTCAGCATGCTTTTTCTCCATTTTCAATGACCCCGGTCACCATTACACAGACTCCTGTCTGTCACCACTGTTTAACAGCTTCTTCAGATACCTCATATCAGAGGCACCACATAAACAAAAACACAGTTTATTCGTGACACTGGTCACACTCACGGTTTTCACCGACCGTCTGTTCCTCCTCTGGTTCCTGATTCCCAGTCCTGGAACATGTGCTCCTTGGGCCGCTGCCCGCATTAACTCCACCAATTGTAAGGTTTCATTCACTCAGCTGCGACGGAGGCAATCAGGAGGCACTTTTATATCAAAAGTTCATCAGGTGTATTGCTTCATAAACCTCACTGTAACATATAGTACAGTTCTCCAGTACTTCAGCTCCTGCCTGGACCCTCACTCTTCAGACACAGAGTCCTCTCTGTAATGTCCCGTCGGGACACATGGAAGTCTGTCCACCCTGGCAGACTCCCACAACACTCTCCACTTGTATCAGCCAGACTCCCTTGAGACACTTCCCAGTCTCAGACAGAATCCCTTGAGACAGACTACAGAGACACTTCCCAGTCTCCCACGATCTCTCTCTCCCAGGTGCAAAACACACTCCATTACATAGGTGTAACTCCACCCACAGGTGAGGTCAGGAATCACATGGTTAGGTCACATGGTCATGACCTCACCACAGGTCCTTCAGATGCACACCATTACATACAGGTTTTATCCCGGGTATTCAGACACATACCCCTTGGGTGGGTTTGTAGGTGACTGGACCCGCCCAGCTCTCCAAGTCACCTGGAAGCCTCCCAATGTATAGCACAATTCAGCAGTAGATCTGCTGAACCAAAACATATCCAGGCTTCCATCACAGGCCACCCACCTCTGCGATACATACCGTCCATCCATCACATGCCTCCATGCATATCCGAGGGCCATACACAGTGCCCCCTAGCTGCATCTGGGGTCATTACACCACAATATATATACTGTATATAAAAAAATCTTATTATAAAGTGAGAAAGCAGGCTGTCCTTTTAGTGCCAATTATTGAATGCATTCGCTAGAGCAGGTAAAAAAAAATATGTAGGATCTTGTTCCAGTGGTCAAGGAATCAGAGCCATGCAAACGACCACCTTGGTCCAGCGATGCTCCATTGAAATATCCATATAAATTAGCTCTCATCCAATAGAAAAATTACTGGTTTTAAAGTCTTACCTCTTAAATTGGATCTCAAAGGCTGACTAATAGAGTTCAGCAAATGATTTGCAGGACCCTGAACCCATCAGCCACATCAATAGTCCATGCTAACCTCCAACTATTTGTCGGCATCCCTAGGGTCTCTTCTGTTTAGTAGGTCCAACTTCATTACTGTGGCATAATGCATGTATGACATCATGCCGAGCCTACTAATCAGAAGACACACCTGTGATCCGAGCAGGTAGGAGGAGGTTCGCAGGGCTCTGATCCGGCTGCCACAGACTATCGGCATGGCTGACCGGTTCAGCTGGATCTTCTCCGTGAGAGCCACTAATGCCAAGGCTTTATCAAAGGCATCTACTGATTTGGGGCAACTCATCTGGAACAGGGATCCACAGATGGCTTTCTGGTCATTTATAACCTTACTCATGATGTAACATTGGTTAAAGGGTCAGACATTAACTTTTGAGATAGCTACTACCAATAGGTGGCACTAGGAAGACCTGCTTCTTCCTTCAACAGAACTACGGTCATTTTATTTTTTCCCCCCCATTTTCCAATATTTAGGCTGGTTCTTCGTTAACTCTAACTAGAACACCTCCCCCAGGGCTTCTACAATTTCAAAACGTAGATTTCGAAACCTGACAAGAATTTTAGGCTGAACTTTAAAGGGATTGTCTAATTTAAGAAACCCATTAATCCCATCCCTAAAGAAAAATTGCAGAATGGGAAAAGACAGCACAAAAGAACATCTCTTTCTCTAGAGGAACCCAACATGATCAGCCATTAAACAGACACCTCTTTAATTTCATTAAGAGTGCAATACTCCGTTTCTCCTGTGGAGGCAGTGCAGGAAAATAGACCACTTACTACCCAGTTTCCACATAAATTAAACCTGATCGCAGTGGAAAAAAAAACACTGATATCTAATTTTCAAAGTACAGTTTAAACAGAACAAAAAAGTATTGTCAAAAGCAGATAACTCCTTTAAAGTGCTTACAAGCAGGAAATACTTCAGGCAATCATTGAATTTGCAGTTTTACACCATCCTGTTTTCTGTTGGTAAGTGCATTGTCTCCATGTCCTAATGTGAATTAAATCAAATGTGGGTGTCTGACTCAAAGAAGAATGAGTAGATAGCCCAAGGCTCGGTGGCAAGTGATACATGGAATCGCCTTCTTCAGGATTATGCACTTTAAACCTGATCGTTCTCCTGAGCTCCTTAAAATGAACATAAACCTCAGCGTAATCTTGTTTTACTTCTTTCAATAGCTGTCAAGGATTAATTCAATGATGCTATTGCTGATATCCCTACTCTGTCTTGAAAGGGATATTCTTGAAAAATAAAATTAACTTTAATTGGTTGTATATAAGATCAGAAGAAAATAAAATGTGATGCTCTTTCGACCATTATTAAGAGGATCAGTCATCGCCCTTCTAAAATGAATGTGTTGGCGTGCTCATGAGTCATGACATATCAATTCAGGAACACAAACCCGTAGAAAAAGAAACCAGGGGGTCAAGAGTTAATTAATAAAATACAAAATTTTAATAAATGATGTATAAAATACAAAATCACACAAAACAGAGTATCACAAATAACGCAGGTCAGAAAGAGTAGGACAATTTTTCACCTAATATGCAACTACACACCATAAAAATTACACTTAATGTGCAGGACTAGGTAATTTTTATTAATCCCAAACTTATAGTAGTTTGTATACAGGACTGCACAAAAACTACGCTGCGGCCTTATACCATAATCTTCTATACAAAATTGATAAATAGAGTGCTAGTGTGCAGAGAGATGGCAGTGATAGCAGCAACAGCACTATAAATAGTGCATGAGCGATAGGATTTTTAAGGTGCAAAAATGTACATAATATTACACAGGTATATATAATGTGGTCACAATCTACTGTCATCCATATATAGTCAATGAATAAAGTGCTTTTGTGCAGAAGAATAGCGATGACAGCAGTAACAGCACCATGAATATCAATGGTGCATTAAGTAAATAAAGTGCAAAAGTCGGAGTGTGAACTTACATGGAGGTGAAAGTCCTGACCTCAGCCTGCCGCCCCAACGCGCGTTTCGCCGTTCTTCATCAGGAGGCGTGGCTTCAGTCAGGTTAATATCCCTATATATACTAAAAGGATGTCCGGTGGGAGTTAATTATGGTCCAATAACTGGCCACAGAGACTAATTGCCGCCCAGTGTGTTATACTGCACCTGTGTATCCCCCACTTATAAGGCCCATGACAAGGTACCGCCGATAAGTAGATGTACTACCATAAGGTATTGGCTGCTATCTTGGCGCATGCGTGGGCGCGCGATATCCATGGGGCACTTCCTCCTGCGTCCGTGGAACGCAGGCATTCCACCGCTGCTTAGCAGCGGGGAGCGACCGTCGTGCCAATTTGGACGTATCGGGAAGTCCCGGACATCGCACCATCCGCGCATGCGCACCAGCCACTAATAGAGTCAGGCGGTAAGATATCCACCACATCAGTATGGACAAAGAGGGAGGGGAAAAGAACGGAGTTTTTAGAAGAGATCTCAGCTGTTGATCATAATAGAAAGATATGGGGCATATAACTCAATATCAACTTAATAATAAAGAATATATAATTATTAAAACAATGGGAATATATTAAGTGAAAAGTCCAAAAACTTTTTTGGATCAAAACGTGAACAAAAAAAAGATATGTATATATTAGAGTGCCCCAAATATTAAAGTGTATAATATGCAGATATATGCAAATACATAATAAAATATATAAATATAAATGTGAGTAAATAAAAAGAAGGGAATGAAAATTAGTTAAAAAAGAACAACACACCTATAGTGACAATTGATTAAATAAATAACTATAAATTAATCAATATTGTATAAATCCTAAATCTAAATAAACTGTGACTACATGGTGATGGAAAAAACATTTCTTCTTCTTTAGACATCTCCCAAACTCCGAACAGACCGGGGTAGCCCAAGATCAAGAGAGCTTCCAACTGGACGAGACTCAAACCATAGAAAGTCAGAATCCCAAGAAAAGGTAAGTAGCTAAAATTAAACTGAAATGGAATAAAAAAGTATTAATTAAAACATAAGATAACAGGATACTAAACAAAATAAGAAATAAATAAAATAAACAGCACAGAGTCTAAATTCATTAATGTAGGACCAAATGGCTCTCAAACGGGAGCCCACTCAGATCATAAAAAGGACCCAAACCCGTGGCTCTCATTCAATCCGAATGGCACCAGAGGATTCTGACTTTCTATGGTTTGAGTCTCGTCCAGTTGGAAGCTCTCTTGATCTTGGGCTACCCCGGTCTGTTCGGAGTTTGGGAGATGTCTAAAGAAGAAGAAATGTTTTTTCCATCACCATGTAGTCACAGTTTATTTAGATTTAGGATTTATACAATATTGATTAATTTATAGTTATTTATTTAATCAATTGTCACTATAGGTGTGTTGTTCTTTTTTAACTAATTTTCATTCCCTTCTTTTTATTTACTCACATTTATATTTATATATTTTATTATGTATTTGCATATATCTGCATATTATACACTTTAATATTTGGGGCACTCTAATATATACATATCTTTTTTTGTTCACGTTTTGATCCAAAAAGTTTTTGGACTTTTCACTTAATATATTCCCATTGTTTTAATAATTATATATTCTTTATTATTAAGTTGATATTGAGTTATATGCCCCATATCTTTCTATTATGATCAACAGCTGAGATCTCTTCTAAAAACTCCGTTCTTTTCCCCTCCCTCTTTGTCCATACTGATGTGGTGGATATCTTACCGCCTGACTCTATTAGTGGCTGGTGCGCATGCGCGGATGGTGCGATGTCCGGGACTTCCCGATACGTCCAATTGGCACGACGGTCGCTCCCCGCTGCTAAGCAGCGGTGGAATGCCTGCGTTCCACGGACGCAGGAGGAAGTGCCCCATGGGATATCGCGCGCCCACGCATGCGCCAAGATAGCAGCCAATACCTTATGGTAGTACATCTACTTATCGGCGGTACCTTGTCATGGGCCTTATAAGTGGGGGATACACAGGTGCAGTATAACACACTGGGCGGCAATTAGTCTCTGTGGCCAGTTATTGGACCATAATTAACTCCCACCGGACATCCTTTTAGTATATATAGGGATATTAACCTGACTGAAGCCACGCCTCCTGATGAAGAACGGCGAAACGCGCGTTGGGGCGGCAGGCTGAGGTCAGGACTTTCACCTCCATGTAAGTTCACACTCCGACTTTTGCACTTTATTTACTTAATGCACCATTGATATTCATGGTGCTGTTACTGCTGTCATCGCTATTCTTCTGCACAAAAGCACTTTATTCATTGACTATATATGGATGACAGTAGATTGTGACCACATTATATATACCTGTGTAATATTATGTACATTTTTGCACCTTAAAAATCCTATCGCTCATGCACTATTTATAGTGCTGTTGCTGCTATCACTGCCATCTCTCTGCACACTAGCACTCTATTTATCAATTTTGTATAGAAGATTATGGTATAAGGCCGCAGCGTAGGTTTTTGTGCAGTCCTGTATACAAACTACTATAAGTTTGGGATTAATAAAATTACCTAGTCCTGCACATTAAGTGTAATTTTTATGGTGTGTAGTTGCATATTAGGTGAAAAATTGTCCTACTCTTTCTGACCTGCGTTATTTGTGATACTCTGTTTTGTGTGATTTTGTATTTTATACATCATTTATTAAAATTTTGTATTTTATTAATTAACTCTTGACCCCTGGTTTCTTTTTCTACGGGGTTTGTGTTCCTGAATTGATATGTCATGACTCATGAGCAGCGCCAACACATTCATTTTAGAAGGGCGATGACTGATCCTCTTTAATAATGGTCGAAAGAGCATCACATTTTATTTTCTTCTGATCTTATATACAACCAATTAAAGTTAATTTTATTTTTCAAGAATATCCCTTTCAAGACAGAGTAGGGATATCAGCAATAGCATCATTGAATTAATCCTTGACAGCTATTGAAAGAAGTAAAACAAGATTACGCTGAGGTTTATGTTCATTTTAAGGAGCTCAGGAGAACGATCAGGTTTAAAGTGCATAATCCTGAAGAAGGCGATTCCATGTATCACTTGCCACCGAGCCTTGGGCTATCTACTCATTCTTCTTTGAGTCAGACACCCACATTTGATTTAATTCACATTAGGACATGGAGACAATGCACTTACCAACAGAAAACAGGATGGTGTAAAACTGCAAATTCAATGATTGCCTGAAGTATTTCCTGCTTGTAAGCACTTTAAAGGAGTTATCTGCTTTTGACAATACTTTTTTGTTCTGTTTAAACTGTACTTTGAAAATTAGATATCAGTGTTTTTTTTCCACTGCGATCAGGTTTAATTTATGTGGAAACTGGGTAGTAAGTGGTCTATTTTCCTGCACTGCCTCCACAGGAGAAACGGAGTATTGCACTCTTAATGAAATTAAAGAGGTGTCTGTTTAATGGCTGATCATGTTGGGTTCCTCTAGAGAAAGAGATGTTCTTTTGTGCTGTCTTTTCCCATTCTGCAATTTTTCTTTAGGGATGGGATTAATGGGTTTCTTAAATTAGACAATCCCTTTAAAGTTCAGCCTAAAATTCTTGTCAGGTTTCGAAATCTACGTTTTGAAATTGTAGAAGCCCTGGGGGAGGTGTTCTAGTTAGAGTTAACGAAGAACCAGCCTAAATATTGGAAAATGGGGGGAAAGAATAAAAATGACCGTAGTTCTGTTGAAGGAAGAAGCAGGTCTTCCTAGTGCCACCTATTGGTAGTAGCTATCTCAAAAGTTAATGTCTGACCCTTTAACCAATGTTACATCATGAGTAAGGTTATAAATGACCAGAAAGCCATCTGTGGATCCCTGTTCCAGATGAGTTGCCCCAAATCAGTAGATGCCTTTGATAAAGCCTTGGCATTAGTGGCTCTCACGGAGAAGATCCAGCTGAACCGGTCAGCCATGCCGATAGTCTGTGGCAGCCGGATCAGAGCCCTGCGAACCTCCTCCTACCTGCTCGGATCACAGGTGTGTCTTCTGATTAGTAGGCTCGGCATGATGTCATACATGCATTATGCCACAGTAATGAAGTTGGACCTACTAAACAGAAGAGACCCTAGGGATGCCGACAAATAGTTGGAGGTTAGCATGGACTATTGATGTGGCTGATGGGTTCAGGGTCCTGCAAATCATTTGCTGAACTCTATTAGTCAGCCTTTGAGATCCAATTTAAGAGGTAAGACTTTAAAACCAGTAATTTTTCTATTGGATGAGAGCTAATTTATATGGATATTTCAATGGAGCATCGCTGGACCAAGGTGGTCGTTTGCATGGCTCTGATTCCTTGACCACTGGAACAAGATCCTACATATTTTTTTTTACCTGCTCTAGCGAATGCATTCAATAATTGGCACTAAAAGGACAGCCTGCTTTCTCACTTTATAATAAGATTTTTTATATACAGTATATATATTGTGGTGTAATGACCCCAGATGCAGCTAGGGGGCACTGTGTATGGCCCTCGGGATATGCATGGAGGCATGTGATGGATGGACGGTATGTATCGCAGAGGTGGGTGGCCCTGTGATGGAAGCCTGGATATGTTTTGGTTCAGCAGATCTACTGCTGAATTGTGCTATACATTGGGAGGCTTCCAGGTGACTTGGAGAGCTGGGCGGGTCCAGTCACCTACAAACCCACCCAAGGGGTATGTGTCTGAATACCCGGGATAAAACCTGTATGTAATGGTGTGCATCTGAAGGACCTGTGGTGAGGTCATGACCATGTGACCTAACCATGTGATTCCTGACCTCACCTGTGGGTGGAGTTACACCTATGTAATGGAGTGTGTTTTGCACCTGGGAGAGAGAGATCGTGGGAGACTGGGAAGTGTCTCTGTAGTCTGTCTCAAGGGATTCTGTCTGAGACTGGGAAGTGTCTCAAGGGAGTCTGGCTGATACAAGTGGAGAGTGTTGTGGGAGTCTGCCAGGGTGGACAGACTTCCATGTGTCCCGACGGGACATTACAGAGAGGACTCTGTGTCTGAAGAGTGAGGGTCCAGGCAGGAGCTGAAGTACTGGAGAACTGTACTATATGTTACAGTGAGGTTTATGAAGCAATACACCTGATGAACTTTTGATATAAAAGTGCCTCCTGATTGCCTCCGTCGCAGCTGAGTGAATGAAACCTTACAATTGGTGGAGTTAATGCGGGCAGCGGCCCAAGGAGCACATGTTCCAGGACTGGGAATCAGGAACCAGAGGAGGAACAGACGGTCGGTGAAAACCGTGAGTGTGACCAGTGGTCACGAATAAACTGTGTTTTTGTTTATGTGGTGCCTCTGATATGAGGTATCTGAAGAAGCTGTTAAACAGTGGTGACAGACAGGAGTCTGTGTAATGGTGACCGGGGTCATTGAAAATGGAGAAAAAGCATGCTGAGAGGATACCTCAGAGGAGGTGTCCGCAAATCTCTGGCCAAGAGTGTGACAGACAGGAGTCTGTGTTGTGCTGACGGGTCAGGGAGAAACTGTTTTTTCTTGGTGTTTTTTTCTCTGGAACAGGTGTAAGGTATGTGCTGTGGCTCGTCACAGTCCACGAAGGGGACAAGCGGCTGGCTGTGACTCGTGGGGTCACGAAGGGGACAAGCGGCTGGCTGTGACTCGTGGGGTCACGAAGGGGACAAGCGGCAGACTGGGGACCAGCGGGTTCACAAAGTCGGCGGTGCAGGGACTTGCGGCAGTGGCAAGGACAGCAAGAGGTTCTGCAGCAGCAAGAGCTGCAGTGGCAGCAGCGGCTTGTGCGTGGCAGCCGGAGGTGCTGGCGGGTGGTGACAGTACCAGCAGGAGCTGGTGAGGTACCAGAAGGACATCAGAGGTCCAGAGTGGGTGACCTCTTAAAGGAACAATACCAGCCCAAAGAGACATAAGGGTCTGTGCGAACTGGGGTCTGGTAGAGCCGTGGGGGAGTCCACGGTGTATAACCCAAGGAGGGGTGATGGCCCAAAAGGGGGCAGAGTCCCAAAAGGGGGTGGCAACCCAAAAGGGGATGATGGCCCAAAAGGGGGCGGAGTCCCAAAAGGGGGCGGTTGGCAAAAAGGGGGTGGAGGATCCCAACGTTAAAGGGGAGGTGCAGACAAACTGTTGCCCGGGGCAAATATGTTTCCAGTTTGTAATATGAAATATCCACCAGGCGCCAGGCTACGGGGGTGTGACCTGCCGATAGATAATGAGGATATGGTTGGTCTGATCGACCCGGGGAGTCCGGTGACTTTAGTCAGAGTTGCACCTAAGGGGTCTCAAATACCCGGTAGAAAGGTCGGGTCACCTGCATTCATGAGAACACTTAGGAGTATCCCGTGGCCAGGGTAAATTTGGGGGCAGGCTGGGACATGAGGGAACAGGAGGTCGCTATAATCCCAAATTTGGTGTGTCCAGTAGTTGTAGGCCGGGACTCTAAACTGTTCTCTGACTTGTGGGACAGGGGAGTTCCTATACAGCCGCTGAATGGAGGGATCTGTACGGTTGGGGCGAGGTGTATTAGCACAGTAACTCCTCCTAAAGTGGACGGGTCTGACCAACTCTGTGACGTAGCAGACGGTGACACAGGAGGAAAGGATGCGTCTGCCCGACTTACTGACATGATGTCCTCTGAAATGGATGACAGTAGAACCAATGACGATGTGGTAGATAAGACCTCTGGAACGGACACCCGGTTAGAGGGTAACGGGAGGGGCCCCGAGAGTGACTCTTGTGCAGACTGTGACTCGACCGCAAGGGAAAGCGAGTTCAGTAAGGTGGAGCCAAGTAAAAATGGCCGATCTTCCTCTCGCCGCAGGGGCCGTGGAAAGGCAGGACAGGCTACATCCTCTAAGAAGAGACATGATGAGGAAGAGTCAGGGTCAGGTACCGGTCAGGTGACTGTCCTTGATAAGGAGGCAGAGCTGGAGCTCTCTGAAGTTACCGGGAGTCGTGAGACAGAGGAAACTGCGGATCCAGGAATGGGTGGAACTCTGGAGACGCAGAGTGTGCGTGAGCAAGAGTACTCAGCCGAAAATTTAATTAAAGAAGTAATGGTGCGACAGGTGCTGGCTAAAAGAGAGCTGGACCAGGAGATAGAACTGTTTAAAGAAATAGTGAAAGAGGCAGTCGAGCAAGAAAGGGTCCTGAGACTAATAATGGAGCACAGAATGGAGGAGCTGGAGAAGGAAGTCTCTAAGCTCAGAGAGGCCCAAGTGAAGCACCAGCAGGAGCTTCTCCAGAGGGAGGATGAGTGTCGCTGTTTGGCAGGGGAGCGAGATGAAGTTCTCCGTAAGCTCAAGATACAGGAGGAGACTGGTGTCCAGCTCCAGAAATCTACGGGAGAAGAAGTCCAGCAAGGGAAGTGCCATGCAGATGGCCACACAAAGGAGAGCGAGGTCTTGGAAAACCGTACTAACGCTCAGGACAAGGAGGTACAACAGTCTGTCCAAGAAGGTGACGGGTCCGTTTTCAAGTGTGTAATAGAGATACCCGAAGACAGGCGAGAAGTGTGTGCCATTGAGGAGGTGCATGAGGCCTTTAGAAAGGCAGTAGAAGCATGCAGTGTGAACTGGGTGCCAGAATTGAAACAGTTGGTCATACTGTCGACTAGGGAAGTCACGATGAAGCGGGTGGCTATCCTGAGGGACATGCACCTACATTGCCTCCGCACGAAACAGGTGATCCTGTTGAGAAATAAAGAAGCCGCTCGACGTCTGGAGCAAGCAAGAAAGACTCACAATCAGCTTGGCTTGATGGAAGACATCATTCAAGTGCCCAGAGGTCTGGTGAAGAAGGTCATCGGAAGACTCGGGAAAGTGATGCAGGAGATGGTGAATAAGTCCGGTGTGACGAGAGTCAGGATTCCGGCTGATGACGAAGTCCAGGTAGTGGCTAAAGATGGGATGGTTCCGTTCCTCATTATCGGGTCCAGGGAGAGCCTTGGGAATATCCGGATGCTCCTGGAGTATCGTGTGTCGTACCTAAGAGAAGTAGAGCTGCTACGACTTGAGAGGGACCAGGTCAACAGAAACCTGCAGGAAATAGAAAGAAGATGGCCTCCACCTTCAACCCGTGGTATAGAGAGGAGAAGAGGTACAAGTAGTGATGCCTCAGTTAGCTCAGTGATGAGTGACCTAAGTAGGAGAACCTATAGTGGAAAAAATGAAAAGGACGCAGACCAGACAGGACGTATGGGTGCAAGGGAATTGCGACGCCGTACTGACCGCTGGGTATGTGGGTGGTCTGACAGGGGGGCGTCAGCAACAGATGTGACAGAGTCGGAGGACAGATGCCTACAAAAGAGATCAGTAGCAGGGCCCGACTTAGAGAGACGGGGTGACTGGCAGAGATGACCGAGAAGGATCTCTGGTCGGGTAACAAGTGTTCAACCCCACAAGTTTGAACAGAGGGGGGAGGTATGTGGTGTAATGACTCCTGATGCAGCTAGGGGGCACTGTGTATGGCCCTCGGGATATGCATGGAGGCATGTGATGGATGGACGGTATGTATCGCAGAGGTGGGTGGCCCTGTGATGGAAGCCTGGATGTGTTTTGGTTCAGCAGATCTACTGCTGAATTGTGCTATACATTGGGAGGCTTCCAGGTGACTTGGAGAGCTGGGCGGGTCCAGTCATCTACAAACCCACCCAAGGGGTATGTGTCTGAATACCCGGGATAAAACCTGTATGTAATGATGTGCATCTGAAGGACCTGTGGTGAGGTCATGACCATGTGACCTAACCATGTGATTCCTGACCTCACCTGTGGGTGGAGTTACACCTATGTAATGGAGTGTGTTTTGCACCTGGGAGAGAGAGATCGTGGGAGACTGGGAAGTGTCTCTGTAGTCTGTCTCAAGGGATTCTGTCTGAGACTGGGAAGTGTCTCAAGGGAGTCTGGCTGAGACAAGTGGAGAGTGTTGTGGGAGTCTGCCAGGGTGGACAGACTTCCATGTGTCCCGACGGGACATTACAGAGAGGACTCTGTGTCTGAAGAGTGAGGCTCCAGGCAGGAGCCGAAGTACTGGAGAACTGTACTATATGTTACTGTGAGGTTTATGAAGCAATAAACCTGATGAACTTTTGATATAAAAGTGCGTCCTGATTGCCTCCGTCGCAGCTGAGTGAGTGAAACCTTACAATATACATATATATTTATTAATAAAGCTGGTACTTTACATGTAGGAAGCATATTCCTTGGTTTGCTTAACATATTGTGTGAATAACTCTCATCTAATTTAATTTCTTGAATAGTGCAAGATTTGGGGTCAGAAGAAAATCTCTATGAAGTGTCTGTCAACACCAAGCTGGCATGTAGGTATAAATACAACTCATCTAAGGGAAATCATTTATTGTATGCACATATAAATATATACAATTGTGACCAGCGCCTCCCAACAGAATGAATCAAATGTGAATCGAGCTGCTCTGCCTGTAGTATATACAGAATGTATATATAGAGTCAATACTGTCATATAGATTATACATGTAAAATTAAGCTATTTAGAGCCAAATTCATGTAAGCCCACCAGCCATGACAAGGCGATCTTCCTTTGATGACCCAAACTCTATCAGACTTATCTCTCCTGGGCCAAGAGCTACAAGTTTAAAGGGCAGGTAAAACAGCTTTTGAGTGATCGGAGAAGCTCAGCCAAACATGGAAGCAGTGACCATGTGTGCTACAAAAAAAAAATCTGAGCAGCACCTCCTAACATAGTTGCATGAATACATGCTAACTTTGTTGATTGCAATATTTACATACTGCGGGGTACAGCAACACACTGTGTGCACCAAGATATATGCAAACATTGAATTCATGTATTTATTCTGCATTACTACTATAGAATATAAAGACAAAAATTTAGGTAATTAGGGCAAAAATTGGTCAATTCGTGTTTACAACCTGAAGTATTTTTGCTGTATGTAACCTGCATAGAGTAGATATCTGTTCTCTTCGCTAGTCACTGTCACCGTGCTTGCATTCTTACTTTTGTTTCCACTCATGAGCCAATTTATCCTTTTGCTATTGCCTCCTAAAGTCAGCATCCACTTTGAAGAACAGGTCAATCCCAGATGTACTGCCAACTCATAAAAGTATCAGGTCACAGCTCCCATTTATCTCTAAGGAAAGGGGATCGCAGAGGATGAGCAAAGAGCACTCGGAACAGTGAGAAACCAGGCAGACAAAGGAAAATTTTGCTGAGGCTTCTGGCAAATTTTGTTTCAATCCAGTGCTGGATTCACAGCCTCAAAGCACAGTACTGCTGTCTAATGTTTTCTATGTTGTTGCTGCTTCTGAATATGTGCTACAGTACATAAAGGCAGAAGAGCAGGAATTCTAATGTCTGTGTGGTGTGCACAGTGTATGGGAGACAGTATTCATGTATATATTTATGTATTTTACTTACTTACAAACATAATCATAATTGTCCCCATTGGAACTCACTTCCCTATCAGTATACGATACGATACGATACACTTTATTGATCCCGGGGCAAATTACAGTATTACAGCAGCAATACAAACAGCAGTACATAAAATATTAGGACACAAATCTTGCACAGGTATACCAACATTACATAATAAATAAATAAATAATAAAAGTGTGTAGTTCAGGTGTATATAAGACAATGTTAATTGACATTAGTACACCAGCCATCAGTCATTATTTTCTACGACCCTTAGGAAATTATTATACATCCCCATAGCAGTAGGTACAAACGATTTCCTGAATTTCTCCTTCTTGCACCTTAGTAGGATTAGACGGCTGCTGAATGTGCTCTTCTGCTTCAAGAACAGCTCGTATAGGGGGTGTGTATTATTGTTCATTATAGCCCTACACTTCTTCTGAATTCTATCCTCCATGTCTGTGGAGTGTTGGATTGTACCCAGAGCAAACCCACACAAATATGGGGAGAATATATAAAGCCCTTGCAGATGATGCAACTATTAAAACCCTTGAGAATCAGTACCCACTGCCAGTCAATAGTTCTACTCTCCTGGTATACACCTCAGTGCTGTGCTCTTGTGTTTGTCCTGATTATTCTAGTTATTTAACTGCAGCTTGAGTTTTGATTAGCGTTATGATTTTGTACCTCTTGACTTTGACCGTGCTTGGCGATCCTTCCTACCTCTGGTTCGCTCTTCCGAATGGCAGCCCAACAATCCAATGGACCCCATTGAAAAACCAGATGTCACGATTCCATCACTGACAGCTCAGCCACTCTATAGAATCAGGGGCATGTTGGGCTCTCAGTATTGTGAGTGACAGCCCAGCCACCCAATCTGGCAGTGTCTGATGGGTTTACTCCAGATATCACTCATTCAGGGTGATTACATGGCTAATTAGCTTACTGACAATGGTCAGACCATTGCCAGTTGTATCTTTGCTCGGTGGTGTGTGCCTTGTGCTTAGAGTTCTGCTATTCTGATCTTTGGTGCCTGACTTCAGACATTGGCTTCTTTCCATTGTTTTGTATTTCCCCTTTGCCTTTGACATACTCTGACTTCTGTTGCTGGACCTCAAACTTTGCCTTCTTATCATTCTTTTGCCTTTCCCTTTTGCGTTTGACGTGCTCTCCTGGTATTTGACCATGGACTCCTTGACTCCCTTGTCTTAAGGCTTGTCCATGAGTAATGGCTCAGCGTCACCCCATATTCCTATACAGGGGTTAAAGATTGAAGGTCAGGGTCCAACTGGATTTTGCCAGATGGAGATTTACCAAGTCTGCCTGAGGTAGTCTTTTTGAGACTGTGGACTCTGACATGTGACATGTTTAAACCCAAGAACCCCAACTCTACAAAGCAAAACTGATAAAAAATAAGCAGTAGAAACTAGTCTCCACCTACTAGCTCAGAGAGAAATGAAAATTTGATATAAAGGCTTCAGAGGAGTGAACTGGTTAACATACAAGTCATCTAATGAGCAGAAAGAGTGTTTTTCCTCATGACAACTCATTCTAAAACGTCACCTGAATGTACAGGTGCATTTTAATGAATGTCACCTGTATAGTTTGGCTCTTTCTCCCCTCTCGTAGCATTTATTCTTAGCAAACAATGCAGAGAAACTGCATCTCCATCTCCCTCCTCCATTACCGTTATTAAATATGTTACTTCAGATGAACATTGGGGGACTGAGGAAGTTTTGGGCATTTAACTAGAGCAATATTCCAGGTGGAAGTGAGGAAGAAGTCACTTACTAATACGACTTTACCAAGTTTCAGATCTTAACACTTACTACTTATCTAGGCAAAAAAAAAAGTTGTAAAGATAATTACACTTTAAGGAAGAAATAGTCATCCTGATGCATTTTCTTTTAGTCTTTCCTGTTCACAATCAGACATCTTATTCTTTAGGGATCTTTCAAGCAAACTAAGCTGTTGTTTATTATTTAATGATGTGCCGTGAATAATGCAAACTAATTGATTGAAAGCCTCGCCAGCTTAATGTCGGAGCAGAAGGTGCAGAGACAGCGGTTCACTTTATTAATGACAATACCAAGGATTAAACGAGAGCTTTCTCTGTTCTTCTAACACCTCCACTTAATTGCTCGCTCAGGACATCACGCTGCCTAACAGGCTCCGGTTCCGACACGGCTCTCAGGCTTCGCTTTCCTTCTTGGCGACAGCAGCCTCCGTATACATCATATCTCCTACTACTTGAAATTCCTAGCAATCTTCTGATGGACCAGCTGGTACTTTACATGCAGGGAGCATATTCCTCGGTTTGCTTAACATATTGTGTGAACAATTCATTTAATTTCATTTCTTGAACAGTGCAAGGTTTGGGGTTAGAAGAAAATCTCCACGAAGTGTCTGTCAACACCTAGCCGGCACGTAGGTATAAATACGACTCTTTATTAGATTACATCTGTATTTGCTCATTTTTTAAGGGGATCATTCGGTATACAGTACCTTATATACAGTCATTAATCATACAGAGTATTTTTTAGCTTTAAGTCAGACATGAATGTCGAGGAACATTCTGGTGGCCCTGATGTCAGTGATCGAGGCTTACCTGTGGGCTGCCTCATCACCCATTACTTGACAATCTCTATACAGATGTTATGCATTTTTTTCTTATCTAAAGGGAATCCATCAGCAGGGTTTTTTTTCTATGTAATCTGAAAGCAGCTGATACCCTGATTCCAGCGATGTGTCACTTACTGAGCTGTGTGTTCCTGCTTCAATAAAATGAGTGCTTTATCAGCAGGAGATTATTATCACTACAAGACTAGTTCTCTTGTGCCTCCTAGTCAACTGCTCTGTGTAACCCACCCTTCACTAGTGATTGACAGCTTTTTGTCAATGTTCAGTGATGTGGGCGGAGTTATGCAAAGCTCAGCATTCCGAGCTCTATTAGAGAAAACATAGATAGTATCAAAATGACAGCAAGCAGCCCAGCAAGTGACACATTGCTGGAATCAGAATCTCTGCCTCTTTCAGATTACATAGCAAAAACCTATGACAGATTCCCTTTAAAAGGCAGTTAGGTACAAACCTTGTTCCCATAGTGGTGCCTATTTTTCCCATAAGAGTAAATGTAAAGGTCCCAACTACTATCTGCCATGGACCAATTTAACATATGGGACCTACAGTCTGCAATTAGGACATATGTTATTTTACTGTTTGTAAAGAAGCACAATGTCACACAGGTGGAGATTGGCGGACACAGGACGACAGGGCGTTCAGGAGTTTTGACCATTTTCCCATATTGGGCTTAGATATTTCATTTTGTAGTCCTCAAATAAAAACTCACTCGTTAAAGTGACATTACTCATTATGAAGTATGCAGTACAAGTGGACAGCACACAGCTTTTACCAGCAGTCCCATAGCCAATGACAAGGGTATGGAGAGCGAGGGAGTATATATAACTCATACATAAACTCTGGTCCAGGCTCTAAAATGACGAAACCCCGCAGTGCACAATGTATGCACTGGGAGAATTTATAAGTTTGTATTCACATACAGTGACAGCAGACTTATTGATTTGGACCGGACAACCCTTTTAGTTTTACAGAAAAAAAACATAGTTCTAACAATAAACCCCTCTTTTCTTTGTCATGGAGTCTCATGATAAAACTATCAATCTAGCCACTAGAGGGAGCTCACTGCATACAGATTACTTTTTTTTATTACCAGATTTAAAAGGATTATCTGGCCTATAAAGGTACTGCCACACTACACAATCCCGCTAGCGATCTCGTTAGCGTCGCATACTAATGAGATCGCTAGCGGGATTATTTCTATATCGCTAGTAGCTACCTAATTTAGCGATATCGTTAAGGACGCTATCGCGGTTAGCGATCTCCTTAACAACTTTAGCGGTACAAAAGTACCGCTAAATCGCTAAAAAAGGTGCCACACTCAGCGATTAGATACTTACCAGCGGGGCGCCAGCGATGAAAATAGGGTCCGGAACGATCAGGACGACGGACGAGATCACAGCAGGGGCCACGTCGCTGGTAGATGCCGCACACAACAACATCGCTAACGGGATCGCTAAATAGTGACGTTTTTTAGCGATCCCGTTAGCGATGTTGTTTAGTGTGGCATACCCTTTAGGCTACAATTCTGCAGTCACACTGAGTGACTGCAAACTTGTGAATCTTCTGTGAGGACTCTCCAGTGCTGAAATCGGAAACGAGTGATCATGTGACTACAATTATCCGTTTTGCACACTTTCGGCCACATTCCGACTAGACGTATCCAGCACCACTCATTTCACTTGCATTCAGCGAGGGTGAGCACATCTAGTTGGCAAGTGTCCCCATGTATACAAATCTCACACTTGCAGTCAGGTGTCTTCTGCTCCTGGTGACAGCACCGAGAATCTTCGAGGATTCATAAGTGTGCAATCACATAGACTTGTAGCCTAAGGCCTGTCAACCCTTTTAAGCAAATAAGAGCTGCTTAAATACATATTGGTTTTGCTCCCCTAGTGGTGACTGCTGGCAGATACAATACATTAGAGATTGACAACTACACTGTCACGATCCATTTTTGGATTTGTGGCAGCTCTGGTTCCACTCAGTTTAAACTTTTTTCCTTTCAGACCAGCAGGGGTTAATGTCAGTTTTTCCCCGCAGGCAGTCTGGTGTTATTGAAGTGCTGCTGGGTCAGCTGATGTGGGTGGTGAACACTCCCACCATCCTTTAAATGGTCAACTGATGCATCACCTGACTGTTGGTGATAGAGTTTCCCCTTAGACCAGCCGATGTGTGTGGAGCTCTGTGGTGACAACGTGTATCAGCTGTTTGTGGCCCTGGTGCGATATCCAACGCTGAGTGGAGTTTGGAGTCTGGCTTCGGTGTCATCTGTGGGGTGGAGCTTGGTAGCGGCACCTGGAAGCTAAGCGTGGTGTTTTTTCACCTTGTCCCTTTGGTGCTTGTCACTTCCCCCTGTGTGTATTATCTGGAGAGGTGAGGTTAGTGCTCCTTGCCGGCCAGTGCACTAGCCAGGGCTGCAATAGGTGACTACTAGTTACAGATTCGTGACGGCGGAGGGGGAAGGACCCACATAGGGCGTTAGGGGAGTGCAGGGACAGGCTCAGGTTTCAGCTCTGGTGGTGACTATCCCTTATTCTCTATTGTTAGGGACTTCCTCTCACCTTTTCCATCCCGTTGTTTGTGAGTTGTGCTGTCTGCTGACCGACCACCCGTTGGGTTGTGTCACACCGTGACATACAGAGTAAAAAAGGGGACCGTTTGACCCCACAATCCTATCCAAAGGATATCCAGAGCTTTTAAGTCTTTTTTTTATCAATTTCTTCTGCATAGTGAAACAGTTTTGTATTTGATTTTGAACAGGAATAAATAGATAATCCTCTTGGTGTTCTGCCATTTTTAGCATGTCACTTCCTCCGGTACAGTACCATAGCTAGAGGCAGACTGCATTGCACATTATAGATACCGTAAGCAAGGCTTACTAGACAAATGCTGGCCATCAAATATTCATGACTGTACTTGGAGAAAACTCCAGTGCATGGAAGACCCCTGCAAACACACGATCCCCGGCCAACCATTCCAAAAAAATTGACTATATACATCACAGACTGGAAGAAATAGAAAAAGCATCTGATCTGCGCAGCGAAGGAGAAGACTGTGTCCAGCGGGGAGCAGCAAAGAGCTTATATTCCAGCTGCAGCACAGGCATCCATGCTGGATGGGACTCGTTAGTGCCTCTGGTGTCACTTTCCATCAGGCTGGTGGGCGACTATTTACCATACTTATGTCATCGGCTCCCATAGATCTCATTTTACCGCATTCCCTTTTATTGGGCAAAGAACACATGTTCACAACTTGGAATGAGTTTTACCACTGACTACAAAATCCTTGATTGTGGTGGGTTAACAAAAATTGTTTAATGTCCTCCCCACCCCCATCCCTAACACTCGTTCTGGCTAGCTTCTGGGACTTGTAGTTCCCTAAAGGGAGCAAATGAGTTTTTTTTGCATAAAATTTGAGCAAAGACGCTACATGAACGTTCTGCACCCCAATGAAAAATTTGCAACATTTATTATTAAAATACTAGTGTCTTGTTACAAATTAGTCTTTCCTTATTTTTCTTCATAGTGCAACCCAAAATGAAAATAAATAAATAAATAAATAAAATAAATAAATTTACATGAGAATACTCTGTTGGGTGATGTGTATGCTATAGGTGTCTATGTGAGGCCACCCAGTGATTATAATGTGAATTGCAACCTATTACTGTCATAAAAATGGATTAAATTTTTTTTTTAAGAGAAAATGAAATTTTTTTTACAAAGTAGCAGAGAGGCTGTTGGATTCCCTGGGAATTCAGGATCCAGGTGCGGCTGCAGAATTATTGCTACATGTTCGTACTTAAGTGTTATGCGTTACATAATTCGTGATGGATGGAAAAAAAAGTCCTGATTGTCAGAGTTATGTTTCATGACTTAATTTCCGTGCTAAGCGCAAACCTACGGGAGCCATTAGCTCATCCCTATTCACACTGCACCTTTATAAATTGTCATTATTAATAGGTTGACTTAATCACTCAAGCAATAGAGAGGCCAAAAGGGATATCCTGGGGCAGAGTCTGAAGAGAGCGAGCAAGATAAGGAAGAACCCCAGTCTGACTATACAATGTGTACATTGACAGATAACGCTGCAATTAACTGCGGAGAAAGTGAAAGCATTGAATGGAGATTGTATTCATATATAGATACATGGCTTCCCTGATGTCTGACGTGTGACTTGGGCACACAAGAAGACAGAGACTTTACATGTGGTCAGTAATGGATATTGATGTACTGTTGATGGAGTGAGAAGCAGAAAAAAAAAAAATTGTCATGGCTGTATACATAGGGAACAAACAAGTGAACGGCCATTCGTATGATTAATATTTTATGGTTAGCTTTTCATGTAAGCCAGGGGTGGGGAACCTTTTTTCTTCCAACGGCCATTTGGAATTTTATAATAGCGTTCGGGGGCTGTATAAAAATATTAACTTGAAAATGAACAAACTATACTGATTCAAAGATTTAAATAAATTGCAGCTCCCCCACACACAGTACAGTGCAGCTCCCCAGCACACAGTACAGTGCAGCTCCCCCAACACACAGTACAGTGCAGCTCCCCAGCACACAGTATAGTGCAGCTCCCCACACACAGTACAGTGCAGCTCCCCAACACACAATACAGTGCAGCTCCCCACACACAGTATAGTGCAGCTCCCCCAACACTCCCTACAGTGCAGCTCCCCAACACAGTACAGTGCAGCTCCCCAACACACAGTACAGTGCAGCTCCCCTCAACACACAGCATAGTGCAGTTACTCCACACACAGTATAGTGCAGTTCCCCCCACACATAGTACAGTGCAGCTCCCGCCAACACACAGTATAGTGAAGCTCTCCCTAACACACAGTATAGTGCAGGCGCAGCTCCCCCAATACACAGTATAGTGCAGCTCCCCCACACACAGTATAGTGCAGCTCCCCCAATACACAGTATAGTGCAGCTCCCCCACACACAGTATAGTGCAGCTCCCCAAGACACAGAGCAGTGCAGCTACCCCTAACACACAGTATTGTGCAGCTCCCCAATACACAGTATAGTGCAGCTCCCCACACACAGTATAGTGCAGCTCCCCAACACACAGGGTAGTGCAGCTACCCCTAACACACAGTATTGTGCAGCTCCCCGACACACAGTATAGTGCAGCTCCCCCACACACAGTACAGTGCAGCTCCCCCAACACACAGTATAGTGCAGGTGCAGCTCCCACAATAGACATGATAGTGCAGACATACACACACACAGTATATTGAAGCCCCTGCACTCACACACACACATAGTATAATGCATACACACACATTCACACAATACTCACTCCTCCTCCTTGTTCCCTGCGCTGCTCCGGGCTCTGCTGCTCCGGTCTCATCGGCTCCACTGCTGGTACAGTGATATCGCGGGCCGCAGCAGCTGATATCGGGGGCCAGACATTCCCCACCCCTGATGTAAACTATTTATCAGTCTTAATAACTTTGGTTTAATCTTTTTCTTAGCATTAAGTTTATAAAAGTAACTAGACAGACTGTAGGTTTCGCTAATTTGGGGAAGTGTTTTAGCCATTGTCTGATTTCATAGGTTGACCGGAGAGTTACCCTTTTACTCTTATACACTCGCGGCTGTTATGTTGACCTTAAACCATTTATGGTGTTAACGTCATTCACTTTCTTTTGCTAAATTGTTAATAAAAGGCACAATTGCCATAGGTCCCAGCGGACAGGCTTTGTACTGATACTCCTGTGTGTCGCAAATGTGTAAGACTCCCTGTATCTCCTCCAAAGCTCTCTCTAAAAAGGGGTTTCCACAACACCACATTGTAACAAAATGCTATAAATGCTACAGAGCGCCTATAAATTCATATTGCAACATTGAATAATTATGCTACCCTCAGCTACCACTAGGAGGAGCTAGAGATATATACACTTCCAGTTGACCCCCAATAAGATTCTAGTCTCCCTCTAGTGGAAGCTGCAGGAATTCATGCTTTTTAAGCATTAAAGGGGTTGTAGGTATTTAAACATAAAGGTGGCAAAACAACATGAAATCATTACCTGTCCAATCCAGCTCCAATCCAGAATGACCGTTCCAATCCTTCAGCAATGATTGCCATCTATTGATCCGTGTCAAGTTCTCCTCGTTTCTCTGAGCCATTCTCCCACAAGATAAAAGAGTCAAAAAGGTCATATACCAAGAATGAACAGTCTAATATGCTGCTGTAATCTGTGCGGGGACCTGACAAGTATTTAATTGCTCAGCAGCGCCACCACAGGAGAAATAAAATATTACACGTTTTTCATTGAAAGCAGATTTTCTGAGACATTCAATATAATCATTCAATACTTATAAAAAAATAATTTGCTTTGATTATTATACAACAAAACTATTTAATAAAACTATACAAAATATTAAATATAAAATCCCCGTGTCCTACTCCACCTATTAATCCCTGCGCTTTGGATAATAAAATGTATCTATTTTTTTCTCAGCATGCTCCTTAACTTATGCATTTTTTTTTTCATTTTTATTTAAAAGTGGTTGTCCAGGATTGATGACCTATCTGTAGGACTTTAATGGAATTTGAACTGCAGTACCCAAGAATGGCCACTACGCGGTGTGCAGAGCTATGATTTTCCAAGTCCATACACTGGGAGCTTCAGATGGCAGTGGAGCCTGTAAGGTCGTTATGCCGGATGTCGTAACCCCCATCTATCTGCTGACCTATCCCAGGGTACTGAAATATTGCCCAAAATAAGGGGTTTAAAAATGTAGCAAATTAGTAATATATTCTGCATATATCATTTTTTGCATGGTCTTTAATGTTATCCCTTTAACCCTACATCTTTAAGGCGGCAGCGACCGGGTGACCTTTTACCAGGCTCAAACAAGGTGATCCGATTTCTCCTGAAAGAACAATTTGGATATTGTTTCTGCTCAGTGCACAGATCCCTAAACATTCCATAATCCTTGTGTTTGTAGAGGGAAGAATAAACTGTAAATCTCAGTGAAAACATTGCGTGGCATATATACGGCTAATACAATTCTCTCTTCTAACGCTTTTTATTCCTATCTGGGATATAAAATGCAACGTGTAATTTCCAACTAAACAGGTGAAGACTCAATAGGGTCACAAATGGGGAATTATCTTTTTATTTGGCAAAGCTTCACCATACAGAATAGAAAATCTGGTCCCGGGAAGAAGAGAGGAGCTGGAAGTGTGAAAACCAGGCAAACAGCTAGTACTAAGCCTTAGCTAAACACACCGCTGGGGATATAGTGAAGCTCGTTGTTTGAATTTGTGTAGTGATCCTGCCAGGTTTTTGCTACCCCATCTGAGAGCAGCATAGTGTAGAGACAGAGACCCTAACTCCAGTGATGTGTCACTTGCTGGGCTGCTTGCTCTGCTGTTTTGATCTAGCAGAGTTCAGAATGCTGAGCCCTGTATAAACCCACCCACATCACTGATTGGCAGCTTTCTGTGTACACTGTGCATAGGCAGAAAGCTACCAATCATTGATGGGCGTGGGATTAAACAGAGCTCATGAATATGGAGAACTGCATGACAGAGAGGTTTACTAATGATAATCCCTGGCTGTTAAAACGGTGATTTTATCAAAACTATAACAAGCAGCCTAGTAAGTGACACATTGCTGGAATCAGGGTCTCTGTTTAACATTATGCTGCACTCACATTAGGTGGCAATAATCTGATGATGGATTCCCTTTAAAGCTACAAATATGATTTGCCATTTAAAGGGGTTGTATAAGATTAGAAAAAAATACAGCATCACTTTATTCCATAAGTTGTGTGCGGTATTGCAGCATTTACTTCAGTTAGCCTAAGCTGTAACACCGCTCACATCTGTACAAGAGCAGTGCTTTAAAGGACAACTACACATACAATCCAAGCAAGGAAAAGAGGACAGCAAACACAACCTACCACAATTACTTCTTCTTCCTCTTCTTCTTTCTCTCCATCTTCCTCTTATTTTCATCTTTTTCCTCTTTTCTTCCTCTTTCTCTTATTCCGCTTCTTTTTCTTCCTCATTCTCTTCCTCTTATTCTTCCTCCTCTTCTTGTTCTTCTTCCGCATCCTCATACTCTTCTTTTTCTTCTTCTTCCTCATCCTCTTCTTTTTCCTCATATTCCTCTTCTTCTTCCTCTTATTCTCTTCCTCTTAATCCTCTTCTTTTTAACCTTCTTCCCATCCTCATCCTCTTCTTTTTCCTCATCCTCTTCATATTCTTCTTTTTCCTCATCTTCTTCCTCTTCTTTCCTCTTCTTCTCCCTCTTATTTCTCTTCCTCTTAATCCTCTTCTTCTTTTTGACCTTCTTCCTCATCTTCTTCTTCCTCATCCTCTTCTTCTTCCTCTTAATTCTCTTCTTCTTTTTAACCTTCTTCCTCGTCCTCATCCTCTTTTTTCCTCATCCTCTTCCTCTACTTCTTTTTCTTCTTTTTCCTCATCTTCTTCTTCCTCTTTTTTCCTCTTATTTCTCTTCCTCTTAATCCTCTTCTTCTTTTTGACCTTCTTCCTCATCTTCTTCTTCTTTCTCTTCGTCTTTCTCTCCATCTTCCTCTTATTTTCATCTTTTTCCTCTTCTTCTTCCTCCTTCTCTTATTCCTCTTCTTTTTCTTCCTCATTCTCTTCCTCTTCCTCTTATTCGTCCTCCTCTTATTCTTGTTCTTGTTCCTCATCCTCATACTCTTCGTATTCTTCTTCTTCCTCATCCTCTTCTTCTTCCTCTTCTTTTCTTCTTTTTCCTCATATTCTTCCTCTTCTTCCTCTTATTTCTATTCCTCTTCCTCTTAATCCTCTTCTTCTTTTTAACCTTCTTCCTCATCCTCATTCTCTTCTTTTTCCTCATCCTCTTCCTATTTTTCTCTTTCTTCTTTTTCCTCATCTTCTTCCTCTTTTTTCCTCTTCTCTCTCTCTTAATTCTCTTCCTCTTAATCCTCTTCTTTTTGACCTTCTTCCTCATCTTCTTCTTCTTCCTCATCCTCTTCTTCCTCTTAATTCTCTTCTTCTTTTTTACCTTCTTCCTCGTCCTCATCCTCTTCTTTTTCCTCATCCTCTTCCTCTACTTCTTTTTCCTCATCTTCTTCTTCCTCTTTTTTCCTCTTATTTCTCTTCCGCTTAATCCTCTTCTTCTTTTTGACCTTCTTCTTCATCTTCTTCTTTCTCTTCTTTCTCTCCATCTTCCTCTTATTTTCATCTTTTTCCTCTTCTTCTTCCTCCTTCTCTTATTCCTCTTTTTTTTTCTTTCTCATTCTCTTCCTCTTCCTCTTATTCGTCCTCCTCTTATTCTTGTTCTTCTTCCTCATCCTCACACTCTTCGTATTCTTCTTCTTCCTCATCCTCTTCTTTTTCCTCATATTCTTCCTCTTCTTCTTCTTCCTCTTATTTCTCTTCCTCTTCCTCTTAATCCTCTTCTTCTTTTTAACCTTCTTCCTCGTCCTCATCCTCTTTTTTTTCCTCATCCTCTTTCTATTCTTTTCTTTCTTCTTTTTCCTCATCTTCTTCCTCTTTTTTCCTCTTCTCTCTTAATTCTCTTCCTCTTAATCCTCTTCTTCTTTTTGACCTTCTTCCTCATCTTCTTCTTCTTCCTCATCCTCTTCTTCTTCCTCTTATTCCTCTTCCTCTTAATCCTCTTCTTCTTTTTAACCTTCTTCCTCGCCTTCATCCTCTTCTTTTTCCTCATACTTCCTCTTCTTCTTTTTCCTCATCTTCCTCTTTTTTCCTCTTCTTCCTCTTATTTCTCTTCCTCTTAATCCTCTTCTTCTTTTTGACCTTCTTCCTCATCTTCTTCCTCTTCATCTTCTTCTTCTTATAAGTACCAGCTGTAGTATAAAGAGTTTTAGAAGTAGTAATATTACTATTAGTAGTGGTACCCACATGGTGACGCCATCAGTACCACACAATAATGCCACCAGCTTGTAATTGCCTGACAATGGCACATTATAAGGGACAAAAGAAGCTCACAATTCCATTGTACACGATGTAGAACTCCTCTGTTCCAGGGTTACTTCTTGCCTTGGAGCTGCACTAATTCCTTTCTTCTGGCCCCTCATCACTTCTTTCCTAACTTCTGGTTGTAGCAGAAGTTCACACTTCTGACATTGGCATCTCCAGTCTTGGATCCTGCTGTGTCTGAAAGATTTCTGGAAATCTGCTTGTCTCAGAACCTTGCCAATAATCCTGCACACTTATCTATATCTAAAGTGGATAAATACATACAGTACATTGAGTTGTGAACTTGTGACTTCTGAGCAAAAACTGGAGCGACCCATCAGGTGGCAACAACCTGCAGAAGACTGACCGGAGTTGGCGCGGATAAGAGATGAAGGGGGCAGCTGGTGAGTATAATACTTGGGGCAAGGAGCTTAGATTAGTAGCACCACTCCAGCTCTACAATAATAAAATGCTGGAGTGGTGCTTTCATATTTTATTACATAACTCCCTTCTGTTTCTCCAGCTTTCCATTTTACTGCAGCTATAAAGACATTTGGAGAAGTGGGGGCTGTATGTGCACTGAAGGAACGGACTCCTGATAAGCCAATATATTACTGCACACGGCATCTACTACAGATAGTAAAAACCACCATAAAAAAAGTATATTGCAAAACATTAATTACAATGAGGCAGATTTTGCATCTATTCCTACCTTCAAAGTTCTGCAGGGTGAATCTCCATTAGGGCTCGCCTATACCAGCGTATGTATCAGACAGGTGGTATCTTGATGTTTTATTGACCAATGTTATACCAAGAAGCATTTTTTTCTTTCATACTGATTCGTACTGTGAGTTTCTGCACAAATAGTAGCGCACTCAGCCATTCAATTCTATGGGTGTGTGGAAAAACATTGGACTGCACTTGGATGTCATCTGAATGCAGTCCCATTTCTGCGGGCTCACAGAACAGAGGAGATGTAGAAATTTTCTTCTCCGTCTTCTCCTCGCCTGAGCTCTTATTCTCTCATCCGAGAGTATCGCATCACAAAATCAGAGTTTGATCTGAGTGTCACTAACTGGATCAACGCGATTCTCTCGCAGGAGAGAATCTACCGTCATGTGATCATAGTCTTATCTGTTGTCCGAGTGCGATTCAACAAAACAGCGAATCGCACTCCGACCAATGTTATTCTATGGGGTCGTGCACATATCCAATTGTTTCCTCGGCAAAGAGACTGTCAAAAGAAAAGATCGCCACATGCCGGAATTTAATCTGACATTCGGATCGTACTCGGCCATGCAAGTCACAGAGTCCGTGAAAAACATTGGACTGCACTCGGATGTCATCTGAGTGCAGTCCGACTTCCATGGACTGACAGGATGGAGAAGATGGAGATTTTTTTTTTCTCCATCTTTCCTCAATCAAGAAAATGAGATCACACTATGCGGATACTTTGATCAGAGTCTGATTAGAATATTATTTGCATAATTGTCCCAATTTTTTTTTTGGAGATTGGACACTGACCTATGTTATTTAAAGGGGCGGTGCTGATGTCTGATTTTTTTCCCGGACTGAATCATGCTGCGATCTTATTCTGAAACCAGACGGGTCTGAGAAAAAAACCTGATGCCAAAATATGGGATCCGATGTTTACAGATACATTGCAATTCAGTAACATAGGAAACTGTAAATGGTAGAAAAACGGATCGTACACGGATGACAGGTTGGGAAAAAAATCGTCCCCATTTCTGGGTGAAAATCGGACAGACCCTAGCCCTAAGAAACACATCTATTATTTTACAATATGATGCTTTAAAAAAATAAATAAATAAGAATACAGCTGATTTAGGATACAGGGATGAAATGTTGGCTGCAGTGGGGTCACAATTACTGAAAAAAAAGAAAAAAAAAAAAAAAGTAAATCAACCTGTCATCTTGTGCAGGTCGCATTGGTGGGTGCCATTGCTGCAGATCCGTATTGATGCCGACCCTCCTCGTCTCCCCCCTGATTGCAGACCCCGTGCACGGAGCCCTGATAGGCAGCAGTTGCGGGGGGCTCCGCCAGACACAGAGGTGGGCGAGACTCTGAGGCATGAGGCGGCGCTTTGCTCGCTCGGTTCCTCCCGCAGAGGAGATCTTGGACCGACAGACGCTTCTCCCTCGATTTAAAGTTGCTGCCGCTGTTCAGACAATGGCTTTTCTGCAACAGGCGAAGGGGCGATCACAAGCCGCTGCTGACGATCAGAGATGCTGCCTGGCATTGGCGATCGCTGGGGAAGCTGCAGCACGATCACCTGTCGGCGATGTCTCCTCTCCTCCTCTGCCGGAACTTGCAGGGAGATGTGAAGACGCTTTGTGCCTGGAGGAGGGGGAACAAAAATACCTGCAAAGTCCTGGAGCTTCTCACCTGAGTTTATTTGTGACATTTTCGCCTCCTCCAGGGGCTGTTTCTTCAGGCGGCTCCATGCACGATTTCGGCTGAAACATGTCTTGTGGTCTGGGGCTGGCGATCAGCGATGGCCCGTGGTGGCCAGGGACTTCTCTGCTCTGCATTAAGGCTCCTCGGAAACTTGTGTTCCTTTCACACTGTCCTTGTCCGTCACTTACCTCTTCTACAGCCTGCTCAGCTGCTACACTTCGCTGCAGTTTCCATTGCAGGACGCTGGGATCTACCTGCAGCCAGACTCGGTGCTCAGCCCAGCAGATGCCATCAGAAGCGCTTCTATAAGGCCAGATACCAGCAACCCTGCCATAGTCACCCCAGGCCTGGATCCTCTCTATCCTCCTCTCCAGGAGCAGCCTGGACTCCTCTTCTGCCTCCCAGCCCTGGCAGCAGCATAGCCAGGAATGGTGAGAAGCTGGGATCTGGATTCAGAAGTCCTCTGGAGGCGTCAGTGATCCCCTGTCTGCTTCAGCTCTGGAGGGAATCAAGCAGTTCTGTGTCCTCGGCAACTTTCAGCAGGATCAGGACCTTAATACTGTCCTACCACCCGGGTGGCCCCGGTAAGGACCAGCAGTCCAGAGCAAGCTGAGACCCACAGACTCAAGGCTACTGACTTCCTAAAACACAAAACTCTTGTTCCTGTGGACTCCACAGTGTTAAGAAAAAGTTCCTGGATTATTGCTAGATTCCATCTACTGCTGTCAGTGTTAACACTTTGGACAGTCCCCATCCAAACCTCCAAAGATCAGCACCTTGGAGAGCGCACCC
>JARQOD010000007.1:114291156-114370808 GCA_033576555.1 Oophaga sylvatica | reverse complement strand
CGTAGTGACACCTTGACAATTGCCCCCTGATTTTTTTATAATATACCAGGGGTCCGAAATAGCATTGTACGTAAGCGGGGTTTATGAACCCCAAAGTCTTCTTTCTCCTGAAAATAATGCTCCTTTCAATAGACACGGGATTCCGACCTTTGGGGCCCTCTACGAACCAAGAAAGGGGGCCCCAAAATGTCCCTTTAAAAAAACAACTATGCCCAAAAATCTCCCAAGAATGGGGCTTCAACGTCCCTTAATTCCACGCTTCCCAACTGCCAATTCATCGTCTTAAAAAGGGGAAAGAGATTTGACTACCCGGGAAGGGCACGGGGTTTGCTGGCCGGCAAGCTCTGTGCGGCTTCTCCCGTGCACCGGGGTGCCCCCATTTCTTGGGCCCGAGGAGTCATGAGACGTCGGGTTTGTCACTTTTCATCATTATGTGAAGCAGAAAAAGGTATGGGTTCCCGGGACCAGCATAAAATTACCGACACAGAATGAACATCCCACGGAGGGCAAAACAAATCCCATGGGGGGTAATTTTAAAAATTTTTGCTCATCCTATTGTCAAAGGGGCCGGGAATTCGCTTTTTGCATTTTCTATCTCTCACGTCCTATAAATGGAGTGCGGGCACCAACTAATAGGCATTTCACAGCCCTTTTCCAAAGGTCAGTTTGGGTTCCCGTGTTCTACCTCTGTCAATCAGAAATTTAAACACCTACCCTTAAGACAACCTTTAAAACGAACCCTAACACAACTAACCTACAATATGGGATAAATCGGGGGTAAAATTTTTTAAAGCGGGAGGGCTGCTGAAACTGAAAGCCCAGCACTGGAAAAATGAACTGTATTCCCCCGCAGCCTCCAGCTTTCAGTCAAAAGGGGGTGGAGCTGAGTGGATTCATAACCGTTTTTATACAGTGAATCATGCAAACGGCTTCAGGGCCGGGGAGGTTACAAATCAGTCATTGTACCTGAGCGAGACTAAGTCACCTAGCCCTTCTCTATTCCGATAGCCGGGGGCTGCCGGGGAAACAATTATTTTCCCCCCGGACCGGCTTCAACGTGGGGTACGGGTTTTAAAAGCATTATCCGCAATTGACCCCCAAAAATGCAGGTAAATAGCATTTTAGGGCTACGGGTCAGTTGGAAACACAAGGGGTTTTGAGCCTTAAAATATTTTTTATTAGGTCCATAAGTTCCAAGTTTCCCTTTGAGAACAATTAAAATAACCCATTACAGCCACAAATTACTCCAATAGCTCAATTCTAATTGAACATCTCTAAAATGTTCCATTACTTTTATAACCAACTTCATGCACTTTCCTGGAAATTTCCGAGTAGATGCTTCTGGGGATCAATAGTCTCACCTTATTAATTCTTCATTCCTGCACCATCCCCTAACTGCATCTTGTAACATGTCATCGATTGATTCAACATGACCTATGGTGACAACTAGTCCCCACTATTGGAAAATACTGTCCATTGTGGCTGCAATCAGGAGCCAAAGTCACATCATCAGTATTGGGGCTTCTTACATTTCATAGAGTTGATTGAGTTCAAATTTGATTCCTTTTTTAACTATTTCATTAACCTTGGGGCTCATTGACATTACTTGTGTGTTTTTGCTTTTCTCTTTGGTATTATTCTATGTGATTAGACTTTCCTTTCCCGTGTTTTTTGTGCATTTTTTTAACAGCCCTAGAATCACAGATTTTGTATTTCTTTGCAGTAAATGCCCCTCGAGAAACCTGTTTAGTATTTCATGGCTCCTCGGGCAGTAAACAATATTCTATGGCACTTCCATTCCTTGTATTAATCTGAGCGGATTCGTTCTCTTACTTTTTCATCAAGGTAGTTAAATATTCCTGTAGTTTTAAATATATTTTACTGAATTAACAAAAGAAGAAAAAAAAAAACTAAAAACAAGCAACTCAAAAGCAACCAAAAATTCACCATAGCTAAATAACCCACTAAAGACATCATTTATATGATGTCGTGCCGCTTATTATTAATATCATAAGATATGTCACTTATATTAAAGAATAAGTATATGGTAGTCACCCTCACCGTTCGTTAGTCTGCACCATTTTCTGTGTGATCTGGAAACAGTCAGTCTGGTAGAAATTCTGCAGAGAACATCCACAGCTAATTAATTCCAAATTTGGCTGGTGAATGATTAAAGACAGGGAGGTGAGGCTTAAAGAAGATGTCCACTACTTGGACAACTCCTTGTCATACCCCATGCTTGGCCCCGATAAAATAAAAAACCTTATACTCACCTCCCGTGCCAGCCCCGTTTCCGCGGTGTCGGCACTCGCTCTCACTGAGGCTCGCGTGCGGTTGTTGTGACATGTGACCCCGGCGCCCAATCAGCACTGACTTCACTGTCTCCACTTCCTGTCGAATTGACCATGAAGAGGAAGTGAGAGATCATCTGCAGCCCTGACATCCTATTCATGTGCAGTTCGACAAAAGGCTTGGACAATGACGCCAGCGCTGGGGTCATGTGTCACAACAACCACACGAGAGACACATAACCGCCGCCAGTGCCGACACCGCTGGAATGGCGTCGGCACAGAAAGTGAGTATAAGCATTTTTTATTTTATCAGGGCCAAACATTTAGATCAAGAAGGGGCTGTCCTAGTAGTGGACAACTCCTTTTAATGATTTTTTGGTCTCACTGCAGACAGAACAGAGGGGGAAGCTCCTGTTGTAGCCAGTTGTCTTACGGCCAGATACAAGATAAAAAGGAAGAAGTAGAGAAGACTGAGCTTATAACCTCAGAAAGTTGGAGAAAATTCTTTATATGTTTCTAAATTTTAATTGTTTCTTTAAAGGGATTGGGAAAATATGGCTCTATGGTTGTTCAAAGGTTGTGCATGGTATGGCCACCTCATTGGAGGTGTGCCGTAACCCCAGATACAATACCATTAAGCGTTGTAGCACCGTGTAGTCAATGGCGTAACTTGAAGCTTGTAGCGCTCAAAGGGACTTTTTGGGCCCTAAGGTGCAATAACTACCTGTACACCAATTATAGTTATGTCCCTGTGTTTAGTCCTGCACCCCTTGTCTTAACAAGATAGGTTAAAAATATAGAGATTGATTATTTATTTTACCCGATTCATCAGTTTTCTGATTTGCAGATTCACAGGTAAGAAAACTACAAACAGAGGAATGAAATACTCCATTATGTTATTATAGGGTTAGAAAATAATTTTCAGGACCCTCATGTATTAATCACAGTAGAAAGCATCTTCAGCTCCATCTTTCCTTCCTCGAGGACCCAGCAGCATCCAAGTAATGCACAGGCAGGCAATTACTTTCAATAGAATTTGTGCAGTTCTGCACTTCACCAGTGGTGGTGCTGTGGGGCAATGAAACACTTGTTGCCAGTAGTCCCCATATTCTCTGTGGTCTATGGATGATTTCTAGAGGTTTTCTCATGAAATGCTTATTAGCAAAAAATGCTTCTTATGGAAAAGGTGTATTTTAGGAAAATAGGCTACTGTTTCCAAAAATGGCACGACACCTGCCCATAGTTTGTATAAAGTATTGTATCACAGCTTCATTGAAATGATATGGTTAAAGGTGTTTTCTTATCTCTTACCTTCAAAAGAGCCCCCCTCCCTGACCTCTCAGCTTCCTGATTGCTGGAGGGGCAGAGTACTCCATATGATTGACAGTTCATACCAGTGGCATAGCTATGCCACTGGCCCAAACTGTACACTCTCTCATGCAGAAAGCAGATACAGCCTTGCATCTGCAGCATCGGAGGAGTGATCCATCCAGCTTCAGAGCAGTGCTGACAAGCTTTACTGGAAAAAGCTTGTAAGTGCTGAGCTCCTTGTCTAACAAACAAACCACCTCTAACCGACTGCAGCAGCGGAACACAGATTGCAACAGAATATAAGACAATTTATAGTCCCTCCTTTATTGAAAATGGAGAATGTTATGATTTGGTAGCTGAGGAGTGCAGGTAAAAAAGGCAATACACCAGAGCAGTTGGAATCTATGAGATTGCAGTACCCTGACTAACCACCACAACTAGAGGCAGCCGTGGAGCGTTCCTACGTTGGTCCTAGACGCCTCGTCACAGCCTGAGAAACTAACTATACCTAAAGATAGAAAGAGGAAAGCTATCTGCCCCGGAGCAGATCCCCAAAGAACATAGAAAGCCCCCAAACATGTAATGGCGGTTAGACAAGAAGAAATACTGACACAGACAGAAAAAAGCATGAGCAAACGTTGGGGCCCAAACTATCTAAATAGAAAAGGATAGGAAGGTCACTTACTGCAATCCCAAAAAACCCTGAAAAGCACCAACTTTACTAATTTCAAAAACACCTGAGATCACACGACCTCTACCACCTAAATTAGTTCTCTGGTGTAACAAAATCAAAACAGCAGCCACTGAAAAAACTGGAAAAAGCAAATGTACAAACATCAATGGCTGAACAAAACTGAGAGGGCAAAAGCCCCCGGAGGGGACCCTGAAGGCCCCCACAGAAGTGCAGGACAAAATGCAAAAATCAAGCACAAAAGCAAAAAGAAGAAAATGTCTTATCTGTTAGCAGGAGATGCAGACATGACACAGCAGGCTACAAAGGAAACAGGAATCAAGGATTGAGACCAGAACAATTGATCACCGGCAACCCTGATGGGAAGGTGACTCCCTTATATAAGACCAGTCAGTAACACCTGATTCCCAATCCTCACAATCTTCACTGGACAATCCAGTACCGCTTGTAACCACCAGAGGGAGCCTCTGCTCAGAACTCATTTCAAGTCCATTCACAACAGTACCCCCCCCTTGAGGAGGGGTCACCGAACCCTAACTTGAGCAACCAGGTCGGTCAGGATGAGTTCTATGATACGCACGGATGAGTCTCCTAGCATGGATGTCCGAAGCAAACACCCAAGAATTGTCTTCCTGACCATAACCTCTCCACTTAACCAAATACTGGAGTTTCCGTCTAGAAAAACGAGAATTCAAAATTTTCTCAACCACAAACTCCATATTGCCCTCAACCAGAACAGGGTCAGGAGGCAAAGCAGTAGGAACCACTGGCTCAACAAACCTCTTCAACAAGGACTTGTGGAACACATTATGGATCTTAAATGTTCCTGAAAGAAGCAAACGAAAAGAAACAGGATTAAGAATCTCCATGATCTTATAAGGTCCAATGAACCTAGGCTTAAATTTAGGAGATGCCACTCTCATAGGAATATTTTTTGAGGACAACCAGACCAAGTCCCCCACTTTAAACCGGGGACCATCAGTCCTATGCCGGTTAGCAAACCGCTGGGCCCTCTCCTGAGAGAGGGACAACCTCTGCACTACCTGGTCCCAAATCTGTTGCATACGCTCCACAACAGAGTCAACACCTGGACAGACAGAAGCCTCCGTCTGTCCTGAAGAAAATCGAGGGTGAAACCCAGAATTACAGAAAAATGGAGACATCAAAGTGGCAGAGCTAGCCCTATTATTAAGAGCAAACTCAGCCAAAGGCAAAAAAGAGACCCAGTCATCCTGATCAGCAGACACAAAGCATCTTAGATAAGTCTCCAATGTCTGATTTGTTCTCTCAGTTTGACCATTGGTCTGAGGATGAAACGCCGAGGAGAAAGACAATTGAACACCAAGTTTAGAACAAAAGGTCCTCCAAAATCTGGAAACAAACTGGACTCCTCTGTCAGACACAATGTTCTCAGGAATGCCGTGTAAACAAACCACGTGCTGAAGGAACAAAGGTACCAATTCAGAGGAGGAAGGCAACTTAGGTAATGGCACAAGATGTATCATCTTGGAAAACCTATCACAAATCACCCAGATGACGGTCATTCTCTGAGAAACAGGGAGGTCGGAAATGAAATCCATAGAGATATGGGTCCATGGTCTCTTGGGCACAGGCAATGGCATCAACAAACCACTAGAGCGAGAGCAAGGCTTGGAGCGAGAGCAAGTCCCGCAGGACTGCACAAATTCCCTGACATCACGAGACAAGGTAGGCCACCAAAAGGACCGACTAACCAAGTCTCTGGTACCAAAAATTCCGGGATGACCGGCTAACGCGGAACAATGAATCTCAGACATCACACTCTTTTTCCAGTGGTCCGGGACAAACAATTTCCCAACAGGGCAGCGCTCGGGCCTATCCTCCTGACACCCCTCCAGAGCCAGTCTCAAATTGGGCGAGATGGCGGAAAGAACTACACCTTCTTTCAAAATAACAGAAGGATCAGATAACTCAGGAGAGTCCGCAAGGAAACTCCTTGAAAGGGCATCCGCCTTAACATTCTTAGTGCCAGGAAGAAAGGAAACCACAAAATTAAAACGTGTGAAAAACAAGGCCCACCTGGCCTGTCTAGGATTAAGTCGCTTGGCAGATTCCAGATAAACCAGATTCTTATGGTCAGTAAGGACCACCACCTGATGTTTGGCTCCCTCCAGCCAATGTCTCCACTCTTCAAAAGCCCACTTCATGGCCAATAACTCCCGATTACCCACGTCATAATTACGTTCAGTAGGAGAAAATTTTCGAGAGTAAAAGGCACAAGGGTTACTTTTAGAGGTCTCTGGATCTCTTTGGGACAAAACGGCACCTGCCCCAATTTCAGAGGCATCAACCTCCACCTGAAATGGCAGAGAAACATCAGGCTGCCGTAGAACAGGAGCAGAAGTGAATCTCTGCTTAAGTTCCTGAAATGCAGAGACTGCCTCAGGAGGCCAATTCACCACATCAGAACCCTTTTTGGTCAAATCAGTTAATGGTTTAACAATAACCGAGAAATTACCAATAAATATAGATAAAAATTGGCAAAACCCAAAAATCTTTGAAGAGCCTTTAATGAAGTAGGTTGGACCCAATCACAGATGGCCTGAACCTTGACCGGGTCCATTTCAATAACAGATGGGACAAAATAAATCCCAAAAATGAGATCCTCTGTACGCCAAAAAGACACTTTGATCCCTTCACATACAGAGCATTCTCTCTCAAAATCTGGAATACAGTTCGAACATGTTTCACATGAGAGTCCCAGTCATTGGAAAAAATCAAGATATCATCCAAATAAACAATCAGAAATTTATCCACAAAATCCCTGAAAATGTCATTCATGAAGGACTGGAAGACAGAAGGAGCATTAGTGAGCCCAAAGGGCATCACAAGGTACTCAAAATGCCCCTCAGGGGTGTTAAATGCCGTCTTCCATTCATCCCCGTGCTTAATGCGAATAAGGTTATATGCCCACCTGAGGTCAAGCTTGGTAAACCAAGTAGCGTTTTTCACCCTGGAAAACAGGTCAGAAATCAAGGGTAACGGGTATTGATATTTCACAGTAATATTGTTCAAAAGACAATAATCAATACACGGCCTTAATGAACCATCCTTTTTGGCCACAAAGAAAAAACCGGCACCTAAGGGTGAAGAGGATGGTCTGATATGACCTTTCTCCAAAGACTCCTTGATATAAGACCGCATAGCATCATGTTCAGGTACAGACAAGTTAAAAAGGCGACCTTTAGGGAATTTACTACCAGGCACTAATTCAATAGCGCAGTCATAGCTCCTATGGGGAGGCAAGGATGCAGATTTACTTTCGCTAAACACATCAGAAAAATCAATCAAAAAGTCAGGAACATCCTGAGCCTGGGGGGAGGCCGATAAAACAGGAGTGTTGGTATTAACACATTGGCAGCCCCAACTGGTTACAGACACAGATTTCCAATCCAAAACAGGATTATGAGACTGTAACCAAGGGAAACCCAGCACGATAATGTCATGCAGATTATACAGAACCAAAAATTTGCAGCTCTCCTGATGATCAGGTTCAACCCTCATTATCACCTGAGTAGAGAACTGAGGTTTATTGTCAGCCAAAGGGGTAGAATCGATCCCCAGTAGGGGAATAGACTTCTGTAGGGGTATCAAGGGAAACCCACAACATTTAGCGAAATCAAAATCCATCAGGTTAATAGCTGCTCCCGAATCAACGAAAGCCTGAGCAGAAAATGAGGACAGAGAGCATATCAGAGTAACAGTTAATAAAAACTTAGTCTGAACACTACCCAAGACAACTGAGCGTGCAAAACGTCTTCCCCGCTTAGGGCAGACTGAAATAGCATGAGAGGCATCACCACAGTAGAAACATAACCCATTGCGCTTTCGAAACTCATGACGCTGTGCCCCAGAAACCACTCTATCACACTGTATGGGTTCAGAAGCAGGTTCACAAGGCAACACTATTCCATGCATACTTCTCCGCTCACGCAAAGGTCTGTCAATTTGAATCGCTAATGACATAGAATCATTGAGACCAGAGGGGACAGGGAATCCCACCATAACATCCTTTACATTATCTGACAGACCCTTCCGAAAAAGGGCTGCCAAAGCGTCGTCATTCCATTTGGTCAGGACTGCCCACCTACGGAATCTCTGACAGTATAACTCAGCGTCATCAAGCCCCTGATTTAATGCCAACAAGGCTTTTTCAGCTTGATCAGTGACATTAGGCTCATCGTACAATAACCCCAAGGCCTGAAAAAATGCATCAACATCACTCAAAACAGGATCCCCAGGTGTCAGGGAAAAAGCCCAATCCTGAGGATCGCCGCGCAGGAGAGAGATGACAATTTGAACGTGCTGCGTTGCGTTCCCTGAGGACTTAGATTTTAAGGCAAAAAACAATTTACAATTATTTTTGAAATTCAGAAACTTGGCTCGATCCCCCAAAAACAAATCTGGCATGGGAATCCTAGGTTCCACAGCAGGCAACCTAGCAAGATAGGTAGCAATACTCTGAACCTCAGTGGCAAGCTGATCCACACGGCCAGACAACTGTGCAAACTCCATTGAGAGAAAAAATCCTCCCCAGCACCCAGATACAGAGGGAAAAAAAAAAAAAAAATGCAACAAACAGAAAAATATCTCTGACAACTCTGACAACCTTTTTTTTCTTTCACAATATTTTTCCCTTCTGTGAGTACCATATAATTTTCAGTTTAGGCCGGTGATACTGTTATGATTTGGTAGCTGAGGAGTGCAGGTAAAAAAGGCAATACACCAGAACAGTTGGAATCTATGAGATTGCAGTACCCTGACTAACCACCACAACTAGAGGCAGCCGTGGAGCGTTCCTACGTTGGTCCTAGACGCCTCGTCACAGCCTGAGAAACTAACTATACCTAAAGATAGAAAGAGGAAAGCTATCTGCCCCGGAGCAGATCCCCAAAGAACATAGAAAGCCCCCAAACATGTAATGGCGGTTAGACAAGAAGAAATACTGACACAGACAGAAAATAGCATGAGCAAACGTTGGGGCCCAAACTATCTAAATAGAAAAGGATAGGAAGGTCACTTACTGCAATCCCAAAAAACCCTGAAAAGCACCAACTTTACTAATTTCAAAAACACCTGAGATCACATGACCTCTACCACCTAAATTAGTTCTCTGGTGTAACAAAATCAAAACAGCAGCCACTGAAAAAACTGGAAAAAGCAAATGTACAAACATCAGTGGCTGAACAAAACTGAGAGGGCAAAAGCCCCCAGAGGGGACCCTGAAGGCCCCCACAGAAGTGCAGGACAAAATGCAAAAATCAAGCACAAAAGCAAAAAGAAGAAAATGTCTTATCTGTTAGCAGAAGATGCAGACACGACACAGCAGGCTACAAAGGAAACAGGAATCAAGGATTGAGACCAGAACAATTGATCACCGGCAACCCTGATGGGAAGGTGACTCCCTTATATAAGACCAGTCAGTAACACCTGATTCCCAATCCTCACAATCTTCACTGGACAGTCCAGTACCGCTTGTAACCACCAGAGGGAGCCTCTGCTCAGAACTCATTTCAAGTCCATTCACAACAGGAGAATATATTTTAATAAGAGTTATTTTGCAAAGTTTCATGTTTTTACAAACATTTTAAATTTTACCTATTTATTGAGATGAGACCACTAGGGATGGGGGGACTGGTGGAAGTTCGGGTTCTGGTACCCAACGCAAACTTTTTTCAAAGTTTGGTTCAGGTACCTGAACAGTACCCAAACTTCAACCAGAACCTGAGCCCCAGTGATAACAAAGGTTATCCGAACTGGAAAAGGAAAAAATACTCTCTCTCCTCACTCCGGAACTCAGAACATTTGTACGACTTCCAGGGAAAGTCCATGTTCGACGTTTGGCACCGAACAGTAACTGTCCGGTACGAACGCTAAACTCGTGAGGTCCGGTTTGCCCTTCTCTAGAGATAACCCCTTTAAGCTACAATACTACTTAGCTCTTGAACCCCTTTTTAGACTGTTTTTGTTCTTTAGATATTGGTTCCAGGCTGGATCTTTTGTATTGAGCAGATTTGGATCTCATCGTATAGGTTTCCAGTCTGTCCTAAATAGCGCTTAGCTCCTGCTATGTGCTGCCGTTCCCTGCCCGGGGTAGTCGTACATATCACACATCAAGTTCCCAAGCCTACTGTTTAATTTCATTTCCATGACCCCCAGGAGAACTGCACATGTACCTTGGCACTTCAGACAATGTACTTCTTGCACAACACAGTCGGTGACCTTTTGTGGCAGCCTGAAAACCCGCTTGTTACCACCGCAGCTTACTAATGAGTCTACGACGGCTACCGTGCCGGCTTTTAAATATTTAGCTGCGATCGTTGGAACAATGATCTTTCGCTATGAACGTTCTATGAAAGTTCCGTCTTAAGTAAAAGTAACCAGTGTATCTTATTATTGATGAGTCGGGACGTTTACTACACGGAACAAGTCAACTATTAATTCAATTAACTTAAAATAATTGCATTGATTTATGTGGAGAAATCGGTCAATATTTCTGTTACAGTCGGTAGAGCTGTCATGGAGCTGATGTTTCCAGTCTGCTCTCTAGTGATTAAATCCATGTGAGATGTTCTCAATCGATAGGTACGTACGGGATGTATCGCAAACCGGCTGAACGGAAAGAATTAAACAAAAGTGATCACCTTTTTGTGTTCGCAGCTCCTCTGCAGACCTATGTTTTTCTATGGTAACAGACTACAAACAAACCCGGTGTAGTCTGATCTTGCAGTCGTTTATTTTGTCACTCCACTTCTTGATGAC
The DNA here is from genome assembly GCA_033576555.1 of Oophaga sylvatica. Taxonomy (NCBI): domain Eukaryota; kingdom Metazoa; phylum Chordata; class Amphibia; order Anura; family Dendrobatidae; genus Oophaga; species Oophaga sylvatica. Next base: position 114,359,714 of record JARQOD010000007.1, on the reverse strand, counting down.
AGAGGTGGGATGGTTGTGATACAGAACTTCAGGGTTTAAGGTTTATCCCATCGGGGACATGTTAGATAAATGATGGCACCGTCGGTCTGGGAAGTCAAGGGCCCTCCAGTAACAAACTCCAGGGCCCCACTTTTCAGCTACATGCAAATGTGACATTATCCTCAGATTTTAATAGCAATGAAGTGGGTAGATTGCTAAATGAATAAGATAGTGCATGTGTCTGCACATAGTGATTCAAGTATACAGTGTTATGTTACGGTAGCTGAGGAGTGCAGGTAAAAAAAAAGCAATACACCAGAGCAGTTGGAATCTATGAGATTGCAGTACCCTGACTAACCACCGCAACTAGAGGCAGCCGTGGAGCGTTCCTACGTTGGTCCTAGACGCCTCGTCACAGCCTGAGAAACTAACTACACCTAAAGATAGAAATAGGAAAGCTATCTGCCCCGGAGCAGACCCCAAAGATAATAGAAAGCCCCCAAACATGTAATGGCGGTTAGACAAGAGGAAATACTGACACAGAAAGAAAATAGTATGAGCAAACGCTGGGGCCAAAACTATCTAAATAGAAAAGGACAGGAAGGGCACTTACTGCAATCTCAGAAAACCCTGAAAAACACCAACTCTACTAATTTCAAAATCACCTGAGATCACACGACCTCTACCACCTAAATTAGTTCTCTGGTGTAACAAAATCAAGACAGCAGCCACTGAAAAAACTGGAAAAGCAAAAGTACAAAACTCAGTGGCTGAACAAACTGAGAGGGCAAAAGCCCCCGGAGGGGACCCAGAAGGCCCCCACAGAAGTGCAGGACAAAATGCAAAAATATAGCACAAACACAAAAGAAGAAATTGTCTTATCTGTTAGCAGGAGATGCAGACACGACACAGCAGGCTACAAGGGAAACTGGAAAGAAGGATTCAGACCAGAACAATTGATCACCGGCAACCCTGATGGGAAAGTGACTCCCTTATATAAGACCAGTCAGTAACACCTGATTCCCAGTCCTCACAATCTTCACTAGTACCCCCGCTTGTAACCACCAGAGGGAGCCTCTGCTCAGAACTCATTCTCAAACCCATAACCTCTCCATTTAACCAAATACTGGAGTCTTCGTCTAGAAAAACGAGAATCCAATATTTTCTCAACCACATACTCCAGATTGCCCTCAACCAAAACAGGGTCAGGAGGCACAGCAGCAGGAACCACTGGCTCAACAAACCTCTTCAACAAGGACTTGTGGAACACGTTATGGATCTTAAATGTCCCTGGAAGAAGCAAACGAAAAGAAACAGGATTAATAATCTCCATGATCTTATAAGGTCCAATGAACCTAGGCTTAAATTTAGGAGATGCCACTCTCATAGGAATATTCTTTGAGGACAACCAGACCAAGTCCCCCACTTTAAACCGAGGACCATCAGTCCTATGCCGGTTAGCAAACCGCTGGGCCTTCTCCTGAGAGAGGGACAACCTCTCCACTACCTGGTCCCAAATCTGTTGCATACGCTCAACAACAGAGTCAACACCTGGACAGACAGAAGCTTCCGTCTGTCCTGAAGAAAATCGAGGGTGAAACCCAGAATTACAGAAAAACGGAGACATCAAAGTGGCAGAGCTAGCCCTATTATTAAGAGCAAACTCAGCCAAAGGCAAAAAAGAGACCCAGTCATCCTGATCAGCAGACACAAAGCATCTTAGATAAGTCTCCAATGTCTGGTTTGTTCTCTCAGTTTGACCATTGGTCTGAGGATGAAATGCCGAGGAGAAAGACAATTGAACACCTAGTTTAGAACAAAAAGTCCTCCAAAATCTGGAAACAAACTGGACTCCTCTGTCAGACACAATGTTCTCAGGAATGCCGTGTAAACGAACCACGTGCTGAAGGAACAACGGCACCAATTCAGAGGAGGAAGGCAACTTAGGTAATGGCACAAGATGTATCATTTTGGAAAACCTATCACAAATTACCCAGATGGTGGTCATTCTCTGAGAAACAGGAAGATCGGAAATTAAATCCATAGAGATATGGGTCCATGGTCTCTTGGGCACAGGCAATGGCATCAACAAACCACTAGAGCGAGAGCAAGGCTTGGAGCGAGAGCAAGTCCAGCAGGACTGCACAAATTCCCTGACATCGCGAGACAAGGTAGGCCACCAAAAGGACCGACTAACCAAGTCTCTGGTACCAAAAATTCCGGGATGCCCAGCCAAAGCGGAACAATGAATCTCAGACATCACACTCTTTTTCCATTGGTCCGGGACAAACAATTTTCCAACAGGGCAGCGCTCGGGCCTATCCTCCTGACACCCCTCCAGAGCAAGTCTCAAATTGGGCGAGATGGCGGAAAGAACTACACCCTCTTTCAAAATAACAGAAGGATCAGATAACTCAGGAGAGTCCGCAAGGAAACTCCTCGAGAGGGCATCCGCCTTAACATTCTTAGTGCCAGGAAGAAAGGAAACCACAAAATTAAAACGTGTGAAAAACAAGGCCCACCTGGCCTGTCTAGGATTGAGTCGCTTGGCAGATTCCAGATAGACCAGATTCTTATGGTCCGTAAGGACCACCACCTGATGTTTGGCTCCCTCCAGCCAATGTCTCCACTCTTCAAAAGCCCACTTCATGGCCAATAACTCCCGATTACCCACGTCATAATTACGTTCAGTAGGAGAAAATTTTCGAGAGAAAAAGGCACAAGGGTTACTTTTAGAGGTCTCTGGATCTTTTTGGGACAAAACGGCACCTGCCCCAATTTCAGAGGCATCAACCTCCACCTGAAATGGCAGAGAAACATCAGGCTGCCGTAGAACAGGAGCAGAAGTGAATCTCTGCTTAAGTTCCTGAAATGCAGAGACTGCCTCAGGAGGCCAATTCACCACATCAGAACCCTTTCTGGTCAAATCAGTTAATGGTTTAACAATAACCGAGAAATTACCAATAAATTTACGATAAAAATTGGCAAAACCCAAAAATCTCTGAAGAGCCTTTAATGAAGTAGGTTGGACCCAATCACAGATGGCCTGAACCTTGACCGGGTCCATTTCAATAACAGATGGGGACAAAATGAATCCCAGAAATGAGATCTTCTGTACGCCAAAAAGACACTTTGATCCCTTCACATACAGAGCATTCTCTCTCAAAATCTGGAATACAGTTCGAACATGTTTCACATGAGAGTCCCAGTCATTAGAAAAAATCAAGATATCATCCAAATAAACAATCAGAAACTTGTCCACAAAATCCCTGAAAATGTCATTCATGAAGGACTGGAAGACGGAAGGAGCATTAGTGAGCCCAAAGGGCATCACTAGGTACTCAAAATGCCCTTCAGGGGTATTGAATGCCGTCTTCCATTCATCCCCGTGCTTAATGCGAATAAGGTTATACGCCCCCCTGAGGTCAAGCTTGGTAAACCAAGTAGCGTTTTTCACCCTGGAAAACAGGTCAGAAATCAAGGGTAACGGGTATTGATATTTCACAGTAATATTGTTCAAGAGACGATAATCAATACACGGCCTTAATGAACCATCTTTTTTGGCCACAAAGAAAAAAACGGCACCTAAGGGTGAAGAGGATGGTCTGATATGACCCTTCTCCAATGACTCCTTGATATAAGACCGCATAGCGTCATGTTCAGGTACAGATAAGTTAAAAAGGCGACCTTTAGGGAATTTACTACCCGGCACTAATTCAATAGCGCAGTCATAGCTCCTATGGGGAGGCAAGGATGCAGATTTACTTTCGCTAAACACATCAGAAAAATCAAACAAAAAGTCAGGAACATCCTGAGTCTGGGGGGAGGCAGAAAAAACAGGAGTGTTGGTATTAACACATTGGCAGCCCCAACTGGTTACAGACACAGATTTCCAATCCAAAACAGGATTATGAGACTGTAACCAAGGGAAACCCAGCACGATAATGTCATGCAGATTATATAGAACCAAAAATTTGCAGCACTCCTGGTGATCAGGTTCAACCCTCATTATCACCTGAGTAGAAAACTGGGGTTTATTCTCAGCCAAAGGGGTAGAATCGATCCCCAGTAGGGGAATAGACTTCTGTAGGGGTATCAAGGGAAACCCACAACGTTTAGCAAAATCATAATCCATCAGGTTAATAGCTGCTCCAGAATCAACAAAAGCCTGAGCAGAAAATGAGGACAGAGAGCATATCAGAGTGACAGTTAATAAAAACTTAGTCTGAACACTACCCAAGACAACTGAGCGTGCAAAACGTCTTCCCCGCTTAGGGCAGACTGAAATAGCATGAGAGGCATCACCACAGTAGAAACATAACCCATTGCGCTTTCGAAACTCATGACGCTGTGCCCCAGACACCACTCCATCACACTGCATGGGCTGAGAAGCTGGCTCACAAGTCAACACCACTCCACGCATACTTCTCCGCTCACGCAAACGTCTGTCAATTTGAATCGCTAATGACATAGAATCATTGAGACCAGAGGGGACAGGGAATCCCACCATAACATCCTTTACATTATCCGACAGACCCTTACGGAAAAGGGCCGCCAAAGCGTCGTCATTCCATTTGGTCAGGACTGCCCACCTACGGAATCTCTGACAGTATAACTCAGCGTCATCAAGCCCCTGATTTAATGCCAACAAGGCTTTTTCAGCTTGATCAGTGACATTAGGCTCATCGTACAATAACCCCAAAGCCTGAAAAAATGCATCAACATCACTCAAAACAGGATCCCCAGGTATCAGGGAAAAAGCCCAATCCTGAGGATCGCCGAGCAGGAGAGAGATGATAATTTGAACCTGCTGCGCTGCGTTTCCTGAGGACTTAGATTTTAAGGCAAAAAACAATTTACAATTATTTTTGAAATTCTGAAACTTAGCTCGATCCCCTAAAAACAAATCTGGCATGGGGATCCTAGGTTCCACAACAGGCAACCTAGCAAGATATGCAGCAATACTCTGAACCTCAGTGACAAGCTGATCCACACGGCCAGACAACTGTGCAAACTCCATTGGGAGAAAAGATCCTCCCCAGCACCCAGAGATACAGAGGGAAAAAAATGCAACAAACAGAAAAATATCTCTGACAACTCTGACAACCTTTCTTCTGTCACAATATTTTTTTTCCCTTCTGTGAGTACCATTCAATTTTTTGGCCGGTGATACTGTTATGTTACGGTAGCTGAGGAGTGCAGGTAAAAAAAAAAAGCAATACACCAGAGCAGTTGGAATCTATGAGATTGCAGTACCCTGACTAACCACCGCAACTAGAGGCAGCCGTGGAGCGTTCCTACGTTGGTCCTAGACGCCTCGTCACAGCCTGAGAAACTAACTACACCTAAAGATAGAAATAGGAAAGCTATCTGCCCCGGAGCAGACCCCAAAGATAATAGAAAGCCCCCAAACATGTAATGGCGGTTAGACAAGAGGAAATACTGACACAGAAAGAAAATAGTATGAGCAAACGCTGGGGCCAAAACTATCTAAATAGAAAAGGACAGGAAGGGTACTTACTGCAATCTCAGAAAACCCTGAAAAACACCAACTCTACTAATTTCAAAATCACCTGAGATCACACGACCTCTACCACCTAAATTAGTTCTCTGGTGTAACAAAATCAAGACAGCAGCCACTGAAAAAACTGGAAAAGCAAAAGTACAAAACTCAGTGGCTGAACAAACTGAGAGGGCAAAAGCCCCCGGAGGGGACCCAGAAGGCCCCCACAGAAGTGCAGGACAAAATGCAAAAATATAGCACAAACACAAAAGAAGAAATTGTCTTATCTGTTAGCAGGAGATGCAGACACGACACAGCAGGCTACAAGGGAAACTGGAAAGAAGGATTCAGACCAGAACAATTGATCACCGGCAACCCTGATGGGAAAATGACTCCCTTATATAAGACCAGTCAGTAACACCTGATTCCCAGTCCTCACAATCTTCACTAGTACCGCTTGTAACCACCAGAGGGAGCCTCTGCTCAGAACTCATCTCAAACCCATTCACAACAATACAGTGTCAAGAACTGCTCAATATAAGAGCGTGGTAGCCCACTATTGCACAGAGGCCCACCAGAGGATTCTCCTGTTCTTCTGACAGCCAGTCCATGCCTGTATGATCGTCTCACTGCTGGGACTTACATTTGTCTTAGGATCAGGAATGGAGAAGTGGCCGCTCATGCGTGTCTCTCTACATTAAAAATTTCAAATTGCAAAAAATAGTTTAAATTGCCAACTATTTTTTTTATTTACTATGTTCACTATATGATCACTACGAGTACGCAGATAACAAACATGTATAACTCTTTCTTTTTATTTAAGTGGTGAAAAAAAATTTCCTAAATTTGTGAAAATTTTCTTTTGCTTGTGTCGCCATTTCCCGAGCCCCATAACGCTTTCAATTTTTTATTTTGGATTATTTTTTGTGCTCTAAACTGATGTTTTTACTGATATAATTTTTGGTAGATGCGATGTTTTGATCGCCTCTTGCAATTTATTGCAGTGTTGCGGCAGGCAAACTACCGTCATTCTGGCGGTTCAATTTTTTTTCTCATTGCGCCCTTTACCGATCGGATTAATTTATTTTACATTTTGATAGACCGGACTTTTACAAATGCAGCGACATCAAATCTGTGTAATTTTTTAATTCCTTTTTTTAATTGGGGCAAAAAGGTGGGTGACTTAAACTTTTGATATTTTTTCAACCTTTTTTTATTTTTTTTTCACTTTTTACTGTACTTCTTAGTCCCGAGGAGACTTGAACCTCTTCTAATTGCTTGTATTATTCACAGAAGTGCAACAAACATCATCTGTCGGGAAAGATGTGGGTTCGACTTGTGATCCGCAACAGTGACCCAAAATGTCAGGTTAAAAGTTGCTGCCAAGGACCAAGTCCCATGGGTGACTAGTCGTAGAGGCCGGTCCCCGGCAGCTTCTCCCCGCCCACTCTCCTTGTGTGACAGGTCTCTCCCTGTGCACATATATAGGAACAGACCTGTTAATTACTGGTCATGGGCGGGTAAAACCGCCAGAGGCCCAGCCTTCTGACTAGTCACCAATGGGGCTTGATTCCCGGACAGTTTTTAAAGTATGTTTTACACTGAAATGCAGCAGCGTTTCAGAGTCAAACATACCTGGGTGTAGTCGGGCAGCAGTCAGGTTCTCTTTAAAGAAATATAGAAAAATTACATTCCCTCTAAATAATCCTCATGTCAATGAGTTCTTAAAATCTACATCACATGTACTTATGTATGAACCTATGAACACATTTTGCATAACGATAATAAACCTGACATAGAGTAAGATACATTAATAATTGCATTTATTTTGTGCAAAAACAAAAAAAAGTTATGATAAAGGAGGGTGTTCTTCAGAAAATTATCAGAAATTATCATGATCACAGGCTTTTCAGCTTCTGGAATACCCAACTATCACATATGGGGGAACCTATTAACAAGTGTTCAATTTCTTGCAGTGCTTCCGCAGGAGAACCGAGGAATTACAGGTGTGGGTCCTCCAGTGTAACTAGCAGTCTTTATTACCAGTCATAGCTCTAAGAAATGATAGCTTAACTTAGGATTCCCCATTAGGGACCCCTTAATTGGGTGTTTGAAACATGTTTTTCTAAACTAGATGTCTCCTTTTACACATCCTGGCGTGTACATGTGAATTTGCTGGGGCATTAGATCTCACTATATGTTAGTATGTACCGGGGGCCCCTGCTATGTACTGTATGTTCATCCTTCTGTAGGTATCCTATTACCTTCCATTGATCATATAATGGAGATACTGTGTATACAGCCCTGGATGTGAACATTACAGGACATGATGCATATTTCCAATGCTAAAAAAAATAAATCAAAATAATATGAAATTGCTCCCATTTAATTACGACTGTCATCAGTATTTGTTTAATTATGGCTATAATTTATATTAATTAATTTGCTAAAATGGCATCTAATGACCCATACTTGCAGATGAATATACTTAGAAATAGATTACATCCATTTGATGTAATATATCCACTAATGGCATATTATATAGCTATTAACGACGTCAGCTAAACTTCAGGCAAGGGTGACCTCCTCACAAGCAGATGTAGACGGTGGAGCATTACTCGGAGGAGTGTACCGCATCCGTCTGCGGCTTGGAGACCTACGTAGGGTTTGTGCTCAGGAATGAAGTCAGTTGTGGCCCAAAATTATCAGGGACCTTAGGCCCCACCTTAATGCTTCTAGGTCTTCTACCCCTAAGGACCCCACTACATGTATCTCGCCACTTTTGAACCAATCCCCATGCTTGTTTCTACTTTTAATCAACCTCAATTTTTAAAGTCCCACTAGGGGCATATATAGAAATCAAGATGCCTCATAGCAAAAGTGCAAATTAAGATCTCCCCACCCCCTCCCAAAAACAAATAATAACAAATAAAATTGTCTTCAGCAATTTTCAGCAGTTTTAACCTCTGCAGGGTCTATCTCTAATTTTTAATTGACTCTGTGTTAATGGGCAGTACTAATAACTAGCTCATTTTCAGAAGCAGCAGTCCCACAGTGGACTTTATGCACAACAACTGAGCAGTGTAGCTGTGCATCTAGTGTAGGATATACATATATTTGTGCATCAGTACCTCTGTGCTCCTACCTCCTCCACTTTTTAAAGACCTAGTAATTTCGTAGCAGTCCATCTGATGTATTTTAGCTGTTTTTTGGTACCCATGAGAGGCGGACAGTGAGAGAAGGATGGAAACAAGCAATTTTCTCTGATAAGGTATATTAGTTTCTTATATTTGCTTGTACTATTGATCGAAATGACAGTGACTTATTTAATTTTAGGGCCTTAGGGGTCAGATATGTGGCACCCACGTGAGGGTATAAAACTACAGAGAAGACCTTTGGTGACCGGGTGACCATGGGCGACCCGCCATAGCTGCCAACTCTGGAAGAAAACTTTCTATTACCAGGAAAGGTACAGCCCTGACTACAAACACATTGTATTGTCAGGGTGGAGGGATCTTTATCAGGGATTAGTCATCTGATTTTCTGTTAGAAATCTTCTAGCGAGATTAGAATTGCTGCTGTGGCCATAAATGTCCTCCATGGAGTTGAGAGCAATGATTACCGAGTAAATTCGGCTCATAACAACGGGTACAAAGTACGGAAAGTATGTTATGCATTATTAGGGATATATTCAGCGCGCTGCCGTGTAATGGCACGGCTCACATCCCAGCCGTCACCCCAGAAACGTCTACATTTCTATTATTCATCTCTGCGGATATCCCTTCCTAATAATGATGATGTTCACGTCTATGATGGTGACACAATCTAACGACCTCTGCGGATAAGTGGCCGGAGTGATGCTTCTGAAATACTGTTTTGCTCTTCTTTAGTCTCAGATCATGGTCAGAGACGAGGAAGATGAAGGTCCCGGCAGAGCGAGGGAGTCTCCTGCACATATAAATAATTCACCTGCAGCAACGTCAGCAGGAAAATCTGCGTAATTGTAAATAGAAGATGAGACGAAAGCAGCCGCAGGGAAATAAAGTATAAAGGGCGGCCGGCCCCTGACTATAATATCCAATATACCCTGTACTGGGGGGTCCTCAGCAATGGGGGATGGGGGGCTCCAGCTACATGCTATGGTGTAACCACAAAACAAGAAACTGCACTGAGGGATGGATATGTGTAATCAATTATTATGATTATGTATCTATTATCTATCTATTGGCATATCTATCTATCTATATCTATATACAGTGGGGGAAATAATTATCTGATCCCTTGCTGATTTTGTAAATTTACCCACTGACAAAGACATGAACAGTCTATAATTTTAAGGGTAGGTTAATTTTAACATTGAGAGATAGAATAGAATATCAAAAATAAAATCCAGAAAATCACATTGTATTAATTATAAAAAAAAATTATTTTCATTTTGCAGTGAGAATCTCTGGCAAACAAGACTTAATACTTGGTGGCAAAACCCTTGTTGGCAAGCACAGCAGTCAGACGTTTCCTGTAGCTGATGATGAGGTTTGCGCACATGTCAGGAGGAATTTTGCTCCACTCCTCTTTACAGATCATCTCTAAATCATTAAGATTGTGAGGCTGTCACTTGGCAACTCAGGGCTTCAACTCCCTCCATAAGTTTTCTATGGGATTAAGGTCTAGAGACTGGCTAGGCCACTCCATCACCTTAACATGGTTCTTTTTAGGCCACTCCTTTGTTGCCTTGGCTGCATGTTTTGGGTCATTGTCTTGCTGGAAGACCCAGCCACGACCCATTTGTAATGTACTGGAGAGAAGGAGGTTGTCACTCAGGATTTTACAGTACATGGCTCCATCCATTCTCCCATTGATGCGTGAAGTAGTCCTGTGCCCTTAGCAGGGAAACACCCCCAAAACATGTTTCCACCTCCATGCTTGATAGTGGGGACGGTGTTCTTTGGGTCATAGACAGCATTTCTCTTCCTTCAAACATGGTGAGTTGAGTTAATGCCAAAGAACTCAATTTTTGTCTCCTCTGACCACAGCATCGTCTCCCAAACACTCACAGAATCATCCAGGTGTTCATTGGCAAATTTCAGACGGGCTGCACATGTGCCTTCTTGAGCAGGGGGACCTTGTGGGCACTGCAGGATTTTAAACCTTTACGGCGTAATGTGTTACCAATGGTTTTCTTGGTCCCAGCTGCCTTGAAATCATTAACAAGTTCTCCCCGTGTAGTTTTAGGCTGATCTCTCACCTTCCTCATGATCAAGGATACCCCACAAGTATGCAATTTGTATTCTTCTGACCACATTCGGACCACACGTGTCCGGCCTTGCTCAATTCATTCTTATTAAGTGAGGCCACACATGTCTAGTTGGCACATGACTGCATGTGTGTAAATCGCCGGCACCAGAGAATCCTGACAGCGTGCAGTGTGCACTGTGAGAATTCAGAAGTCTGCAGTCACATAGAAATGACTGCAGACTCATCAAAAACTTGGATAACCCCTTTAATGCTCCTAACATAAATACAAATATGAGAATTAATATCGCAAAAAAAAATTACATCCAGGTACCTGATAGATGACGTCATCTCTGAAGTCGTTCTCTTTCTTCATCTTGTCCAGACTCCATGATAAGTTTTCTTATCTACAGCCGTCTCTGCAGACTTCCATCTTCTCCGGTCATCTGCAGCACATCCCCACCTGATACCCTTTAAGACAGCAGTGTCATTATAATGCTCCTGAATAAAAGTATCTGCCTTATCCTGAGCCCATAAATAAATAATTGCCCCTCACTATATTCCCTGCACAAAATATGACTCCCACGCTGTCCCTCTTATGGTACATGCTCTCCACACTGACTTCTCCTTTCCATACTGGACCTCGTCTTCACACTATCCTCTCACACTGTTCCCCCCATAGGGCCCAGTCTCTATACTGTGCACCCTCTTTACACTCCTCCTCTTTGGCATATTGTCCCCTTCTGGCTGTACGTTACACTGTTCCCCACACTAATCAGTCTTTATTCTGTGCCCACTCACACTTTTCTCCCCCCATACTGCCTCCTCATATGTCCCACCACATGTACGTCCCCCCTGCTAAACATACTGTCTCCTCACATATTTACCCCCTCGCTCTCCATAATTTTTCCTCACACATCCCCTTGACTCCCCATACTGTGTCCTCACACATGCCATCACCCACTCTCCCCATACTTTCTCCTTCACATCCCATCACCCTCACTCCCCATACTATGTCCACACATATCCCATCACCCTCACTCCCCATACTATGTCCACATACATCCCATCACCCCGCTCACCATACTGTGTCCGCACACAATTTTCCCCTCGTTACTCATAGTGTGTCCGCACCCAACTCTCCACTCACTCTCCACAGAACTAATCCCCCCATCCACACAAAATAAATCCCCAGCTGCCCCCCTGATATGCCTCTTGATGGGGGTCCATCCAAGATGGGGGCTATAGCAGTCTATGACATATCATAGTTCTCTTTCTCAGAGCCAATAGCATACGCTGATGTACTGCACTGCTATCTCCCCCATGCTCTCTTTTTCCCCCAGTAGGATATATGTTTCTCTTCCTCCTTCATGGAGCTGATATCCGGGAGGAGATCAGAGAGTCTCCTGATGTGAGTGTCCCTCACTGCTGAGTATTTGTTACAGTGTAGCATGAAGTGGGTCTCATTATCTAGGGCCTCCAGGTCGCAGTGTGTGCACAGTCTGTCCTCCCTGGGCTTGTAGCCCTTTCTGTGTCAGCTGGATTCAATGGCCAAATTGTGGGCACTGAGTCTATACCCCCTCAGGATCTGGCAGTCTCTAGGGTTCAAGAATTTCTCCAGATGTTGAGCCAGTCTTTAGTCTCTCTGTAGACTCCGGTACATGGTCAGTTTCTGTGAGTTGATGATATTGTTCCTCCAGTCATGGAAATATCTGTCATGGTCCTTGTCTACCATCTTCCAGATTCTGGCTTTTGTCGGGGCTCTGTGATTGGTGTTTTAGTCCGTTGGGTTTGGGTGAGCAGTTATGGAGGTCCTGGTTTGTGTGGACCACCTAATGTAGCAGGGCTTTATGATGACGGGAGCTAGGACTGCTACTATGTATGTGAGCCCGGAATGACAGCATCCTCTTCAGAACTGCTAAGTGTAGAGGGAATCTGCCCATCTCAGCCCAACAGGCATTGTTGGTGGTGCTTCGATGGACCTGGAGAGGGAGCTACAGAATTCAAGGTGCAACATTTTTGTTGGGCTGGAATTTCACTTTGACCAGTCTGGATATGTGTCTATCCATCCCATAGCTATCTATCTATCTATCTATCTATCTATCTATCTATCTATCTATCTATCTATCTATCTATCTATCTATATCTATCTATCTATATATCTATCTACCCACGGTGAATAAGAAATAGTGGGTGATCTCCCTTGTTCGTGTCTGTCAGGCTCAGAGAGCAGAAAACTTTGCTTTATGTGACACTGATTTGCTAAATAATCAGCTGCAAACTTTATAAACACTGCAGTCTAATTAATTAGCATATGCAGATCTCAGGCTTAATTAATCACTGTTTAATGGAGGCGGGCGACACTGATCACTCCACAGCGTCTCCCGCAGTCAAAGTTCCCCTCTCAGTGGCTTATAAATATTCACACGTGTATTTACCTCCCTCTAAATCACTTTTTTATTTAGCATGTATTTCTCCAATAGAGTAAATGACACGGACTGTTTCCACAATAACATGATTGCTCCAATGTGACTGCACTGCACAAGTGGCTGTTCACACTGCGTTTATTTCTAGTCTTCTGCTCGGAGAATTAATAATGTACTATATGACGTGCTCCGGTCTAGGGCTTCATTCTCGGAGGTCTGACACACAGGGAGGGGGAACTGGGCAATATCCTGCTAAATACCATCTGCCATAATGCCTTCTGATATGAAAACAACACATACCTGCTACTGTCATGTCCAGTGGCGCGCATAGAAATCACAGGGCCCCATAGCAAACATTCTAATGCCCCCCCCAAAAAAATATTATATATAATACATAAATATTTGGAGATATATTCACAACTTTTTTAAATGTATTGTTTCATATACACAGTAATCACTGTATGTCCTATTGAAGCCCCTTAGTGTTCTCACTAACGATACCCCTTTTATGGAAGCCCCTTAGTGTTCTCACTAGCGATACCCCTTTTATGGCCACTATAGAGGATGATGCATGCAAAATGCCCCCCTATTTACACTACGTATGGTATCTTCACAGTGAATCCCCAACCCCTAAACTCACAGTTTTACTCAACATATACAGTATAGAATGTGATGACTACATAGTATAATACCACTACAGCATGATACCCCAAAAGTCCCCCCCATAGTATGATATCCCCATAATCCTCACATAGTGTTATGGCTCCCACACAGTATAATAGAATCATATTCCTCCAGGGTCATCGTGTCCAACCTCCTGCTCAATGCAGGATTCACAAAACCATCTCAGACAGATGTCTTTCCAGCCTCTGTTTGAAGACTTCCATTGAAGGAGAACTTACCACCTCGCATGGCAGCCTGTTCCACTCATTGATCACTCTCACTGTCAAAAAAAGTTTTTTCTAAAATCTAATCTGTATCTTCTCCCTTTCAGTTTCATTCAATTGCTTCTTGTGTTTCCATGTGCAAATCAGAATAAGGATGATACCTCTGTAAGATGCCCAAGCGAGGTAGTCATGGGCGAGATACTGTTCCCACTCGCTTTGGCATCCTACAGACAATTCGTGTCCTGGTCCCGGTGTACTGCTGTGTGTCAGGTTCATCACACTTATTTTAGGACCACAGGCCTCTTCTAACTCCAGGAATCCCTCTTCTGGAACCTGGGCAGTAGTCAATCCAGGAGACACAAAGTTCATAAAAATAACTAAACTTTTACTTGGTGATTGGCAGTATTTACAGTATTTACCGCAAGGTGTAGAGGATAAGGCCCAACTGGTTGTTATCTTTCCCACAGGTGCGGACACAACTTTAACCCTGGTTCTCGGTATAGGCAGAACATCCTTTTTACTATCTTCTCAGGGAATCTTCTCTTTTTCCAGTAGTAGATCTGGATTCCATCTCACTACACCTCTTAGGGTTTGAGTCCAATTTTTCCTGCACCTTCGCATGCAGAATGTGCCCCTAGGCCCACGTCTATCTCGACGCTCCCAGGCTGGTAAAAGGGGACTTGTGCAGATGGGTTCTCTGGCAATCCACTGCCCTGAGGTTCTGGGCTCATGCTGTCCCTAGCAGTCCCTGTCCTAAGCCTGTTGCTTGTCATTGCTCACTACTCACTGACTGACTCTGTCACTTCCTGTACCTGATACTAGCTCTCAGTTCCCCCTCCCAAACTGAGACGGCCATTACAGTTAACCCTGTTTGGGTGTCCATCTACAGTATTGGGTGTAGTGAAAGACCTGTCGTTCCCTATTATACTATCTATACTGTGGTGAAATTGATGCCACTTTGGTGGTGTCAGCCAATAATTTTTGGAAATGTGAACATACCTGGTTGGGTGTCCATCTGCTGGATTGGGTCTAGTGAAAGACCTGTTGGTACCTTTTATACTGTTTCTACTGTGGTGAAATTGATGTCACGTCTATGGTGTAAGGACCTCATTTCTCTAAATGTGAACACTCCTGGTTGGGTGTCCATCTGTTGGATTGGGTCTAGTGAAAGACCTGTCGGTCCCTATTATACTATTTCTACTGTGGTGAAATTGATGCCACTTCTGTGGTGTCTTCCAATAATTTTTGGAAATGTGAACACTCCTGGTTGGGTCTCCTTCATGTGTGTTGCCTGTAGCAGTAGGCCTCCAACACAGGTAATCCATAGAGAAATTAATTAAGAGCCAGTCATCTGAAGACTTTCTCTTATAATGATAGAGAGAGAGAGTAACCAAAACATGGAAAATGCACAACAAAGCATGAAGGAGACAATCACGTTGACTTATGGTTAACGTATTGGCTAACTTTGGGACATTCACATGGCACATGACGTTGACTCTGTTTATCAATGCCCACTTCCGAGCTAATAAAGTGTCGAATATGGTGCATGCAGTCATTTTTTGAGGACAAGTCCCTCTAAAATAATACCTTTGCAACCACCTTGGTAAATGTTTCCCGACATGTATCCATCCAATCATTCATTCCTTCCGTAGAGCAAAGTCTTGATCTTGGGTGAATCAGTATCCATGGAGTTTATTAACAATGAGCCGGTCTCATTTGTCCTCCCGCCTCCTCTTTATTTGCACATGTATGAGTGGCGCTCGACACATGGAACAGGCAGACCGATCCCGCTAATAAATAATGGAAAGGTTCTCGTTGCTGATAATTCAAGGTTGCCGGCTCTGTTTGAATAAGGGCTGAGGGCTTTTTATGTTTAACAGATTGTTTCCAAACATAAAGCGCTCGGCAGAAAAACACAGCACTCCAATTTGCAATTTGTTTACAGCTTTTCAAATCCTTTTAAATCCTTTTCAGCTTTTTAATTGCATCGAAATGATTCAAATTAAGCAGCATGCGGGAGCCGGCGGGACCAGCCCGGTGCATGCCATGTAGGATAGTCCTTTTATTGTTGCAGAGAGTTCCTAGGGAGACTAAAGATGTGGATCAGGCTGGTTAACCGTTTGCCCACTTGGTTCTCCGTCCAGGAGAAAGGGGTTAAAGCCTTTAAGTGACAGCATTGTTTTTCACTCTATTCAACAGTAGCGACAAAGGCAATGGGGGAACATATGCTGCCGGGAGAATAGAAAAGTGTCAGAGACAAAGCGTTCCATGGCGTTATCCTTAATCCCTCTTGTAGCTTATGGTGGGGGGCATAGAAGACCATTTGGATTAATAATAAAGACTTGTGTTGGCGTAGAGTCTGAGCGAAGGTGTGAAAGGGCTTTATGAAGGGAAAAGAGATTATTTATAAGTTTTATGCTAAGAAAATAATAGTTATGAACATATATTAGAGATAAAAGTTGGGTTGAATTTTTAGGAAATGGCTGAAATAGAACAATTTGTGATTCGATTTGCATAAATTGCCTAAAATGACTGCTGCCATTTTACATATTATAGAAGCCAAAGAAGGATCACATGACCTCATTGGGAATAGCACAACCAATCAGGAGGGACTATCAAAGACGGTTTATTGCATCATCTTCCATGTTTGTTCCATCTTTCTCAGGGCAGCGGCATTGGTACTCACATTATTTAATCCCTTGACCTTCTACCACTAGTTGCCAGTTATTAGTTCTGCTTGACCTGGTCCTCATCCTTGATCTCAGCTGTTTTGACCTTCCTCCGCCTGACGTTTTTGCCCCTGTCCCGAAACTCATGTTTTTAGCGCTGATTTCTTACTATCTACTGCCAGGCCACTCCACCAGCCAGCAAAATGAATTCATTATATAAATGCTTCCTATATTTAAAAAGTTTTGTGATATACATATATGTATCATGCTGTATGAGCACTATATGAAACTATAATGTAGGTTCTGTTTGGCATTTTTCTACCTATAAAATGATCTCTACGATCCTCTGCCAACAGGAAAGCTGGCATTTTCTCCGCCCATGCCTTAGACCATGAGGTATATTGATCTCAACTTATCATCAGCCTCTGCAGTCCATCAGAAGCGGCCATACTTCTAGGCAAGTAGCGTAGCACTTACTGTACAAGCTCATTGCTTTAGCACTTTCAAGCTCTGCGCTAAAGATTATTGGATCTTTATTGGGCACGGCACTCCTCCGATGCCGCTTCGCTAACTCTTCAATACCCTATGCCATTATGGTTGTCATCAATACGTGAATTACCACCTTGATCCCAATAAATTACCAAGGTGCCAAATTGCTGTCCTACTAATTCTGTCTGCAATGTCTAGCAAGAGCCTAGTAGACTATTCATATTTTTGCTTCTGCTTGGTTGGCATCTTGCATTATTAGCGGTATTTTGGCAATATTAATTTAATTATGTTTGGATTCTCCAGTTTGCAGGGAACAGTGCCAAACCCTAACAAAGGTTTAATGGGAACATTGCCAGTGACCTGCAATAATAAATGCATTTCTCCTCTAAGTAAAGGTAGGTTCATTTGGCTGCTTGCCCCGTGCCAGCGGCTATGCCAGCTACCCTTGTAAATACACCCATGTTTAGCACACCTCAATATTGGGCAGCAGCCAACCTCCTCCATTTGCTCTGAACAGGACTTTACTTTCACACCATAAGCTCAAAAGCAGGAATCCGGCAACAAAACCCCTGATGGTGCACATTTCACAGCAGCAGGATGTACTCTTAAATGCTGATTGTCTTATTGACTGATACCCGTGTTTGTTCAGCTCTGTTGTGCCTCTGCCAGAGCATATCCGTCCGAGAGGCGTCTGCTGATAGCTATATCACTCTTTTCTATAGTATCACTTGTGTAGCTCAATTAAGTCATTACAATGGTCTTGTCTATTTACACCGCCACGATCGAAAGAGAGTGGAAAAAGAATAACCAAATAATGGGAGAGGATGACAGAGCAGGGCTTGTTAAGTAATGCAATCCTCAGCATTTATTTCTATAACTCCGCTCAGCGGGTGAAGGGACAATGGTAAAAAGCCAATGAGGGCAGTATCATAAAATTTGGAATCTTCATAATGCAATCGGCTAAATATACAATCACTATATATGTGTTTTTCCACTTAATATCTATAAGAGCATAAGGTGGGAAACCCAATCCTTGAAAGTAAAAACGCTGTGTAATGAAGATGGACCCTTATATAGAAGCCGGACTGGAAAATCAGAAAATTGTAGTGAGTCTGGTTTAGCCGTAAGTTGTTATCAGCACCCAAACCCATGGTGGACCACTGCCGGGGAGATGAATATGAATGGCCGGGCATGTATTACATCACCGGGCCAGGTCTGCCAGACTGGGAAATAGTTGTTCTTCACTCGTGTCCACAGAAGGGGTCATTACTAGACCCTCTATGGCATTTAAAGAGGTTGACTTCATGGGTCAACACAGGAGAAGGTCGGAGTTTAGAAATAATTAATAGATGATCAGTCCAGATCATTTCGATATTTCTCAATTATTGTTCCCAAGAAGCCCAAAAGTTTAGGATTTCCTCAGTATTCCATCATTTATATTTATTTTATAAGAGGAAGAAGAATTATCAACTGCGCTCGGGGGCTGCGGGACCCAGGAAATCATTCTGGAAAATCTGCGTGTTAATTTAATAAAAGTTCAAGAGTCCTAAGCTTTTATGTGGAAATTCCCCTTCAACCCTTCCCCTTTGCTCTACAATACATGCATACAGTATGACCTGAAGGACCACTACATATGACATCGAAGAGCAGATGTGATGGACTGGGTATGGTTTATTGTCAAAAAGTCCTACCGGACAATTGACATCTAAGTACCATAGAGCGCATGATGGATTAAAACTTCTCATATATGCAAATTGGATATGAGGGAATTAATGCATAACAACTCTAATCTTCAATGAATTTCCCCCCAAAAATTCGATTTGCCAGAATCTGAATCTTGGGTAACTTTATTTTCATGAATCCATCAATCTTGCAGCTAGCCGACTGCCACTTTGCAAAATTCTAAATAAAGCCTGGAAAGGAATTAAAAAAAGAATATACTTAACTGCCCCTCAAATATCCTACTGACGCAGCTTCGAGTCCAGTCCTCTGCTTGCCTCACATCGGTTTTCTCTTCTGACTTCTCTTTGGTCTCTTCTTCAGTCTTCCAATATTGATGCGGCCTTAAATGAATACCTGAGACCTAGTGAGTAGTGTTGAGCGATACTGCTCGATATCTAAAAATATCGGATCGGAATGGTATCGCCGATATCACTAAATATCGGCGATATCCGATTCCGATACCGGAAGTCCCATGTAAGTCTATGGGAACAAAATATCGCAACTAAAAAAACACTTTCTTTCCTTGTAAACACAAAATATACACACTTAGAATACATAATAAT
Organism: Oophaga sylvatica; assembly: GCA_033576555.1. Classification (NCBI taxonomy): domain Eukaryota; kingdom Metazoa; phylum Chordata; class Amphibia; order Anura; family Dendrobatidae; genus Oophaga; species Oophaga sylvatica. Next base: position 114,340,244 of record JARQOD010000007.1, on the reverse strand, counting down.
ATAATATATAATATATATATATATATACATGTCATTGTGACATATATATATATACATATATTTATAGTTTATTCACTTCTACATAGTAAAATAGCCTCTGATTCAATTGCCGGGTAAAGCCGGCATTTGTGAAAAGACAGAAGCACCCGAGGGTCCAGTCGCCACAGAGATGTTGCATCGCACCCAGCGAACAGGATTCAGAAGCTCGCTATAAGGAGTCCTGTGTGCCTTAATTGAACTGTTTTTTTGCTTGAGAATTGCAAAAATCATCATAGACTGTATTTGCCATTTTTTCTGTCATATCTGCGCCACGAGGCACAGGTGAAGAATAAGGGGGTGCTCTCGTGGGCGTACACTCACTCCGTGGCGCGAAAACGATGTCCGCACACTCTAAATGTTACTGCAATGTAAGATCGTGCCCCACAGCTCTGGAGTTCCGCCTCCTCATCCTCCTCAGTGGGCGTAAACGAACGCGAAGGTCCCGCCTCCCTACAAAAGATGTCGCCTCTCCTGATGTAATGACACATGTGACTTTGCTGAGATGGCGAATGGACGTGAGCAGAAGTGGGAAGGGATGGAGGAGTCAGAGCTCTCCCCCCATGGAAGCGACCCGATCGCCACGGAGCCACCGTTTGGCACCCGGCCTGGAAACCCTCCTACGCTGGAAGAAGCGGAGGATACCCTGAGAGACCTGGCCCGGCACCGGGAGGAGGTCGCCAGGATGGAAGCGAGCTGGCGGGCCCTAAAACTACAATTGGAGCGGCGCCAATCCCTCTTACCCCCTGAAGTGTCTGTACCGGAAGGTGAGGCACCCGTTCCAGTAGAGGAGGCCGTGCGGGCATCCCAGCCCTTGCAATCTGAACCGGTTGCCAGTATCTCAGTGGAGGCACCCGTTCCAGTACAGAGGCCGTGCGGGCATCCCAGCCCTTGCAATCTGAACCGGTTGCCAGTATCACAGTGGAGGCACCCGTTCCTGCAGAAAACGCTGCACCAGCACCCCAGATCCCGCTGTCTGCCCCCGTCGCTGAGGCAGAAGAAGCGACAACCCGTCCTCATGGAGGAGGCCGCGCAGGCACCAGAGCTCTACCTGCCTGTACCGGAGCCCCGACCGTCATCTGTTCCAGAGCCGGCTGCTTCCGCCGCAGGTGAGCGCCGCCAGGACTGGCGGGCGCCAGGAGAGCTGCCGCAAACCGTACATCGTAAGCTGGCGTTTGATGGTGGAGACATGGAGATGCTGGTGGAGGAGAATTACAACCGGCGTCAGGAGGAAGAGTGGAGACGTCGGGAGCGGGAAGCAGAGCGACAAAGGGAGCAGCGAGAATCCCAAAAGCTTCGGCAACGTCACCTGGAGAAGGACCTGGCAGAGAAGGCACATATGAGAAAGGATAAAAGTACGGTGAGGGAGCCGCGGCGTAAGGGTGCAGTACGGAACTTTAAGTTAAAAGGTGCTTGGGGCTTCATCCAGGAGCCTGGACTTTATTTAGAAGTTTTTGTAACCCGGCGGGACGTGGAGGCTCACCTCCCAGAAGGACACCCGGGGAGGGACCTGTTGCCAGGAGACTTGGTGACTTACACCCGACACTGGGGTTACAATGGATGGTACGCCCTAAATGTTACCAGGTGCGACCCCTACTCCCCAGAGTGTCAGGAAACTGACAGACCCTACGAGCCTTCAGCCTCCCCCAACCAGGCCTCTGCACAAGTGCCCACCCCACGCCGTAAATCTCCCCAGCCTCCCTCAGTGGTCTCCTCAGCAGCCCCAGCTATGGACATGATAATGATAGCTGGCCCGTACCCGGCGCCTGTTAGGCCCCCTGGGGTTCGTTCAGTCTGGGACATAGGGGTCCAGACCCGGAGGGAGATGAAAGAGGTGGCCACACAGACCCATATAGCGGGTCACGACGTCACTGTACTGGCCACACGACGTCATCAGGTCTGGGTGGACCCTCCTGTCACGGATGTTTGGCAAGCTCCAGAAGAGTACCAGGTGGTACCTGGAAGAGGCCAGCCAAAGAAGTCTAAATAACCCGCACAGGGTCTCTGTATGTAAATAGTTAAATTATTGATGTACCCGGACGGGTGAATGTTCATAAAAAGAAGTTTATTGCCTTATACAGGTGGTAAGTTTGATGTACCCGACGGGTGATGTTCAGAAGAACAAGTTTATGTGCCTTAATATACCCAGGTTGGGTATGGTTTGATGTACCCGGACGGGTGAATGTTCAGAAGAACAAGTTTATTGTTGCCTTATATACCCAGGTTGGGTAATGGTGTTTCACTGTAATGAAAATGTTGAACTTTGAAGCCATGAACTGTACTGGCTCACAAACTTTTCTGTAAATAGTTGGCACTTCGGTGCTCCATCTTGGTTTTACAAAAAACTTTACTGTGCACTATTTTCAACTACCTCAGAAACTAAAAACCCGTTTGGTGTGGCCGAAAGTGAGGTCTGCTCAAGGAAAGTCTTGCAGCCCACCCAAGACCACAGTTGGAGGTTTGGAGCGGGTCCTCCACAAGCACAAGTAAAGGACACTGTGAAGTTACCCCGGTGGGGTTGTAGTCCTAAGAAGTCTCCACGAACTTCGACACTAATGCTATTTGCACTTTTGTTGAATATGTATTTATTAACACACATGTATAACACATATCAAGGGTATGAACAGTAACAAAACATGTCACATAATATAAGCCATTTGCACTTTTGTAATGTTATTATTAAAAATTTTATTATGCAACGTTTAACTTGAAGTGTTTCCTGCTTTCTTACTACGTCGCATAGTCCACTCTGCTACATCACTTTGCACCATTGCTCTATCTCACATCTATCTGCCCTGGAAGGATAGCTGTTTACCTGTAGAAGACTTATCACCTACCTGCACTACACCATCCCTTCCAGAGGACCTGCACAGCAGCGCTGGACACCCTGACCAGGTACTACAGGTGGCGTCACGACAAACTACACAAACATTCTATCATCCCCTGGAAATATCCACATTCCAGTGATCGCCCAGGTCACGGACCGAGCTGTGCTACTCGTGACATCCCCCATAGAAGTCGACGTGATCGGTGCCGAGTACCCCCAAAACCCCTGTCTCTGTGCGACTCAACTTCCCTCACTGTGCTGGCACTTTACATTTACAATGCCTCTGGGTTTTTTTTTTGGGGGGGTGGGGAACATTCAGACTTTTGCTATGGGGCCCCATGATTTATATGTACGCCCCTGCTGCTGAGGCATGGTATTTAAGGCTGTTAAGGAGCCAACATACATGGACCTTGCCAGCAGCGTCGGACTGGAGTACCTTGGGCCCACCAGAGAAAATATATTCTTGCGGCCCAACATTATACTTCCCAACCTTTGAATAAGGGAAAGAGGGACAAAGGCTGTGGCACGCTGTGCATGCTGCAGAAAATTTTAGGCCATGCCACGTTGCACCACAGACTGTCCAGGAGTTGGTGGATGCTTTAGTCCAGGTGTGGGAGGAGATCCCTCACGAGACCATCCGTCGCGCTCATCAGGAGCATGGCCAGAAGTTGTAGAGAGGTCATACAGCATACCTCCCAAATTTGGAAGACAGGAAAGAGGATTAAAGGCTGCGGCGCGTGTTGCGCGCCGCTGAAAATTTTAGGCCACGCCCCGACAACACCCATTTCACAGCTAATCACACCCATATCCTCGCCCCAAGCGTAACCATTTAGCACTGCTGATCACACTGACTGGTAATGAGGGCACAGTGGCTGGTACTGAGGAAAAGAAAGAAAGGGCAGCAAGAGAGAAAGAACAAACAGAGAAAGAAAGAGAGGAAAGAAAGAAAAGAGAGAAAGAAAGAACAGAGAGAAAAAAGAACAGAGAGCGAGAAGGAAAGAACAGAGAGCGAGAAAGAAAGACTAGAGAGAGAGCCATAGGCGTAGCTAGGGTTTTGGTTTAGTGGGGGCAAAACTTCTGAGTGGGCCCATCATCAGAGAACCTCAGCAAATGACCGCGCTGTTGGCCAAAATAATCTATATATAAAAAGACCAATATTGATATTACCGCCATATGGTCTGTGTTAAATAATACCAGTCCTACAGAACATATAATAGATTACAGCACAGGTACAGATAATGACTTACCGCTGATGTTCTTTCTAATGGAATTGTTCACTTTTCATGTCTTTTCCATCTGGCCCACACCGACATGACGACTTCTCCAGCCAGGACTCGACTGCACCCCCATTAAAAAAAAAAAAAAAAAAAAAAAAACTCACCTCCCGGCTCCTGTGCTGCTCACTGTTCTCCCTCTCAGCGTCTGACAGCGGGCGCCGGCAGGTGATGTTATTGCGCCCGCTGTCATACGCTGAGAGGGGGATTATGGGAGAGTAGGAGCGCTCGCTCCTTCTCTCTCCATGCGGTCAGCTTTATTGGCTGGATGCCGATACAGCTGACCCTCCGATGACGGGTGGGGGGCCCACTGCTGGCACCGGGCCCCCCCAACGCCTGTTCAGGCCCCATAGCTTCCGGGCGGCAGAGCAGGGAGAGCGATTCTCCCTGCTCTGCCGCAGAATGTAACTGTATCGTAGCTCCGGGTGGGCCCCCTCAGAGCGCGGGCCCCGGGGCCACCACCCCCTCTGCCCCGCGACCTATCCTTTCAAATCAGGGCCCACCACGCAGGAGCTGGGGTCCACCGTAGGTTTCTCCGGTGTCCCGGTGCCTCAGTCCGACCCTGCTTGCCAGCCTGATAATACCAGGCCACAGCAGTCTGCATATCTTGGCTGGTTAACAAAAATAGGGGATCCCCTCGAAAAAAATTTGGCGTGGGGTCCCCCCTATTTTTGTTAACCAGCCAGATGAAGCAGACTGCTGAGGCCTGGTTTTTCAGGCTGGTAAGGATCCAATATCCATGGACCTTGCCAGCCTGATAATACCAGGCCACAGCAGTCTGCATATCTTGGCTGGTTAACAAAAATAGGGGATCCCCTCGAAAAAAATTTGGCGTGGGGTCCCCCCTATTTTTGTTAACCAGCCAGATGAAGCAGACTGCTGAGGCCTGGTTTTTCAGGCTGGTAAGGATCCAATATCCATGGACCTTGCCAGCCTGATAATACCAGGCCACAGCAGTCTGCTTAGCTTGGCTGGTTAACAAAAATAGGGATCCCCTCGAAAAAAAAACGGCGTAGGGGTCCCCTATTTTTGTTAACCAGCCAAGTAAAATGCAGACTGCTGCGGCCTGGTATTAAAAGACTGTCAAGGCCCATGGATTTTGGCCCTCAACAGCCTGATAATACCAGGCTACAGCAGCCCCACATTTGGCGCATCAAAAGATGTGCCAATTGTGGCACTTTACCCGGCTCTTCCCACTGCCCTGTAGCGGTGGCAAGTGGGGTAATAAGGGGTTAATGTCACCGTTGATTGCACGGTGACAATAAGCCTGGTTAATAATGGAGAGGTGTCAATAAGACACCGATCCATTATTAATCCCAAAGTTTTTAAATGTATAAAAAAAAAGACACAGCAAGAAAAAAGTATTTTACTGAAATAAAAAGACAACACAGTTTTCATTTCTTTTATTATACTCTCATTCCTGCGACGCCATCGATCTCCTGTAAAAAAAGAAAAAAAACAAACCAACAGTATACCACCTGTCCGACGCAGTCCATAGTAACGACTGTCCCACGGCGATCCAGCTCTGCTACATCGCAATGACAGGCAGAGCCTGTCATCTCGACGCAGCACAGCTGATTACCTGCTTCCCCGGCGGTGACGTCATCGGACTGACTGCTTTACGGCCGGGATTACCCAGCAGTCACTGCAGTTATCGCGAGAAACTGCATGTGACCGCCGGGGAAAGATGATGGCGGCCATCAAGCAGTCCAGCCCGTGACCGCCGGAGATCTTCTGCCAGGTAAGTGCCGCTGACTCCTGACAGACCCGACCGACGGACACTGACAGTGACAGTGACAAATCCGATTCCGGTATCCGATAAGACGAAAATATCGGAACTAAGTATCGAAAGTCCGATAGAGCTAATATCGGCCGATACCCGATACTTGCGGTATCGTATCGCTCAACACTACTAGTGAGTGTTGAAAGAGTGAAGAAAACTGATCTAACATGAGTGCAGTGAGGGTCGAGCCTAGGACAGTTGAATATAATCTGTAATTATTTTTTAACTCATTCCATTTATGACACTTTGAGGTCTGGAGAGATCTCAGTGCATAATAAATGGCCAAATTTAACTCTGAAAAAACTTCATAGTATTAAATCTATTCTGCCTAACAATTTTAGCAAATATGCCTGAAACGAATATAGTGAGATTAGCTCATTTTTATAGTCTACTAGTACAAAACTTTAACATGTTTAATTAAAGGAATTGTCATTATTCTGCTGTCAAGTTACCCAAGGCCAGGTGCTCCTTCCCTGTCCATAATGCTAGGGACGCCCTAGCTATCCCTGCTCCAAGGATTACTTCTGATGGTGAAGATGCTAGGGCCACGCACCTTGCTGAACTCCTGAAACTGATCTATATCTGTCCCTCTCTCCAACCCAGGGAAGCGGGAGTAATAGTGTATGAATATACACACCCCAGACAAACAAGGAAGGACGTACAGGGATAAAGGAAAAAAAAAACAGTCATACAAATATGTACTCACAGACAGCAGAGGGGAACACCAGGGAGAAAAGAAATGTAAACCAAATAGGAGAGGAAGAAGATTTGCAAAGAGCCAAAAACTCCAAGCAACAATCACAGAAGAATACTTCAAACACCTCTATCAACAACTGACTCCTCCACTCCACACCAGGCCGTACAAGACTAACACTGGCAATCCAGATTGCCTGATTGCCATAAGCGAGTATATGTAGGAGAGGGGAGTTGCCAATACTGCATAGCTGAGATCATCCAAGCACAGAAGCTACAGAGACTCCCAAGCGGAAAAGATTAACCCCTGCACTGCTAACAGAAACCTACACCATTTAATATGAAGGATAAGTGCTTCTAATCAGTGCAGGATACATGAAATCAAACTCTGTGGTCTTCTGTCCCCTCTCTGTCATGGTAAACCCGTGATAGCAATATTCTAGAGGATAACATTCATGAGACACCTTGGCTCATTCAACCAAAGCGTTGCTAAGAATAACACTAGACACTGCCACAGGTAGAAATATATTTGAGGATGGCAGATCCTCTATGCCCATCTACAGTCTCCAGGATCTCTGCTACGTGCCTGCAGTCTACAGGCCCTCTGCTACCTGTATGTGTTCTCCAGGCCCTCTGCCACCTGTATGTGGTCTTCAGGTCTGCTGCTACCTGTTCCTGGACTTCTATCTGTCAGTGATCTACAGGAAGTCTGCTAAATGTCTCAGATCTTCAGGACCTCTAATACTTGTATGCGGTCTCCAGAACTTCTGATACCTGTCTTTGATCTTCAGGACCTCTGATACCTGTATGTGGTTTCCAAGCCCTCTGTTACCTGTATGAGGTCTTCAGGCCTGCTGCTACCTGTTACTGGACTTCTATCTGTCAGTGGTCTCCAAGAAAATTAATACCAGTTTGAGGTCTACGGTACCTCTGCCACTTATCTGAGGTCTCCAGGACCTCTACTACCTGTTCTTGGTCTCTTGTCTGTGGTCTCCTGTATCTCTGCTACCTGTTTAAATATGCCTCAACTGCCTGCTGCACCAATGTCCATGGCCCGTTTGCCCACCCTCACTTAGTGAGCCTAACTCCCACAAATGGGTTATAAAAATTTTTAATCTCTGAGCTTTTCATCATTGGTTCCCTCATTAATCCTGAGAATAGGTTCTTATGTGCCCCATTGGAATATGAGACTACCATGTAGTATACATGCCAATGAAGTACTTCAATGCCCTGAATAGGGAATTTGGGATTTTAGAGCCTGTGGGCATTACGCTCCTTCTCCCATCATCCCCGTCAGCGTCTGATGCAGACACTGACAGCGGGCGCGATGACGTCACTACCCGGCGCCCGCTGTCAGGAGATGAGCGGGAGCTCGGAGCAGCGCAGGAGCCGGGAGGAAGAGAGGTGAGTATTGAATTTATTCTTTTTTTAATGGAGGTGCATCCTACTATAGAGGTCTGAGGGAGGTATTAGCGTCTGCCTATGGGGGGCTGCATTATATTAGCGTCTGCCTAAGGGGGGCTGCATTATATTAAAGTCTGCCTGGGGGCTGCATTATATTGGAGTCTGCTTATGGGGGCTGCATTATATTAGTGTCTGCATGGGACTGCATTATATTACAGTCTGCCTGGGAGGCTGCATTATATTAGTCTTCCTGGGGGGGCTGCATTATATTAGAGTCAGCCTGGGGGCTGCATTATATTAGAGTCTGCCTGGGGGGCTGCATTATACTAGCATCTGCATGGGGGACTGCATTATATTAGCGTCTGCATGGGGGCTGCATTATATTAGTGTCTGCATCTGAGGGGCTGCAGTATACAGTTAGGTCCATAAATATTTGGACAGAGACAACATTTATCTAATTTTGGTTCTAGACATTACCACAATGAATTTGAAACAAAACAAATCAGATGCAGTTGAAGTTCAGACTTTCAGCTTTCATTTGAGGGTATCCACATTAAAATTGGATGAAGGGTTTAGGAGTTTCAGCTCCTTAACATGTGCCACCCTGTTTTTAAAGGGACCAAAAGTAATTGGACAATTGACTCCAAGGCTATTTCATGGACAGGTGTGGGCAATCCCTTCATTATATCATTCTCAATTAAGCAGATAAAAGGGCTGGTGTTGATTTGAGGTGTGGTGTTTGCATTTGGAAGGTTTAGCTGTGAAGGAAACATGTGGTCACAGGAGCTCTCCATGCAGGTGAAACAAGCTATCCTTAAGCTGCAAAAACAGAAAAAACCCATCTGAGAAATTGCTACAACATTAGGAGTGGCAAAATATACAGTTTGGTACATCCTGAGAAAGAAAGAAAGCACTGGTGAACTCATCAATGCAAAAAGACCTGGGCGCCCACTGAAGACAACAGTGGTGGATGATCGCAGAATACTCTCCATGGTGAAGAGAAACCCCTTCACAACAGCCAACCAAGTGAACAACACTCTCCAGGAGGTAGGCGTATCAATATCCAAATCTACCATAAAGAGAAGACTGCATGAAAGTAAATACAGAGGGTTCACTCAGGGCCGGCTCCAGGTTTTTATGGGCCCCGGGCGAAAGAGCCTCAGTGGGCCCCTTTAACACAGACCACGATTCATGATGCACAGATACGGCAGAGAAATATGGGTACAGTACAATGCCAAATACTTCACTTCTTCCATTACATGACTGATACCTATTGTAAATTGTACAATAGCTCAAAAACCGCCAAATCCTCACAGCGCACAGTACAGACCAGACAGTACAGTCCTCCATACAATATTATGGGCACCACAGTCTCCCCTCATCACCCATATAATACCCCATGCAGGATGTCACCCCCCATATAATGCTCCATACAGAATACTGGACCCAAAATAATGATCCATACAGAATACTGGACCCAATATAATGCTCCATACAGGATACTGGTCCCCATATAATGCTCCATACAGGATACTGGTCCCCATATAATGCTCCATACAGGATACTGGTCCCCATATAATGCTCCATTCAAAATATGGAGCTCTCCTCTGCGCTGTACTGCGTTCTGCACTGTTACAGCTCAGGAAAGGGCGCTGTGGAAAGACTCCCCATTATCATCATGATTGCCTCCCATCATCATCAATGCCTGCCCATCATCATCATCTTCTCCCCATCATCATGCCTGCCCATTATCATCATGCTGCCCATCATCATCTCCTCCCCATCATCATCAATGTCTGCCCATCATCACTTCTCCCCATCATCAATGCCTGCCCATTATCATCATCTTCTCCCCATCATCATCATGCCTCCCATTATCAGCAATGCCTGCCCATCATCATCTTCTCCCCATCATCAATGCCTCCCATTATCAGCAATGCCTGCCCATCATCATCTTCCCATCATCATGCCTCCCCATATCACAATGCCTGCCCATCATCATCTCCCCTCACATGCCTCCCCATTATCAGCAATGTTGTACTGATCCCTTAAAGTCAAATTTATTTTATTATGATCTAAAACCCACCAGTGAAGAACTTAACGTTTATACCGATAACTGCATGTCAGACACCTATGTTAGTCCTGATCTATCGCCTACCTTCCGTGGAGTTGCACCCTAAAGTACGATATGGCACCCCAAGTAGCTCTCCCTACTTCCCGTATGTCCCAAATGAAGGAAAACATAATCATATAAAATCATTTCTACATGTTATGTTCCCACCTTCATGAGACATCAGATGGAAGCCTTGAGGGGGCCATATCCTACTTAGGCCAACCTCCACCAAGTAGCGATAGATCAGACTAAATGTTGACAGCGTTTACGTAAACTTAAGTTATCCCTTCATGGTTGTTTTAGATCATAATAAATAAATTTTGTACTTTAGGATACATACACAATATTTATCAATTATACTTTTGAATAGTGCCCATTATCAGCAATGCCTGCCCATCATCATCTTCTCCCCATCATCAATGCCTCCCCATTATCAGCAATGCCTGCCCATCATCACACACAGACAGCACACAAGCACTCTCTCACATACATACACATACACACACACATACACACACAAAGCACCGCACTACATACACACACAAAGACACACACAGAGACGTCTTACCTGTTCAGCGTCCCCGCGCTCTGTGCCACAGCCGGCCGCTGAATGATGACGTCATTCAGCGGCCGGCTGTGAGAGGAAGCGCCGGCGCCCCCTGGAGCCCGGAGCTGCGGCAGCGGAAGCACGGAAGAGGTAAGTATTGTTGCCAGCTGCTGCCGGGGCCCTGAGCAGGCGGGGGGGGCCCAGTGGCGGCGCTGACACCGCTCTCCGCGCGGGGTGCCAGACTGCTAGTGGGCCCACCCGCCTGCTCAGGGCTCCGGCACTGGCCCGGGTGTGCCGGGTGCTGACGCTGGCCCTGGGTTCACTGCACGGTGCAAGCCACTCATAAGCATCAAGAATAAAAAGGCTAGACTGGACTTTGCTAAAAAACATCTAAAAAAGCAGCACAGTTCTGGAAGAACATTCTTTGGACAGATGAAACCAAGATCAACCTCTACCAGAAAGATGGAAAGAGAAAAGTATGGCGAAGGCGTGGTACAGCTCATGATCCAAAGCATACCACATCATCTGTAAAACATGGCGGAAGCAGTGTGATGGCTTGGGCATGCATGGCTGCCAGTGGCACTGGGTCACTAGTGTTTATTGATGATGTGACACAGGACAGAAGCAGCCGAATGAATTCTGAGGTATTCAGAGCCATACTGTGTGCTCAGATCCAGCCAAATGCAGCCAAACTGATTGGTCGTCGTTTCATACTACAGATGGACAATGACCCAAAACATAAAGCCAAAGCAACCCAGGAGTTTATTAAAGCAAAGAAGTGGAATATTCTTGAATGGCCAAGTCAGTCACCTGATCTCAACCCAATTGAACATGCATTTCACTTGTTAAAGACTAAACTTCAGACAGAAAGGCCCACAAACAAACAACAACTGAAAACCACCGCGGTGAAGGCCTGGCAGAGCATCAAAAAGAAGGAAACACAGTGTCTGGTGATGTCCATGAGTTCAAGACTTCAGGCAGTCATTGCCAACAAAGGGTTTTCAACCAAGTACTAGAAATGAACATTTTATTTACAATTATTTAATCTGTCCAATTACTTTTGGTCCCTTTAAAAACAGGGTGGCACATGTTAAGGAGCTGAAACTCCTAAACCCTTCATCCAATTTTAATGTGGATACCCTCAAATGAAAGCTGAAAGTCTGAACTTCAACTGCATCTGATTTGTTTTGTTTCAAATTCATTGTGGTAATGTCTAGAACCAAAATTAGATAAATGTTGTCTCTGTCCAAATATTTATGGACCTAACTGTATTAGTCTGCCTGGGGGGCTGCATTATTACATCTCTGGGCTGCATTATATTGCATCTGCCTGGGGGCTGCATTATATTAGAGTGTGCCTGGGGGGCTGCATTATATTAGCGTCTGCCTATGGGGGTCTGCATTATATTAGAGTCTGCCTGGGGGCTGCATTATATTAGTGTCTGCCTCGGGTGCTGCATTATATTAGAGTCTTCCTGGGGGCTACCTTATATTAGCGTCTGCCTATTGGGGCTGCCTTACATTAGTCTGCCTATGGGGGGCTTCATTATATTGAGTTTGCCTACGGGGGCTGCCTTACATTAGAGTCTGTCTTGGTGTGATTTATTTTACAGTCTACCTATGGGGGGCATTATATTACAGTCTGCCTATGGGGTCTGCATTATACTATAGAGACTGCCTATGGGGGGCTGCCCTATATTACAGTCTGCTTTTGGGGGGCTGCATTATACTATAGAGTCTGCCTATGGGGAGTACATTATACTATATTGAGGACTATCTAGGGGGCCATCATATAGTGTGGGGATTATAGTGACAGGGCCATCATACAGTTTGGGTGATACTAAGGGGTCAGTATGTATACAGTGAGGAGGAATTATACTGTGTATAAGAGAGCATCATAATGTGTATAGGGGAGCTGTACAGGGGGAGACTCGGGACATTATTAAATGTAAAGTGGGCACCTATATGGGAACTATGCACCTGGCATTACTATATTATAGAGGGACGCTTTAGAATTTAGAGGGCACACAGAACCACCCAGCAGGTGCAGTAATAGGGACACATAAGGCAGCAGCGGCTCAGCATGGGGTATCAGCAGGATGAGGAGCTCGTGCAGGTTGGGGATAGATGGTGGCAGTGCTGAAAATATGAGGGCTGAAACGAAGAGAAGAAAGTCTCCAATAGACATTAATCCTCACCTCCTATACTCTGTTGTTCCATGGTCGTTGCCTTCATTGCCAGCTACCATTCTAACCCCTTTGGATCCTCGTCGTCATGGTAACCGGTGAGTTTGCGAGTCCTTAGTGTTTTAGGAAAATGAAGAGGGTTGTCGACACCGTCTCTTCTGTCTCTTCATACATGAAGGTCTACACTACCTTTGCTCAATGCTAATTTTCCACGGATTTGTATGGGTGCCAGCTGGTTTCACTTTTTATAAATAACGTTTTACTGTAGGATTATAATTAGTGTTGAGCGATACGATAATGCAAATATCGGCTATCGGCCGATATTAGCTCTATCGGCCTTTCGATAATTCGTTTCGATATTTTCGTCTTATCGAATACCGGAATCGGATTTGTCACTGTCACTGTCTGTGTCCGTCGGTCGGGTCTGTCACTGTCAGTGTCCGTCGATCGGGTCTGTCAGGAGTCAGCGGCACTTACCTGGCAGAAGATCTCCGGCGGTCACGGGCTGGACTGCTTGATGGCCGCCATCCTCTTCTCCCCGGCGGTCACATGCAGTTTCTCGCGATAACTGCAGTGACTGCTGGGTAATCCCGGCCGTAAAGCAGTCAGTCCGATGACGTCACCGCCGGGGAAGCAGGTAATCAGCTGTGCTGCGTTGCAATGACAGGCTCTGCCTGTCATTCCGATGTAGCAGAGCTGGATCGTCGTGGGACAGTCGTTACTATGGACTGCGTCGGACAGGTGGTATACTGTTGGTTTGTTTTTTTTCTTTTTTTACAGGAGATCGATGGCGTCGCAGGAATGAGAGAGTAATAAAAGAAATGAAAACTGTGTTGTCTCTTTTATTTCATTAAAAGACTTTTTTCTTGCTTTGTCTTTTTTTTATGCATTTAATAACTTTGGGATTAATAATGGATCGGTGTCTTATTGACACCTCTCCATTATTAACCGGGCTTATTGTCACCGTGCAATCAACGGTGACATTAACCCCTTATTACCCCACTTGCCACCGCTACAGGGCAAGTGGGAAGAGCCGGGTAAAGTGCCACAATTGGCACATCTTTTGATGCGCCAAATGTGGGGCTGCTGTAGCCTGGTATTATCAGGCTGTTGAGGGCCAAAATCCATGGGCCTTGACAGTCTTTTAATACCAGGCCGCAGCAGTCTGCATTTTACTTGGCTGGTTAACAAAAATAGGGGGACCCCTACGCCGTTTTTTTTTCGAGGGGATCTCCTATTTTTGTTAATCAGCCAAGCTAAGCAGACTGCTGTGGCCTGGTATTATCAGGCTGGCAAGGTCCATGGATATTGGATCCTTACCAGCCTGAAAAACCAGGCCTCAGCGGTCTGCTTCATCTGGCTGGTTAACAAAAATAGGGGGGACCCCACGCCAATTTTTTTCGAGGGGATCCCCTATTTTTGTTAATCAGCCAAGATATGCAGACTGCTGTGGCCTGGTATTATCAGGCTGGCAAGGTCCATGGATCTTGGCTCCTTAACAGCCTGAAAATCCAGGCCTCAGCGGTCTGCTTCATCTGGCTGGTTAACAAAAATAGGGGGGACCCCACGCCATTTTTTTTCGAGGGGATCCCCTATTTTTGTTAACCAGTTCCCTCTGACGTCACTGATTGTGTCCCTGGCTGACCTGAAGTGAAAGTGGAAAGCAATCAATTAAGCTTTCCACTTCCTCTCCTGTCAGCCAGGAGAGGAACTCATTCATTTGGGGGTTTACTGTGAGGCTGCAGCATTAGCTGCGGTCCCTGCAGTAAACATTAACCCTTTCTGATGGATTACACCGTGGGACCTGACTGTACATCGGATTGGTAAGAATAATTTTGCTTTATTATTTTATTTTTATTACAGGAAATGGTTTTAGCAGGTAAATAAAATATGGTCAAAAACTGTGTGATTATTTCATTAAACTTCTTTTTTATTAAAGTGTGTGTGTTTGATTTTTCTTTCATACAATAGGATTAATAATTGATAGTTGTCTGATTGACAGCTCTCAATTATTAACCTGGCTTAAAGTGACCTTTCAATTGCAAGGTCATTTTAACCCTTTATTAACCCATTCGCCACCGCTACAGGGCAATGGGAATAGACGGGCAAAGTGCCAGAAAGGGCAAATCTAATTAGAGATTTGCCCTTTCTGGGGTGTCTGGGGGCAGATGTTAGTAGCCGGGGGGGGGCAAAAATAATGGTCCCTCTCTGGGCTATTATTATCTGCCCCCACTCACTGGCTTTGTCTGTCTGGTTGCGAAAATAGGGCGGGAGCCCACGCATTTTTTTTCAGCAATTTTACACCTCATATATATATATACATGTCATTGAATTTGTGACACATATATATATTTATATTTATAGTTCATACACTTCTACATAGTATAATAGCCGCTAATTCAATTGCCGGCTTTTGTGAAAATGCAGAACCCGACATGAAATGACACTTGGTTTACATAGAGTTAACCATGTCTTTTCATGTAGTTTGATATCTGATTTGCACAAACAATTACATGAGTGTAAGTGTGCAAAATTTCACACCTGTAGGGGTTAATTAAAGGTGTAAATTCGTAGCAAAAAAGTCCGTTTTTTTTACAACGAATTTACACCTTTAATTAACCCTACAGGTGTGAAATTTTGCACATATAGACTGATGTAATTGTTTGTGCAAATCAGATTGCAAACGACATGAAAAGACATGGTTAACCCTATGTACACCAAGTGTCATTTCATGTCGGGTGCTTCTGTCTTTTCACAGAAGCCGGCTTTACCCGGCAATTGAATCAGAGGATATTTTACTATGTAGAAGTGTATAAACTATACATATATGTATATATATATGTCACAATGACATGAATATATATATATATATATATATGTATTCTATGTGTGTATATTTAGTGTTTACAAGGAAATAAAGGTTTTTTTTAGTTGCGATATTTTGTTCCCATAGACTTACATTGGACTTCCGGTATCGAAATCGGATATCGACGATATTTAGTGCTATCGGCGATACAATTTCGATACGATATTTTTAGATATCGAGCAATATCGCTCAACACTAATTATAATTGAATTGAGTTTCACATTTTTTTGTTTTAATTTAATTTTTTTCGCCGTGGATAAGAACAAAATTCTGATTCTACTAATTGTTTTCATATGATGCTCTGTCATAACAAAACAATTAGCACCGTGAATGAATAATAAATCTCTGCAGACGGCATTGGAGCTAAAGAATACATATGGTAACGCAAAAGCTAATTAATTGACTTGCTAAAATTAGAAGTATTTGACTTTGCAAGTTACATAAAGCTGCGAACAATTTGCCAATTTTTTTGAAAGGGGAGGCTTAAAGGGGTTGTATGAGATAAGGAACAGCGCTAATACTGTCTAGAGGCGGTGACTGGTATTGCATCTTAGGCATTTTTACATCATCGCAATACGTGGCACCCTATAGTTATGAGTGGCACTGATCATGATTAAAGTAAGCCCAAGTTTTCCAAACTTTTCCAAGCTTTTTTGAGGGGGAGGGGAGAGGATGGAGGGGTAGCGGAATTTATACTGGGGGCGAGGAGGTGGATTTATAGAGTTCTGTAGGTCATCATAGGGCTTTACTGGGGGCGAGGAGGTGGATTTATAGAGCTCTGTAGCATAGGGCTTTACTGGGGGCGAGGAGGTGGATTTATAGAGTTCTGTAGGTCATTATAGGGCTTTACTGGGGGGCTAAGAGGTGGATTTATAGAGCTCTGTAGCATAGGGCTTTACTGGGGGCAAGGAGGTGGATTTCTAGAGTTCTGTAGGTCATCATAGGGCTTTACCGGGGGCGAGGAGGTGGATATATAGAGTTCTGTAGGTCATCATAGAGCTTTACTGGGGGCAAGGAGTGATTTCTAGAGTTCTGTAGGTCATCATAGGGCTTTACTGGGGCAAGGTGGTGGATTTATAGAGTTCTGTAGGTCATCATAGGGCTTTACTGGGAGCGAGGAGGTGGTTATATAGAGTTCTGTCGGTCATCATAGGGCTTTACTGGGGGCAAGGAGGTGGATTTATAGATTTCTGTCAGTCATCATAGGACTTTACTGGGGTGAGGAGGTGGATTTATAGAGTTCTGTAGGTCCTGTAGGTCATCATAGGGCTTTACTGGGGGCGAGGAGGTGGATTTATAGAGTTATGTAGGTCATCATAGGGCTTTACTAGGGGCGAGGAGGTGGATTTATAGAGTTCTGTAGGTCATCATATGGCTTTACAAATGGGTGAAGTGACAGGAACTATAGTTTAGATCAATTTTTCCCAAGCAGCAAAGTTGA
Source organism: Oophaga sylvatica (assembly GCA_033576555.1). Classification (NCBI taxonomy): domain Eukaryota; kingdom Metazoa; phylum Chordata; class Amphibia; order Anura; family Dendrobatidae; genus Oophaga; species Oophaga sylvatica. The sequence goes on along the minus strand of JARQOD010000007.1, from coordinate 114,323,075 downwards.
GGTCCCACACAGCTCCTTATGAACCTACACATAATCTAAGACCTCAGCCACCCCATCTGCCTGTTTCTGGGATGGCTTTTCAGTGGCGGATACCGGTGTGAAGGTTCTCACAAACCATTAGGCACCACATAGGAGAGAGCTCCTCAGAGTCGAATTATGGTCACAGACAGTGTCAGACTGAGGTGCCAAAGGCCCTCCAAAACATCAACTCCAGGGCTCCACTTTTTGGCTACCTGCAAATATGACTTTATCCTCATTCACAAATTTATATAACAATGAACTGGGTAGATTGTTAAATTAAAAAGATACTGCTTTTCTCTGTACATAGTGAATCAAGTGTATTGGGCCTTGTACTGCTCATATAAGAGCTGGTGGCCAACTCCTGGACATAGGGTCTACCAGAGGATTCTTTTGTTCTTCTGTGGGCCAGTCCAAGCATGATCATGGACCATATCAAAGTTGAATGTGAAAGAACTTGTAAATGCTAAATGATGCTACATTTTTAATTAAACTTAATTGGAAAAATTATTTTTAGTTTCAAGTAAATGTATTTAGGTTAAAAAAATGCCCACAGACAAAACTTGACTATGTGACACCTGGTTAAACTCCAGGCCAACAGTCCAATACATTAGTAGTCATCACGTTTATGGTCATCATGGAGGTGAAGACCACAATTCTATTGGACTGTTGGTCCAGAGTTTTACCAGGTGTCACATGGCTCCCAGGTCATTCATGTGTGTTACAAGCAGTTTCGGCATAGACAACCTCATATCGCTCCCATTCCTTAAAGTTCATCGTGACAGTAGTCAATGATACATTTACAGGAGATGTGTTTGCTTTTTCTGAAATGTTTCTTTTAGCAAATAATTATATTCTTCAAAAAATAACAATTCTGCCTCATCTTTTCTTAGAACTTTCTGTTGTACTTTTCCTCTGTTATTTCTTCGAGAAATGTATGAATAAATTGACTGCTGGGTGGTACCAGCTGGAGGAGGGTCTAAGGTTGTCTGAAACTGTCCAACCCATTTTATAGGGAGAAAAACACCCAGAAGTCAATATATTCATAGATTTCAAGGAGGAATAACAGAGGAACGGCACAATACATAGTTCCAGAATTTTTCCCACCAAAAAGTGGGACAGCGCCATCCACTCCCCTATAGCTAATTTTCTGCAAGTCCCCTTTAATTGCATGGTAAACTTTGAAGGTCCTCGTGAACCCTACAGTGACAGAGACCTATTATCATGTCGGGGCCATGGTCTTGTTCTTGCTTATTTGTCTCAATTTTGAGTGGTGCAATTTTTTGTTCATCTATTCTAAGATTTTTTTACTTTTCTGCCAATATCATCAAAGGGGTTGACCATTATTTGGACAACCCCCTCTCAATTCCTGTTTCCCCTTTGTAAAATAATAACACCTATTCTCACCTCCGGTGCCCACGGCATTTCAGAGTCTTCAAAACTGGCTATCCTGGGGATCGCAAGACTTTGTTGTGTCACGTGATCCCTGCAGCCAATCAGTGCTGGCTTCACTCTCTTTCAGACAAATCCCATAGATCCGGAGGAAATGAGAGGTGCTGCAAAGTCATGAGATCCCCAGGATAGCCATGGTCAACAACAAAGGGATAGCGCCATTACCAGAGGTGAGTATAGGTGTTATTAGTTTACAAGGAAAAACAATGGGTTATCCGAGTAGTGAACAACCCTTAATGGACCCCAAATTCTGAGTAGCGAACAACCCCTTTAAGGACCCCAATTTCACAAGATACAGTTCAATACATTATTACCACCTGCCGGCAAAACCGTCATCAGGCTGCAGTTCACATCACAACCACTGGGCGTCCACAGAGAGACACATATAGCATAGACTTCTCCCGACAGAGTGTTTATTTTGCAAAAGCAGGTTAGGCACTTATTTCAGGATATGTTGAGTCAAGGGGAAAGGTAGAGAAGGACGCATCTGTGCACAGCCTGTACTGTCTCGATCTATGAGAGATGTTACTGGGGATTTCTCATCACAAACAGCCTAGTAGTGGAAAACAAACATAGTTAATAACTGCAAACAGAAGCAAATCCCTGCAATGTACAGTAAGCAGCGTAGTGTGAGACAGGGAGAAGTGGGATTAGCCGGAGGTTGGCGGCGCACATCTGCAGGGATCAGCGCCGTGTTACACTGGTTACAGATCGGCGCCGGATAACGATAACGAAAATAGTTTCTTACTAAATCCTTTCTCCTTAATGATACTGTTCAATGTTATTGGAACAAGATGATTCTATCTGTGCTCCCGCTACAGATTTCTTGCTTTTCGAGAAATTGCCTGGAACAAGTAAATTGCAAAAGGTTAGAGGCATTTTTTATGGGGCCCTTGGAGAGATCGGGCCCTATCCCTTCCAGGGTGGTTTAGTTTCAAAAATGTACTAAGGGAATGAAGATGGGTAGGTCTTTGAAGACCCCCGTGTAGGACACTTGCCTTTTTACCAGAAGGATTGAAAGGATGCGTCCATTCGCGATCAAGATTGGTGGGGAAATTAAATCCATAACGTTTCGATTTATGATGCAAATGGGAAATCAGTGACAATTGCTCTGCAGTTCTGTAGCAAAATTTGCATTATTTGGTGAAAATTTTGCTGCTGTTGATTTTCCGTAACAATTTGAGCAATGGGTGGAGAATGAATTTGCACAGTGGAGATGTCCTGTGTGGATGTACCTTATCTATCAAGAAGCCAGTGAGAACAGTACTCAAAATAACTATAAACTGAGGGGTGGAGACCCTCTACATGATGGGCTCATTGGGTTGACAGCTATATCTCCCGACTCCCCTATATACATTAACGCCCCCACGTACACATGTGCAATTAAGCTCTAGGGAGTATTCCCACATTACATATTTATGGCATATCCACAGGATTTTCTATAAATGTCTAATAGATGCTGTTCCTAGAGGAGAGACCCTCATCTATCACCAGAATTGGGTCCTCCAATTCCCGCACTGCTAGCCATTGCATCCAGATGGAGAACGGATGTAGAGGTGGCCATGAGGCTTATGTGTGACTCTCTCCATTTTCCTTTTTAGGAGTCCTGAAAAAAAGAAACAAGTAGTTGCCTCTCCATTCATGTTCTATCTGGACAGAGCAACCAGTGGAAGCCTTATGAGACAGGACAGGGATGGGGACCCTTGTTTTGGAGATAGGTACGGTATGGCTCCCAAATGTGGGGCAAGCATTTATCAGATACGGTCTGGGGGTATGCAATAAATATCTAAGGTGATCACTGGTGATCATCTGTGATCCCTGTTGGGTTTAACTTACTTGGTTACAGTGATGACATTTTGTCAACATATGTGACCGCTGCAGCCAATCACTGACTTCAGTGGTCTCACTGCAGAGACTAGGGATTGGTTGCAGCAGTCAATGCAGCCAAGTAATGGAAAACCACAGACCAGCTGCGCTAGAGTGGACGGGGTATAAATGGCAAATTCTTCCAATCTTATGTTGTTACATTCGTCTTATCGGTCCATTTTGTCTCCATCGTGGACAAGGGATCTGACCTTAGAGAAATCGCTTTCTCTCTATTTTTATTTTTTAGTGTTGGATCATTTATTCATTTTATTTGTGCCGTTGACTGAATTTGATGACAGCCTTGATGTTTATGACAATTTTCAATGTCATAATGGAATGAATGCGCGGAAAACTAGAACATGTGCAATTTCTTTATGTACCCTATAGGCATCATTGTTTAAGGAGAAGTAGGAAAATTCTTCCTGGCGACCTTTATAATTTTACTGTTCTCATTTCTCGTTTTCCTCTACTGTAATGACAGAGAATTAACTTTGTTCAGCAACCTAAGAAAGCCATATAAATATCTTGAGTTTTGCACGGTGGCCATTATTTGGGAATCCATCATGTAAGTATCATTACCTGGGCCTGAAAATAAGAATTATTGTACAATGATTGATGGTAATATAGCATTTCTAAAATTTTTAATTACCAGGCATTTAGCCATTTGTTTCTGTAGCCTGCAATTCTGTAATTCTATAATCGCTGCTCTGGAGTATAAAACAGGATGAAATTTAAGATCAGTACAAGATAAGTAACTTATTTCATATGTAGACACCTAAATTGTAATAGAGATGAGTATCCAGCAACAGATCTGAGAGAGTGTGAATAAAAACAAAAATTGATTATAGTTTCATTAAAAGGGAGAAAAAATATGGGCAATTCCCCGGGACTGTGTCCTATTAATTCAGTAGATCTGACGCATTTCGAACTACCTACCTAACTTAAAAAGCCACATAGCTTCTTTTTGATGTCGGATCCGAGTTCTATCCCCTCCACGTTTGGGTGGGGACTTTATCAACATCATTACCTCTAAGAGTGCTGACATCACCTAGATGGGGATTTAAGAAGTGCTGATACGCACCTAAAATATCATCAGGAAAACTGTGTTTGTCTGTAAATGTGGCACACCATAGGGTATGAATAGAAAAACAAACCTCATGTTCATACACTGAGGGTTTACTAAATATTTTATATTTCACATTTTCTTCTTTCTTTCCATCCGCCTCCTTTTTTTTGCTGCGTCATTTCCTTTTCCTTTACTATATAGGACATTCACTTGTAATATGGAACCATTCGTAATATGGAACCATGCCAAACTATTAATAAAAACTATCTAGTGCGAAATGCGTCAGATCTACTAGATTAACAGGGCACACTTCCCGGGGACTGCCTCTATTTTTTCTGCCTTGTAATGAAATCTCTTGGATCTGTTGCTGGATACTCACCTCTATTGTTTCTTCCTGCTGCCCGCTGAGCTCTGAATCCTTGCACTGCCGGAGGGCTCATTTCACATTTGTGAGCCGGAAAAACTTTTTTCTTTGACTTTGTTTAATTGTAAGTATATGGTGAATCTTAATCCTTCAATTCCATTTCCCTTTTATTTTATGGATTCCCCATCCGATGAGTCAGATGGATTGTCCAGGAAAGCATGACATTGATGACCTGTCTTTAGGCTAGGGTCACACGACTGCTTTCTCTCCATCGAAGAAAAACGATGCAATTATGCTAATCACACTCTGATCAGAGCTTGATCAGTTTGTTCAGAGATTGAAGAGAGTTTGAAGAGAGTTTGCTGAGAGTTTGATGAGACTTTGATCTTAGTTTGATCAGAGGTTTATCAGAGTTTGATCAGTTTGTTCAGAGTTTGAAGAGAATTTGATCTCAGTTTGATCTTAGTTTGATGAGAGTTTGATCTTAGTTTGATCAGAGTTTGATGAGAGTTTGATAAGAGTTTGATGAGAGTTTAATCAGTTTGTTCAGAGTTTGATCTTAGTTTGATGAGAGTTTGATCTTAGTTTGATCTCAGTTTGTTGAGAGTTTGATGAGAGTATGATCTTAGTTTGATGAGAGTTTGATCTGTTTGATGAGAGTTTTATCTTAGCTTGATCAGAGTTTGATGAGAGTTTGATGAGAGTATGATGAGATGTCAGTTTTGATCGAGAGTTTGACTTTAGTTTGATCAGAGTTTAGTGAGAGTATGATGATGAGGCTTGATCAGAGTTTGATCAGAGTTTGATCTTAGTTTGATCAGAGTTTGATCTTAAGTTTGATCTCAGTTTAATGAGAGTTTGATCTTAGTTTGATCTCAGTTTGATGAGAGTTTGATGAGAGTATGATCTTAGTTTCATGAGAGTTTGATCTCAGTTTGATGAGAGTTTTATCTTAGCTTGATCGAGTTTGATGAGAGTTTGATGAGAGTTTGATAGTTTGATGAGAGTTTGATGAGAGTGTGATCTTAGTTTGATCAGAGTTTGATGACAGTATGATGAGTTTGATCAGAGTTTGATCAGAGTTTGATCTTAGTTTGATCTTAGTTTAATCTTAGTTTCATGAGAGTTTGATGAGAGTTTGATCTTAGTTTGATCAGTTTGATGAGAGTTTGATCTTAGTTTGATCTTAGTTTGATCTTAGTTTGATCAGAGTTTGATGAGAGTTTGATCTTAGTTTTACCTTAGTTTGATCTTAGTTTGATCTTAGTTTGATCAGAGTTTGATCAGAGTTTAATGGGAGTTTGCTTAGAGTTTGATCAGAGTTTGTTCAGAGTATGATCAGAGTTTCATAAGAGTTTGATGAGAGTTTGATGTTATATCTCCATTCTATCAGTCAATAGAAATCGGACTGCACTCGAATTTGTCTGAGCGCGGTCTCATTTTTCACAGATCCATAAACTTGAATGGCTGAGAGGATTCTGATGTTTTGATGGATCACACTTGGACCAAAACTACAGTCTTCTGCACGAGCCCTTGGTGTTAGTGTTAGTTTTATGTGCCATTTTGCTAATGCTTGAAAAAGGTCACTTGTTGGCCGAAACGTTGCTTTGATGATGCATTTTGGATAAATAAAGGAATAAAATTATCACTTTGGTGCTTTGGAAACAATTTGCCTCTGGATTTGCTGGTAATTTGATGGGAAGTTGCACAAAGGATGCATGGAGCCTATGGATCGGTACAAAGAGAATTACTAGTATGGATGCCCTTAGTGTTAGTCATCAATATCAGATCAGTGGTGATCCAACACCTGGTCTCTCTCACCGATAAGCTGTTAGCAAGGTTACCGGAAATACACAGTGTACAGAGATGGAAAACCATAGCTCCACACACTCTAAGGTGGGTAATATTTGAGTATTACAGCTCAGGCCCTATTAATTTCAGTAGGAGCTGTGCTTCAGTACCCAGAATGGCCACTACACAGTGTTTGGCGCTGTAGTAATATAACTCTATACTATGTATGGCAGCTGTGGAAATGTTAACGGATGATCATTGGACTTCCCGGTTGTCAGATCTGCCACCGACCTGATGCTACAGACCAATTCTAAGATTTTAAAGTCTTGGCCAACCCCTTTAAGGTAACTTTCTATTTTCTCCTGATTATTTTGCATTATGCAAATTGGCAAGCCTTTATGTTGTAATAAATCCGTGCACAGCAAGGAAATAACTTAATGACTTAATTCCCCCTTGTTCAGCTCATTTCACAACGTTGGCATTTAGAGTAACAATAACCGTTTCGTTCTTTGAAAGATTTAATACGGCTCCGATTATGATAAACGATACATTGTTTACTAATATCGCCGACATTATTTTGAGGCCGTCATTTCTCTTTAACATGTTTTTTCAAAATCTAAATTCTAATTGCCTTAACAAGCAACATTGAAAGGTTCATTTATAATAGGGCGCCACGTTAATAAAAAAACATATATATTCAATTTAGTGCAATAAAATAATACCTGATTTTAAGTGAGTGGGTGTGAGTAACTAAGGTTCAAAAAGGAGCAAATTGGAGTATTAGCCTAGCTATTGAAAAATGTGCAAGCAAGCAACATGGATGGCACACCGATTCCTGCCATCCTGCACCCTTATTGGCAAGTACTGGTGCATTGCAGCATTTAGGGGCAAGCCAGTATCAGCATGTCAGACGCACATGTCATAGCACCCATAGAAGCCACTCGCCATGAGGATGCATAGGAAATAGTTGAATGCAAAACTTGGCGTCCCTGGCTCTTGATAACAGTGGGGTCACGAGTATTTTTTTATATATGATAAGTGAATTGAATTCACCTTGAAATTAATCTATTTTTTTGTAATCTGGTATCAAGAAATGGTAGGTTGAAAAATAACAATAAAACATTTTATTCATCTAGTCCCTCACCGGTCTTGGCATTCCAGCTCCTCCCCTAGTTCTTCACTGGCTCACTTTCTCACTCTCTTATTGGTCATCTCTTCCTTTTTCACTCTTCGGCTCATCTAGTGGTGATATGATGTCATCAGAGGTCTTGTAGATGCCAAAGAGTGAAGCATAGAGTTGAGCAAATATGTTCGGTATCAGTGGCTGAATCTGAATTTCCCATATTGGTACCCTATTCGTGCCAAATTTATGTTTGACGATCGATTCCGAACATATTCGTTCATTTCTACTCCCATTGACTCCAATGACATTCGGCTGTGTTTGCAAAAAACAATTTTCGCCGCCAATCGTAATCGGAAACTAATTTTTAAAAATTCGCTCAACTCTAGTGAACAAGAGCGAAGAAGACAAAAGAGAAGTCTGAAACTGGAGGGAGGACGAGAGTCAGCCGAGGACCGATCCGGATCTGCAGCACCAGGATATAATATTTTATTATTTTTAACCCCTCCTTTTATAATGGCCTGGGGTTTACAAAGCTTTACCAGCAATTGGTTTTTCTTCAACTAAATTTGCCACTAAACAAATATCCAGGCCACATTCAAGCAAATCCAATTTCGTTTGATTCACTTAACCCCTTTTAACTGTATTTTTGCAAACTATCAGTTTTCTTTTTGTATCTAGTGTCCTCAACCCTTAAGTCACAAAAAATTAAAGAATTGTGAAAAATCAGAAATTTTTGATTTTCAAAATTCGAAGCAAAAAAAATGTAAATTGCTCATCTTATCAAACGCAAGCGTCTACTTTGGAAAATCTATTTTTGTTGAAAAAAATAAATAACTAAACTTCTTAAAACTAATCTGATTGCATGATTTTCTGCTTTTGAGACCTCCAGCAATCAGCGGAAACAAGTGTACGATTTTTCTACAGTGACACCACAGGAGAAATGAAGTATTGCACAGTGCTCATAGTAAAGCAATGGGTTGTATTAGTAACATGTGGATTGTCTGGGTCCTCCAGAGAGAGAAGTGATCTGTGCTCCAGCTAACTGAATGTGAACAGTTTAGTATAGTTAATACTGGGTGTTCCAGGCAGGTAGGATTTATTTGTCTTCATGCTTTGCGAGGATGTCTATTTTCCAGGTGGATGTCTATTTTATGAGTTTGTCATATGTATATTTTATGCCATTATATGTCTGGAAATGTAAAATGTACTGTAGCATTTCTATGTTCACAGCCAGACCTGTTGATTTATCAATGGTGGCTATGTCTCAGAATAGCATGCTGTGCATGCGGCTATATACGCAATCAAATAATCACAGCCATAATCATTAACCTCTGCCTCTCCTAAAGAATTAGGAGCAGTGGGGTGTCTACGCGAAGCAGCCAACTGTGGCTGCATTAATGGTCCTCGCTTGTGTGAATTGGAGCAGAGAATTGCTAGCAGGCTAAACTAGAAGATGCATCTTCCACCAAAACAGCCTAATGAAAAAGTAATGCGATCAGACAATGGGCTCCTAGGGTCTGCATCTGACATATGTCAACAGGTCTGGAAGATAGAGTGTTCTGCCTGGTGTAAATGAGCTTCGCATCTGTCACTTTACGAGCTTGAGTTAGATGGTGCTGCTTCTAAGTCGCATAGAAGAAGAGGCGGACATAGCCAGTAGGGGGCCCCAGTGCAGAGTACAGTACTATGTGGGCCCCTTGCGTCCAACAGCGAATTTATCAAGAGTGATGGGCTTATTAGAGCACTCCACACTCCTTTCTCTCGAGTCAAGCATTCAGAATCCATCAGTACTTGTGAGTCAGGGGCTCCTTGGTGGGCTTAACTGTGGCATGGGACAATCTTGCCTATAGGGCCCCTGTATTGAGGGCAGGTACAGGGGGCAAAAAACTATTTTTTGCATTAGTAAGAATGACTTTCAATGAATCAATTTTATTGCTCTCTACAAGCAGGTAAAATAGTTTACTATCAAGGAATGGCGTCACTTGAAGCTCATGGGCCCCAATACAAAAGCTTCAACGGGGACCCCAATTATTGCAAGTCTTTAATAGTATTGGCCTTTTCATATAAGGCACAGAAACCTATGGGACCCTTAAGCTCCAGATCCAATTATTATAGGTATTCCCCTGCTACCAGGACCAAAGAGGAAAACCGATCCATGAACGCCAGATCCCAACTAGGCAAAGCCTGCGTCTCAAAACTGTGTGTAGGTCTGCCAGAAATTACTCCGAACTAAATGTCCATGTTCCAGATGTCGCCTAATGTGAAATGTTCTGCTAATCCAGGTGGTGCTTGACAAAATATAGGGAAAATCTTAAGACGCAACTTTTGCTAATCTGCTCAACCAAAGTTTTGATTTGATTCCAAATAATGAAAATTGAAAACGGAGAAGGAATCCCAGCCGAATCCTGGGTAGAGCAATAGAAATACAATACAAATAAAATATAAATAGGCCTGGCTGTCATTTGTAAAATAGGCTATGATTAAGAACCCATGCGGTGCGAAACGCATCACCTATGTGACTTTATTATCTCCTTATTGCTGTGAATTTTCTAAAAGTGTTTTTAAAATTTATGGAATAAAATATATATTTTTTAAGTAGTTTGGGATTGCTGATTTCTAGCCTCGTCCAAATTCAGCAGAGATCATTTATGCCAGTGCTAAAGTGCTCAGCTCTTGCATGAGCGAACAGTCACTAGTGTAAAGGCTCAATAGAGAGTCTATGGCTTCACACACTGCACGTTCATTCGGCCTACTGAGCCAAGTCCTACAGCAAAGCGGTTTGAGACACAAACCTTAACCGTTCTACGGGACATTTAATGATATTCAACGTTAAGAAAAAATTCATGACCTGTGACTAGGAAACTGCACGAGATGCCCATTCAGGTGGATATCAATCATGGCACACAGCATGCCTCCAAAAATTGCTCCTTATTAGTCATGTCTCTCTTTAGGTGACCAACACTCCCCCTCGATTGTTCCTCTTATGCTCACTCGGCATGAGCATTCCTACACCGTGGCTCTGTCTAATGACAACGCATCCTGGCGTCAAGCACAAAAAAAAAAACTTCCAGCGATGTTGCTCCTTTCCTGGAGGTTTCGGAAGTGCCTGGGTGATTTGGCAATTCTTTTTGAAGTCTTCTCTTTTTCTGGGAGTATCCAGTGCATTCTCGTAGAGTTGGCACTTATGATACAATACAATCTCAACTGTTCCCCGATAAAAGAAATCAGTGGAAAAACTGATTGGTCATGTTGGATGTCAACATTTTCGATCCTTTGTTTTGGCATTATTTTTTTTTCCATGGAAAAATTGCTGGCAAAAATTGTTCCTCATCAACCTCCCCATCGTTGTAAGGAGCTTCTTTTTGCTATCATCTCAAGAACCCCCCATGAAACCTCGGTGAAAGGTTATTGAGACTGTGGCTCAATTACACTGCGAAAAGCTCCTTGCCAAGAGACCCATCAGAAAATAGGGGATTAGTGAAGAAGTGGTAATTCAGAAAGACTCCCATCAAAAGAGATTAATCCAGTCTCAAATATCCCTTCAAGAAACAATATTAAGTGAAATGCTGACATACCTAATTGGATCATAGAGTAATGCATCACTTTGTTGCTAATTCCGTTAATTAGCAATAAGTAATGAAGGTAATTTAAGTGCTACATGCTTAATACACACGTCTCATAGAGCTGTCAGAGCCGCGACGTTGATTGACACATTCATATTTGTAAATAGAAAAACTCTAAAAATACGATAAGATATATTACATGGGGTCGCCTACAGGGTGATGAGTGATCTGTCGAGATTTTTTTATATGGTGGCTAAAAGGGGTTGTTCAGGATATAAATTTAAAGCAAGTCTCCATCCCAGACACAGAATTTCATTACACATTACTAGCCTAAAGTCATTATACTGGTTTCCCTCTTTTCGATACCTGCTGGAAGTTCTTGGCCTCCATTCTCAGTGTTCAAAATGATCATGACAGTAGATTGTGTGGCAATGTCGTGAGCCGAACCATGCTCCCCTTTCTTCTACTGCCCTGGGATGGACCAGTGCCGGGGATGTTGAAACTGTGTTTAGATAGGCACAAAAGGGTCCATTAAAAGAAATCCGTCAGCAGGTTTCTGCTATATACATTGGCGGACGCAGGCAGAAGAGGGTCCCTGTCCAAAAACAGTATATGGACACTTGGAAGTCCAAAAAATTATTGAATGCAAAATTCTACCTGTTAAATAATCAATGCCAAATTAGTGTTTATTTCACCCTTCCTATTGGACATGACTTTTTCCCAGTTGACTCACTGATACGGATGAGCGGACCAGTGGAAGTTTGGGTTCGCCTGGTTCGACCCAACTTTAGTCTAAAGTTCGGTTTTGGCACCAGAACTGTACCCAAACTTGAACCCAAATGCTCTGTCTCTAATTCCAGGAGAACTCCGTGTTTGGTGTCCGATACAAACCCAGGAACGTTACTGTTCAGGTTCTCTCATCTCTCATCACAGATTCTCCTTATTTGGCTTCCCATTTTCTGGATAGGGTGCTCTATAGCCACTAGGAAAAGGATGCAGAGTGTAAACTGAGGGAAGCAACTCAGAAACGAAACTTGTGGACCATGAAGTTCAGAAAAAAAATACTGAGCATTGGTCGATTCTGGTTGGAGAAGTCCAGAGGGAATGCACAATGGATCCAGCAGGATGTGGTCTAGAGGAGTCTAAAAAGTACTCAAAAATATAAAAACAGCAAACAGGAACAAAGTGGGAGGTAAAAAGTCCATGCAACACATTTTAACACCAGACCGGCACCTTCAACAGTCATAATGAAACCTCAACCTTCACACGTCGAAAACAATATTGAAAAATCTGCACGGTATGTTTTGCAGTTTGCAAAATTATGTTGATTAGATGCTACTGCTATTACATTCTTACCAGAGGCAGCCATGTAGTTTACTGCTATTTATAAACTTTTAAAAAACAGTAAATTATATGGTTTTGGAACATGCATTAGCAATAGCAGATAATCAGCATACTTACCGTAATTATGCGAATTGTTAAAGCAAACCTGTTTTCATACTCATGCTGCCTGTGAATCGGGCAGCTTGAATCGGAGACTGGCTCCGCAATTGCAGCCAGGTATGTTTTACTCTAAATACTGCGGCATTTCAGAAAAAAACATTGATTATAGAGAGAGACTTGACTAGTCCGATCTTTATACTCCTCACCCAGCTCCAGTTGGTTAACAGCTCTGTCCCATATGTGTTCATAAGGAGAGACCTGTAAATCAACTGAAGCAGGGCAAAGAGAAGTCGGCTGGGAAAGTCATGGGATTAGTCTCGTCTCGTCCCAAAAATTTCAGTTTTTGCAAGCTATATTTTTTCTGAAGCATGATAGTATCTCAGAGTCAAACATACTTGGCTGTAGTTATGTCCCCTGGCTCTGCTTCATGCTTCCCATGGTTCGAGCAGCATGAATCGTTTGACAGGTTCCTTTTAAATGCTAAAATTAATATTGAGCAAAATTAGGTTCAGTCTGTTGTTTTGGCCCTTCTTAACAGTCCCAGTTTCTCATGTGGTCCCATTAGAAAATTAGCTGTCTACTCCTAATGTAGGAAAAAGTATGTTTTCTAAAGTTTCTTAGGTACAGGAACTGCTAAAATCTTGTCTCAGCCTCTAAAAACCTCACTGATCCAGAAAATTAGGGGCTCAAGTGCCCAATATGAATGAAGCAGTATTACTCATGTGTAGACACTGAATGGAGTAGTGGTCGCACATGCTCACTGCCGCTCCACTCATGACTCCTGTTCTTGTGATGTTGGAATTCCTATCGATAGTAGATTTATCATTAAATAGGTTGTTTATTGGACAACTTCTTTAAATTCCATGTTGCTGTTGAGTAGAGTTGAGCGAATATGTTTGGCATCGGTCTCCGAATGTGAATTTGCCATATTCGTGCCATGTTGGTACCCTATTCGTGCCGAATTTATGTTTGATGATCGGTTCCGAACATATTTGGTAATTTCTACTTCTACTGACTCCAATGATGTTCGGCGAATATTGCTAAAACAATATTCGATTCCGATTGTAATTAGAACCGATTTTTGAAAAATTTGCTCAACTCTATTGACCTTAGGATTGAAGCAAGGCACCGGAGTTGCCGTATTGCTGTTATTTTTTCTTTTGGCCTTCCAGTTATAAAATTATCCATCTATCCATTAATGCATTCATTCATTTATACAGACGTCTGCCCAGTGATGTCTACGTCTATCACATCATCGTCGAGGCTGTCAACACACAAGCCATAAGTCTCGTCTTCAGAAACCAATCTCTACTCTTACTTATACAGTCAACGGCATCTCTGAAGCCTCCGAAGTGATGAACCGGTTAACCACTTATCTGTGATTACAGGATGATTCCAGGGTGGAGAAATCTAAATATGGATTTTACATCTGATGAGAACTTTGCATAGGCATTAGGAAACATTACCACAAAGTGATAGGAGCTGGCAAGGGGATTATTACTATAAAGATGGTGCATATTATGATTGGGTGAAGAGACTCAGGCATGGAAAGAAAAAAAAAAAATTCCAATTTCTGTGCAGAATAAACTCGCCTGTCTTCATTCGTATGCGGCACAGCTCCTGCCTTTAAGACTCCTCGTAGACAGCATACATGCATGAGCAGCCTTGGCTTATTCTCTTCATGTAGAAATATAGAAGCCCCCAAATTACATGAAGATAAGCACCACTTATGCCAAATGTATGTGCTTGTGACATTTAGTCCTTGCCATGTATCTGATCAATTTGCGCATCTGAGAACATTCAGCATTGTATATAATTTATACCTTTCTATCATAATATTGGAGGCTGATCTAAATAATTAATCAATTTAATGTTTAGACCATGAAATAAAATGGAGTTATCAATACACCATTCAATTAAAAAAAATACTCCTATCCAATTTTTTATCCTCTTAATATCCTCTTTAATCCAATCATGCATTAAGCAGGGGGTTGGATATGATGACCCTGGAATCCCTGGCTTCATGAATATATTGCAAACATCATATTACACAGCAGTGTGTACTTACAATTGCTCATTTTGCCTTTCTACCCAGCTAATTATTCTCTTTGCTCTATGTAGAAACAGGAAGTCTCTTGTCCCTGCATTTATTATTCCTTCTTCAGCTCCAGACCCAGCTGCTCCATCCTTCCCTTGCCAGGGACTTTTGCAGTGATTGATCACTCATACAGGGAAAATTGACCTCCTGTTTCTACACAGAGCTTTGACGAATTCACCTAGTCAGTTTTTAATCATGTGATGTCATAGACCAAATGGAAAACAGAAAAATTAACAGAGTAGAAGGGCAAAATGAACAATTGTCAGTACACAGTGCTATATAATATGATGATTGAAATATACCAAGAGGATAAACAAGTGCTTCTTTAAGGATTGTTGCAAAACTCATCTAATTATGGTCAAAACTCACTTTAGGTGGCTTCATCCAATTCTATTTCGTGTAAACATGGTGACTTGTCCTTAAAAATAGGACAATAATTAAAAGTCTTATGAGGCCATATTTACTGGGGTTTTTACAGGGGTTTTTACAGGGGTGTCGATAGAAGAGGTATAGCAAAAACAAAATAATTACATTGTGGCCCATGAAAGTAAAACTTGGTTATCATCAGTCTTAGATTTGCAGGGACTCAATCTGCTTTTAGGCAAAATTGGGTTGTCCTGGACTATAAAGAGGTTGAGTAAATGGTCCTGGAGGTGGGACTAACAGATTTCTAAAGCACAAATTGGGTGGTATTTACAGTAAATGTCCCTTTTCTGCTAATACCATTGCTGAAAAGTATGTTAAAGTTGCAGCTATGTTTCTTATGGGGTCCCGTGGAGCCTCTGCCAGAATCCTTATCTTCCCTGAAAACGAAAAGATTGGGCATCTCGAAATTTACTTGCCTAATCTATCTCTTCCCCGACACTTGCTGTCAGGAAGAGTCAGGAGAAACTCATACAGATTAAATGGTTGGCCAGTGGCCAGTCCCATTAACACTGGTAGCTTCAGCCACCAGAATACAGTATATGGCCAGTAGAGATGAGTGAACCCAAACTGTAAAGTTCGTCGTTTGCACCTAGTGTCTGGTACTGAACTACAAACATGGACTTCTCCTTGAAGTTTGTTTTACAATTTGGGAGTCTAGAGAGAAAGAGTGAGATTTTCCAGCTCCAAAGTTTGGGCCACCAATGATATCTATGGGGTTTAGGTTCAGGTTCAAGTTCTGGTACTCAAAACGATCTGTAAACTAAAGTTCCTTTGAAACTAAACTTTCGCCGTCCACTCATCCCTAATGGCAGGCTGTAGAAACCTGTTTTTTTTCTTAATTTTGTGTTTTTAATAAATGGTGAGATATCATCATGAACATTAGATGACCATAGAAGGTTTCTAAGATCAATGAGACTGATTCCCGTCTGCACTATCCCTTCTGCCCCCAAAAAAAGAAAATAACAGCAGTCAGTGTCCACTCCATAGGAATTTAATCTACAAATGGGCAAAATTATCCCTGCTGAGTTCAAACCTTTGTGATCAAGCAATATTGACAACTAGATATCCCGCGTTGTGAACATTTATCCATGCTGGGCACTGCTCATCTGTGTGACTCTTCAACCTGAAATGTCAGATCTGCAATTAGGCGAAACATACACACCAGAGCCTTATTCTCCACGGGGGTCCCAAGAGGATCCCCTTTCATCCAATGTTCAGTGATTGACCTTCAGCAGAAGCTGAAATGTGCCTGTTATTTCGAGAGCCGAGTAACCGCAGCCTCCCTGGATGGTTCTGGTCAGGGTTTATGTGCCTGCCAAACCTATGTGATCAGAGAGGAGGCAGAGACTTGTCAGCTGGAGTCTCTTCCTTGCATTACTAAATTCAACTTTTGGAGCTTGAAAGATAAGTTATACATATAGTCTAAATATACATATTAAGTAAACCATCATTTTTCTAAGCCTTTGATATTTTGGTGCACTGGTACCATGGCTTTCATTTGGACAGAGGCTATGTCTGCATGAAATGTATACATGTTTTACAGGTCTTTATAGACTATTATGTTTTTTTCTTCCTGTAGTCTGAAAACATGGTCATTTTCAAATTGCCATGTCATTCACTCCTATTATTCAGGTGCATTACAAGGTTCCTATGAAAATTTCAAGATTTCTCACCGTGTCACCAATTTGCTACGGTTTCATACAGATGTGGCCAATAAACAACATCCTGTTCAGTACAACTGCTTGACGATGTAATACTATTTTAAAGGCTATTTCCCAAGCTAGGATAGAGGATAACTTGCTGATCACTGATGGTTTTGTAACCTGGCACGTGGCAGCAGCCATGGACGAGGCACTTGTCTTCAGCGCCAGGGAATGTTACCTGAAAATGTGGACCCTGGCTGAGTCTATGGACTTTTGTTGTGAGGACCTTAAGCCCGTGCATGCCGGTAGTCGGTGTTGTGGGTTTGCCAGGACCAGATGTTTCACAGTTCAATGAGGGAGACCTACTTTCCAATATAAACTCTTTACTGAACAGTAAGTTGGTAAGGGTTATATGCAAGGGATAGAGGCTACACAGTCTTATGGACGTTTTATTTACAGTATGAAGCATTATTCCACACAGTATCCTTCCTCTGTAGTATACTCCAGGGCTTTCGAGGCACACGGTTTGACACAACCCAACTTTAATGCTCCAGTCCTGACTCATAAATCTCCGCCGTTACTTGCTTTGCAATTCTTTATCCTATATCTTCCACCACTGGTGCCCTGGATTTATCGCTTGGGACTAGAGTTGAGCGATACTTTCCGATATCCTAAAGTATCGGAATCGGAATGGTATCGCCGATATCACTAAAATATCGGCGATACCCGATATCGATACCGGAAGTCCCATGTAAGTCTATGGGAACAAAATATCGAAATTAAAAAAAACCCATTCTTGCCTTGTTGGTTAATTGTACATGAAGGAAAACAAGAAAGAGTAATGTAGAATGTATTGTGGAAGGTTGAGGAGACATTAAAGGCATAGATGTTTAACCCAATCAAATGGAATAGCATAAATATTTTTTTTTTTAAAGATGTTCGGATTGACGAAGAAATTGACAATGTTAACGTTTTTTATATTTTGGCAAATATGTATATTACACAACTTCCATGCTCTTCATCTTCACCTTTTTAACTTTTCACACACTTTCTCCTTCATAATCTTCTGCAGCATCATCTTTTTCATCAAATTATTCTTCATCTTCACCTTCTTTATCTTCTTCTTAAACTTCTTGCTATTCATCTTTGTTAACATTACTCATATTCTTCTTATTAAACTATTATTCTTATTCATATTCTGCTTCATCTTCTTCATCATATTCTTATTTGTGACAGAGAATCCTGTACTTGTAATCTGTCAAAGTATGAATTTTTCATCCTTCCGTTCTTGCTGTCACAAAAGATTTAAATTACAACAGTATTTGTCCGTGTTCAGTTTAGCCTGCAGCAGCAGGCATTTTCCAGGGGCACCACGAGGAGGAACGGACTCACCCCCATACACTGCTTAGTCTTCTTCTGCTTAGAATTTAGAGCATATATTTTGCTCTTCATTTTGGTCTTATACTTCATGTTCTTCTGCTTTTAGATCTTCTGCTTATTGTTCTTGTGTGTCTTGTTCTGTATCTTGTATTTGTAGCACAACCTTGTACCAGCTGATGTTACTGGGACACGGTTACTAAGCAGGAGGTACCTGTGCTCCAAAGCACTACCAAGGACCAGCAGACGTTGCAGGAACTCGGATACCGAGATGTAGGCACCTAGGCCAAAGGCACTGCGGAGAACCAGTTGACGATACTGGAACCCGGACGGGTAGCAGAAGGTACAAGAGCCAATGCAAGTAACGAGGACCAGCTGACTGTGCTGGAACCCGGAGGGGCAGCAGAAGGAAAAGAGCCAATGGCACAACCGAGGACCAGCTGACGTTACTGGGACACGGTTACTAAGCAGGAGGTACCTGTGCTCCAAAGCACTACCAAGGACCAGCAGACGTTGCTGGAACTCGGATACCAAGATGGAGGCACCTAGGCCAAAGGCACTGCGGAGAACCAGCTGACGGTACTGGAACCCGGAGGGGCAGCAGAAGGAAAAGAGCCAATGGCACAACCGAGGACCAGCTGACGTTACTGAACCCCAGTAACACAGGAGCAAGTGTTGACTGTGCTAACAGCACTTCCGAGCAACAACTGGCGGTGTTGGAGCCCAGGGTCAAGGAGGATGTTTAAATACTAGATAAAGTAATTTCCTTGTTACCTGTCAATTTTAAATGTCTATACTTCAAACAAGAGAAAGATAACCTTTACTACCATAAGATGATGATTTCATTTAAACTAATATCTAGATAAATAAAGAATTGACAAACATAAACACATACATTAACATGTTGAACAGCAATGCAAACCACAAAATAAATTAGTTAAGGAATCTGCTATACGGTTGTACATAAAAGCATACAAGTACATATCTGAATCCATTAATGATGGATAAGTAACAGTATATACACCATTTTTATTGTATAGACAATGAATGTCTGACTTCAAAACATCATCAGCATTACAAGTTATCTGTGACATTACTAAAATGTTACATTTGCTGAATAATGTCACTAAACAGTTTATACAAAATTATACAATTTCCATCATGTAATACTCATAATATGTGGCAATAATCATGTTTATTAACAAACATAACCTTTAAAAAGTGCATAGTGCATAGTGAAAATTGCTATTTATGCCTGACTGTCGACTTGCAAGCATGACAACGGATAGATAAGGTATATATAGATGAGACTGCATAGCCACAGATGGTGAATGGCGATGTAATACTGTACCTCAATAAAGTGTGCGTCACTACTACATAATTTTTTTTATATAGCTTTATAAACAGGGTACGTGGATGTATGCTTGCGCCTTTGTTTTGACGCACAGACTGCCTTCCTGCTGAGACGCGTTGGGTAGTGAACAGTTGTGTGCAGTGTTCACTGTAGTCTGAGGTTTTCCTTTTTGGAGTGCAGATCACGCTCCAGTTAGTTCTTCAACCACTGCTGGTTGTAGTCTGCTGAGCGTGTGTCACTGGCACATCCTTGAAATTTTTCTCTAATTGTTGCTGCTCCACTCTATTACAAATAAATAAAATCTATTAGTGTGACGCGCTTCCATCCGTATACAATACATTGGTTGCAAACACTATAGAAGTACACAAAGGGGCCTTTCACACCTACTGAACAGTTGTGTGCAGTGTTCACTGCAGTCTCTGCGGAATAACCACACTTAGGCCTTATAACTTTTCAGACTTTCTTTATCAATCTACCAAGATGAAGAAGGCAGGGAGTAAGGCACGTGGTCGTGGAGTTTCTTCAGGGAGAGGACGTGGGGATTCTGTGGCTGCTGCGGCCCCCAGTGACACAGCATCCACCAGTTTTCCCCGGGCCGTGAGCGTTCCTTTATGCGCACTTTTGTAGGAGCTCGGAGTACCCCCCTGCTGCGGGAAGAACAAATTGAAGCCGTTGTTGTTTGGATCTCAGCCAATGCATCGACTTCAATTGCTTCCACCTCCTCTCAGGACCACAGCACTGTTGGGCAACCATCTGTCTCTTCACCGCCTGGCAAATTGCCCAGGCAGTCAGAGAGTTCTGTACAGGAGCCAGCTGAGTGTCTGCTTCTGTTCTCAGAATCTATTGGCTTGCAAACAGGGGCCCAGCCAAGCAGCATTCTGTAATGTGAAGAAGAGGGAGTATGCAGTGATGCGCAACAGCTGTGTCTCTCTGAATCTGAAGAGGCGGGTGAGACAGTGCCGATGGTCAGCACACCGCAGAACGCATCTGATGATGATGATGAGACCCAGGTGCCAGTTTCTGTTGAGCATGGTGCTGGCCAGACCACCCAACAGCAGGTGTTGGAAGAGGGTAGTGGAGATGATGAGGTCCAATACCCAACATGGCATGAAGAACAGGAAGGTGGTGGGAGCAGCTCAGAGGAATAATAATAATATTTATTTATATAGCGCCATCATATTCCGCAGCGCTTTACAGTTTAGCAGTTTCAGAACACAAGTCATAAGTAACAACGTTAACAATACAATAATTTAAGCTAAATAAGTCGCCCCTGCTCGTGACAGCTTACAATGTACAATGAGATGGGGGAGATACAAAGTATAGGTGTTTATATACAATGGTGCATTTACAATGATGTTCCAGCCATCTTAAGGGACTGAGGGATGGAGATAGTGAATGGGCTAGAGACACACACACACTTACACAGAATACATAGAATGACTTTGATTAGTGAATGTGATAGGCCGCTCTGAACAAATGTGTTTTGAGGGAGCGCCTGAAACCATGCAAATTGTGGATAGTCCTAATTTCTTGGGGTACAGCATTCCAGAGGATTGGCGTACAGCAGGAGAAGTCTTGGAGTCGGGAGTGGGAGGTACGTATTAGTGCAGAGGTTAGTCGAAAGTCGTTTGCAGAGCGCAGCAGTCGGTTAGGCCGATAGATAGAAATGAGGGAGGAGATGTAGGAGGGGTGCTGCACTGTGGAGAGCTTTGTGGGTGAGAACCAGTACTTTGGTTGAAAGCTGGGAGAGGCCTAGAGAAATGGTTAGTGATACAAGGAAGATAGAGGAAGACATTGCCCCAACGGTACAAACAGGAGGGAGAGTTAGGCTGCAGACTCGGTTGCCTGTAGCCTCCAGTTTGGCACCTGTTCGGAGCAGTTGTGTTCCAAAAGTCAAAACGTGCGCTCCCAGGACTTGCACTGCGTGGTCCTTTTTTCACACACTTGCACATGATATTTGCTATGTGAAATGCAAGCTGTGTAATCAAAAATTAAAAATAGCTAAAAGTGTCAGTCACCTCAATACCAGAAATATGTGTAAACATGTGCGGACAAAGCACGTAGTTGAGTTACAAAGACACACTGGAGATGTAGGCCAACCTACAGCAGCACCTACATCTTCAGGTTGTGTTGAAGCCTCTTCATTGAGCTCACACACAGCTGGTTATGCTTCCTCACAGGATCGCCATGGAAGAACCTCGGCCACTGTTGTCCAGAGACAAACTGTTATTCCACACACAGCAGCAAGTTCCCTGTCATCCTCACACTCCCAGGCCACAAAACAGCCAGCGGTAGCACAGGCATGGGATAAAACACGGCCATACTCCGCAAACCATGCACGAGCACAGGCTCTGAATGCTGGCATTGCAAAACTCCTGTCCCTTGAAATGCTGTGATTCAGGCTGGTGGAGACAGACAGTTTCCGTAACTGAATATCATTGTCAATCCCACAATACAATGTGCCAAGCCGATTTCATTTCAGCAGGCAAGCCGTCCCTGGTCTGCAAAAGCATGTTGAGGGAAAAATTAAACATGCGCTACTAAAAGCCCTCAGTAGCAAGGTCCACCTGACCACCGATGCGTGGACCAGTACCCATTGTTATGATCTGCTACAACCAGTAAGGAAAGAAGGGAATTCTGTCCCTACAATACAACTAAGCTGAATCCCTACGATGTAACGGGGAACCTGATCCTGCGACCAGACCCGCTAAAGTCCTCATCTAGTGTGAACGAAGACCTATAGTTGCGAGGGAGTAATCCCTACAAGATCTAGGGACTGGGAGAAAAGGTGGACACCTCCTAGTCCTAACATAAATTGTAGCATGGATAATTAAACAGAAAAATAAATACTTTGTGATCCTAACATCAAGCAAAACTCACAGATTAAGGCACCTAAGCACCCGGCTAGCTTAACAGTAGATAATACAATGAAGTCAAGCAAAGCCAGAAGGGCGGAGCCAGACTAAATCGGGAAAAAAGGTCATGTGACCAGCAAACTGAAAAAAACCTAACAAGAGGGTTCTAACACCCATGGCCAGGGACAATACCTTTCCCTCACTGCCCATTGGGTCAATGTTGTGCAGCCGGGTACTGATCTTGCGAGTGGCGCTATACGTGTTCTGCCAACTCCAAGGATTGCAGGAATCAAGTCTGTACACATTGATTCCTCCTCCTATTCCAGTTCCTCAGAATCATCGCTGCAGGAGCCGTCACGGTCTACCTCCACATGGACCCGTGAACGTTTACCTGTTGCGACCGATATGAGCACAGCCGTGTCCAAATGTCAACAGGCCGTCCTGAAATTAATTTCCATGGGGAATCTTAGCCACACAGCGCAGGAGCTCTGTAATGCCATAAAGCAGGAGAGCGACGTGTGGTTTTTGGAAGAGAATCTACAGGCAGGCTTGGTAGTGTGTGACAATGGCCGAAATCTGGTGTCAGCTCTGGGCCTTGGCAACCTCACTCACATACCATGTCTGTCATATGTGCTCAACTTGGTCGTGCAGAGTTTTTTGAGGGACTATCCGGATCTTGATGCACTGCTGCACAAGGTCCGCCTAGAGTGCGCTCACTTGCGACGTTCCAGCATGGCCAGATCGCTGATTGCAGCTCTGCAACGCAGATTTCACCTTCATGAACATCGCATTATATGTGACGTACCCACCAGGTGGAATTCCTCGTTACATATGTTGGAGCGGTTGTGTGAGCAGCAGCCAACAGTAATGGAGTATCAGCTGCATCAGGCGCAGTCAACTCGCAATTTGCGGCGTTCACACTTCACCACTACTGAGGGGGCCTCTATAATAAGAATAATAATATTATTTATTTATATAGCGCCATAATATTCCGCAGTGCTTTACAGTTTAACAGTTTCAAAACACGAGTCATAAGTAACAACGTTAACAATACAATAATTAAAGCAAAATCAGCCGCCCCTGCTGGTGAAAGCTTACAATCTACAATGAGGTGTGGGAGATA
Source organism: Oophaga sylvatica (assembly GCA_033576555.1). Lineage (NCBI taxonomy): Eukaryota > Metazoa > Chordata > Amphibia > Anura > Dendrobatidae > Oophaga > Oophaga sylvatica. Next base: position 114,299,513 of record JARQOD010000007.1, on the reverse strand, counting down.
CAAAGTACAGGTGTTTATATACAATGGTGTTTTTACAATGATGGTCCAGCCATTTTAAGGAAGTGAGAGATGCATGGAGATAGTGAATGGGCTACACACACAGAATTACACATAGAATGACTTTGATTAGTGAATGTGATAGGCCACTGTGAACAAATGTGTTTTGAGGGAGCGCCTGAAACCATCCAAATTGCGGATAGTCCTAATTTCTTGGGGTAGAGCATTCCAGAGGATTGGCGCAGCGCGGGTGAAGTCTTGGAGTTGGGAGTGGGAGGTACGGATTAGTGCAGAGGTTAGTCGAAGGTCGTTTGCAGAGTGCAGCAGTCGGTTAGGCCGATAAATATAAATAAGGGAGGAGATGTAGGGGGGTGCTGCGCTGTGGAGAGCTATGTTGGTGAGAACCAGTAATTAGAATTGGATCCTATAATGAATGGGCAGCCACTGCCAGTGTAATGAGTGGCGAATAACTCTATGAAGGATATCTGCCACGTTTTGCGTGCGTTTGATGAGTCAACGCGGATGGCGAGTGCAGATGATGCACTAGTCAGCCTGACTGTCCCCCTTATCTGCCTGCTTCAAAAAACACTGCAAGCACTAAGGCATGAGGTTTTGGAAGAGGTGGAGGATGAGGAGTCACAAATTCCATCACCTTCTGGACAGTCAGCGCAACGTGGTTCCTCACAAAGGGCTGGAGGACTTTCAAAGTACCATGCTGTATCAACAATTGAACCTCCAGAGTCGCTGTCTATATTTTCATAACCATTACAAACTTTTAATGTATTTACAAAGCACATAATGTACATTTTTTGTCTATCCTTTTGTAATGCTATTGTGTTTCCATAAACTGATGTTACAGAATTATGATACAAAGTTTTTAAATTTTGAGTTTTAAATTTTGAAAATTTATATGTATTTGAAGGACTTTGTGAGGAGGATGAGGAGTCACAAATTCCATCACCTTCTGGACAGTCAGCGCAACGTGGTTCTTCACAAAGGGCTGGAGGACTTTCAAAGTACCATGCTGTATCAACAATTGAACCTCCAGAGTCGCTGTCTATATTTTCATAACCATTACAAACTTTTAATGTATTTACAAAGCACATAATGTACATTTTTTGTCTATCCTTTTGTAATGCTATTGTGTTTCCATAAACTGATGTTACAGAATTATGATACAAAGTTTTTAAATTTTGAGTTTTAAATTTTGTAAATTTATATGTATTTGAAGGACTTTGTGAGGAGGATGAGGAGTCACAAATTCCATCACCTTCTGGACAGTCAGCGCAACGTGGTTCTTCACAAAGGGCTGGAGGACTTTCAAAGTACCATGCTGTATCAACAATTGAACCTCCAGAGTCGCTGTCTATATTTTCATAACCATTACAAACTTTTAATGTATTTACAAAGCACATAATGTACATTTTTGTCTATCCTTTTGTAATGCTATTGTGTTTCCATAAACTGATGTTACAGAATTATGATACAAAGTTTTTAAATTTTGAGTTTTAAATTTTGTAAATTTATATGTATTTGAAGGACTTTGTGAGGAGAGTCAATGGAGGAGGAAGACATCGCTCCAGAGGGAGGTAGACAATGCTCTAGTCAGTATGTAGACCAAGGGTGGGGTGATGCACAGCAGGCGGAGATGACGCCTCTTGCAGGGGACAACGTTTCTTGGCCAGTTGGGAGTCTGCAGCACATGGTTGATTTCATGCTGCAGTGGCTGAGAAACGACCGCCGCATCGAACACATTCACACCACGTCTGATTATTGGGTGTACACCCTCCTAGACCCTCGCTACCGGGACAACTTACAAAGCCTCATCACACCGTTGAACCGGGAGCGTAAAATGCGGAAGTACCAAGACACACTGGTGCAATCCATAATGTTCTCCATTCCAGCCGAGAGCACTGCTGCTGCTACTGATTTACAAAGCAGCTCTGTGCGTCGAGGCAGTGGAGACAGCTCTGCAACAAGAGGGAGCACAAGCAGCGCCTCTGCACAGGGCAAGAACAGTATGTTCCAAATGTGTCGAAGTTTTGTGGCAGCGCCACCAATGTCTACACCATCCGAGACGGCTCCAGTCAGCAGGAGGCAACATTTCCGTAAGATGGTTACAGACTACATGTCTTGCCCTCTCAGTGTACTCTCAGATGGCTCTTCCCCATTCAAGTTTTGTGTCTCTAAGCTGGATACATGGCCAGAGCTTAGCCAGTATGCATTGGAGGTGCTGGCTTGATCTGCTGGCAGTGTATTATCGGAGCGCGTCTTTACTGCTGCAGGTGGTGTACTAACAGACCGTTGCATGCGACTATCCTACGATAATGTACAACGGCTTACTTTTCTGAAAATGAACTAGGCATGGATCTCGCCTGAATTTGCCTGTCCGGTTTCAGATTAACTAACTGGTTGACAACGTTTTCCATGTCTCCTGTTATGTTCATCTTTCTACCACCTGAGCTATACTCCCTGGGCTACAACACTGCCAGTTGCTGCTCAGAAGTGTCGTGTCCACAGACCAATACACAAGCTATAGTAATAGTGGGGTTCAGTAACGCCTGCTGTTCCCCTGCTGTGTGTCCGGCAAAAATTACTGCTACCTAGCTACACATGTTTAAAAAAACATGACATGTTAAAGTGGCTAGTGCTACACATAGATATCAGGCTACACCCTTATTTCTAAGCTGTAAACAAGTGAAACGTCAAATTTAAAACCATTCAATGATTAGTGTTGGTAACAAATCTGTAACTAAATAATTGTGACATATTATGGCAGATATCCACATGTCTAACACAAATGCTAACACAAAAGCATACTTATGCTATAGGGTACTGATGGTGAACCTTCTCACTCCATAACTTTGACCAATCCAACTCACATCATGCCTCAAATGCTGCAATGTTGGAAGTGCATAATGTGGGTTGAACTTTGACAACAGCTGCAGTGCGAAGGTTATCCTTCTGTGTTCTTGGCTTTTAAATAAAAGCATACAAGTAAATATAATAATACATTGTTGATTAAGGGACATGATGTACACCTGTAATATTGTGCAAACAATGGATGTAGGACTATTCCTCTTCAACATTACTTATATTTGTGTCATTTGAAAAAATACATATTTTAGTTAAAAATTAAAAACCCATGTTCAGTAGCTGTGAAAAGGCCCTTTGTGTACTTCTATATTGTTTGCAACCAATGTATTGTATACGGATGGAAGCGCGTCACACTAATAGATTAGATTTATTTTAAATGGAATGTAGCAGAACCAATTGGAGATAAATGAAAAGGATGAGCCACTGAGACACGCTCAGCAGAGTACAAGCAGCAGTGCTTGAACATGTAACTGGAGCGTGATCTGCACTCAAAAAAGTAAAAAACACAGACTGAAGTGAACACTGAAACACAACTGTCCACAATCTGTGAAAAGCTCCTTTCTGTACTTCTATAGTGTTTGCAACCAATGTATTGTATACGGATGGAAGCGCGTCACACTAATAGATTAGATTTATTTTAAATGGAATGTAGCAGAACCAATTGGAGATAAATGAAAAGGATGAGCCACTGAGACACGCTCAGCAGAGTACAAGCAGCAGTGCTTGAACATGTAACTGGAGCGTGATCTGCACTCAAAAAAGTAAAAAACACAGACTGAAGTGAACACTGAAACACAACTGTCCACAATCTGTGAAAAGCTCCTTTCTGTACTTCTATAGTGTTTGCAACCAATGTATTGTATACGGATGGAAGCGCGTCACACTAATAGATTAGATTTATTTTAAATGGAATGTAGCAGAACCAATTGGAGATAAATGAAAAGGATGAGCCACTGAGACACGCTCAGCAGAGTACAAGCAGCAGTGCTTGAACATGTAACTGGAGCGTGATCTGCACTCAAAAAAGTAAAAAACACAGACTGAAGTGAACACTGAAACACAACTGTCCACAATCTGTGAAAAGCTCCTTTCTGTACTTCTATAGTGTTTGCAACCAATGTATTGTATACGGATGGAAGCGCGTCACACTAATAGATTAGATTTATTTTAAATGGAATGTAGCAGAACCAATTGGAGATAAATGAAAAGGATGAGCCACTGAGACACGCTCAGCAGAGTACAAGCAGCAGTGCTTGAACATGTAACTGGAGCGTGATCTGCACTCAAAAAAGTAAAAAACACAGACTGAAGTGAACACTGAAACACAACTGTCCACAATCTGTGAAAAGCTCCTTTCTGTACTTCTATAGTGTTTGCAACCAATGTATTGTATACGGATGGAAGCGCGTCACACTAATAGATTAGATTTATTTTAAATGGAATGTAGCAGAACCAATTGGAGATAAATGAAAAGGATGAGCCACTGAGACACGCTCAGCAGAGTACAAGCAGCAGTGCTTGAACATGTAACTGGAGCGTGATCTGCACTCAAAAAAGTAAAAAACACAGACTGAAGTGAACACTGAAACACAACTGTCCACAATCTGTGAAAAGCTCCTTTCTGTACTTCTATAGTGTTTGCAACCAATGTATTGTATACGGATGGAAGCGCGTCACACTAATACTATTAGTGTGACGCGCTTCCATCCGTATACAATACATTGTTGCAAACACTATAGAAGTACAGAAAGGAGCTTTTCACAGATTGTGGACAGTGTGTTTTCAGTGTTCACTTCAGTCTGTGTTTTTACTTTTTTGAGTGCAGATCACGCTCCAGTTACTTGTTCAAGCACTGCTGCTTGTACTCTGCTGAGCGTGTCTCAGTGGCTCATCCTTTTCATTATCTCCAATTGGTTCTGCTACATTCCATTTAAAATAAATCTAATCTATTAGTCCTAATAGATTAATTTATTTAAATGGAATGTAGCAGAACCAATTGAGATAAATGAAAAGGATGAGCCACTGAGACACGCTCAGCAGAGTACAAGCAGCAGTGCTTGAACATGTAACTGGAGCGTGATCTGCACTAAAAAAAGTAAAAAACACAGACTGAAGTGAACACTGAAACACAACTGTCCACAATCTGTGAAAAGCTCCTTTGTGTAGTTCTATAGTGTTTGCAACCAATGTATTGTATACGGATGGAAGCACGTCACACTAATAGATTTGATTTTTTTTTCTAATATAATGGAGCTGCACCAATTCCACAAAATAAAAAAAAAAAAAAAAAAAAAAAGAGTCAGTGACACTGCAGATGCCTACAAACAGCGGTGGATGCAGAGCAAACTGCAGCGTCACCTGCACTGTCACACAACACACCTTGCACAGAGCTGTTAAAACAACACTGGCAAAATGAAGCTTTACACAGCGGTTGGTAAACTAGCCTGCCTCAAGCACAGTAGTACACAAAATCGCAATATCTAACTGTCCCTCAGAGTGAGCAGAGTAGCGTTCTGTCCCTTACTGAGTTCACAGCACAGTGACGCTAAAATGGCGGCGGCGCCTTTTATAGTGCATTCTGACATCATTTCAGCAGCCAATCACAGCCATGCCATTAGTTAAGATGACCGCAGCATTACAGGATGTGCCCACACTTCGTAGGATTCCTCATTGGCTGACTAAAATCACATTGCCTCTCAAAGAATTATGGGAACTTCCGATTCCGGTATACGATATGGAAAAAGTATCGGAATTAAGTATCGGAATTCCGATAACGCGAATATCGGCCGATACCCGATACTTGCGGTATCGGAATGCTCAACACTACTTGGGACCCTTTACTATTCCCCATCTCTCAGTCCTGTTAATGCCCGTTACTTTCTGTGTTACAAACTCAAGGTCTTGTAGCTAGGCATCCTCTCCTAGAACCGGTCTCCGAAAGGTCACTCTGTCTCTTCGGTCAGTTTTCCTTAGGATCATGCTATCTCTCTTTTTAAGTCTCCTCTCACTCAGGTTCACTGCTCATACTGCACTCCAAACCTTATCTCCTATCTAGCCGGAAAAAGTCACTTTTCCTCCTCCTGTGGGTTAGTCTCAAACATTAACTCTATCTTTATCTTTGACTCTACGGTCAAGTATCTACATTCCTTTACATTACACTACCTATATTATGACACTATTCACAGACGCTGTTCACAATATACAAAAATGACACGACTTGTACCTTCAGGGGCAGGAACGTAACAGTACAGCCCACCACCCTTACAGTTTGACCACTTGAACACTAGAAATTCTAAGAATTGGGTAATGGAACTCGGGAACGGGACACTACATTCCCATCCTGAATCTAGTGGAAGTGCCATGCTCATCCTGTACATCATTCATTGTCAATAGGGCTGTGGGAATTGGCGAGTGTCGTACTTAGCTTTCTGCTACTCTCCCATAGACAATGAATGGAGTAGATGTGGAGCATCTCCATTCAAAATGGATCATAATTCATAATTTCATAGCCTAATTCTATGGATCGCTGGCGGTCTCATGTGTCAGACACCAGCAATCAGCAATTTATCCTCTATTTTTTGGACAGTGGATAGCTTATTTTGGGAACAACCCTATAATACGTGGTCATTATTATGATAACGAGGTTGGACCTATTGAACCATAATGTTCCATCACTACAATTTTAGAAACTTCAAGTACAATACTATGACTGGAAAGAGATTGATGGACAGCCACCTTTCCACTCACGTAGAACAATGGAGCACTGATCTCAGTTCCAGCACTGGGACCCACATCTATTGGACATTTTGGCATTTTCTGTAGATATACTACAAATGTCCAAGATTGGACAACCCTTTAATATACATACAGATAATGCAACGCTGAGGTTCAGTTTGCCTTTTGGTGTCTGCGATTTCCCATTGATTTACGTTACCCTACGGAGTTAAGAGATTTATTGCTGTGTGCAAAAAACAGCTAAAAGACAGACTGTGTTCTGTTATACCTCTGTCCGGATATTCATTGGAAGCTAAAAATAATGAATTTGCTCATCTGTGGCTTAAGAGGAGAGTCCCTAAGCGATCTCACTGCTGCACGGTGCTTAGAGAAGCCTGTATGGTCACAGGGGAACCCGGGAAAACTTACCAAATAATTAATTTGTAACTGAGATTCCCCCATAGGGTCCAAACGCCACAAAGGAATCACTTAATGGTCTTCCTCTGACATAATATAAACCAAGAGATCACTCCAAGGAAGAATTTCTATAAAGGTCAACTAGTGACATGATATTCTCCAGGAGATCAGTTCTGTCATTTGATATCACAGTAGTACATGACATGTCATGGTGAACTTATATAAGAATTAATGACCTATCATGGGAGGTCCCCAAGAGTTTCTCATCTAAATTTTAAGGGGTCATTGAAAATATTAACATCACTGTGGTCAAATTACCCATGAGGATCCAGCAGTCTGTCCGTACTGTAGCAGTGTACTATGTGTGATGAGACATCATAGTCCTTGACTAGATCTGATGTACATACGTCAGCGTAGGATATAGGAAAGATCCTTTAATTCAACATACAATGATAATCCAATTATAAATATTAGTCAAATACTCAATTTGTAAATGGAAGGGATATTGTTGGCACTTGGCATCTGAGCTCCATGTCTTGCATTTTTTGCCAATTTTTCCACTTGCACAATTTCTAATTTTCATAGAGCTTAAAAGCCATAAGCCCTATTCTTTCACATTTTGATTTTAGACTTGTGGTCTATGACAGCTCAGGTCTCCAGTGAAGGCAGGTATGAGGGCCTCATCGTGCCAGCTTGCAATGTCTCGTTGACTGTTCAGTTATGGGTTAGCAGCCAGTCCCACTGGGCAGTCCAAGATGGGAACGGGATTAGGTGAGAATTAGAGATTTTTTGTTGTTGGTGTAGAGGATTTTCCTTACATATTTGGGGTTTTTTAATACTTACTGTGGCACATTGTAGAATTCTTAAGGAGTTGTCCACTACTAGGACAACCCTTTCCCATTCCTCTCGCTTGGCCCTGATAATATAAAAAAGCTTATACTCACCTCCTGTGCCTACGCTATTCCTGAGGTGTATCACTCATGGTCCTGGGCTCTTGTGTGGTTGTATGACACATGATGCCCGGTGCCCAATCAGCACTGGCATCTGTTGTGAATGGACTTGAAATGAGTTCTGAGCAGAGGCTCCCTCTGGTGGTTACAAGCGGTACTGGACTGTCCAGTGAAGATTGTGAGGATTGGGAATCAGGTGTTACTGACTGGTCTTATTTAAGGGAGTCACCTTCCCATAAGGGTTGCCGGTGATCAATTGTTCTGGTCTCAATCCTTGATTCCTGTTTCCTTTGTAGCCTGCTGTGTCGTGTCTGCATCTCCTGCTAACAGATAAGACATTTTCTTCTTTTTGTTTTTGTGCTTTATTTTTGCATTTTGTCCTGCACTTCTGTGGGGGCCTTT